>OX940880.1:53350568-54550568 GCA_954870665.1 Stratiomys singularior | reverse complement strand
GCGGAGATGTGCTGCTGATTTTATGTTTCCGACATGCCCTGTACTCTCTTTTCAGCTCCATGTTTTCAATGTTGTTCAATTAGCCTCGAATATGTTATTCAACGTAACTGGCACGTCGTTGACAAGCCAATGTGTGACAACTAGTTTTGCGAAAATTTCACAACATAACACTGACAAAAATCAGCATCATGTAGCGACAAAATGTTTCAGGGACAGCAGCTGTTATGGCACTCGTTCGATATTCTTTTGCAAAGTTTGTGAAATTCTGCAGTAGTGCAGGAAGATTAAAGACGGGAATAGGGTAAAGTAGCTCCGCAGAGAGTTCTTTTGTGACAGTGAACTAGGAACTTTCAGCTTCCATCGCAATCTCAGCAGATTTTCCTACTTCTATATCTGTAACGTTTGCATCTGTAGGCCTTCTGGACTTTTCAAATAGTATTCTACTATAATACGAGAGGATTACTCATGGCGCTTAGAGCCTGCAAAAGGATCACTATAAAAAACATCAAAAATTACAATGAAGACAAAAATAAGGCAAGCGAACGCAAGTGCCCGACCAAACCACGTGAAATCTTTAAATTGGTTCGGCAAAGGACTAAGTTTCAATACTTGTTTGACTTTTCCCAACTAAGATTGCATTTCTTTATTGCTAAGTTCTGAAAAATTCAAGTCTTAAACACTGCCACAAGAAACAAATCATTATTTCAGATCCATAAGTTAATATAGCGTCAGAATTTAGAAGCGAATTCTCCTTACAGACATGCATAAATTATTTTACATACATAAATTATTTTACAGATAGTTTTGTGAGCGCAGATATTGCCCAGGAAACAAAAGGAGCATTTTTTTGTTTTAAATTAAGGACATTCACTCGCAACAGGTGGTAAAATAAAAGAAAGAGCCCCAGCCTCAAGTTGTTGCGAAGTTGTTTTAATCGCTGAACGCGCGTTGGTTAGACCATTTGGCAAGACATTAGAGGCCCTTTTTCCTCTTTTTCATCTCCTAGTTCAAGTAAATTAAGGAGACGCGAAGGGAATTTCACTTATAAGGCTTATCAGCATTTCAATTTTCTTTTGTTTACACTTTTATAACAATTCATAAAGAATAAGTGAACGATAAACCAACGACCCATCAATAATAGAAGGATTGACAACAATGTCAAACAACGTCAAACATTTACAAATTTTACTGACGTTGGAGGGCCGATGGAAGGTTTGGACGTTGCTTTGTTATTTTTTGATTCTTGTCTCCTTTTTCAATGACTTCAACGATGAAAATTCACTTTTTGGGAGAACGTTTTCTTAATTTGAAATCTTTCGAAAACAATCACATATCACTACACTCAATTTACGACCCCCCCCCCTCTTCTCTTTTTATTCATCGTAACATGTTAATATATATCTAATTTTGTAGTCTTTCATGTCCGCCGAGCCTGACTGTGCTGATAAGGACGCGTTTCGGTTATTTGTAGCAATCACCAGCTCATTCTGCACTTTGATGTCTAATTTGATTATTATAATTCGTTGCTTAATGATATTTGCCTTTTCTGAGTCTAGTCACTCGTGCAACTACGCGTATCCTGTACCAATTATTCATGTGCTAGTGCTAATTATAGTTGTATTAACATTGGGGCATGAATGATTACATAGAATATAAAATTAGAAAAAGAAATAGAAAGAGATAATGAAAATAGAGTAGGAGTTCCATTATATGATTTTCGTCCTTTGAAAAGAAATGCAAGATATCAGAATGTCCTATTACGGCGTGATCCAGTCAATGTTCTATTTCTTGTTTCTACTGCCATTGTAATATCCTGAATTAGTTAATGTCGACGTGGTTATGGCTTTAGAGCCGCTTGTATTGTGTTGAACAGCTAAACAAGCTTAAATTGCGACAAAACCGATACATATTTTCCACTATCGATTTCAATTATCCTTTCCTGAACTAATGTGTACTGTGTGATTATACCTGTTATAACCCAAACGCTTCACTACGAACTGGTCATATTATTATGCAACACTTTAGATATAAAAAGGAGTCTTGATTTGGGACCTACACATAATTTCATTGTTTTTGTGGTTTGTTTTTAATCCTGATATTTTACATTTTCTATTGGAAGGATTTTATTTAATATCAAAGAATTCAGCAGTATTTCGAGTGTATTTTTATGCTACACTTTAGATAAAGACGAGGAATCTTAATGCAGGCTTCCTTGAATCCTTTTCTTTTATGCTTTCCCATTTAAAGATTTTATTTCAATTTAATTGATTATAAAACAATTTGACAGTATTTGAAGGAATTTAACACTCATTTTCCTTTTCCTGTTTTAAGTGAAATAGACTTAGGCTCACCGGACCGTGTTTGCTCCTTCACTTTCAGGATTCACTTTCAGGATTGAAGCCTAGGTATTCGGTCCGAAAGTAGGAACCGTCCAGCAGATTTACAAAGACCAAGAATTATATGTCCGCAACAGAAACGAGACCAACTTAGACTCTCTTCATTCAAAATTCAAAGTCTCGAAATAAGGACACCTGTTGGCAGTTGCTAGTAGGTGGTAATCATTCGTTGTTTAATTTTACTTTGGAATAAAATATCAGAGTGATCCAACGGGATTCACGCGGTATACAGTGTGTCACAATAGGCAATTCAGATTTGACATACCGCTTATTTTAGCTCTGGCAACACTGATGTCGTCACTTCTTTGACAGGAATGCAATACATCACATCTTGAAATGACTCGCTTGTTACTTCAGCAAAACGGTGAAATGTTAGAAATTTATTTCCGCAGTAAGGAAAATCGATCCGAAACCGTAAGAAAATCAGTACAAAATTTGGCGAACCAACGACACTCACAGTTGACAATTTTGCCCGTACTCCTGTGCCTAAATGTAGGTGCGATGGCCAAAAATGCGCACCAATGGCCGAGAACATTGATTCGTTATCGCGCATTGGAAATGAACAGTAACTCTTCCATGCAACTCTTCGAATTTTGCGTAAAGATCTTGATTTATGGCTCATTAAAGTTCGGCGATTGAAACCCAGTGATCATCCGCTCCGATATCGATTCGTCTGGCACCAACTTGAAATTGTTGAGGATTATACTCAAAAATTTATCATTTCTCATTTTTATGTGGGCGAGTACGCAAACAAGCAAAATTCTTACATTTGGCGATGGAAAAACTCACAAGCATATCTGGTGAAGCCAATGCATCTATTGCACGTTACTATTTGGTACGGGTTGTGACGTTTCGCGAATATTCTGCCGTATTTCTTGGAAAATGAGACCGGCGCGAGTGTTACAGGCAACAAAATCAACTGCCGCCACATGGTGACTTCTTGTCTGTGGCCACGAAAGAAATATATTTGATAAAGATTTAATGATATTGATTTGGATGTCCCTTGGTTGCAGCAAGATCATGCGGCATGGTACACATCAAAGCCAAAGTGCATCAAATACTCGATGACCGCATTATCATTCGAAATGGAGACGTAAAATGGCCGCGTAGGGGCTGTGATTTGATGTTTTTGGATTTACCATGCGGGCAACTCAAAAACAATTGAACTATTGAAAGCCAATATTGATGCAGCCATTGCCGAAATAGAGCTGTTCAGAATCCACAATTTGCACAAACATTGCACCAACCAAATATAGTAGGGCAAAGCGAGCCACTGCTCTTCTGTGAATAAAATCATTCTTTATAAGCAGCCAAAAGAATTTTAATTTCAAACATCAAAATACATTCGCAAAACTACTAAACTATTTTCAGTTTATCAAATTATTGCATCTCAACTTTTCATTGAGACACACTTTACATCTAGATTGATTGAAATTTCTAAGGAAAACTTTTTGGAGACAAGACATTAAGCCAAAGGACCAGTGACATGTGACATGTTACATCAAAATATTGTGTCTCGCATTACATTTAAGCTCAATAAGCCAAATTAACTGCGATTCTTCCAATTCCCTATGTTGTTTGCTCTCTATCTCATAGGTTTTTGTTACATGTGTTATTCGCATCTCTTTCTTCATGCTACCCTTCGAGAGTATTAGCGCTTTTTACCAAGGGTTTATACTGTGTTATCTGTTTTCATCAGTGATATTGTAGTGCAATGCTGGTCTAGCCAATAAAGATTGGCATAAAGAAATCTTATCTGATTCCATTTGTTTTAAATATAGCGAGGTTTTACCTAAAGATCTTGTTTTAGATTGCTCAATTTTTTTCGTATTTACTCAGCAAATTTTTGTGAAAATTTTGAAAAATTATTTCCTTTTTGACCCAGTAACACCACCGACTGCACTCAAGGAGTTCCCTTTATCTCATCTAGAGCAAGTTACAAAAAGCGGCGTAAATTCTCAAAAATGTGCTGAGAAATTTTGAAGACCCTTAATCCTTTTTTTTTTTGAGAATTTTTGACCCTAAATATAATCCCATATGAAAGTTTAGTTAGTCTGTTTTTGTTAGCTCTTGCTTCAGTAATAAATTATCGTGGCTAAAATTATTTTGAAATTATTTTCTACCCCGAAATAAAGTTTTCTTCAGACGAGAATATTCGTTGGTCAAATAAAATTTTTGGGCGTACCATACGTTGACCGTCAATTGCTCGATGTGGAAGGATTCGAAAATATTGAACGTGAAAATTTCATAAATTTTAGCTTATGTTATTATTTTACTTTCATTTTATCATCGCATTAGCAACGTTCAATTTGTCTTTTACGGCTGATAAAACTGATTATAATACGAATAAATTAATTTTGATGTCAACTATCGTATCAGTGATAATAACAATAATTCAGCACAATTAAGCAAATTAACGAAAGGAAATGGTGAACTCATAATCATTTCATTAAGCTTTATCCCAATTCGAACCGATTTGGCCCCGATAACTGATGTGTTATAGTTTTGACCGATATGAGGGGCTCAATACGAATATATGCTTTTATTTGGACTTTGGTATAAGTTTTCAGTTCATTTGAAAAGTATTAGACTCATATGTTATTTAACAAGAACAGGAATGTGGAAAACCAGAGCTACCTTATAAGCGGTTTTGAGCTATTTTTATTTCTTTGACCACTATAATCCCGTTAGTTTGAGAATGTAAAAACTATCACTAACGACTTGACATAAAGATTTCTTCCAACCCTTATGTATCTTCCTGGGAAGACATTTCAGTGACTACGAGTGTAGTCGCTAGTGATGACAAAGATCGCCTTCTGAAAGAGCGGCAACAATCATCGGACCGTGAGTTCAAAAAAGGACCGCGAGACAAATCACAGTTTTGAGACCGTGGTTCAGAGGAAAATATGATATAACTGTGTTCCACCTGATCCAGTAATTGAGCGTAAACGATTGTTTGCAGTTTCACCCAGATAATATCGGTAAGTCACGATTTTCAGACTGTATATTCTGTATATTCTAAAGAGTAGGACGCGGTCTGTCATACATCTTTTTTATACGGAAGACAGGACATAATGTGTGCTATCTTACTAGAAAAACTATTATTTATTATACTATTACAATCTCTTACTCAAAACTAACTGAGAGCTCCTTGCAGAAAGCCTAACTGTAGTGACGGTGAAAACAACTGATGGATGCATCCAGGTGGCACATTGCACTTGGGCGATCCCAGAAGCAAAAAAAAATGCACAGTTGGTCGCCAGGGGGTGGCAATGGTGTTGGGATTTTTACGTTATAAGTACCCCCTTTGCACTAAAGATTCGATTTTGCTTGACCTAGTGCCATAAAGCATAGAATAAAAAGTTCTAAACCTAGGTCCTGGGGATATGCCAAACGGTTCCAGGCTAGGTCCACTGGTTTATAGAGGAGGGATTGAGTCGGTAGACCAGTTGATTTGAGGACTAGGAGTTCGATATTCAGAATGTAAACAGCTTTCAACTACTTACCCTTTAGCGTTCTCTTCAAAAATAACCTTTATGTACATTTTTTTGCTGGATTTGTCAGAAGATTAGAAAATGAATAATCATATCGCCTCTAGTACAACATGAATTCTGGGAGTAACTATCCAGTAACTAGTAAATGATTACTCGCAACACAATATGTTGTCATTCTACTGCAATATGTTTATCTATAACACACATGCATCCCAGAAAATCGACTTATGGTATAAAAGACTAATATGGTATCGTAGATTTCTAAGAGTTTAAAACTTCCTGGGAGAAAATCAAACAATAAATAAGAGGAATGATACATGGAAAATTCAACAGAACCATTTCAACACAGTGCCCGGTTTTTGAAACTCCCTGACGTTGAAGAAACTTAATTTCTTTATTCTTTCAGAACGTCGAAATATCTTCACCACTGTTTAGGCGATCCGTATAGAATTTAAAATAACAAACAAGTATTTCATGACAACTTGTTTCATCGGAATATCCTGAATATCTTAATTGTGAAAATTCGGTTTAAAAGTGGATTTTGCTGATTCCGACAGATTTTTTTTTTGTTTTTCTATTTTGGAACAGTCGGAATCTTCCTGAAATTTATGAACATTGAAGCTCGCCAAGGAGGTTTATTATTTGTGTAACCAACTCCTATTCTGATTGTCTTTAAAGTCCCAAAGTAT
Organism: Stratiomys singularior; assembly: GCA_954870665.1. NCBI lineage: Eukaryota > Metazoa > Arthropoda > Insecta > Diptera > Stratiomyidae > Stratiomys > Stratiomys singularior. The sequence goes on along the minus strand of OX940880.1, from coordinate 54,543,989 downwards.
CCTTATGAATTCATCAAACCTGGAGTTAGTCACACCTGCCTTATCCTTTTGTGAATTTGAGAGCATTTTCTGCTCTGTTTGTTGCATTCTATTGCGCCTTCTCTATCAAGAAATGAATTAAGTTGAACCATTGTCTTTGCTGGTCATGAGAATTGAACAGCAATAAAACGTTCAAATTTTTTTATGTCTGCCTAAATTCGTCGTCTTTGAAAAAATGTCAACTCGGGTGGGTATTTTGCTCCCAATTTTATTTAATTTTATTATAAAGATTTCGATTAATGCGTTTACACGATGGACATTTGGTTGAGTTTGCTCACACTGTCCTTCAAAAATTAGAAAAAATATTTTCAACAATGCTCTGAGTTACACAAACAATTAGACCATCTTCCTAAGTCTCGAAAAATTGTTTTCATCACCTTTACTAATGTTGAAAAAACGTTTTTGACTCGCCACAGTGAAATTCCCAACTAAACCTCACACTACCGACTCCCCAATCTAAAAGGATTTCCCCGATATCCTGGATTAGATTTTCTAAGATTCCTAGATATCCTTCTTGGTGTTTTTGTGTATGTAAGGAAATGTGGTTTGGGGATATGTTATAAAGCCGAAGAAGCATAGAAATGTACATTAACACTCCGTAGGAGATGTACATCGATACTCGATTATTCGCACACTCAATTACACTGGAAAATTATTTCTCCCGATAAGTTAAAGCTCAGAAAGTCAAAGCCATTGCGATTCCTACAATTCCACATATCGTCTGATTTTCTCGCTTTCATGGGTGCACCTCATTCCCTACATGCGGTACTTGCATCTCTTTCTTCATGGTGCTAATCGACAGTATTAATGCTTTTTAGTGTTTACGCTTTTTATGTTTTCATCGGTGATATTTTAGAGCAGCTTCGTGGGACTGGAAAAATTGTTTTTATTGTCTTAGTTAATATTTAAAAAAAAAACGTTTTTGACTCGTGTCAACTATCTTCCCTTGTTTGAATGATGGTGAAACAGTAAAACTTTACATTTTAATGAATTTTTAATCATTTTTATCATTTAAATCAGGATTGAAAGTATTTTATCACAAAGTAGGTGTTGATCCGGCAACCTGCAACAGCAGAGAATGAACTGGTATCAAATTAAATTTATAGCTTATTTCTCGCAATTCAAGCCTTAATTTCCACAAACACTCAAATCGTTGCATGAATTAGAGTTTAATTTTGACTAACCCCAAGTATTGCTTTCTATCTGAGTTTTAAAATCAAAATCAGTACTTGGGATGACAAATCCTTTTTCCTATGCAAATACAACGATGATGTACATCATTGGTATTGGAACCCACTGCACAGACATTCCCTTGCTTATTTTTTTCAATATAAGCGCGTTAATAGTCGCAATAAGACAGTTAGTGAAGCCCTTTATTGAAATCTTGGCGATAAATTGCTTAACACTGAATGTTGCATTGCATTCCACTTGCCATTCAACTTTCACTGCAGTTGACACTCTCAATGAATTGCCTGACATGTTTTTCATACGTTGGGAGGTTTGTTTTGTTCCTTTCTCATATCAATGGCAACAACAATATCGCGACACAATACTGTGATCTGTACGTGATACATTCATACTCCCGACGCTAAATTACATGACAAAGGTCACACGATTAATAACTTTTTCCTTGTGTAATTGCAAAAATTAAAATACAATAATTTCAATGCGTATTTATTTATATTTTTAGTCATCGTGAATGTTGGCACGATTTAATTGAATGATCATGGTGAGAAGGAAAGGCGATATGAAGGCGGGGATATTATAAACAATATACGGCTGAAGTAAACTATATCGTTGAATTATATTTCGCTTTAAGCATAAAAATCTTGAAATGTGAATTTATCAGTTGAAAGATTATTTGATCATCAATTTCGGAGCCTTCAAGCTACAATCGACGGTAAAGACATTGAAAATCTGGGTGCCACATATCCTTTTAATGCAGATGCGCTCAATATGGCTAGCTAAATTGTTATCCTTCACACGATCCAACACTCATTGCTATTGTCCGTCTCTATTATCTACAATCTGCCCAATACAAATTACCTCTAATAACATCATCTGAACTCACTGCTTGTAAATACTATTGTGTGTTTTCCACATGGTTCTCGTGTTGGGCCTATTGTGTTGCGATCGTAGTGCGACCACCCTTGGAGGAATCTTGGTATGCCCATTCATTTGTCCACCGCTTTTCCCGGTCCATAAAATATGACATCAAAATCTGTGTGCAGATTTTTTTTATATTTTCTCTTCAACGAGTTTACTCGTCCTCTTCAGTTGGTGGTTGGTTATACATGTATCATTTAGACTCTTCCACATTTGACCCTTTATGTCGTTCTGCAAACGGACTTACATTCAGGTTGATGTTGAATGTGTGTAGGCATGCTGTAATGTAACCCCTGTGGATTTTTGTTTTTGAAAATCCTTCCCGCCCGCCGAGTTGGTTGACTTTATTTGTTGTTCACAGTATTATTTATTTCCGTTTGTCATATCTTTTGTTCAAAAACAGAAAAAAGTCGTGTATTTATTGTTGTTTAACGATATTTTGTAGTTAATAGTGTGGTCTTTTTGTTGTTGTTTTATGTTTCATTTGCAATTTTGCAGTTAACTTCACATGATTTTGCCATGTTTCTTGTCCACTTTTCCTTGTACTGATAGGAGTTGTAAAACGTAGAAAAAATTGACTTTTATATTGTCGTGCTGGCTGGCTATGGTTTTATAATGGTTACCTTTCCCTGTTAGATACATACGTAAGATAGTTTGACTATTTATGTCATTGTACAGTCACTATTCATTTCGTTATTGTGTGGATAAACTGACTCCGCATGATTTTGACAGAGACCTCACATGCGGATGCAATTTTATGAACGATCGTTTAATGTGTTCATTTAGGATTTTGTCTGATTATAGGCACAATGTATTTGCAGGAAAAAAATACGTTTCCCGGTTGAATTGAAAGAATGGAAATAGTTTGCAAGGGAAAAGGGACGACGGAAGGGTATAGTTTCCATGAATAATATGCGAATTTTCGACTTGAAGCCACTAGAGGCTCTCCACGATTTTCCTAGGAAAAAAATGATAATATTTTAACACTGTAATGAAATATCTGATAAGACTGGAAGGTAGAACCATAATTCAATCAATTGCATAATTGGAAATTAATCTGCTTTTCATGTGGTTGCTAAAGAATCCACACTTCATAGGAGAAATTGATTTTGAATATTAAAAATACCGCGTTTTTACCACGTAATCAAATACTTCTCTTTCTGCCCCCGAAAATGAAATTTGCTACAATGCTTCAATTTTGTCAAACAGAACCAGTCAGTACCTCGCCATAACCTATCCGGTGAGACTTCACCGATTTAATCGCAATCAATGCTGGATAGGTCTTGATCTGAAGCCAGGCCAGAAACAAATCAATTTCATAAGAATTTCGACAGGGCCGTGGATGCGTCAGATCCGTGACAAAGTGTGCCACCCATCATACGTTTTATTTATTCAACAATAATTTTCAGTGTTTTATGAAATTAACATCTTTTCATAGTCACCGGGATATGCAAGGGTTTTCGTGAGGACGCGTTTCGGTTACAAGTCATGCAACGCGTCCTCACGACAAACGCAGCATGGTCCAGTGTACTTGAAAGGCAGTAAAACTTTGCCTACGTTGGGCAATAAGGCGAATTTTAAGAAAATACTTCAATGATTGGTTTACAATCTTGGCGAAGTCTTTATTACTAAGAATACTGATGAAAAAAGAAAAAAAAAGGCAGAATAAGATTTATGAAACTTAAAAAGTTATCAGGTCCAATTGAAGATTTGATTTGATGTTGATTTTTTGAATCATGCCGAAATTATTTTGACTAAGAGGTAAACTGAAAGCCTTAGAATTCATGCGTCGAATAAACCATTTTTGAGCATTTCTGTCTGGAATCCGGGCTACAATTTTTGTTTTTTTTTCTGGTATTCTTTTAACGCAAACTTGCAACGTACTTGCTTTCCCCAGCATTTTTTTTTCAAGGTCCGAGAAACCCAACGAATCCAATGAAGAAAGTTCTAAAGAAAGTCGAGATCAAAAAACGAAAGCCAATTGACATGGAAGTTGAAATAATTTTGAAAAAATTCGCAAAACATAACCTAGCGATTTCAAAATAAAATTGAGCATTTTCCTAGCGTTTAGATGATTGTTCATATATCTCGGGTTAATTATTGACCAACTCACATTCAGTAGTTCACTTTTATAGTTTGGTCCTGAAAAATGATTTCGCTGTGTCAACGATTCCGCGATTTTCCAATAAACGTCCTTTGAGGCCATGAGATGAATTTACGGGTAGAACTTTTGGGTACTAATGGCTGGAACCCGGGTTTCAATTATTTGTTTTCTTCGCTTTTCTCTACAAGTTGAAGAAGAACTGAGTTTCGTCCTTTTCTTTCTTTGTTAAATCCAGGAAAATGAAATCCAAGTAAAATGATAAATTTATCTCTGAAAAACAGAGTGGATTGTCGCTACCTATAACGAAGCTACCTTGAGTTTAAATTTAAGCATTTTCTAGCATTTGGAAGGTTTGTCCCACCTCGGAGTTATTATCGAAACATATTAGTTCACTTTATGGGCTTGCTCCTGACAAATTATTCCAATTTGAATATAATCACAATATTTCGGGGAGGACTTTCGCATCATTCCTCATAAGTCTCCTTCCACTTTGGTCTCAATGTCATCCTTTAAAAGCTAACTCACTTGTTTTGTGTCCACCAATTATTCAATCAATCAATTTTCTTCTTGTTTCGATTTTCGAAAAAGAATTAATTGTATTACTTCCTTTAATGTCTGCGACTGTCCCATCCATTGGCACATCCTGTATGTAACAAAGTTTATTTGTGACACAAGAGACATGGTTTGTATCAAGAATCATATGTAGCAATTTATAATGCAAACTCAGTTGCTCCTGTTGATTGTCAACAAAGATCTTCGAAAATTTATTCAGAAAACAGTATGGTATTACTTCGAGTCGCGGCTTTATCAGTATTTTTTTTTTTTTTCAAATATTCAAATGAATTTCAAATCTTACCAATTTGCAATATTTTTTGTTGTTTTCTTAATTTTTTTCAATTACGCTAAATATTTAAATATATTAAAATTTTTTTTGAAAAATTCTAAGCAAAAGCAACACTGCAATTGTAAAACCTTTCAACAAAATCAACATTTGGTTTTTTTTTTTTTCAAATTAAGAGAAGTCCAAAAAATATTGAAAATTTGAAAATAAATAATTAACGCTGAAAATTTTACGCCAGGGATTCTATTCATAATTGCAAGTATTAAAACTTTTTTTGAAAAATATTAAGTTTAAAAGTAAGACCGAAATTCAGACGTCAAACATTCTGAAAACTGTCAGATAATATTAATATTTTGCATATTTTGAAAACGATATTTTTTGAAAAATGAATTGAAATTGTGTGAAGGCGCAGTTTGGCTGGATAAAGGACAGCCATGTAACTGAAAAAAAGACATGTGAGTTATTTTAACAAATGCTACGAATGTGGTTCAATTAGATGCAGCACCAGCCCCATCAACTGTCATGTATCGGTTGCTTACTGTAAAGTTTTGAGGAGCTGCGTCACTTGGTATATTTTTGACAGCTATTGAAACAGCTTAACATATTAATTTCCAAGAAAAGGGATACAAAAGTCTATTTCGAGCGTTGATTAGGCTTCGCTTCCTTGCACAAAGAAAACCATAATTGAAATCAAGTAGAGTCTTGCTAAATACTATGGGGACACTGAACTATCACTTTGAAGTCGCCTAAAAGAAGTGATTTCATCAGAAATTTTCGATAAAATTCGTGGAATGATATTTAACGATCGAAGAATTAAAGAGCGCTAAAGAGAAGAGAGAGATTAAAGAGAGATAAAGAAAGAAGAGCGAAGAATTTAGGTGGACTAAAGATTTCAACATATCAACCGAGAGAGGGCATCACCCTTTCCATGTATATTTGGAGATGTAAAACTGCTTACTCGAAGAATGCTACGATCGCTACCGACCGAGCATACACGGAACATGTCAGAACATGGCCATGTCAGAACATGGCCACCAATAGCGTTAACACTCTTAGACGACATCTCTTAGAAAGAGATAGAAAAGGCACTCATAGGTTCTTTTCGCATTTCGTTTTTACGCAAAAACTTAGGGAGGGGTGTGCTTGTTTTACGCACAATGAAGGAAGATTCGGCAATCCAAATAAAATTCTACTTATTCTGATGGAATACCATTAGATCAGAAGTTTTTCAACAAGAAGGGCTTTGCCCGTCAATGACTTTATTTTTTCAAGAAGTTTGTTACGCTATGACCATGCGACCACTTTAAACTTTAAATGTTTAGGGATATTATGCTACGACTTAAACATGCATTTGCGAGTTTCGCTACTTTAGATAAAATACGGATAACAACACACAATGCACCGAATAACAATCGAAAAATTGGGGTTTTTTTTTCAGGTGAATGTGCCCTGCTGAAGGCTAGGAATGGTTTGTCTGGCAAAAAAGTCATGGCCATTCTTTTCAGGGATACACAGATTCACATGAGCAAGTACCTTGAAAAGAATTCACTTTTTCACCTTTTATTTGCAGCTTTTGTGGAGATTTTATGCTGTTTTGAAGTGAGTATTACTCACAGTTTTTGTAGAGATTTGATATTGTTTTGATGCCAAAGCGACCGTATAGTTTATGGATGCATATGTGCGAAGTGATCTTGGGGAAAATCCATCGAGTGAGCCAAAAACTGTTTCCTAATCCACTATTTTAATCGTATAACTTAATTTCCTAGTCCACTTTATTAATATTTATATAACTTTGCAATGATCACTAGTTTTAAACCTGAAAAAATATCAATAACACCATCGCGCGTTGTTTTATGAAATTAAAAGCACTGTTTTGTCACGACAATATATGAATACATAGTGCTTAGTGCTTTGCTTCGTGGTTATAAGAAAACTTAACCGATTGGGCTCCAAATGCTGTCTAATCCACTACATTCCCCGAATCCAGTATTTTTCGAATGTCAACTGATCCAGACCTGATGAAATAGCACTTACACTTTCGAGCAACTTCTCTTAGACAGAGATAGAAAACATACAAGAAGGTTGCTGTTGCTTCATGTTACGCAGAAAGCTTTGAGAGGTCTTATCTTGTTTTACGCAAAAAAATAGAGGAAATTCACCAATCAAAATTAAGTTTTACCCAGTTTTTGTTGGAAAGTACCGTTAGATCGGCAGTTTTCCGATGTATTAGCGCTGCATGGACTTACAATGCGACAATATAAATGGGAAAGGTCTCCTATTTTGTCAAGTGAGGAGAATTTGTCTACTGAGCAAGTGTCTTTCGATGTCTCATTTTTTGACTAATGAGTGTCTGAATTTTCTAATTTTTGCACCATTTTCAACGCTTGTAAATGGTTGTTGACAGTTGATTGATCAACATTTAAGGTAAGATAGCTTTGGGCTTGAAGAATTGTATTAATTAGAAAGGACGAAAGAAGAATTGATAGCATCTGTGACTAAATTTATCCAGCTAAATGGAAGATTTATAGAAACCTCAAAGTAATTTTAGGCAGAAGAAAAACAATGTTTTCCTTTAAAAGACGCGAAACTTGTCAATCCATTCTCTTATTAAAGTTTACAGAAAAACAGAAATGCTACCCAATTTTATACTTTAGATTGATTTGATTTGAATTTTAAATTTAGGCGACACTTCTGTAAACAAATCAACGACCGTGCAATATGGTTTACTAAGTATTTAAGATTATTCACATACAGTCATTTTGCTCTGATAGTTTGACACGAAATTTGACAGCTTTGAAAAAAATGGTCGCTTCGCGCCTTGACGTCTATTTCTACCCGTTCTTGTGAACAAGCGTGGAACAATATTAAAATGATTTGACAACATACAACCCATTTAGCTCATTCATTTCAGATATTGATCGGAGAATATCTTATGAAAATATTCACGGAATTTGATCATGATATAATACTGTAACGTTTTTTTGGGGATTTCCATTAGAATTTGACAGTTTTTTTCATTGATTAAAAAAAATAGGAAGACGCGCGCATTCAATGATAAGCATATGAAAATATTAATATTTAAGCAATTGATTGTGTTATCATCTATTACTATTCAAAGAAGAAAAAGTATACATTCCATTACGTGTCTGAACTGTCAATCAAAACCTTTCTCTGATCGTACCGGCACTCATCTATGGGCTTATCAGAACCATTGAAACGGTCGACACGATAAGCAAGAAACGACACTTTGAGCCTGCTCAATTATCGAGTTGTTTGGATAAAATTTAAAGGTGTTTCGATCGGGATATTTAGTTTTCTAGAGCTTTGGATATTTTACGAGAATTTTATGTGATTGGGAAACGGACAGATTTTTATGTGAAAGTGTTTTTCACTGAGAGATGCCCAGATAAGTGCTATCACATTGAAAAGAGGTCTTTCCTTTTTCATAGTGGTGGAGTGGCGAAGTAAGTTTGTTATTATCATCCATCTTGTAATGGTTTGATAATATATTGGCTGGGATCTGTATGACCTGGAGAAAAAGAAAATTGAATCCATGGAATGTTCACCAACAAATATTTCTCAGTACAAACTGGTGCACCAACACAGAAGGACATGCTTCGCTGACCGATAGACCGATAATCATCTTACAAGAAAACAGAAGCGAAAATAAAATAAAATAGCAAAACACCCACGATCAAATAAGCCAAACATTGGCCCAATAAATGTTCGAACTTCACAATGAAAATATCTTTTAGTGGAAAAGCCACGGGCAAAGAAAATGTTGTGTAGGGACACGTTAATGTTATTTCGGCGGCTGAACACTAGCAACTCCACAACAGTGAGCGATAGCTTGGAGTAAAAGGCTCTAAGTGTTGAATTGTAACCGATCATGGACTTGTAAACTTTTAAACAAACATTTAGCACATGCACACAACACAGGCAACATTTTCCATATAGCGAACATCGAAGGATAAATTATTTATTATCTGCACTTTACGGTCGCTTGTTCGGATGTTTTGCATGGCAAAGAAATAAGTGAACGATTAAGCGAATGATTTCTTGAGGTGTTAAGGTGTTTCGCAGCGCGAAATACATCCACAAATCAAAACCAACACAAGGTACAGGACCAATGTTGCATGAAGATAATGATCGTTGAGATGGAAAACTGGTAGCCGTTGATGTACAACACATACCTTAGAAAACATGCTGAAGTAGCTGCGAGGTGTTAACGTTCGTGGAAGACAGTACATGGATAGCTAAGTCACCTACTGAGAAGTTTGTTGTATCCTTCTGCATTACTCATTGAAGTCGGATTTTTACACGGACATATGTTGATGGCATTCGCGGTTTTCGCGGTTATCAAATACGTTTATGAAGACAATATCTGCAAAGTACTTACCGCATTTGCATAGAAAGGTGGTTGCTCCGCTCCCATTCCGGACAAATATGCCGCCATACTTTCCGAATAAACGCCTAAGGGTACAGCACCCGGTCCTGCCACAATCCCCGCCCCCGCTAGTCGGGGATAACTTAATAAGTCATACTGACACGAACACAATGTTCTACCCGTGACGGGGTCTGTGAAAATTGTCTGACCATTATCACAACATCTTGAATTCGGTTGACCATAGGGTGCTGTACAGGGTGATGCACTACGCGCACCCGGCGGTACAGTCGATGTAACAGCCATTGTAACTGGTACGATCGACGGCGGCGGTGATGGTGGACTAGATGAAACGGTGTTCTGCAAGAAATAAAATAAATACAAAAATTAAATTCAACCTTAACTTTTTGAATTTCGATATTGCATTATTCCCCATATTAAGGACGAAGTACAATATGATTTCTTATAGCTACTAAATTGTCCTGACACATTAAAATCGATCAACAACACAATTTTATTTTATTTCCCAATAATAAAACTCATTACACGTTCACTTAAAATAATTGAAAATGGAAGCCTTGAATTTAAATTAATTGGACCCAAATGGATATACTGATAAATAATTAAAATGAAAATTGGCATTTCGTTTGCATATCGAGCAAAAACAAAATAAAAACCCTATAAAATATTATCTTTTGATTACAACATTACATTCGGACACGTCTTGTTGCCACAATACAACAACCGCGAATTCACCTGTAACCAAATGGTAGAGAAGATAAAGGAAGATGTGAAGCAATGGAACGACAAGGACCATACCGGGGCAGCTTGATGTCGACATGTGTTAAAGGAAAATGTGTATTGGCTTAATTTATGCTAAAATTTCTGATACAAACTATGTTGGACAACATCAAAACTCATATGCCGACAATCATATGAACCGAATAACATACAAAATATGTTCTTGGACCTCAATTTCAATTCGAATGTTTTGTCAATCGGATAAAATATGCCGATATTTGTTGGTCGGTTATGTTATACGCTTTGCAACATGCACGTGAATACAGTAACATGTACAAGTATAAAGTTATGGTATTGCATTTATTGATAATTTACAGTTAATCACAAAAATTATCAGACATGTGTTGAATAACTATTGGAATAAGTATTGCATTTGCTTACAGGAACGTTGTAGGTTCTATCCTGGCGGTTACTGCGAATGTTAACTCAAACGAGAACGAGCTGAAGATGGCTATATACAGCCGAAACGCGTCCTCGAAACCAACCAAGCAACGCCCGGCGGACCCAAACAACACAGTGTTAACTCGCACGCTTAGTACACAAAAATCATGACAGAACTACAATGATTTTAAATTGATGATTTATGTTTTGAAAGCATACTCGAAGGCTTATAAACATGATATAAGGACATTGAGATGCATCAAGTGAAGAGCTTAAGCATTGACGTTGTAAAGAGCTCATCTAGACCTAAACCCTCCCTTGAGGTATAAATAAGCTCCTCGCAATTAATTTTTTATATAATTATTTAAAAACAAATAAAATTGCAAATAGCCGGGGGCTTGTAAGTTGAGATAAGGTATAGAAAATGGATTCTTCCTTCTCATTATTTTCTCGCTATAACGAATTCGTGGTAGGTAGAAAGAGAATAAGGCAATGACAACCAATCACTGAACACATGCCTTACCAGACCACTTATTTTTTAAAAGTTAAAGGCGACAATACATTATAAAACAGTACCAGATCCATCCGCAATATTTGAGCCAGTCAATTTCGGTAGAGAAGATTAATTCCTTCTGACTATGACACGGCATAAATTCAGAATATTTTCAATGTGATCATTTCGAGTTAATATTCAATCCGAAGGTTTTCGAAAAAGTTAAGGAAATTAAACACTGAAAGCGGGAAACATCAGAGGGAGTTAGAAGCTTTTATAAAGCTAAACAGCGAAATTATGACCGCCCACATATGACAACCCCTAACCCAACTTGACTAAAAGAGTTCCTACTAGAGGAGTTGAAATGACAGTAAGGTCTTTGCACCTAAATGAACTGTTGCGCTACCATTATAGTTATTACATTAAATTGAAAACAATTCTATTTGAAATGAATTGTGCAAAAATGAGTTCGGTTGATTACAAACAACCAAGCAACATAACAACAATTAAACAAGAGACAACAGCCAGAAACAACTAACGCATACGCATGTAGGACATAAAAATAAGCCCGGGAAAACCTTAGTCTGTCGTAGTTACAATTTGACTGTCGAAAGTTAGAGAAAGTCTTATAAGTCTTCCTCTTGTTAGTAATAAATTTGGTTGACTATTTGTTTGAAAGTTTGATTATTAACTTAAGACACCTACATATTTCGAAGAAAGAAATGTTTATAATTTATGCATTATTTGACGCGGAATTCTAGAATAGGACACATTCTGGTATTGATTTTCGCTCACAATCCATTTATATTGTTGTTTTTTTTTCAAAACTACCCTAACTTCTGAGGACAGCATATCAAGTTCGAAAATTTTCATTTTTCGAAAATCGACAATACTCGGGTCATTAATCCTACAAATTTCACCCGACAGTCAATTTTTTTGTGTCACAGGAAATAATGATAAGTGGACCCTGTTTCCTCAATGTTTTGCCTAAAAAATGTATTCAGTTGCGCTGAAATGTGAACTTTCAAAGCAGAAAATTTCAAAATATATTTTTTTTCAAAAACTTTTGACATTTCGCTTTCTAAGTTCATCAAATTCAAAATTTCAACTCTACTATCATATTTTTTGTTTCTCTAACGCAAAGTTAATATTTTCCCAGTGTTGTCGTGGAGGTTACACTCCTAAAAGCAGAATACCGAATTCCCAAATTTTCACTTTTTGCAACTTTATCATCCCAGGTACAATTTGCGCTCCGCAGATAGTCGATGCCTGTATCAAAAGTTTCGCAATTTTCATCCTTCCACTATAAATTTTGTATCTTTCGAACATTTGACGAAATTTTCATTTGTTTTCGACGGACTTGCACTTCTAGGGGCAGCCAATTGCATCTGCAAAATTTTTAACTTTCGAAAATCGACGATCCCGCTACAAGAAATATTTAGAATTTCCGTGCCATTCGACACATAATTCTGGAAAGGACCATATCCGGAAACTTTACCTTTTTGGTTAAACTTTAAGCCAAAAATCAACTTATTTCCGGTGAGTCCCCCTCCCCCCCACTTCTGATCACAGAAATACCAGATCGCAAATTTTTACTTTTCGTTAATCGACAATCCTCGAGTCACCAACCGCCCAATTTTTCTCTAAGACCATATTTTCAGTAGTTTTCGAAAGGAAATTGTACAAAACCATCCTTTCAGCTGAATCTTTTCGCATTAAGAACATTTATTTTCACAAGATTCATGTTCCTAAGGCAAAAAATTGAAATCCAAAATTTCCATTTTCGTAAATTGAGTTCGAAAATTTTTTGACTTTTAGAAGATCGACGATCATGGAGTCACTTAGTAAAAAAAAAAAATTTATTCTACTTCATATTTTTTATTTCTGTCTTAACAATTTCCACGCGAATTTGAAGCACTTTACCTACTCCAAAGAGAAGAGAATTGAATACAATTTTTTTTATTTTCGAATATCGAAAGACCCTTGTCACCAATCGCACAATTTGCACTCGAACATTGTATGATTGGTGTCATTCGACGGAAAAAATTATTATGGGACACACATAAGTCAAGCTATCTGCGAAAAACCCCATTTCTAAACTCCTGAAGGAAAAAAATCTAGTTCGAAAATCAACTGGCTTTCAAAAATTAATTTTTTTTCGAAAATCGATCGTTTCGCGTGTACTCGTTTCATTTAATGGGGTTATTGTCCTACATTTTATACGTAAAATTTTTGTAATTTTTATATAATTTTATTTTAGGTTTTGGGATTTTCTCCTTTTTATATCCTTCAAGCAAATTGATTACCGCCGGAGCTCCTCACGAATTAGATCAGTACGGGGCAATAAAAGCAATAACGTAAAACAGATCAAAAAGATTTAAAAAAAAATTAAATAAGGAAACAGAGAAAGGATGAGATATTTTGAGGGACGACAAAAAGGTTTTTGGAAGGTTTTCAGAAAGTTTTCAGTTCGAGGATTAAAAGGAGACTCAAAGCACAAAGCATGAGAGAAGATTCAGAATAAATACAACATTAATATGAATTAATTTTTGAGTAACAGGATCTTTGAACAGGATAGTTGCAACGAAATTTCACTGAAACATCCCCAAAAAAATTGTAACTTAAGCCCAGGAAAAGTTCGTGTAACTCGTCTACATTCAGAATATAGACGAATTTTTGAGGAAATAATTTAATAAAATAATATAATTACAGGAAAAACATTGCCTTTATTAATTCTATCGTGATTTCCGTGAATCTATAAGATAAAACTGAAGGAGTTTATATGAAGAAAGAATCCCAAAGGAGGGATATGAAAGCCAATAAGGGTTTCTGAAGAGCAACTTTACTGGGTTGAAACTATGCGTTTCGTATTGCTAGAATCCATTCTACCTTGTCAACCCAATTTTCAGTGGAAAAACAATGTGTCATTTGTTATTATGCTGTCATTTATATAAATCCTTACTTAACTGATTCCAAATAAATTTGCGCCTAAGCAAACCTCACTTAGATACACTCAACCGAGTTGGGGCTGAATGAACGCTTTTCAGGATTCAAGTACTTTTATTTTCAATTCTTTTGTGACACTTAATTTAGCAAGAAACAATTTTGTTCTAATAAGATGATACTCCTACAGTATGCAAGGATCTATACGAGTATCGATTTAAAATAAATGCTCGGCTGTTCCTCATCTCAAAATATTTTGTGACCCATTGAGTTCTTCATTTTAGAAATGTCAAAACAAATGTAAATAAAACCAGATTGTAAGCTATTAATGGTCCTCAACACATGGAAATGTTGAGGATCATTAATCACATACTACAATCATTGGTGCGACAGCCTAAAGGGAATCCAATGGCCACGATCTCAGATGTTATGGATATAAGTATATTGCGATTTAGATGAAGGGCTTAAGATGAAACCATGAATCATAGTTGTCAAAAACAGTAAAAAAATCTTAGAATAAAAAATAAATAGTAGAATTCTATCTGAAACCTGAAACAAGCTCAAATCTTTATTCAAATTAAATATGCGCGAAAAGCAAGCCCAACTACCATCGACATGGTTAGAACTTACAATTGATACCCTTGAGCCGATAATCAGATCACTTACTTTACTCTTCATCCAAACCACTGTGAATGGTTTCATCTCGTGTGAGGAGTTTATGAAGAGAACTGAAAGAAAATCCTTCTATTGTCTAGAGATAATGGTTTTTTTTTCAGCATGAAAATCATCGCAATCGTAATGATGACAACGACAAGTACGAATAAGAAACTGATTTGTGGTCGATATTGATGTTAATGATGATTGTGATGTGACGGCGACTAATATACAAGATATTATACTACGCATCATCTAGTGCACACGCAAGACATTGAGCCGGAATCTGTGGCCACTGATTCTTTGCTTCGTTGCTGCAACAACTGTTGTCAATTAAGGCCGAACTATGTCTACAAGAACGAGTATATGTTCTTTTACCTCGATCACCCTCCGCGTCTATTCCATCTACCAACAACTTCTAACTCACGTGTACACTTCAGTGGATATAAGTGACGTTCCGCAAGGTACATATCAGGGTCCTATCTTGTTTGTTCGTGCATTCGTTCCATCCTCTGACTTGGCCTTTTATTGCTTCGTGTGATTATTAAATGTGTTGTTACGGTTACCTTAGTTTTGTTGCGACCACTTTTATTGTGTCGTTGACGTTGTGGTGGTTAGTTGATGTTGCTTTTTGTTGTTGTTATTGTTGTTTCTAGTTTATTACATGTGACGTTACTTTATAGCATAATGGGCGGTATTTGAGAGGAGTTAACAACATATCACCTTGAACCATATCAGCCATTTGTTTGCGAACAAAACGCATTAAGAGGTTTGGCTTAAAAACGTTCAGCGCTAAGATAACTACTAATGCGGTATGGGGCTTAATTTTCAACGATTGGTGTCAAAGTAGGCATGGCTAAGGAGTGGCGGATATATCTTTTAGCTGATATCTAGTGAGTAGTTGATACTTGAAAACTTGACAGAAACATGACGGCTATTGTTTGCTAAGTATATAGAAATAGTCACATAACAAGAATAACGTTGAAAATGTAAGAAAATGTGTATTGACATACGTACACGTTTCATAATTACTATCATGTTCTGTTTGTTTTTTTTTTTATTCGAGCACATATTGTGCTTGCTCTTTTAATATTACCGACATCTTGATAGTCACTAGTCTAATGTTATCAAGATGTATTACTAGCATTTATTTTTTTTCCCATCTCAAACAAAATGGCGTATGAAACGTGTAAAGCAAATGCGTTTGATGTGAAACAGGAACAGATTATCCAAAGAGTATACGACACATGATTGTTATCGCAATCAGAACGCGTTGAGAATTTTTATTTTACATGTCTTATCGAAATATGTGTTTTGGATATCGCTTACAGTCGATATAAGCCATAGGTATTATTACAATATACTATCTGGTGGGATTTATGAGGTCTGTTCTTACTGGTCCAAACATTTCGAATTTGATATATCCATTTGATTAATCTTGGTCTCAACACTTGGATTTATCTACAGATCATGCGGAGTATACGTAATTGTAGCAAATCATACCTGAAACTGTTCGAGGGGTGCCCGATGTTACTGGATTTATGCAAGACTATTTTGACATAAGCTATCTGTTGTTATGAATTGTCTATGTGTAGATATAGCACCCGGTGGGATTGGATTTGACGTTGGTTTTGACATGGCGCAAAACGGTTCGATAAGAGTTGAAATCGTCAAAAAATTAGGGCATCAAAAGAGGCTTGAAATTCATTTACTTCAAACTGAACTGGAACCTACTTTAGGTAGAATGGGTGAAGTAGGAGTTGCATGTCGTAATTTTGCAACATCCTTTTCCATCCAAAGTTTTGAAGCAGGCTCATACATATCTCCGTTAAATGCGAAAGAGATCGTAAGCTCTTCGAAGGTCATAATTCATAATTTTCATCATATTTCAAGCTGGAACTTTTCAATATTCTCAAACCATTTAAATAAATGAATTTATTTATAAACAATCAGCAAGGACATAAACCAAATTTATTGTATGAAAACAAAACCTAACTTGTGTTTTCTCACAAGTTCGAAACACTGCAAGCAAGGAACTATTACAAATACAACGAAAACCGATAAATTCTGTACCTTATAACATGAAAATCAACATGAAAAGTACTTTCCCAGCACTAATTGCTTCATGTACTTGCCAACTTAAATGCTTATGTTCTAAGGTGTAACAACAGAGAATCGAACAATATCGAGATATGCAATTGATTTCTGACGCTCCCGGCCCATATACCAATCAATATTGATTATTCAACATTTTCTTTCACTTTCCTTGATATCAGTAATGTTCATCATTCTCATTTTTAACCGTCCGCGTATATCTTACCTATGTACTAATTTTGCAGTTTCTTATTGTTATTGCCTTGTCAACTTTTTTTATTCAATTTTTGTTTCTCGCAATTTTCATGTCGAGTCTTATGTAATTCTACAGTTAAAATTGCTATATTTCTTGTTCTCACTCGTGTATGCGGTTTGTTCATAATACGCGAACATGTCCCTGTATGACAAACATTTTCGATTTTTAATTGGCGGAAGTCGTGATAATTGTGTTCAAGATTGCAAGATTCTGTCATAGTAGACCGTAGAACATGATCGACAATGTATGCCATGGTTGGTTTGTTTTTTTTATTCATTTCAGGATACGGTTATTAGGCGATAACGCGATAGGAAATATAGAACATATGTAAAATTGCATTTTTGAATCAACCTTTACGCGAGGTTTCCGACAAAGTCGGGCTTGAATTGCAAAATATCGACCCGAAAGATTTTGTTGTAAATTCTGTATAAGTGCAACAAGGTTTTAAGTTTTTGGGAGTCATTGTGAGAGATTGTTGATGATCCCGACAGACATGTGTCATATAAAGAATGACCTGATTGCCTAATATTTGCTTCAGCGATTCACATGCATGCCTGGAAAAAATCCTCTTTGGAAATCCTTCATGGAGTCATACTATCTCACAGAATTGTATTGGAATGTCACCGACAAATACAGGACCAACAGGACACCATCTAGCATCACCTAATTGTGAACTATTCTGGCGAATTGTTCTCTTTACTTTAGGAAGAATTCTTCTCCTAGAAATAGTTTTGATAGTTTGACTGAGCCCCAGCTCCTCGTTAGCAAAAGAGTATAAACGTCCAGCAAATAACCGAAAAATAATTCAATGTTTCCACTAAGCCTGGGAATATCCTTCAAACTTCAGACGACACAACAAAATCGCCTTGAATAAATCTTCACTATTACACAATGGTAAATCTCATTTTAGATACGAATATCTTCGATCTTCAAACAACACCAACTCCATCATTCCAATACGAATCAAGTCGAAATTAATAAAAAACATCATTTTTCAACAATAATATAATTCATCTGTATCAGATATCAAAAGATGTTTCTTGTTGTTCTTGTGTTATTTGTATCCTCTTTTTTTTTGGTGACCATTAACCTATTGTTCTCGCCATGTCTTTGTCGGAAGATTTATTTCCAAATTCAACGATTGAATAGAAGCTAATGAATGGCGTTAAAATCGTTTCATTTGAATATTTCCAATTAGATAATTAATTAGATGTTAAAAATATTTACTTTTAAATTATTGTATTGACTTTTGTGGGTAATAAGAAATAAATTTTATAACACCTTGTGCTTAGCAAAACGTTGTATTCGAAAATGGCTTTCAGTTGGCATCTCGAATACAAATTTAACTTGAAATTTATGCGATGAAGTTTGAGTTGCTCCCAACGATAGAGTGAAATTTTTACTAATGTATTCAAAAACAAACAAAAAATGAAAGGAATGAAAAACTAAAAGATTGAACTTGAGGGTTTCAAAAGGAACTATTTATAGAATTGAATCCAGAATTGCGGTAAGTCAAATGATTGCGAAACAGGCAAAAGGTGTTTTTTTGTTGATAGTTCCTTTGAAAGAACTTTTCAAAGAAATTTATCTGCATTGGTATCAAACCGTGTAAGCGAATCAGGCTCTAACTTAGTGAGGTCCTAACCTAATTCAACACTAGCATAGTTCAGTGAATCTTAGATTATTCATACCCCAATCCAATCGCATTCAATATGAACCCTTGAAAACCAAATCTTCCCGAAAGCACGCTTGCCAAAAGCTCAGAGGATAATTTTTTATAAGCAAACACTCCTTGTGGTCTTTTTTTAAATGAAATTATGACTCTGGTTCTTTGACATCATATGTCATACCTCCCGACTAAAATCGTGAATTATTTTTCACTTAAATCAAATATAGACATCATGGGATGAATGCTAGGTACCAATACCAAACTTACATCTTAAGCCTCAGCCATAATAGGACACGTAAGAAACATATGAAAGAAGAGTTTGCGCCATAAATAACCCACGAGGTCCTTACATAAAATAGTATAAGATACTTTGTCTGCGCAGCAACATAAAATACTTATTGAAAAATACTCTAGAAATCCACACTAGCAACATAGGAGGTTTGTACCGTCACATCCTTAAGTAATCCGTAGCAAAGAGACTAGGCCTCTTAATACTAAAATAAAGTAGTAGACCTCTTGAAAGATCCAAGACAAACATTGATATAAGTGGCAATTTCACCGCAACTTCAAAAACACTTTCCTAGACATGAACATCCAGCAAAGACTTCTGTCCCTACTGGCTGCGAATTTTTTCGGAAACCATTTGAATGCTCAAAATCTGACGATAAGAATAAAATGACAAAAAGAGTTTTCAAAACGTTCTTTTGATCTCATTGATCCTTGAATGCAATTGAAATTTTCAACATTTGATTGATTTATGCTTTTATCGATACCAAATATGCTGAATATCAAAATCAAAAAGTCATTCGATTATCAAAAGTTAAAATCTTTAAATAATAATGGAAAATTCAACAAAAATGTGAAAATTCAAACAATTCTATGTGGGACCACACGTAGCAGCACAGCGCCTCTTAACCCCTCCTTTTCGGGAAACCATGCCTTAAAGTGTATTGTCCTATGGATCGCGTCCTCCAGTTTTGAAAATCGATCAGCGATAGACTGTCTTCGTTAACAGACTTGGACCAGTGCTATTTTGGCCTCCACAGTGATCTTCATTTTTCGGTTCTCCCTACGATATCCTTTCAGATATCTTTTGGTCGTCCTTACCATTAACATGGTCAGCGTATTACGGTAGCCAGCCGTCTGTAAGTCTTTTAGCCAGTTTGTCTAATATGACATAATGCAAATGGTAATATAGAATTTACCATTGGTCCACTTATAATTTAGCTCAAGTAATGTGCCCCAGGACACGCCCCTGGGAAGCATTCAATATGTTTGCAGATGTTTGGGTTAGGGTCGATGTTTTTAACGTCTTATTTTTGCTTTAATGCCTGAAACTTAGTTTTTCTAATCATGCTGCTGGTATTCCTTCATAAATTATCAGGAATAGAGAGAACACGGTACTGGGAAGCTGTATTTTTTGCGAACTTCGTCTGTTTCATTGTAGTTGCTCTTTATCTTGCCACCAAAATAAACAAATAGGCCATCTTTTTCGAAATTTGGTAGTTAATTATAAATTGGTGGTTTTCTCTTTCGACTACGTCAAACTTTTTGCTTCGTTTTTAGTCAATTTGTGGCCTCACTCATTTTGCTTCACCATTGATTTGCAGGAACAGTTCTATAGCGATTTTTAACGAAAGTGACAGGAAGTTATGTCATTCGCATAGGCAACTACTTGGCTACAGTTGTGTATCCCTATATAGTTAGAATTCTAATGACTTATTACAGACTGTAGCTTAAATTGTATAATAGTGTACCGTTAGTTTTGACAGGTGTTTTTCTTATGAAGTACTCCTGAACCAGATTGAATACTATCCTTGCCAGCCGATTTCCCTGTTCTTGGCCGATATTTACATCAAAAGGATCGGCGAATCGTTGTTACCGACTTGAGAAGTTGGTCACTGTCATTTTGGTTAGCCCGACTTATATTGCCAGGATATCAAACCAAAGCATTATGTGGTACAAACATACCATTCACTACAGTTGTATCTTTGCTTAAAGTATGCCCTGAATCCTGCTTGGTACCAGATAAACAGAAATAATTTTTTTGGCATATGACTTCCAATTTTTTATTATTTTTGACAGCACTGAGACGCTATCAGGTAGTCTTATTTCCTGGTTAGATAATCAGGATTGTTTGCGCAGATGATCATCTTTAACGCCATTTTTGAAGTCTCTTTTAAACTTTACGAATAAAGCTTGCTAAACTAAACTAAAATTACACCTTGAAAAATATAAATGCCCAAACATGGGAAGTTGTCAACGTCATTGTCCTTTTGATCACTCGAAAAAAAATTCCCGTTATACAAAAATAACGCATTATTACGTAATAACAATCAATACCGATTTCCGCAAAAGTTAGGCATACGTCAATATTAAACTCTCGACATTTCTCAAACACCTACTTCACTGTAAATAACGGGTCTTTCATTTAATTGTATGCTCTGAAACCTTCTTGATAGTCATCACTAACTCAGTTCGTCTAGTTTCCCATTCATGTAACCAACACTGATAACGCAGATCACACAATGTAGTGAAATTTTTCAACATGTCTTTTGAAGTTTAAGGATATCGCTAGTAGACACTGACAACTCACAACTTGAAAAATGTCTCTTCCCCAATTTCGGATGTTTATGGTTTTTGGCAGTCGGTTCAATTTTCCCGTTATTCCAAAGTATCACATTATTAATGTATTGTAATATACGTCTATATTGAAAAACCGTCATTCGTCAAAAAACTGCTTTACTGTGAATAATGGGTCCTTCATCAAATTGTCCGTTCTGAAACCTGCATGATGCCAGATAATCGCCAATGATTCTGTTTGCGTATGTTCTGTTTCTATTTTCTATTTTTTTTTTTTTTGACAGTAATGAGCTACTGTCAGATTTTCCATGAGGGGATTAAAATTTCTGGCGTAGCTTACGGCATTTTTCGAAGTATCTTCTGAATTTAAAGAATAACTCTAGCAAACCAGAGGATTTGACACAAACGGAAATTTGAATCTGGATAGCGAGCAATACTTAAGCATCTTGTCACATCTATGTGAAATGTTGATCAGCAATTTCTATAACGAGTAAATTCTCCATTGCCAAAACGGACATGAACACATTTAAAATTTGTTTTTAGCTTACACAAGTACCAAACTTTCAGTATCAGTCTGTCAGACTTGTTACTCATTAATTCAATTGTCAAAAACTATCGTTAGGATCTTATCGTGGCTTACCGTCATAACGGTAGGAGGGGTAAGAACTACAGCCTTAACCGAAGATATCAGAATGCTCATGAGAAATTAGAATGCATGGAAAATTTGACATCCCGGCAATAGATTGAAAACAATCTGAAAGGCATTTTGATTTTTTGATCAACATACAGCGTTGACCTTTCTTGAGTCAAAACGTAGTACTGGTCACAGCAAGGAATATAATAAAATCAATTGTTAGTCAAAATATCATAAC
This sequence comes from Stratiomys singularior, assembly GCA_954870665.1. NCBI lineage: Eukaryota > Metazoa > Arthropoda > Insecta > Diptera > Stratiomyidae > Stratiomys > Stratiomys singularior. Next base: position 54,521,769 of record OX940880.1, on the reverse strand, counting down.
ATATAATATTCTAGTTCTAACTGGTACAGCGGTACGTTTGCAATTGCAAATTCCTGTAGTATAAATCTGTTTTCAAACATCAAAACTGTACGATTTGACACCAAAAGCCATCAATTTTCAAACATTTTAAACATTCGTTTTCTACTGTCCATAGATGTCACGTGTACAAACAGAAATGCCAGCAAGAAGCGTTAAATGAATTGGGATTATTGTTTTTTTATCCCTATTTTGATAGACGATTTCGTTCTCAAAAAGAACGCTTAATAATCGATTCACACAATAATCACTAATCTCATCCTACTCTGTATTATTTTTGACAGTTTTGAGCGGTTTTCAGAACTGTCAAAATTGTCGGCTCTCAAAACTGTCGTCTTATTCCCCATTTAGGTGAACAGGATTTTTTACGCAAACGACGCTATTCAACGCGATTTTTCCAATTGCCTTTTCATGTTTCAGAAAAAGTCTAGCAACACAACGGTTACTCATGGCTTAAAAATGATCTTTGGCCAAACAAAATTTAGTCACATTTGTGCAACTCGGTGATGGGAAATTTCAATGTGTTTTGACATTCATAATTATTGATGAATCGTCAGTGTTGACATTATTATCGATTCAAAATTTGTTTTTCATCACACCTTGTATGAAATGTGGCACTCACTTTACTTTACTACCAAATTTTCAGTTCCCTCGCGGGTAAGGCTTGCTTGTAAGCAAACTCAATTGTCAAAAAAACTATCGTCAGTTCGTCAGCTCATGAACCGTAGGAGGGGTAAGCTTCAGTAGTTTAAGCCGACTGGGTTTTTTGAACACACTGGCAATTAGACCTCCCACGAATATACAGGAAACAATCTTAAGGCAGTTTGCTTTTCACCTGCGTAGGAAGGGTTAGCTTCAGCGGTTTCGTTCAAGGATCTCGAAGCTCACATCGAAGCATGAATAATTTGACATCTCTTGAAAAATTTCAAAACTAACTGGAACACACTTTGATGTGACGGGTTTTTAGACTCTTAAATTAAGTTTTTATACATTTTTGAGTCAAAAACTGACCGTTTTGAACACCGAAAAGGCATCATGCATCATTTTATGAAAAAAATTGATTCAATCAAGTCCTCTTCTGTTCACAGATGTCACAATTGACACCAGGAGTGTAAATAAGGCTCAAAAACGTTACGTTAAGGAGACGTTCATATCAGTGCGAATTTAGTATTCGTCAAGAACACTTTCACTTCAATGGAAATTTTTTTTTATTTGCATTTTTCTGTGATCAGGATACGTTTTCCGATTTTTTGAGGGGGATAAAACGTCAACCTGTCGATATCTTCGCGGTAAGTATACTTTGCTTCAATACTTTTCGACGGGATTGGGACCCTATAGGGTGCACTTAATTTTTCTGTTCTAAGTCGCGAAAATTTAATCTTTGGAATATTAGCTCCTTGTTAGAAGAGATTTTTTCGATATTTTTGCAAAGGGTGTCACGCAAAGTCCAGAATATTTGTCCAGAATAAATCAAACACGGTCATTGTAAAATTTTCAACGGCTATTGTTAGAAATTATAAAAAATTATTATGAAAAAATATTTCAAAACTACACAGAAAGCTGAAAAATGATTGACTTGGTGGATGAAGTATTGAACTACTTTATAATTTGGCTATGTTGGTTTTTCCAATGCCTAACGTTTGAAAATTGCATTAGTTATTGGACAGCAAGTTCCGCCATGAAACTAAATTCTAGATTTGTTGAGCTTATTGGTCTTATGTCGGAAATTTTTCCAGATTATCTCCGCGCAGATTTTTCAAAGGCTTTTAAAATTCAAACCTTTTACTGATAGAATAGAACGAAGTTCTTCGCTTATCATCAAAAAATCCCACAATATTTCATACTTTCTGAGTTACAAGTGAAAATTTGAGGAATCGTCAAAAGTTATCACCGAAAAATGTAAAATTATACAAAAATTATTATCAAACTGAACATAATGTTTAAAATGTTGAATAACTTTGTCGTTTGACAAGGCTGGCTTATCTATGGCCTCTTTTCTTGTTCCGGATTTTTTGGAATTGGATGAGACATCAGTCGGGCATCTTCCCCATGAAACTGAGTACTTCTGCGATTTGTTAAGTTTGCTAGCGTTACGGCATTTGGCGGTGCTTATTCTTCATCTTAAAGCAAAACTTATCTTTCCAGTTTCCTGGGTATCTTCCCTTAGATTTGCTTAGAAGTTTTCGAATTCAAAACTTTTCATAGAGCAGAACAAAGACATACGTTTATCTATTAACAAAATATCCCACAATATTTCGTTATTTCCAAGTCAATGGAATTCATCGGGAACGGATCATTAGTTTGACAGAGTATATATATACTAACCCACATGTCGGTGTGTATCTTTTATCATGAAATCAAATAAATATCAAAATAGCAGAGATCAACAGAAAAATCAGTGTTAACAAATCACATTAATTATCATAGATATATGTATATACTTTCATGTTAACGCTCTCAATAAACATTCTGAATGACTTCAATACAATATTAAAGCTCTAAAATGTTATCAGATGTATTTTGAATAAAATTTATCCCGAAACATACATATGTAACATCCTACGCGGAATAGCTGATTTCGATTAATGAAAAGTGTACAAACCAGATCAACACGATTGTAATATTCAAATGAGACTGATGATGACATGATCTTCTTTACGTAGCACATATGTGATATAAAATGCTTGGAAACATGTAAGATTAGTGAAACGAACAGTATTTTGGAAATAAATTACCCTTATAATTAGCAGCCGGCAGATTTATCAATCATTTATGGGGTTTTATTTAAGTTATTTTTTTTAATTATCGCAGACGATTCCTTTCAGTTTGCTACGCGTTGAATTTTTTTTATAGCAAACGCCTAGTAATTGTTAGAATTTTTTCAGGAAATTAATACATTTGAAGCTATCTCACAAAGAGATAGACGCAGAAGCATGCGTTTGTTAGCATTTCACATGTGATTGCATCTGTTTTATGTGCATTCGTTCGCAGAAATTCTTAGGAGCAAGAAAACTGCAGAAAAATGTATAAAAATCTTTTTATAGAAACGAGTATAAAAACGATAATTTCGCCCAACAAGAATAGAATTACGACCAGCAAAAAACTACATAACCGCGCTTAGTTTTATCACGTTACATAAAACACGGAGAAACAAAAGAAATGTGTAAGGCAATAAAGTTATTTTCAGCAATCGGCAATGTGAAAATCACTTATCGCCTTAGCCATCTTCACCTGGAAAAACGAACCTTCCATTGAAACAGATTTTAATGACGACCCAGTCATTAACCCCCTTTTAAGGCGGTGCCGAACAAACTCATACATGCAAATCGTTTAATTAGCAACATCCGAAATCATATGACTTTTAACTAAGTACACTATTCAGTTATTCTTTGCCATACATCAGATGCATCTTCGTATGTCAGGAAAACTTGAATAGCGTGACGAATAGCATTTTCAACAAAACATTTTCGACATTTCCAGGTCAAGCAATCCAACCGAAATCTTTTTGAATCAACTAGAAAACTCTTTCACAATTGCATCCAATCCTCCCATCAATGCCATCGGAGCTAACCATTAGAAAGAAAATAATCGTTAGAAATCATAAGACATTGTTAAATATTTTATGGCCATTAATAAACACAATTTGGAAAATCTCCTCAATTGTCCATTGTGCAAAATATCTTCTGAATTCGGTGAAGGGTGTTTGCTAACTGTTATTACTTTTAATGGGAACGTTTAATATAATTGATAGTGTTAAACGCGCTAACGGGATCGCCACGGTGAGAAAAAAAATATTACGATAGAATGGTGAAAATATTTCACCACAATTCTTCCGGTTCGTGATGATAAATTCAAAGACTTGTTGCTTAAATTTTTAATATGAGCTATAAATTTTTATTTTCTAAACTATGATCATTTAATGGAATTGAATACAAAATATGAATTCAAGCTAGGACCTTAATTAGAACGACACCGACACTAGTCACCTTAGCTTATCAGCGGTTCTCAGAATGGGTTGAGCATTGGCGCTTATCACGCTTGGCCAATAAGTTATAAAATCAAATCGAAGATCGTAATTTTTCAAACTTGTGCAGCGTCACTAAGTCGGCTTCGATAATTCGAATAAAAAGGAACAAAGAAAGCAGAAAGAAAGAATAGCTATTTTTATCATTTCTGTATCCTAAATCAATGAAGATGTTTTGAGATGAGTTTAACAGAAGTTTTTGAGTTTTAAACCTTATTTAGCATGTAGTAGAGTTAATCAATCCTTTGATGTCAACTCTTTCTCTCAAAAATTGTAAGCCAAAGTCTAAAACATAAGCACAGAAACACAGTTTAGGGAGCGTTGCTAAATACGAAGATTAGCGTTCATCCTTTTTACTCAAAACAAGTGTTTGCTACAGTGTTTGGTTTAAAATAGTAGTCGCAAACGCTAGGTAAAAAGTACATTCGTGAAAGTTCCCTTCTCCTAATTAAAACGTCGTTTCTTTTCAGTGGATTTTCATTAACGTAAAAATGATGTTATTTCCCTGTTTCTGGCCAATTCGTCCTTTATGAGTTGAAAAATTTGAATCACTGCTGCACCATTTCCCACGTTATCGAAAAAAAGATCAGAAATGAAGATGGCATCGAAGGTGGCATAGCGCTGAAAAACGCATTTGTACGGAATACGAATAGTACGAGAAAGGATGAAAATTCGATGCGAAATCCTATCATTAAATTTTCACTGCTTGTCCTGAAAATCATGGAACATAGCAAAAACAAAATAAAGACGGCTTTTATACAAGGGAATATATTTACAGACAGATGATAACTGCATACTAGGAATTTACTTAGACTTGGTAAGATGTGCATACCTAGTTTCCTAGCCTCTCACCTTGATTCCGTGCCCTCATTTTTTCCAATTTACAATAAGAGACTAGTATTTATCAAGGACTCATGAAAATCAGCCTGATAGAACACAACATAGAGCACTATCACTATCAAATTTTTGCTATCAGGAATGTTTCTAACCAATTGTAATGGCCGGCCGAAATCCAGGAAACAAGTGCCAATTCTTAGTAATTATTACAATTTACTACAATTTTATAGCAAGGACCAATTAAAAATATAGAATAGCAACGGTTTATTGGTATTGCCATAATGCCCTCTTATTTTAAAATTCGCTGTAATTGTAATTGCAGTCCAAATAGGAACATGTCCAAGTCCATATTGGGACATGTTGTATGACCGCACACATTGCAAATCATTAATTTTGGCAGATCAAATGTCAGCTTACTGTCCAAAGCACATGGCCATCAAAATACTACAGCCGATTATAGCTTTAGTTCTCCCGTATTTGACCCATCGACCGCGTCCTCCTACCTCAAAAGCTCAAAGTTATTCCCTTTCTTCATCAATGAAGTAGGATTTGTAGGCTTCCTTGGGGTTTGCCACCGACTTTCGACCCTAAGATTTACCTACGAATGCTTTACTGGATATCATCAAGCATTCGCAACTGAAGCAAGACCATAATTTTGAAATCCTTTCGCTCATAAAAACGATCAGGAACTGAAATATTTTGCAGAAACTTGGAAATCTTTCACGCATCAAAGCGTTTGTGCAGCTCGTGATAGTTCCTTATTCGCAAATAATCTAGTCCGTGTTTTACCTCTATAATCCATCTCAGCAACCGACTATAATATACTTTTATTTTGCTTGCGGATGTTTCTCTCACCTTACCAACACTCTATTCATTTGAACTTTTGTTGTCATGCGTAGATAGCTGACCTCAAGGTATCTCAGCTGATTCATTCCCGTCTTCCACAAGTTTAATACCTTGGTATATATTCCAACTCGTCTAGGTTTTTTTTTTTATTGGACGATTCAAGTTTCTATCAGGGCTGCTTGAGGTTGTCTCTCTTGTTTGGATCATTCACTTTGCCTCTTTACTATTGAGCTTACTTGCTGCAGTGTCAATACCAAAGGGCGAAGTTCGTGTCCATTTTAAAAGCAATGTATACCTTATACCTTATGAAATTTTATTGAACAGCAATGGAACTAGCCCATAGCCTACTGTTAGCCCAGGCCTAGTGCGAGAGATGAGCCATTCCGAGAGATGAGCGCAGATTATTTGTTCAAATTTTTGTTTCACATTCTGACTTTCCGTCAGAAGTTACAAAATTATAAGGCAGCCTGACTCAACAAAGCTTATATCCAAGCAGGTAAGTTGAACCGCTGAAAAGTGTACTATTATTTCCCGCAATGTCACTGGCATGATTTGTATGTTAAAAAAACTGTCTATACGTTTTCTCATGCTCATGAAATTCGAAATTATTTCGCTTTTGTGGAACAAACGATTTGTCAAAGTTAGAGAAATTTTAAGAGCATTTAAATAAAACGGTCGACTATTAGCGCTTATCACGCGTGACCAATCAATTATGAAATCAAAGTTAAAGTCATAATCTTTAAGTCTTTTTCAGCGTTGAAAAGTCGACTTCGATAATTCGAATTTGAAATTTAAATGTCATTATTTTGGGTTGACCCAAGTAAAATCTTTCAATAAAAAATCCCGCTAAAATCTTTCAAATTGACGATCGTCCTTTAGATGTGAGGGAGTGGACACTGAAAATGTCAATTTGTTACATTCTGAAAATCCACGCGGAAACGCTTATGAAAACGAAGTCATGTCCAACAGTCAAAGCCACACAATTTAAGTTAAATCTTTTTTAATAATTATTTTGAAATCAATTAAAATGGATTATCAAGGAGTTTTTTTTTCGAAAACAATCTTCACTTTATCCATGATTTAACTGACAATCTCTGGGTAATTGTGCTGGAACCATGTCCGTTTTAGATGTTCCGTTTTAGATGTTCTTTGTCTTGAGACAAAGAACATCTAAAACGGACATGACATAGGTTAGGTACCAAAAATTCTAATTTATAAGAACTTTATGGAAAACATCATTGCAATCACCAGGAATATGATTCAAGCTCCTTCAAAAACGACTCAATCCTGTTCAAAAAAAAAGTCGTATTCTGTGACGATTTGCTGATATATTTAATGTGAGTTTATGCAAAATATTGGATGATACATTTGATACGAACATTTGAGTAAGTCAACGTTATTGTGTTTTCCTCAGCTACAGAAGCACTATAACAAACCTTTAAAAAAAACTGAAATTCAAAAATTTCAAAATTTTTCTCAAACCTTGGTAACAAAATTTTGACATTTTGACAATTTTTTGACAATGGAACATGTGGTGGATTTCAATGAAGAGAGTGTACTTCAAAGAATTTTTCATATTTCGTTGACATTTTCCTGTTCTTAAGCACGCAGTTTATACAGGTATCGTTAACCAGCTTAACTAACTGACATATGTAAGCAAGGACCAACAACATTTCAACCTTTTTGAAGTTTGAGTCAAATTTAAAAGTTTAAAAACAATTCTTACGTCTTAACGTAACTTAAAAAGTTAAAAACAATTCTTACGTCAAGCGAAATTTTTATCACATTACCTTGAAGTCTGCCTTAAGTCTTAGGATAAGGCTCTTAATATAAAAGTCAGTCAGCCTGATATCAGCAAATATATGTCGAAAAAAACATGTCCTTTCAAGAAAAAGATATGATGCGACAATATTCTACACAACATTGAAATTGGTCTGTTTTAAAGGTGAGGCAACCGAAGTCAAAATATTGCATAGAGACGTGGAAATTGAAGGTTTTCAAGGAGATTACCCTTTTATCAGAATAAAAACTGAAAGACGTTAGGTTGGTGGGAAACACACAAGTGAATTAATCTTATGTAATAATCAAGAAATTCAGGAAAAATCTTCTTCAGTTTTAGAATTCTAATGCTTATCGTGAGCCTCGGCCTCCAGGATATCTAACTTCCAGCTTTTCAATCTATTGATCACGTTCTCCAGTTTCTGAACCTCAGTAGTTACCCAACACTTTCGATGTTCGCCTACAGGCTCCTACCATACGGGCGAGCCGTGAAATAGCTTATTCGACTTCCAAGAATTTTTATAGTCTTTCGTCATCTCCTGACATTCATTGATACGCCTAACATTCGACATTGGTCGAAAATACAAAAAGTTCACATCAGAGTAATAATAAGTGATGAATGTGAGCTCGACTAGTTAACTCATGTAAAGGAAGGAGTTTTTGTTGCTGTTGTAGCGCATCAATTAGGCCTTGAAAAGGATAAGACTGTCGAGATAAGAATGTGTCAGATCTAGGCGAAACCATGCTCGTCCTTCATCATTTTGAAGGTACCGACTTCGCAGGTACCGACTTCAACTTTCGAAGAAGATTACTCAAAACATATCTTCTGTCACTAAGGGTGTCTAAAAAACAGTCTAACAAAAAGGTGGAAAACTTGAAATCGGTACTGGTAAACCTTTGGCTATAAATTAAGTTAATATGATCAATTTAAATAAGTTTAAAAAAAGGTTAATAGGACGAAGTCAACAGAGCCAAAAAGAAACATAAATGATAGCGTCATATTGTCTTCTATGCCCCCGGAATCATACTGCGTTTTCAGAGAGGACACGATAGGTTACTTGCAACCGTATTCAGCCCGTTCTTATAATGGGAACAAATCAAGATTTTTTGTCATTGTCAAGTGATTTTTATGAAAAAATCAAAAGTTTTGAAATTTTGGAAAATTGGAATAGTGACCTGGACTTTGTAGAAAGACCCAGAGAAATATTTCAAAACTTGGAATTTTGTTCTTATATTGCAGTAATTTGAACAGGATACAATTTTTCGCAATAAGAGCAGTCAAAAACCTCAGGGTTTTTCAGTTGAAAAACTTCTGCAGAGGTACCCTGCAAAGGTTCGCAATACTACGTCAAAATCTGTCAAAAAACTAACAAAATGGAATTTGTGTAATGTCGTAAGATCTCCTGCCCGAAACTTCTTGACGCATGCTTGGATCGGCTAAAATTCTTTATTTTAAAATGCGTTCCCACAGATATAAGGCAAGGATCAATGCATTATTAGATGTTAAACCAGCTGAAACGTTCTTTTCAGCTATCAGATATCAATGATTTGCCAGGTTTATCTAATCGTCTGCATATTTTATCTTTTCACGTCACAAGAAACCACGTCCGGAAACAATTCCAATTTAATGTTTGTTTCCAGCTACATACATGCATGTACCTATATTAATAGTCTGTTTTTTTTCTCCTCCGACGAACGGTGATTGTCCTTAAAACATGGAAAAATATTCTTGGTACTCACACAGCTCTTTTGATAAGAAACCTTTGAACGATTAAATAAATATATCATTCTAAACATACGTTTTAATAAAACTTGTCCGTAATGTTTGCACTTATGTTTTCATGTCTTATCTACTCATATGTAACATGAATATTGTGGATTTTTCTTTTCTTTTTCAATAAAATACTCAATCAAATAACATGAATTGGAAAATGCTTAGCTATCTGTCGGTTTAAATCAAACACAGAATATGTGTTTTGAGCCTTATAAGTCCGTCTCCTACTAATAATAATAATAATAATACAAATCCAACGTAGTTGTCAATGTAAGTCGAATCAATTTATTTTTACTGAACACATGGTAAGGACATTTTTTGGACGCTAATGATGCGATGAAACGCGAATGAAACTCTCAAAAATTTCGATAGTTGACTGGTAACCAGGCTCACGTGGACTTAGGGTAAAACCACCAAAACTATACGATTAAATTTTGGCTGAAGCTGACCTCATTTAATCAAACAAACTGATGATATTTATTATTTTGATAAACTTAAAGTGAAACTTAAAATTCGCTTAAATGAATACATTAACAGAGAATGGCACAAATAAAAATGGCAAACATAACAAAAAAGTTTGGTCTCTAGAGGAATATAAGAAGAAGAAAAAAACAAAAAAAAATCCATTGCAATTTTGAACTAATATTGTCTTCAAACAATGATAAAAGTGACTGTTGATCCATTAATTTATTCAGCTATATGAAATGCTTAATCAAATGTTGGATGTGGCTTACGTATTACAAAATGTAATGGAGAAATCCGAAACAGCAATACAAATGGTGGTTTATTGTATTTTTTAACCAATTACAAGGTTTTATTTGAGATTACAAAAAATTTTTCAATAAGGATGACATATGTCAAAATTGACGATTTTTTGACATTTGTGTCGAGTAAAGTTTGTAATTTTGATTTTTAATTCGTGAAGTTTGCTATCACGACTAAGGTTAGCAAAATGAGCATCGTAGTCAATGGCGAATTGAGTCGGACTATAAATTGATTTAGGTAAATTAATTAACCTAAAACTTTTGTTCAATGAATGAATGAATGAATGAATGAAGCAATAAATGAAGCTTATTAGCCATTTACTTAATATGTCAACAAGCATAATTATCGTACCTGCTGGTGTGAATACAATCCAAGGCAATTATTTGATCCACCATAGGATCCACTAAAATTGACTGGCTGGTATATGCTAAAGGTATCATCGGTCCACATTTGTTTCAAAATACAGAAGGAGCGAACTTCGTTTACATCTACGCTACATTTTCATCACTGAAATCGAAGGAACAGATGATTTCTAGCCAGGAATTTGTGGAAAAGATGCTAGTTTTGAGGGACTAATGAAACAATTACAGTTAGTATTCCAATGAAGGGCATTTAGGTGATTCTTCTCACAAAATAAGTATCCTAAATTGGTATCCTAAATGGGTATCCTAAATCAGCGCAGAGAGAACTCATTCTTTTGGTAATCTTTGTCCCTCCCGCCCATCCTCTCTGAAAGATACATTTGCCAGACCAGTAGGCGCCACTATTGGTCTAAGGGCCTAAAGGGTCTAAGTCTGAAGGATCCTAACGAAAGGTTCACGATTTGACAGGGAAGGTGTTTCAATTTGAAACGAATGACGGATTAAAAATTTACGAGAACGTTAAAAAATTCTGGTTTTCAGGATTCCTGATACAACCAGACATTTTTAATGCATTACGCAGCAACATGCATAACCATGTGCATCACAGAACATCCAGCAAACAGCGGAGACTCCTACAATCTGAGACAGAGGAACACATGGTAGAGCAGGTTCAGGGGTTGAAAAATCTATAAATGCAGCAATCACCAGACCATATATAATGAAAACATGGGACCCTTATATACAAATACTCCCTGTAGAGAAGACGTCAAGCAATTCAATAATCCTTGATCGCTCGGAAAAAGAGTGGCTCTATCTCAAAAAGTTCTGATCGTATAATTACTACCTTCAAAATACGTATCCACATCACTGAAGAGTTTAAAAATGGAGTCCAGAAGCATGAACACTTCATTTCCCAATTAGATCGCTGTGAATTCTGGTGGCTGACAGCAGAAGAGAAAGATTGGTTTGACATTGGCCATTTGACATATGACAATGGAGATAGGGGATCGAGATAAGTGAAGAAAGGGCGAGAACAGAGCGTTGTAGAATCAAATTCTGTCGGCAGAGGAATTTCAGATGGCAATGTCTTTGGACACTTTGGACACGAAAGACATCGTACAAAGATTCAGAGAACATCTAGAGAAAGTTAAATTTGGTGCAGGCGAGCTGATTATCCTCTTTTCGTAGTTTTTTCGCTATTTTCAAATATTCAACGCTAAATCCGGTCAGAATAATTGGTTTGTTGTGCATTATTGGTTAAATAAATCCGTAAAATGTGGCTTCATAACTCCGATCATCAGAAAAAAGAAGGATTTTCGCAAGAAATCGCTTCGAAACGGTCAAATATTACGCTTAACTGATCAGGATGAACACGGATTGGATTTGCATTGCATGCTCATATTTTATTAATTCAAATTACAAACAGGTTTAATTGGTTCCTGACGTTTTTTTTTTTCTTAGAATAGAATCTACGTTGATCCTGTAAACTACGCATATATAGTGAAAAAGTTATGGGCATTTCATATTTTCATTTAATGCATAATCTTAAGTAAGAATTTTACACTCAATTTCATCGTTGAATTTATTATAATTTAATTTATATTTATTGAATTAAAATGCACATAAAAAATCCATATTTCATTTTTCTGTGCAGTTTACGTTTGCACTCTTGTCGGAAAAGTGTCATATCCTGTGTACGTTAATTCTGAGTAATTTTTAACGCTATTTCATTGGCATCTAATGCAAAAGTAAGGAATATTATTTATTCATAATATCGTAAGTAATATATTGATAAGGGCTGTGGCTTGTTGATAGTTGATAGTTTTGCATGTAAATTCATAGAATCAAATGTAAATTTTTCAAGGCAGCTTAGAGCCGAAACTAGAACGTTCAGGCGAGCATTAAACAAAATCATAAATTAAACAATATATAAATTAAAAAGAGGTCCATATATTGTATACAATCGAGCTTTCATACTTTCACGGGTGGATCTTTATGCTATTTCCGGCTGCAGTACTTATTGAAAATAAAATACTCTCTTGTTATTCGTAGACAAAGACTGTTCACGCCAGCAGCAGAACACCACAGCACTACCCTCCAAATATCTCCTCTGTCACCCTTGGAACTTAGCGTGAAGCTGATTGTCAAAATACAATAGGCTAACTCTCTGCATTCTCGCCTGTTTAGCGGAGTCTCTTTTCAGTAGGAGGGAGCGGGTAAAAACTGTAAAAACTACTCCCTTCCCTCTCCGTCCAAGAGCGGACCAATAACCACTTCTTCGTCATAAGGACCACCCGAACGTCACATGACACATGTTCCTTTGTCAATTGATGTTCTAATTACATCCACTAGACTCTCGGTAGAGTTTACCAAGTCTCTCTCGCAAGGGAGAGACCATTCATCAATACTTGAAGATGTTTAACGCATCAGCGTAATATACATACAACCCAGTCCCATATGTCAGTTAATGATTTCATGAGAATCACCAGAATTCCGGAGCAAGTTCGCTAATTCTCTGACAAAGAACAGAGTGCTCATATGTCCACTGACTTCACTGGTAAAAGATGAGGAAAGCTTCGGTCAGACTCTTCAGGTAAACCAAGCTAGAGGCGTACTTTGTCCATAGCATATTTCTGAGCTAAGATAAGGGATACGGATGCACGCTGCTCAGACGAGTCAGGTAATTATTGGTCTTACGAAATTCTCGACTAATTAATTGCTTCGCGTTACTCAAGAGTCGCGCTCATACCCCACCTACCCGTGACTCATATTCTCAGTTGTGCTTCCACAGTTCAAGAAAAACCGTGGCTTCTCCTCGCGTGCGTTTCCCTCACTTTTTGGTTCATCCCTCTTTAGATGGATTTTTCTCCGCTCTCCGTAAGTAGAAGGTGAGGTACACCGATAAAACTTGCAGAGCTCCTTGCTTCTGTACCGGAGCGAAACATTTCCAATATAATACCTCAACGGTGACAGTAAGATAGAATAATAGAATGGAACCCAAATTAGAACAAGGACCTGTGACGCTCCAATGACATTTGTTTTGGACCATGCAGTTGACTCTAACTGTGAGCGGTTCACCTCATATGACGGTATCCAAAAATTTATTGACAAATAGATCGCGTCAAAACGGTCAAAACGTCAAAAATGAGTGAAGTGTTCCATGAAATTGATTGTTGGTAGAGTCGGGAACGGAATAACACTGAACTGAATACTTCCTTTAAACAGTCACCAATTTTAAAAGGACTAAATGTACCTATGTTGTTTATAAGGTTAAGGAAATTAAAATCGGCAGCCGATGTTGTACGAAATAATTTGAAAATAATTTCAAAAGCAATAAATCTATTATTTCCAAATAAATCGAATCTTTCCGCAGTAATAACCTCCAGTTAAAATGAGTTCAGGAGCCAGGAGAGTAAAACACGCTCATTAGGACGTCGTTCAAAACACCGTTCATGAGAACATCCTTTTTTCTCTTTGCTCAGTTAAACTTGATGTATTTTATAAACATCTTTTGTTGCTATATTTGTCAAGTGAACAGCGGTAGATACTTATGATTCAAGACTTTATTTTTGCGCAGTAGGCTGCAGTTCACGAATCCTTTATTTTTCATGAGGACCACAAAAAATATCTAAATCTAAAACAAAATAATAAAAACTTTAACATCACAAGAAAATGATGAAAACCATGTCAAATCAAACCAAGCACAATGTTATGAAAATCTGCGCAAATGTTTTTGGTAGTTTCTCTAGGCAAAATCTTTTGCTGCCTTTTCAAGACACTTTTAACTTTTTTCAAACCTAGGTGACATGCAGCAACATAGTCGCAAGTTGAATCGACAAAGATTTTAATTTGTTCTTAGAAGGGGGAAATAGTTTGATTTCTCGCAAATTTCGAATGTTTTCGACTCAAACTGCAAGAAATTATTATTTTTTGTTTTGACATTTTACAGCTCCCTAAAATTGTAGGTGTCAGAAGTGAGCATTGCTGCAAAGGCAACGATCTTCAATTTTTTCACATTGGTTGCATTTTTCGATTTGGAATTATTACGATTGGACTGAAATTTTCGTTGATTCTGTTCTCAATTTTGACTCATTCGGACTCTGCTAGTTTTCCATTTAGTGGAAAAAAGCTAGTGGAAAAATTCAAGTCCGTTGCGTTTGTAACCTTTGCAAACTTTAGAAACATAAAATTGTTGCCTTGATTGTTTTCATGACACGTTTTGGGTCTTATGATCCTAATTATTCTCTTGAAATTCAGTTTCGTCTTCTCAGGCTCAGCGAATAATAACCTCTTTCCATATAATGGACCAAAAAATCCCAGTTAATTTAGTTTGCAAGCATCACATGTCCTTTGAAAAGACTCACTTTTAATTCTTTGAGTAGTGATTGCAATATGTTTGTTTCTATGAGTCTATGAAACGTTATAAGCGATGATGGAGCATTAACAGGAAATAAACTTATCTTGAAAAAAGGATTTTACACATTACTCTATCCTTGGATAACAAAAGAGACACTCTAACATAATACCTCAAAAAGATATGTAAAAAGAGAATTTCTGGAGTGAGTAAAACAGTCTTCTAGTGGATCCTTTTATATAAATCCTTGTCTAAACGTTTCGCCAAAGTAGAGGATGTCTTCCACAAGCAGCAATAGCGAAAAAATCATAACGGAATTATTGCAATTTATTATGGCATTTCTCATATTCCAGAAAAAATAGAAACAGAAGACAGAGCAAGAACATCTGCAAGCTTGATGGCATCGCGGTATTTTTTGTATCTACAAACTCAAAGTACGATGAGATTCAAGAATCAAGATTCAAGGTGCGATGAGTCCTTAATATCAAGAAAAAACTTGCTCTGTAGGCTTTCAACTATGCGCTTCTGTTTGGAAAGATATAAATAATTGAAACGCGTCCATAAAATCTATTGAAAGTATGCTTCATTGAAACGATTAGATGATTTCATCTCTTAAGCAGATAAATGTGAAATGCTAGATACTATTTAAAAGATTCTTCCTTTATTTGAGAACGTGATATAGTCGAAATTTGGCCCATCCTTTATGTGGCCCATCCTTTATGTAGCCCATCCTTTATTTTTAGTTTGAATTTACAATGTGGATCGAATTCTAAGAGAATATTTTCATCGTTTTCCTTAACAGAAAATTGGTGGAAATTCGTAGCATAAACAGAGTACCCTTTGCTCAGTTCATTTGAAACAAAACTCGCAAATTTTTGAATATTTTAAAGGAATTATATCAAATATTCCAAACTATTTAAGTATTTATAACTTTTTTGTGCGCGGATCTAATCAAAATCTTCCGCTGCTCAAGGACTTGTTGGATTTGTACATCTAACCGACGCTGAAAGAATATTTTTAACAGTGGCGTACGCATCCTTCTCCAGTTTGGCTCATTGGGTGCAGAGGTTTGAAAATCTCAAACACAGATATTTCATCGTTTCCAGTATTAATTGCGATAGATGACAATGAGCTTCTCGTGAGTTGAATTTGCACCCGTGTCAAAACTAGCAGTCTATTCAATAAGCCCGTAGGATGACACATAGATGGCGTTACTAGAATGTTTGTCATATGATTTTTTATTAGTACTAACCTTCAAACGATACGTGTTCAAATTTGACAGCAATCGGAGTATGGACTCGTAAGTTATAATATTTTGTGTGACGCAACTTTTGTTATTGAAAAAATGGAAAAAGTGCTCCATAGAGACAAAAAGTAGAGACGTGCATTGTTGAATTGAACGTGGTCGTACAGAGCATTGATGCTTCAGAGGAATGTTTAGCGCAGTTAAACCGCAATAAAATCAAATTCTATTGTCGATATGTGACAATGGATGATACATTGCTTCACAATTACACACCAGAATCCAAAAGATAGTCAGCTGAGTGGACAGCAGTCGACGAACCGAATCCAACGCGAGCAAAGACGGGAAGACGGGACGGGATCACCGGGAAGGTGATGGCATCTGTATTTTGGGATGCGAACAGAATAATATTCATCGCCTCGAAAAAGGACTCACCATCAACAGTGACTATTACTGTGCACTTTTGGATCGATTGAAGGCTCAAATCACATAGAAACGGCCGCATTTGCAAAAGAAAAAAAGGATTGTTTCAACAATACAATGCACCGTATTACAAATCGATGAAAACGATGGCAAAACTGAATGAATTGGGCTTCGAATTGCTTATCTACCCACCGACTTTCCTATATTTAGCCCCCAGCGACTTTTTCCTGCGTTCAAATCTCACGAGAATGCTATCTGGAAAAAAATGTAAGTCCAATGATGAGGTAATCAATGAAACTGAGGCCTATTTTGATGAGAAAGAGAAATCGTACTAGAAAAGTTGTATCGAAAAGTTGGAAAATCGCTATACTCGTTGTATCGCCCTCGAAAGCAACAATGTTGAATAATGAAATCTAGTTTTGTCAAAATTTAATTGTTTTTCTTACTTATCCTACGGACTTATTGAATGACCTGGCATTTCAACGTTGCTATAATTTCCAGAAAATAAGATAAAATTAAAAGCAACTTAAACTTAAGCACAATGATACAAGTGTCGATTTTTTGTTCGGTTAGGAGTCAAGACCATTTACGCCCGGAGTGTGGGACTACTAGCAGCGCATGCTATAACACTACCTACTAAACACCCCTCCCCCCCTGTCAAGAGACCCTAGCCTGGAACTGTTTCATACCTTACTTCGGGCTAGGCCTCTTATACAAGCGTAGATTGGAATTAAGACGTTGTTGAAACTTTATGCCCATCAAAGCAGTCAAATTCGCTAAAAAAAAGTTTCAGCCTGACGTTCACTGAAACACACAAGGAGATCTGGAGTTAAACTTTTGTATAATTGATGTAGTATTTTGGACAACTTCCCAACATGATTCCTACAAACAACCTGCAATGTCCCTCATTTGATAAGCAGCACCGAAAAAAAAACATTCTGTTGTATTCAGACATCGCATCTAACCAAAATGATATTTTGGCAATGATTTGAAAGATTCAATCTCCATTTTCTAAAAGTTTGGCCCCTTCAGACTTCAATATGTAACAAAACCACAAGAATACCGTTATAAAAACGTAACCCGTTATTTTTATTAAGAAACGCGACAGCGATGATTCTCAAAATTCTTAATTTTTCCATAATTTTCAATAATTTTTCCAAAAACGATTCCAGGAAATATGTTTGAAGGTTAGTACCTATTCAAACGGAACGCTGTCAATTTTCCCTCACTTCTGGCTTAAATAATGGTTAAACTGAAATAAAAATCTAGCAAGATGTGAAAAAATTTCAAAATATGGCTAAAATTTGCCAAAACGTTAAGTCAAATTATCCAAAAACATTGAAAAAAGAAAAAAAATGTGACCTGAAAACATTGGAATATCTGGAGACTTGGAGATCATTACAAACGCAATGCGGTCAATTTCGTTCCATTTTTTTTCATGGGTAACTGATTCAACTGGAATACAAACCTAGTAGGATTTGCTGTCAAATTTTTTTAACTTTTTTATTTTTAGCGAATATTCAACTAAAATGAAAATGTAGAAAGATGCAAGCAAAATCCGGATTGCGAATGAAATTTATCCAAACCAGAAGTCAAATTATTGAAAAAATAAAACGGTCAAAAATTTCAAAATATGAGGCATGAAAAATTTGGAGATTTGAAAGACGCTGCAAACGTAGTCAAATTGTCAACTGCCAAATTCAAATCGAATTTTTCGCTCAATAGTTGTAAGTAAATCTTTAGCCGAAAAGAAAGCCGAGAAGGAGTTACAAAAATCAAAAATGCGAATAAAATTAACCGAAGCTTTAAGTCAAATTATCAAGAATGACGTTTCAAAAGTGACCAAATCGGAGACTGTTGCGTTAACAACGATGTAAACTTCTGACATTCCAAAGAAATAGCTCAAGAGGACTCGAAAATTTTTAATGAAAAAGTTAATTCGGCTGTCTGAAGTACTGCACAGTAGTTTTACATGTTGATCTAGGATATCTAAATGCGAAAAAGAAGACTAAAATAGCTTCAGTGGGTCGCGTTCTACCCACAAAAAAACCAGACAAAAATATTCGAAAAATCAGGAAAGCATTGAATGCAATAATATTTTTAATAGAACTTGAAAATCAGCCGGAACCGCATATATCTAGGCTAAAATTATTCGCTAAAATTTTTCCATTTCAGACGCTGAACCCTGGTTTTCAGATGTCGCACCTGGGCAGAAAAGCCTACAAAAAAATTTAAATAATAGCCCCAGGACAATTTCTTCTACACGAAAATATAAAAACGCATCAAACTGATTTCGAGATTAAACAAATTAACAGATTAGAATGATTTCTCCACTGACTTCCAATATCCAACATATGAATTTCAATTGGATAATAAAAGCACAAAAATAGCTACAAACATCTGCAAGATATTACGCAAAAAATTTTATTTCGAGCTACAATTAAATACTTTTATGACTTTCAAGGAATTGGCTGACGTGTGAATCATTAGTGGTCAAAATTAATTAGAAGAATTATGGAAAGAAAAAGTTATGAATTATAAATTAAAAAAAAAAGTATTTAACATTCAACTTTAAAAATTCACTTGCCTGACTTTGTTGTAGGTTTTATTTTATTTGGCACAGTGTTAGATTTTTATTGAATAATGCAAAATAAAGGAATAAAAGTCGGAAATTCGCAAAATTAAAAAAAAAAACGTTAAGCACAGAGCAACAAAATCACGGCGAAACGCTATCAAAACTCAAGTTGATATTCATATGTCGCATTAATGACGTTCGATTATGTTCAAAAAATTATTTAAACGCTTGGCATTAATTTTATCGAAACAATTAAAATTAAAATTTGTACTAAGAAAATTACAATTGGTTGCCGATATTTACAGAAACCCCCTTCACGCAATCTCATGACATATCCAATTCACTTAAGAATCTCCGAATAAAATTCGCATTTTTTTTATAGATTCGCTGATTAAGCGCATGAAAATAAGCACGTACTAGATGTTATGTAACATTGTACTAGATTTAACCAATTGTGCGTCTAGTGCACGATAAACCTTGACCAGCTTAGAAACAAATTCAAAGGTTAAACCAAGCAAAAACCGAGATTGCATGCACTCATTTGGCGAATTTGATGGAGTCTGCAGTAGCAAATTTAAAGTTTTAGCCTGGTCATTCACGTGTCCTTTTAGTGTAGATCAAAAAACACGAGACGTGAACAAGGAATGTTTGTGTTAGCGGGAGGGTCTGTTTGGAATCAACAAAATGCAAAGTTCATCGAATGTAGGACATGGAATTAGCTTCAGTCTTGCAAACAGGAGTCAAAACTGATTACCGGAGAAATTATTATGTAAAACGGGCAGGACCAGTTTGTGTTTTGATTTCAAGGAGCACACGGAAAAGATTGCAATGAGTTACGTTTTCATAAGAAACGTTCCGAGTTCAATGGTGCCGAGGAGAACTTCGTTTGATTTGGGTAATCGGTCCGAGAAAATCAATTTTTCCAATCAAAAAATCTGCACTGAATCAAATAAATAATATGAATAATATCAATTAAAATCTATACATTAAAAAAATATTGTGAAAAGTGAAAAATCTGTATGAGATCGTTGATAGTAACTCAAAATTGCATCGAACCCGCATGCAATTGGTGGCATCAACGGATGCGTGTATGTCAAAAATTTGATATGCAGCACATTTTGGTGGAAATTTTTGCGAAGTGTCACAAGAATAGTCAGTGGACGCATGCTCTGAACAGCTTGAATGTTTAATTCATTATATTTCATACCTTTTGTAACAATTAAAGCCGATTTTTTTTCATCCATTGAATTCCAAGCCTATGATTTCTTCAAATAAAAAGCAGGACCATGTGTATAAGACCTTTGTAAAGGGTACAGAACACACATTGTAGATCCTTTATGTCCAAGGAAACCTACAAGTTCTTAGGGAAAGCATTAACACTAGGCAGTGGACTCAGGTTTCAATGCAAGCAAACCTTGTAATCATCACGCGAAGCATTAGTACTAGAAGCCAACAATTTTCTGATAGCAAATGAACACTAAGCACTGGGCTCCGGTTTTTGTGCAAGGAACCCTGGAAATTCTCAGGTAAATCATTAACATAAGGCACAAGGCACAAGGCACAGGTCTGTATACAAATAAACCTAAAAATAGAAAGATATTAAAACCAGGCAAAAGACTAAGGTGAAACATTAACATTATGAAACATGTACCCCGGAAATTGGTCTAATTCCAAGAAATTGTCTGTATCAAAAGAAAAAGTCACAAGATAAAAAGGAGCAAATTGAAAGTGATTCGGGAAATGCGAATATGTTTCAGGCATGAAGGTGAACTGCGAGAGATCGAGAGAACGAGAGATCACTTCATTGAAAAATTTCTTATTTTATGAAATTAAAATTTATGCAATTTAGAATTCATTTATTTTCACCGCAACGTTTGGATGGAATCAAACATCATTGGAGTCCTTTTAGCGTTTTTATTTCTTGTGGTACCGATTTCGTTGATTTCTGAAAACTCATAGCCAGCATGGTTGGAGCATTATTTTAACCATTTTTTTTTCGAATGAGTGAATTACGATTTCGATTTTTGTCAAGCCTTGTTGAAACGTTTTAGTGAAACACTGCTGAAAATCGCATTTCTGTCACATATACTCGAAAGTGTTTGCAACAATTTGATAAAATGAAAGACCGTTTTTTGTTATTTCTAAGACGAACTACGTCGTTTAAACTCGTTATTTTAGTAAGAAAAATTCAAGAGGTAAATAGGGCTTAATTGAAACTACTGCGGCATATTTAAACATCTTTCGGGCCTGTCGATGAACTGCTAGGGATACTCAATTGGAATAAGTGTATTTACGGAATCCTTTAAGCGGTTTGTTTTTTTAGTCGGACTGATTGTTTTCTAAGAAACTCATAGCTAGCACAGTCAGATCACCATATTTATTAGTTTTTCATAGACCGATTTTCGACTCCGAACAAAAATAAGTTTGGTTTCAACCCCTGAAACGTTGAAACACAAAACAAAGGGTACAAACTAAGTGAAACGTTGCCAAAAAACAATTCATTTCTACTGCTAACATTAATCTGCATTTGATTTATATTTACTATGCCTGGGACAGACTAAGCTGAATGAGCTCGTTCCGGACGTCGTAATGACGTGCGCGTCGAAATAACTTCTTGTATTTGAACGTTGATGTCATTTTAACGCCAATAACTGTCTGTCTGCCGTCTGTCCTGGGTATTAAGATCAAATGGTTGCGAATTTCTCATGCACGAGTGTTTGCCTACTCAAGTTTGAGTGATTCCAGTAGTTCAGTGATTCCACACATAGAAGTTCAGAAAAAAACTTATATTAAACTTATATTTTCTATACATTGAATTAGTTATAACGTCAAAAACTGAATCAACAAATAGTATCGTCTGTCGCAAGCATTAGTAACAAATGGTTGTAAGATTCTCACGTATGATTTTGTAATCTATCCAAGTTCGACAGATTTTATCAGTTACTGCACATAAATGTCAAATAGAAAATTAAACTTCTTATATTTTCAGTATGTTGACGTTTATGAAGCCCAGAATTAGTTGAAGTTATGTCGTCTGTCCATGGCATTAATGTCAAATGGTTGTAAGCTCCTCACTTACGACGGTTTGCCTTTCAAATTTCGACAGTTTCCAGTAAAAAGATGAATAACATTCTGAAGAGAAAAGGATCTCTTATGTTTTCAGAACATTGACATAACTATAACGCGCAGAAAAAGGTCAAGCAGTGTCGTTTATCCCAGAAATCAGCGTCAAACTGCTGTGAACTTCTGGGATAATAATTTTTTTCTATCCACGTTCGAACAATTTCAGTTAATGGCCATTTATCTTTAGAAGAAAAAAGAGAAATATATTTCCTTCATTTGCACGTAAATATGACGCCATGAAACAGTTCAAACAGTAGCGTCTATCACTGGCACTAGGATCAAATATTTATGAACTTCTCACGCACAACTTTTCACCCATCCAAATCCAACAGGATTCAGTTACTGGATATGAATGTCAAAAAGAAAAGGAGAGCTTTATGTATTTTTTTTCCTTTGCTTTCACGTAATTATGGCGTCCAGAAGTAGTTCACACGGTATCGTCAGTCCTAGGCATTAGGGTGAAGTGGTTAAATGCAAACGACTATTTGCCTTCCCAAGTTTAACAGATTTTAGTTACTCCACATGAATCTTTAGAAGGACTTCTGACATTTATCATTATAAAGTAATGTTGACATAATTTTAAAACCAACGCTAGTAAAAACAAAGTGTCGTCTGTCCCAGGTATTATGGCCCAAGATTTTGAAAAAATCTCACGCATTACTTTTGGTAGATCCAAGTTCAACAGATTTTCACTGGATGTCACTGGAGATGAATGTTGAGAAGACAAAGGAGAAACATGACGTATTATATTTTCGGAAACATTACGTAATTATTACGCCAAGTGTGTCTGGGGTATTAGAGGCAAATGGTTGTAAGCTTTTCACGCACAATTATTTGCCTATCCCTGTTTTACTGATGTAACTCAGTTGACATGAATCTTTAGAAAGAAATAAAGGATTTTTAGATTAAAGATTTTTAGATTAAAATTTAGATTAAAAATTTAAAGATACATTACCTGAACGTTGACTAACTACGACGCCAAGAAACAGTTCAAACAGTATCGTCTGTCCCAGGCATTAGGGTCAAATTAGGGTTGGAATTTTCACCTAATTTTGCTTTTACTATTAATTTAGTAAATTTAATTTTCACTTTTTCTTTCAATTTATTCAATTTCGAAACATTCTAGTCACTGGACAAGAAAGTCCGGATTTTATTCTATTTGTTGTTCAATACTTCGTTATTATTGAACCCTTTTAGAGAGATTGTTCATGTATCAACTTGGCTAAACGGAAGTGACTTTTCAACTGGCAAGAATTTAGCAAAACAAAAACCATTTCGAATCCTTATCAAATTATGAATACCCTTTTTTCTTTTAAGTATTTTAGTATGACTCCACATTATCAGTAGCCGAAAGCGCAAAAACCCACCTCAAGAATGCATGGTAAAAAGGTTTACTAGAATTTTTTCGAGAAAAAAAAACAATTTTTAGACGGCATGACGGAATTTCATGTTCCTGTCTGTTTCATTGTATCGAAACTACAGACCAAAGATGGTACACTACTGAAACAAGTGTGTGACCGATACACGGAAGTAGATGAGGAACGATGGAATGTCGTCATTCAATCTGATTTCGGAAAAACAAAAAAAACATACAAACATTTCAAACCCTATTGTACAAAACATGGAGAATGTACTAGAGTCCCTTGAAGTATTAATCGAAATTGTACGCCACGGTATTGTGGTCAGTACCACGCTTAATATTGATTGAACTCAAAGTATCGAAAGTAGTTGCACATTTCCGAAAAAGGAAAAGTTGCACTTCCGGTACCTTGTTTTTCTTTTATCGAATTTTAATGAATTGAAATCAACTTTCGAAATGTTGAAATGGAATAAAAAAAAAAATAAAAAGTCCAAAGCATGCACTAAATTCGTATAATTTTCTTTAAATTTAAGAAACTTTCAAGGAAAATTGCTTCGCGTAGTGTCAAAATAAAATTATTTTTTAATCACAATCTCAATAATACTATTTGAATTGTTCATTTAAAGTATTTTAACGCAATGATTTCACTCACGAAGGCTCCTTTATCGGCCTGTGCCAGTCGCGACAAAAGTAAAACGCGACCGAATCGAAGGAAAACACGTTTTAAAAATTTTATTTTGTTTTTGGTGGAAAGAATAAACTTTGACTTTGACTTGACATTGCGAATATTATTCTTCTGCTTTATTTTAATTGATGGCAAGAACCGAGGAACCCTGTGATAAACCAATCAAAACTACACGACAAAGCGATGTGGTCAGTGCCACGCTTTATTTGAATTGCACTAAAATCATCAAAAATGGTTGAAAAGATAAGTAATAAAGTTGTGAGTTCCGCCCCATTGAAATGTTTTTCATTTTATTGAATAGCAATTAAAATTTCGAAAGTTCAATAGAATAAAAAGGAATCGAATCGTCCAAATGAAAATCTCCAAAATCGGCCAAAATTAAAATTCATTTTTTCTGTTTCATTTTGAAATTGTTTTTCAGGTTCGAGACATTTTCAAGGAACATACAAAAAAAGGTTTTCCTTCGGGTAGAACATTTGTCACCACAAAATTGATTATAATCCTTCAGTTGTTATTGTGAACTGTTTTATAACAATGATATCGCTCACGAAGGATCATTTGTCGTCTTTTCCTGGGTGTCACTGAAGTGAAACGTGCCGATATCCGGAGAGGATACTTTTCAAATTTTATATTATTTTTGATGGGAAGAAGAGATGAACAGAAGAGCCTCTTGGTGTAATAATCGAATATTGCACGCCAAGGTGATGTGGTCAGTGCCACGCTTAACTATGATAACACTAAAATTACCACAAAATGTTGAAAATTTTTGAAATTTCGATAATGTAAGTAGAAAAGTTGTGAGTTCCGCCCCATTGAAATGTTTTTCATTGTATTGAATTGCAATCAACATTTCCAAAGTTCAATTGAATAAAAAAGGAATCGGAAAATCCAAATCAGCCCCAAAAGCCCGCTTCGAAATCAGAATTCATCTTTTTTCGTTCCATTTTGAAATCGTTGTTTAGGTTCAAGAGATTTTGAAGGAACATACACAAAACGTTTTCCTCCTGGTAGCACATTTTTCACAACAAACTTAAGAATAATATTTCAGTTGTTATTGTAAACTCTTTTATCGCAATGATATCACTCACAAAGGATCATTTGTTGTCTTTTCCTGGTTGTTATTGAAACGCAAAGCTTCCATAACAACCAAAGAAGATATGTTTCAATTTTTTTATTATTTTTGATGACAAGAACAGATGAACGGAAGAGTCCTTTGATGATTTTATCAAATATTGCACGCCACGGTGATGTGGTCAGTACCACGCTTCACTTTAATTTAACTAAAATTATCCAAAAAAGTTGAAAATTTTTGAAATTTCGAAGAGAAAAGTAGATAAGATGTGAGTTCTGCATCATCGAGATGTTTTTCATTATATCGAAATGCTAACTAAGTTTCCAAAGTTCAATTGAATTTAAAAGGAATCGAAAAGTCCAAATCAAAATCAGAATTCAACTGAGTTGCTTCTGTTTGGAATCAATCAAAGAACTTCAAAGAATTTTTAAGGAACATTTACGAAAGATTTTCCATCGAGTGGAGACTTTTTTTACCACAAACCCAAAAATCATGTTCCAGATGTTAATAAAAACTGTTTCAAAGCAAAGATAACACTCACAAAGGATCATTTATCGTCTTTGGCATGTTGGTTTTGATGGCCAGAACAGATGAACGGAATAATTATGTCTTAATCAAAAAATGTAAGGCAAGGTGATGTGGTCAGTGCCACGCTTAACTTTGATTACACAAAAATTACCAAAAATTATCAAAAATGATTGCAAATGTCAAAAAGCCCAGCAAGATGAAGAGGTTTTTTTTTCATTTTATGAAATTCAGATGAATTTCAATCAATAGAATAAATACGAATTGAA
Organism: Stratiomys singularior; assembly: GCA_954870665.1. NCBI lineage: Eukaryota > Metazoa > Arthropoda > Insecta > Diptera > Stratiomyidae > Stratiomys > Stratiomys singularior. Next base: position 54,495,717 of record OX940880.1, on the reverse strand, counting down.
AACTACAAACACTTAATTCATACGAGTTCCTTATGAAAGTGCTTTTCAGGTTCAAAGAATTTTCAAGGAGCATTCAGGGATGATATTTTTTTCGCGTTGTATCAAAACGAAACTATAATTCTATAAAACTATTTCAATCGTCTTTTAAACTATTTCAACGTATCGTTATCAGTTACGAAGGATCATTTATCGTCCTCTACTAAGTAGGCTTAAAGCGAAACGTACCGAAATCAGAAAAGATGTCTGAAATTTGCATCGTTGTAAATGCAACAGTCTCGATGTTCTCCACTTTTTGCCTTTCGACAAAGAATGGACTACAATAAAAATTTCGTAGAATGCAATGAATTTCAATATCTAATCACAATTTATAAAAATTGCAGTCAAATTACCCAGAAAAAACGCTCCAAAAAGGGAACGAAATTTTGACTGCTGCTTTTGCAACGATGCAAACAGCTATCGAAAAAGGATACATATTAAATTTTATATTTTTTTTTTTTTGAGGGGAAGACTTTCATTTAATTGTGAATATTATTATTCAATTTTATTTCTTTTTTATTGCAAGACTAAGAGAATGAAAGGGTCCTTTGGTATATTAGTCAAAATTGCACGCCGAGGTGTTGTGGTCAATGCCACGTTTAACTTCTATCGCGCTGAAATTATCTATTCGCGAATTGTCTATCTATTCTGTGTATTCTGTGTACTTTGTATATCAATTAAAATATGAAAAATTTAATAGAATAATGAGGAACCGAAATTTTCCAATCCAATGATCATCTGAGCGCCGTACCGTGTTGAAATTATTATTCAGGTTCAAAGAACTTTCATGAAACAAACACGAACGAGTTTCTTTTGGGTAGAACTCAATAATATTGTTTCAGTTGTTAGTATAAACTGTTTTAGCGCAAAGATATCACTCACAAAGGACCATTTATCGTCTTTTGCTGGGTTTGACTACGGTGAAACTCGGAGAACTCGAAAGAAGATGCGTTTCAAATTTTAGCGTATTTTTGATAGGAAGAACAGAAGCATGCCTTGATGCATTTATCGAAGATGGCATCCGTAGCCGATGTGGTCAGTGTCACGCTTTACTTTGATCACATTAAAATTTCCTAGAAATATTTCAATTTTCTGAAAAATTGAAGAGAAAAGAAGAAAAACGACCCGAGAGACGTTTTTCATTCTATCGAATATCAACGATTTTTATTAATCGTTTTGAAAGTTCAATAGAATAAAAACGAATAGAAAAGACATAACCAAATACTTAACTGGTAGAAGTTACTTTAAAAGTCCTTTTCAGACTGAAGGAATATTGAAGATTTTTCGTTGCCCTATGACAAATTGAAACAATTTTTGTAACCACAAACTCGATAATACTCGATAATATTTAAACCGTTTTATCGCATCGATATCTCTCACGAAGGATTATTTATCGTCTTCTGCTGAATATGATTAAAACAAGACGTGACGGAATCGAGGAAAAACACGTTTTTATGTTGTTTTTTTTTTTTAATGGCAAGAATAAACTTTTACTTTCAACTCGTTGAGAGAATTGTTCTTCAGTTTCCTCTTTTTTTGGCAAGAACAGAAGAAAAGAAGAATATTTTGCAATATTTTGATATTTATTTAAGAAAAATAAAGCTTGAATATTTTGCTATTTATTTAAAAATATTCAGAATATTCTCTGCAAAAAATTTAGGCGAGACCAAAGACCGTATACTTCGAACGCAAGAATATTTTTGAATATTTCAATATTTCATTCGAATGAAATAACTTTATTTTGTATATTTTTTGGCAATATTTAATTCTAATATTTAATTCAATTCGATACTTGTTTAGGGAAATTATTAGGGACCATTTTGCCATAAGTTGCCTTAAAGGGAGAAACCAAAAGAAGCGAAAAATTTAACGGTTTTTTTAAAGTGAATTCTCAAATCTTTTGAACTTCCCAAATGAGACACAGTTTAACTTTTCAATGCTTCATTTGAGTCGCTTTGCTTGCATATTGTCGGGATGTATTTCTGTGCCAATAAAAATCCTGGACATGCCAAATGTCCAAACGTCTCAAAATCGGATGAGAAATATTCACAAATTTAATGGAAACTTAGTCATGACTTTTGTTACAAAACTTTGCTCATTTATATTTTCGCCCAAAATCTTAGCAAATCCTGATTTTAGTACAGTCTTGCGATAAATTTAGGTACGAAAATAAATAGATATCAAAACGTTCCAATGTGTAATGAAGCTGGTACTGGCAGTTCTGCATTTTCTAGGTTTAATTTAGTCACAAATAATGATGTCAAATCGTCATAGCCGTTCGTAAAAGGGATTTAATTCATGTACTCTATTTTATTTACTCTCACTAGGTTTAATTTTACACAGACAATGATACAATTCCTTTACAGTCGTCCACAAGAGAAATTTTAACTATAACCTCTATTTTCGCCATTTTTTGAGCCTTAATTTCGTTATATTAAATTAAAATTGACGCTTCCAGAGCCCTACATAAGGGAGATGTCATTTGTATACTCTAAACGACCGTAGCTACTATGTTGCATGTTTCTTTTGCACCATATCTTGCAATATATCTGGTCAAATGCCAATAATTTATAGAATTGTTGTATGCAATTTTAGTATCCTTTCCGTGAAGGAACCCCATTGTTCTCTGAGAAAAATCGTTGCGATTTGTATGTAGATTCAACCGTAAAAATTCCGATTGCCATTTTCAATACGATTTTTTGTTATTTCAATGGCATTCTAGCTCTTTTTTCAATATGTATTCACTGAATATATGTTATTAACATTGATCCTTCTCCTATTAATACTAAGATCTTGGTTTCAATATTTTCAATTTCCACTGAAACCAACGAAAAGAAAAGTTCTGGCAAGCGTTAAGCGCAAGTTTCGATTTACATGGAATCCAACGATTTCATTTCCTTTCCAATATGGGCTAAAATGTAAATCACTTGCTGCCAAAAATTGCATTTAAGAAGAATTGTGGCTAATTTTATTGAAAAAAAAGTTAAATTTTAACCGTTGTTTACTTAAACATTAACTTTAAGCACGGTTAAAAAGTCTACTCAGTCATGTGAATTGTTGAGTTTTCCTTGTGTTCAAACGGCAAAACGTCCAAAGATTGTCATTGCATAATGGCCCGCGAAAATCGAGAAAAATTCAGATTAGAAGCAAAGAAATATCCTGGTGAACTCAAATCCTAGTGAAAAACCACGACAAAGTCCACAATTTGCACTGTATACTTCTCATTTTCATTAATAGACCGTGAAATAAAATTTTGACATTGAATTTTCATTATGACATACCAGCAGGACACATGAAATTCGATAAGGATAAGACAATGAGCGAATTTTATCTAAATTCTGTATTAATTTCAAGCGAAGCACGGTGCCAATGTATATAGCACACACCAGAGCCCAAAGTCTTAGTTTTTAAATCCAATTCTAGTTCAAGTCTACTTTCTAGTTAGGGAGGAGACGTTTAAAAGCTTCATATTTTCAAATTTAAGAGTTGGCGAGTAAAGTGCACTTAGAACTTGCTCCTGGAGGCTTAAATGAGGAACCTAATGCAGGCTCCAACTGGTTTCAGCTGTTGTCTCAAATACCAAATTGTAATACAGATACCAATTGGTCAGGGCTATTGTTACAAGGGTATACAGTATAGTTCCCATGGTTATAACGTAGTTGTCCCAAAGGATACAAAACTATGAGAGCAAGACGTCACGATCGAATTTTTTTCTGACCGAAAATTTGACCGACTATTTTTTTTCCACTAAAGTGACAAAAGTTGCAATGATTGCTTACCCCAACAAAGGTAACATATCCCAAAAGTCAACAAGTGAGTGCCATCGATCAAGGACCAACAAACTTTAGACAAGAAAATGAGCCGTTGGCGAGTTTCTAAGCTCTAGCTCGGTCGTATTCAGACAATAATTAACTTATCTGCTTCGCTGCAGCGTGAAAACCTCAGTCATTGTGCTATAAACTATCCCGAGGGACCTCAACCTCAAATAAAACCAAGCTTGGCGCCTAAAAAGATCCTCCAAGAAAAAATTAAACCACAATCATTCCGTTGACCTACAAACGTGATATCGCCAATTTTCCTTCAAACCCAAATCAATCACAGCCACCACCAACTAACACCCGAAATTTGCAACTTAAATTTACGTAGGAATTGGAATAATAAAAATTTCATATATTTACCATACACACGCGTTAAAAATTATCCTAAACGCACAATAACAATTGACAAACACGTGTAACACGTTCATCCGCATTCATAATAATCGAAAGGCACCACAGGACATAACCCACCAAATTATAAATATATGCCGATTGGGTTTGAACAACAAATGCACAAATCACTGCAATGTGTCAAGCAAGGATACGAGACAACAATCTTGAAAAGTGAATTCGTTTGGTACACTCCGATGCGAACTTAATCAATCATTCAGGTCTTGTCAAAGGATAACAACAAAAATGGTAAAAAGACGAAGAGATTCGGTTCAATTTTCAAAAAAAAAAAAACAAACAGAAACAATTTACAATCACTGTCACTAGTCAAATCTTTTTCAACTCCTTTTCGAGTTTGATAATTTGAATTTTTCGCACCTGGGAGGATTAGCGCGAGCACTCTTATATTTTTATTATATTTTTGCAACAAAACTTCTATTCGCATTAAATGGGAAGAATTAATAAATGGTCATCGTGCGTTTAATTATCGTTCACCGATTGAGCGCATGAAAAAGGACTTTTAGAAATTTCTGTTCGTCTCGCCGCAAACAGGAATTTTACGTTCCATTCACGAAAAACAATGCCTAGTAGGCAGCTACAACCTGAACGCGAGTTGATTTTGTGATAAGGAACGTAACACACGCACGAAACGCTGGCACGGTGAAATGAACGCACTAACAGCAACTGCAATAGCGAACCTCCCTCTCACATCGACCACGATACAAACGGCACAACAGCCAAAAGTCAACTATTAGCAGGAGCGTAGCAGAAAACGGTGGCTGACAAATTCTTACCGATTGTCGATTGTCGACCGCACAAGAACGCAGTGCAACCACCTAACAGCGAAACATGCTCGACAACATGGTCCGGTCCTCCCCGAGCGCAACAGAGACGCACGCTCGCCGCCCGGCGTCCGCCGATTGGGCGGAACGAGATAGCGCGCGACGAGGATGCAACGAAGGAGACGCAGCAAAAATAAAAGAAGGGTAAATGTACAGCAATCAGCTTGGAGTGAAACAAAACCAATGAGAATTTGTGCGATTGTGTGCCCAAACACGACGGCATTAGTTCGTTTAGCCGTGCATAAACACACACACGCTCAGCGCAACCGGCGGCACAACACCAAAAACAACAACAACGGCCAGAGCGCGAAACGAACTGGCCCCCATTGTGGGACCGTTTGGCCCACCTCCTCGTCGAGCGTTGGTGTGGAGCGTGCGATAGCAAAACGATAAAAATCAGCCCAGAAATGAATCCGGTCGTGGAACCCCCGCCCCCTGATATTGGTCGGGTTGGGCATGGTGCGCCTAGCACCGGAGAGGGTTAGAGCGCGAGCGAGAAGCACGAGACAAGGCATGTTATGCGCCTTGTCCTACACAAGCATTCCTACCTGAGCAGCCTTTCCGATCGTTCATTCTCATTTGTCGCGCCGTGCAACCCAGCTGCGGACTGTTTGTATTTGTCGAGAGAAATTGCTGTTTTGCTGGTTTTTTTTCGTGTTTGTCATTTGTTGTCTCATTCTCAATTACAACGTGCTTATGCCTGGCCAATGCAAGTTTCGGGGTTGCTCGATTCCAATCTGCCAAGCGTTGGAGGGAAGATGCCTCCCCCGCTTGGAATCCGAGTCCAAGAGCGATTCATTCGCTCATTTTTAATTCTTTCCCATCGCAGAAGTTACTTCGACACGCCGAAGGAAGGCAATTGCCATCCTTGCCGAACATGCGAAATGAGATTGCAAATCTGATTGCATCCTTGCAGCCAGCGGAACAACACACCTTGAGCCTAGCAAGTGCATCATTCTCATATTCCCGATTCATCCGCGAATAGTGTCGCCTCCAAGCCAGGACGAACGTGCTCCGCATCCCTGGCGAGACTCGACGGCAGCCACCCGACGGCAATAAAACTGCTCCGTTCTACACAATATTAGAAACGCTTCAAGCGAGAGATTTGTTGACACCGAGCTAACAACATACATAATTCCATTGGCATCCCCCAGTCCACCCCCGAACGATGCGTCTTGAGCCACCCCCGACCGTCACACAAGTCCTTGCCACCCGCGCCGATGATGAACCGAAAACACGAGAAAAACAACAAACTTAAGGACTCCGAAGAACATTTTCTCTGTCTCTCATTGACAAACATTTTTTTCCACTTTTCCTTCTTATTGGCGAGCGAACAGAGCTCGCGTTTGGACGAAGGACGCGCGGGCCGGCGCTCGACATCATCCCTCGGGGCTGGAAAGAGTTCCTCTTGCTCAACGTAAATTTGTTGTTGTTTTACAAGTTATATTGTTGATAGGAAACCGACTAAAAGAGGAATTAGAAAATAAAATGAAATTCATTCGGCGACCGGCGAAAGGGCGGAGGACGTCGACGAGCAAACAACTCATCTGCAAATGGGCGAGTATGAGTGTGTACATGAATCGTTTTACCCTTACTTTTATTTCCGGGCATCGCAGCCAGGCCAGACCCGAACCCGAAACCACAGGTCGCATGTAGAAAAAGCAGAAGAAGCAACGAAATAAAAAAAATACAACAACAACGAAACACTCAAGAAAAATACTCGGGGGCGTGGCTTTGTCCGTTTTCCCTCCATTTCCTGATATTGCTTCGGTGGTGCGTTGGGATAGAACGACATAAACTAGGAGCGACGAAGAAAAAGGATCAGCTTTTTTCTTGTTTTTGACCCGAACTCATGTCTGAAGGGAGGATTGTTCGGACCGTGTTCAGCTCGTTCGCTATAATGATGGGCACATCTCCTTGCGACCAGTCGAGGTGTGTAGGATGGTCGGAGAAAGAGGACACAGCGTTCGAACGGACGACGGGAACGACCAAGATATCGAAAGGGAAATTTACGGTCTGTTAGAACATCGTCAACACGAAAAATCCTCATCAAGGATATCATGAAGTAAAGCCCGCTCGGGCAAAGGGTGGGATGTACAAGTGAGTAGAATGCAGGGTGGGTTGTGCTTCGCTGCCGCTTGCTCATATTCGTCATCGGGTTAGAGTCGGCTGTCGGGGATGAGGCCAAACGATACAATTTGGGTTTAAGGGATTGCACATACGCGATGTAGAACATACACGCGAGGAGTGATTAGAATCCCATTGCCTTTTTACGGTTGATGCATGCCAAGACGACGTCGACGGTGGTGGTGGCGAGGATGGGGCGGGGGGCGCGGCGGATTGACAATGGGGTGAGCGCGGCAATAGCAAGCTGTTGGAGGAATTGCGATAGAGAATGAAAAAGAGTGGAATTAGCGCGATCTGACACATTCTTTTGTGCACGGGCCCAGGATAACACGTAATCGGATTAAGGACATGGCAACAAAAACAAATCGAAAACAAGCGAACATCAACTCGGTGGCGTTCTAAAAGGTTGTTCTATTTTGTTAAATTATATGTTCAACCACGGCCCGACCCCTCCCCGCACCTAAGTCCCGCGCCATGTGTGTAACGAACGATTTTCCTCCGCCGTTTTCGGCTCAATTGTGTCGAGTGCACGTTTAAGATTCAGCGAGCGGGACGAGTCGTCTATGCTCCGCGCTGAGGCTCCTGTTTGGTTTTATTGAACGCTGACAATGGGACGCTGGGACATGTGTGTGAATTGAATCAAGCGCCCTTTTACAAGCCCATTTTCCCGAAAGCTGATTAGCATTTAACAACGCGCGAGAGCCAGTCGGCCATTTGCTTTTTTTTCCACATACGCGCGTACTTTTTCGCTGCAGTTTTTGATATTTTCATTTCTTACACGCTTTCATTAACATTTTCTCATCATTGCACTGTTGTGCGGGGTGCGAACGGCGCGGGGCCCGGAGGGGGTCGTGCATGTAAATGCCGAATTAAATTTAATTTAATATGGTTGCGAACGAGTGTATGTTTGTAACGAGTTTTCGGAAGATATGCGTTGAATTCGGTGGGAATTTGAGATGGTCCGCAGGACGATTCAAGCGGAAACGTACGCGATGTCTACACGAAATGAAAAAGTTTTTGAGTTTTCATTGTTTTGCATGGATTTATTTCGATTTTCTCAATGAAAACTCTCTTTATTATTTAATATGAACTAATTGCAAAGGCAGATCACTACTCAGAAGGAGGATTTCATTCGATTGGGCACCTTTCCTTCATAACTTTTGCCTATTCCCTGCAGCATTTTCAATCTTTTTTTGCTTTAAACTTAACTTTTTATCATCATACTGAAAATCGCTTCGATTTTTACGTTTGCCACCAGTCTTTGTTGCCAGGAGTATTAGTACTCGCTGCCAGTGAAATGTAAAACGATTCCAGCTCTGTCTTCTAAGCATTTATCTCAATTCCGGGAGAAGGCTGATGGTGGTGGAGAAACTATCCGTTGGCAGGGCTGGCAAAATGCTAGGGATCCGCGAATCGAGAGAGTCCCGGCCAAAGATACCGCGAGCTCAAAAATATTTAAACATTTTCCGCAAAAATTTGTGAAAATTGTAAAATTTATTAAGGAACTTAAATTAAATTAGTATTAAAGTTAAACCCCAATGAAGACCATATACAAGTTCAAATTGACTATTACATTCCAAACAAAAGGATGCCGATAATTCTAGAACGCATTCATTGGTTGTTAATTCTTTTTGATAACGGTACTTTGTATGAATGTGTTTATTCCATTTCATTGTTTTTAAATTGTTTCATTTTCGCAACATATTTCTGAAAACAAAATGAAAATTCTCCCTTTTTACTTTGCGTGTCAAATTTTTAATTTTTCCGTGATCATTTTTCGACCGTTATCGTTCTCATTATTTCGTTATTACAAATCGCTATCATTTATGTCGTATTTCTTTGTAAGAATGAGCTGTCCCTGGTAGCTTTCAATCAACAGGAAACGTTTAACCAAACCCTTTTCAGACTTAAATCAGACTCCACGTTACTTCATTGTCTGAAATCTACGTATCCAGCTTAAAGCTAACTTAGAAACAAATTGTCCTATCGCTGACAGACATAATTGAGCCACATGATATCTAATATGACAAAATTTGAATCAATGGCCCCTGTACGTAATGATTTGATGCATTTCTGGCATTTGAATGTCTTTGTATTGATTTGAATGTCCTGTAGCTCAAGTGAAGAGTAGTAACAAGCCTTATCAAAATTCATTTTAAGGTGTCAGTTTGTTGTAATTTGCCGTTTAGGTTTCAACCATTTGACACATTGGTTCCAGCTGTGGGCTCCATAGAATATAATGGATTGGGTCACTTTTTTTCATGAGAACTTTCAATGAGAACTTGAAACTTTACTTTAAATTTCAGAGCTTTAAATTTCAATGAGAACTTTATTCTTTATACGCAGCTGATATTTTTTGGTTTGGGAACGGATGCAAGGATACAACGATGGAATCGTCTTCAAGCTATTCCCGCTGATATGCACGATGTGGTTAATTGAACTTTTTGTCTAACATCAGTTCAACGTATGGTAGTTCTGCCCACCACGTGATATTTTGTCCAATGAAACCGAATGGTGTATTCGGAAGCAGTTAAGATATTGGTTTTCTTCTACAATATGGTTCCAATTTTTAATTTAAGTCAAAAAAAAAACGGACGTATTTGCTAACGAAAGCCAATTTTGACTAATGTTGCCGGGTCGACGTTAGAATTCTTTATGAATTTATCGTTAGCGAATATTGCTATTTGACAGTTGAGATTGCCAGGGAGATCTCGTATGGTGCAATTGCTAAATAACATAGGGCTCATACAAGAGCCTTGAGGGACACAAGTTGATATATTTTTGGTAAGTACTGGAGCTTCCTCAAACTTTTAAAAGGTATGTGTCCGTCTATAGTTTTTAGAGGAGACTTTATTTTTACTGTCTGACCTGCGCACACATTTCGTATCCGATTTGAGTACGTCCATCGAAACCCGTGTGCATGAAGATGGAGAAAACTCCATGAAACTGAAAATTCATTAATTCCTCTAGAAAGCCTAGTGGGAATACAAGGAAAATAGAGGAGAGTGCTTGATTTTCAACTACAAAGAAAAGGTGGCGATACTTGTCAATGTAGTTGTGCATCTTTTGACAGTTACTCGCCAAAGTTTCAGCGATTTTGCACGAGCAGTTTTTTGTTGGAAATCATTTAAGTGAGCCAACTTAAGTTTTTTTTTGTGAAAAAGGAAAAAAAAATGCGGAAATTTTATGTTATATTTTATATATTTTCAATATTATATTATAGTTTTGTGCTTTTGAAAGGCAATACACCTAAACAAATCAAAGATGAGTTGAACTCTGTGTGTGGGGAGTTAGCACCATCATTTACCACGGTGAAATTTTGGGCAGCTGAATTTAAACGTAAGGCCGTAAGGCCTTGGGCGATCGTGAATGTTCGGGACGTCCAACAAATGTGGTTCCTGAAGAAAACATTATTAAAGGACATTACATTGTGTTAGGCGACCGTCGAATTAAAGTGAGGAAGATGGTAGAGGTTATGGAAAGGAGCTATTATAGTTTAAATATAGTAAGAAAATCACCTCCAAAAATGGCATAGTGTAATTTAAAAAAAATAAGAAAGTCATAGTAGCTTGACCCCGCACGCATATACGGGGTTTGACAACCAGTTTGGAGTGAACAATTATCCGTCTCTTTTATATACCGTTACTTTGCATATAAACGACGTTGGTCTGAGAATTTCTGAACCACAACGTACAGATGGCAACACTCGTCAATAAAAGCTAGTGAATGTAGTTGTACATCTTTTGACAGATACTCATCAAAGTTTCACCCATTTCGCACGAGCAATTTTTAGTTGATAGTCGTTTGAATGAGTCGATGTGAGTATTTTTGTGAAAACCGACGTACGCCGAATTAAAGTGAGAGAGAAACAGGAGCTTATGAAAATGTCCAAAGAACGTGTATGGCACATATTAAATCAAGATTTACGCATGAGAATGCTGTCCACGTGTTGAGTGCCGCGTTCGCTCACGTCAGATCAAAAACGTGTTTCAAGGAACATTTCCAAGGCTCTGTTGGCGCAATAACTGCGAGTTGTTGCGGCTACTAGTTAATGTAGAAAAAATTTGGATACGTCATTATATTCCCGAAACAAAAATACTGTCAATATTGCAAACACGAAACCAGCTCCGAAAATGCAAAAACTGTTTTTCGGCTGAACAAGTGATGACGAGTGTTTTCTGAGATAGTCCTGGAGTTAACCTTATCGATTATCTTCAGGCAGCAAAAACCATTACAGGAGTATGGCCACGAGCGTCGCCGAAATAGGGGACATGGGGAACGCGTCCCCCCCACCCCCACAATATTTTGAAAAGTCAGTAGTGCAATAAATTTGATAAGAAATTAAACAAAATTCGTAATAATTCTTTAAAAGTGAATAAATAACACAGAAGGCGCGGCATGCCCGCCCGATCGGTCACTGCCAGCAAGCACGGTATTTCTTTCTTGTGATTCTAATTTCGCGACCTGATTTGATAGTCAATTGGTTGTTGTATACGTTTAAAGGGGATTCTGATATGGGAATATAATTTGCATTATTTTTGTCAGCACTTTGACAAGTTGCACCAGTCGCGTCACTTTCGTCTGTGCTTTCGTCTATTTCATTAATATTTACTTGAATTTCAGACCTGGTTTGGTTCCTTTTTCTCTTTTTGTTCTAAATTTTTTAATTGTTTTATATGAATCGTCTTTCTTAGGACTGAGAAATTATTTAATATCGGAGTCATATTTGGGTATGTTTCTGGAAAGTGCATCTGCGACTTGGTTTTCCCTGCCACTGATCTATTCAATTTCATGGTTTGTTACGCATTCCGAGGTGTAGGCGACATTAAGCAAAAAATAATATATATGTATATATATATATTAATAAATAAAATAACAATTAAATTTGAATATAACAATTAATTGTACTGGTTAAGTTTTTTTAACATGTACCCATAACTTTAAGTTAAAAGAAAATCATACGAGATGAAATACAAGTAAGAATAAAATTCAAATAGAAACATTTATAGTTAGATTTAGGTATTAATATAAATAATATTGATAACAAACAAAAAAAAAAAAATAAACAAAAGTCTCAGTAAAATCTGCTTGTAAAATGTAAGATTTTGGGTTTAAATTAGTGTTCAAACGTCATTTCAAGGTGACAATTTTTCGAAAAAATTTCCCCCGGACCGACGACTCCAATGAGCATGACACCTGATTTTCGGGATGCACATGAAATTATTGGATTTTGTAATTAGTTCCTGCATTTATTTTGCAACTGTTTTTTTGTGTTTTGACTGTATGTTTTGTTTTCTAAAGTGTATATATGCATTCGAAAGTTCTCTTTCTGCTCTACAGAACCCTGTGCTTCAATTTTTAAATGTGTTATTTCAAACAAACTTTCAAGCTCTTAAAATGGGTATCCCAGGCGGCATACAAGTTCATTTTCGACACCTGCTTTACTTTGTCTTTCGTCGTGGTTAAAAAATGACAGAAGCTGTCAGGTACACCTGCGAAGTGTACGGGACAGATGCTATAGTTGCTAGAAATGCTCAAGACTGGTACAAAAAGCTCAAAAGCGGCCATTCTGACCTGGACGACACGTGTCGCTTCGGCCTCAAGGCTCTTTTGAAGGAAGACGGCTCTAAGGAAGGCTCTCACCCACCGACGCGAGAATTGGCCGAAAAGATGGACTGTAGCTTCAAGATCATCGTCCACCAACTTAACTTCATGGGCTTTAGACAAAAGCTAGTCAAAAGGACAAATGATAAAAGCATTCAGACTTTAGCCAAAGGCAAAATCGTCGAGAAAGGCAGCTCAAAATCTTGCCCGACATCGAGCAACTCACGGCCACAAACAATTACATTTGTACCGAAACGTCATTGGGGATGAGAAGTGGTGCTTTGACGTTAACATCAAGCAAAGAAAGAAGTGGACGGCACTCGGAGAGAGACCAAAGCCCAGAATTAAGCAAGATTTTCATCTCCAGAAGACAATGATTTGTGTCTAGTGTTCGTGATTTACTGGGAGATGCTGGCGAAGAACAAGGCTGTTAAGGGACGTTAATTTACCCAGCTTCATCGTGTCAATGAAGTGATTCAGCAAAAAAGATCAGATCGGTGCGGTCAAGTCATCCTTCTTCACGACAATGCCCGCCCATACACTGCTAATATCGTTACGAAGGCTCTTAACGATCTTGAATGGGAAGTTCTACCGCATCTGCTGTTCTCTCCAAACCTTGCACCGACGGACTATCATCTATTCCGATAGATGTCGAACCAAATGAGGGGCGGAAACTTCCACAGCGAAAACGACCTCAAAAACAGGATTACCCACTACTTTGAGTCCCGGACCGATGATTTTTAGCGAAGTGGAATAAATCAACTAGTTGAGAGGTGGGAGTAGGTCATCAACAATGACGAGGACTATATTATTGACTAATTTGTTATGTTACTAGTTTTTTTTTCAATAAATCTTTCTGGTCAAAAAAACGCGGGAACTTATTACACCATCCGATATGTTGATCGTTTATTTTTCAGAAAGGAATAACTATTACACGACCACATTTAAAGAAAAATATCTGTGATTTGCAGAAATCCTGTTTCACCCAGAAAAGACGCCGTCTCACACGTTAAAAGTTGCCATTGCCGAAATCCAAGTATTCCAGTTTGAGCTGCTTTACCGCCCGCTTTGGTCTAAAGATCTAGTCCCAAGCGACTTATTTTTGTCCCCTCATCTAAAAGCTGCGCTCGCAGGACAAACATTTTCGACAAATGAGGAGACAATCATCCTCGTGAACAAATATTTTGCAGAGAAAAATGCCCAGTACTATTTGGACGCCTTAATGAGATGGGAACATTGCTGAGAGAATTGTGTAGAGTTACAACGTGACTGTATAGAAAAACAAAAGAAATTTTTTTTTTAAGATAAAATGTCTTGTATCATTGTTAGCTCGGAAATTTTTCAGACCATCGTCGCATGGACAGGATTTAAGCCTCCATTCATAAACTGAACAGAGTAAATTATGCATCTTGGTCATTCCAAACGAAATTTCTGCCTATGGAAGCGAATTTATGAACGTATCATTTGTTGGACCCTCTAACTTCGAAAGTTGCCCTTATGACTACCACGAAAGTCTTAGATGGAGCAAACATTCTTCACACTTGACTTTTTCGCGCGGGAGAGCTTAGAATCACGATGAAACACCTCAAAACAACCCACTTGCTCACTGCTTTTTGTCACTATAGTATAAGCATTGTCCAGATCCGTGTCCTTATTCAGTTGCTAATAGAACGCCGCATTTCGCATGACTCGTAACCCATTGACAATTGCCTCCACAAATCTCCCATTCCGATAAAGATATGCAAGCCCATAGCAGCACAACAAGCAATCCTAAGGAAGTATTATCTATTTTCCAATCAGTTTATACTTCCGTAAACTGACTAAGGACATTATCTTCTATTAATTGGCCACCTTTGTTGAACGAACTTATTTCGAATAAATAGCATCCTATTTGCACTGTTCCATTCAACTAATTCACCATTCTGAATGGGAGTGAATCACCGAAAATTACTTTTTTACTCCTTTCAGTCATTTTGCCAGGTCACTTGCTGCCAACAAATAAAAAAAAAAACTAAGTAAACGACCTTTCCTTTATCCTGCCGGATATAATTGAAATAATCGGATATACTAGCTCAACACATAATACCAATTAATTTCGTTCGTTTTCAACAAAGGATAACTTCTGTGTTTACTTTATGCATTTTCCAATTCACTGCGAAAGTTGGACGTGCTTACAACTAAATTCATTGAACATTGGCATTTCTAAACTCTTGAAATCTGATTGACAGCCGTTGTCCTTTTTTCCACATTTTTTTTTTTGGGCGGAAAGAATAGAAGAAAGCCTGGAACTGTGATGTGAAAATTGTTATCGTACTCGTATGTACGTGAATGGATAAGTGGAAGGAAAGTGGAAAATTGAGTTGTTTTGGGTAAAAGACGAGCAAATGCTTTGACAATTTCCATTGGCACCGGTGCGATGTGGTGTTGTTTCCAACCATTTACATTTGTTGTAGCGACGTCAACAAAAATTTGACGAAAAGGACAACGAAATGCTTCTATTGTGGCTATTTGTTCAGCATGTAATGAGTTTTTCTGGATTTTCTATTATTTCCCCACGACAAATGTCTTTCATGCTAAATAGACCGTTCATTGTTGATTTGTTTGTTCCGTGTATGAAATTGTTTAGATACGTTTCATGTGCTAAATTGAATATCGTTTTGATTCTTCAGCATGCATCAGGGAGTGCAGGGTTAACAGGATCTATTGATTCTGTGCTCTATTTAGAGCTAAAATTATACAGAATAGATCTAATAAATTGTTGCTTATGTCCGTATACTTTGTAAGGATTGCTGCTAAAAAGAAATTTTTTCAGAAGATTTGATCCTTCTGTTGACTTCTGTCATTTCTTCTGTCTTGGACTCTTGATATGCACGTTCTGATTGGTTTTTAACACTTTAAGCACCATTTCAACCATCGGTGGCTGTCAGCCTGTAACACACGGGAAACGAGCTGTGCTGGCAACCCGAATCGAGTGGCCTGTTAGATGAAACAGACGAGATGACGGTTAGCTGAACAACCGGTTGGTGATCACAAACAGCGTGCCAACCTGGTGATACGATTGGTATCGAAGACGTCGTGATCAACAGTTCGCAGAGAGCCGTTCCCATCATTCTTATATTGAATTTTGTTATCATTACAATCCCGCAAAAACATCAATCACTATATGAAATAAATATCCCTTTATCGAATCAATATCAATGTTTTTATTACAATCCCACAAAACATCATATAGAACTAAAAAATTTATACTGTTTTATGGAATTGCCGAAAATTTAATTTACTTAATTTTGAAGGCTAAATTGGTTTCATTGAAACACAGCAAACATAAAAACGGTTCTCCTTAACAGTTAATACAAAATGTGACAAATCGCTTAGTCTTGTTGGCGGTCATTTCTCTCCCATCTTCTTTTACATTTTTATCGTGACATAATTTACAATATTTTCGTACTGTAGAGATTTTTCCAGGTTTTCATTGGAGTTTGTGCTGCTTTTCAGACCTTTTTGCAACTTGGTCCGATGAAATGTCTTCCTTTATGCGATTTCTAAGGTATATTCCTAATTTCTTCCGGAATTCTGTAATGCTAATTTTCTGTTTCGTAATATCTTTGTATACAATGTCACTTCTTACAACCGTAGTATTTACTAAAAGATCGAATGCTACTTTTCAGTACTATTTTGTGGAGCTGCGTAATGGATTGTCGTAGTAATAGGTGCATAAATATGAAATGCGGATTTTTTCTGCTTGAAATATACATTTATTTGAATAACAAAACGAATGAATTCAACAATCAAAGTATTGGCCATCGTTAGCTACGACTTTTTCCCTTCTTTCTGTCAATTGATGATTTCCGTCCCAGTACCACTTCTCATTTTTTGAGGCTAACCACTCATCAAGCCAATTTTTAGCTTCTTCGTAAGAATGCAAGTGCTGTTCCGAAAGTCCGTGCTGCATCGATCGAAACGAGTAGTAGTCAGAAGGAGCTAAGTCTGGTGAGTACGGCGGGTGGGCCAGAACTTTAATGAAATTAATGTTTCCCAAGTAGTTCTGGACAGGTATTGCAACATGCGGCCGAGCATTGTCATTGGTGAAATTCTGGTCGTTTTTCCTTTAGTGCACGGTTCAATTTGATCAGTTGTTGTCGGTAACGTTCGCCAGTAATAGTTTCACCAGGTTTCAGCAGTTCGTAATACAAAGGTCCCTTACTATCCCATCAAATACACAGCAAAGTCTTCTGTCCATGAATGTTTCGGACTGGTAGTGATGTTGATGGCTGGCTTGGATGTAACCATGATTTTGTCTGCTTAAGATTGTCGAAATAAATCCAGTTTTCAACGCCAGTAACAATCCTATGCAAAAAACCTTTTCTTTTCAGTCTGGCAAGCAAAATTTCACAAATGGCTTTTGGCCTTTCGATGTCTCTTTCTTTCAATTGATATGGCACCCATTTTCCAGGTTTTTGGATGTTTCCCATGGCTTTTAAACGTTATGAAACGGCTGCCTGAGTAACTTCCAACGCTTCTGTCAACTGTTTTTCAGTTTGTGTGTTGTCTTCATCCAATAATGCTTGCAAATCTGTATCTTCGAATGTTTTTGGTGGTTTTACACGGTCTTTGTTGCTGACATCGAAATCGCCACTTCTAAATATTTTAAACCATCGTTCACAAGTGTCTTGGCTTGGGACATGTTCACCATATGCTTCCACTAGCAATCGATAAGTTTCTGCTGCCGTTTTCTTCAAATGAACGAAGGTTATTAGACTCCGCCGCAAAACGTCTTACACGTCTGACACGTAATTCTATATTTTTGAAGCGAAAAAACTATGTTGTTTGTACAATCAAAACCTTTGACATACTGGAATTTGTTGACAGATGCTTACCCTCCAAAATGCCATATTAATTATCCCCGACACAAACCAGACGTAGTGGTTATGCCATCTGTTGGTAGAATCATTTCATATTCATATTTCTCAGATTTATACACTTAATAGTTTTTTGTCGGATAAATTGATAGCTGCCTGTCGTCTGTTGTAATCTACTAAAATTTGTAGCTTGAACCATTTCTGACATGTCACCTGAGTGCCTTGTCGACAGAAATAGGATGTCTTTCTTATCTCTCCATTTAAAAATGGTTATTCCTTGGTTATTTTCTTTCGCTATGATTTCTCCTCGTTTTAATTTTGTTGATGTCACTTGTTGCGAATTT
The DNA here is from genome assembly GCA_954870665.1 of Stratiomys singularior. NCBI lineage: Eukaryota > Metazoa > Arthropoda > Insecta > Diptera > Stratiomyidae > Stratiomys > Stratiomys singularior. The sequence goes on along the minus strand of OX940880.1, from coordinate 54,477,697 downwards.
TCTCATTTATTTCAACGCGTTTCTCCCCCTGAGTGTTTTTGTTGATCAATTTTTCCGCTAATATTAAGCTCGTGTACCAGTTATCAGTGCATAACGTGTATCCCCTATGGAATATATCCTTGCCAAAAGATATTACGATGTTATTTGGCGTGGTTTTTGATTTTTCTAAATTTTTTTCTGCGTATATACAGAGTGCATACGTATATCGAGATCCACAGGACAATTTAAATATTTAGAATCTTTTATTATAAATTTTCCTTAAATATAATGCGGCCACGAAACGGAACCAAGGATTACCCTCGGATGAATTGTAATATTTTTGTAGATGGTTGTGTCAAAGTGTCTATAATTGGTTGTATTTTGAATAAACGATTGGAACCATTACTGTTTTGGTTATCTACAAAATGTAGCAGTCTTGGTGACAGTTCAAATCTGTTCCTTGACAAGACTTTTTTTGGGAACGTTTGCATAGAGGCAGAAATCGGACCAATATTGGTGTAAAGCTGTTAGTTTTACTAATCCCATCCATAGAGTCCGAAAAATCTCGTTGTTTCAAACTTTTTTGTTTCTGTGCGCTTTGTCAAACGCTGCATGTGTCCACCTTCTAATTTCTATTTTGCACATAGGTTTATTTGTTCGGCAATTTTGCCTCTTGTAACATAGTTCAGAAGCATCTCTGCAAACAAACTAGCACTAATCCGCAAGCATAGCTTCATTCCAACGGCCCTGGCCACTTTGTTCCATCGTAGAAATATCCTGATTGAATTTCTCTCCATGTTCTCCACTCACAGCTCTACAACTAGGAGGGAAAAAGTACAGTTGGGAATGGAGGAAATGTCTTTCCAGAGACATGTTGCATTTGAGTTGCTGATATGTTTGCAGAAGTACTTGTACAAGGTTTCTATAGTTATCATCTCGTTTTTTGCAGAAAAATCCCTTAATAACTCCCTTAAGAGCATGCCATGCTTTCTTTTCTTTCCCTTCCAAAACCCTGTCAAACGCAGGATCCTTCATAAGTAGACGAATTTGTGGTCCAACGAAAATGCTTTCTTTAACCTTTGCGTCACTTTACGTAGGAAATTTGTCCCTCAAGTACAGGAAGGCTTGTCCTTCTTGATTTATTCCCTTGACAAAATTTTTCAAAAGACCCAGCTTTATGTGCAAGGGAGGAAGATGAACATCTTTTGGGTCTACAAGAGACTCGGCAACAACATTTTTTTCTGTGATCTTCAGATTTCTTGCTGACCAGTCTGATTTGACATGATAAGATTTCCTATCCCTAATGTTCCAAATGCATAAGAAACAACAGTGTTTAATGTACCCTAATTGCATTCCTAAAATTACAGCAATGACTTTTAGATCACCAAAGATTTTCCAATTATGTTTAGCATATTCGATAGACTCGAGGAGGGCTTTCATATTTCTTGTCTCCTTGATATGAATTGCATGGTCAACAGGAACAGAGGCATTGTGAAGTAAAACAGCCTTCAAACTAAGCTAGGAGGAGTCTATGAATAGCCTCCACTATGTTGCCTCCACTATGTTCAATAAAAATGACTGACGATCGTTCCTGAATTCTTGGTACTAGACCCTCTTAGACGAATATAATGTATGGGTGATTACATGATCTCAGCAATAGAAATCTGACTTTATTGAAAAAGTACGCCAAGGACTGTTTAAGCCTCAAATCTGTTAAAGGTAAAGATTTATTCAACGGTCCTAAACATTTATTTGTTTGTATATTCTCTCGGACAGATTATGACTTTATGTCTCTGAGATAGCATTTCCCGAGCTTTCAGACTGGTTTGGAAAGGTTTTGAATTTTTCGTTGAGTGCACAACACAAACACACTAATAGTATCCATGTATGTCAAGCTGCGATTTATAGCGAACTAAAGAAATACCATTCTTGCGTTCATGGCTCTGGTGGTAGTACCGAGTACATTTTTTCGATTTTGTTTGGTGACAATCGATCAAAGCTGGAAAGCCAATTTGCCAGGTTAGCTCTCATGACAGTTGTAAATCAGTAAAACTTATTTTGAGCATTCGTATTCAATGGAAGTACTCCTGCAGGATACATTTCATTGTATGAGCGCTTTGGCCTCGGTAAAATCAGGGTTCGTAACTTCACAGACTTCATTGTTTGCTTGTTGAATGGTAGCTTTGGGGTGTCCCCTGTAATTTTCCTGGATCAGCAACGTTCTAATCCTGCTTCAACGAAGAAATCTGTTTTGCTGGCCTCCTCATTCTTTGGACACCGCCAGTATCACTGATTTGAAGCGTTACTATGGGTTCGATTGGTCAACAGTTGATTGTTGTGACAATGACACGGAGTGTTGTGGATTTTACTTTTCTTATCTTTTGTGACTGTCAATCATATTCTAATTACTCCCCTTATCAACATTTTAATTCCTCCCATAACCCTAACCAACAAATTTGCTCTCTATGATGTTTATTGTCAAAAAACTGATGGGCAACGAAAAATATTTCTGACAATTGGTCTCAGGACTCTGTTGTTTTTTTAATAATTCTTGAATTGTGTGAGTTTCTGTGGTGGATGTAGTCCAATTGCGCAACATAAAGAATGCTCCGTAACGCAAGGACATCAGTGAGTTGAGCGCTGTCAGCCTCGGTATGACACTTGTGGTAGTTTGAATGTACTGTCAATTATTATGACAGTATTTTTGGCTTACTATACGGGACGTAGAACTTTCAATTGTTGCAATGATAAAACCAAGGGGCTCCTAAGTGAAGGAATGAATGATATGAATGAACTTCATTCATATGTCTGGGTGTTGGCTATTATAAACGGCGGACTTTGCCGTGCATTCGTTTCTGACAGTCGGTAACCTACAGAAATGAATGCGTACAGAGAGCCGGCCTGATGTCTTCTTGAGGTTTTCTTGAGAGAGAGAGAGAGGGGGAGAAAGAGAGGGAGAAAGAGAGAAGGAGACAGACAATCCGTTGTAACAGGCTCAGCATCAACGGTGGCTTATCATCAGGCACGACTGGTGCTTGCTTCTGAAAATATTGATCGTATGTTAGAGCTGTGGAGTAGCCTGGTCTTCACTGGTGAGACCACGTTTAGTCAATATTGATATGACCGTCGTCAGATATCATATCATAATCCTACAGAACGTTATTCCAAATGTTCCATCCGGGAAAAACTTTTGCTCACAAGCTAACTACGAAAAAGACTTCACACTTTGGAAAGGCATCTTAATAGAGAAAGCAAGATCAAAGGAATCTACCTTTCCGTGATAGAATGGTTCTAAATTATATGCCGTAGGTGAGTAGGGAGATCATCCTACCTAGCTCTCTGAGCCTAAATGTTTTCGAAAATGTATTTCACCAGTGTAAAAGCATTTGCCAGTGATTGTGTTGGTTAATATTTATTGGGTATACTTATAAATCTACACCTTTGTCTTGAAGACCTTATGCCAACAAGTTTTGCTCATAAATACCAACGAATTTGCTAACCTGGAGTCGTATACCATAAGATTGGGAGATTTTTTTTGAAATGTTAATATTTGTCATTGGCACCGATATGCTCTTAGAATAAATGAGAACCAGCAATGGCCAGGAGAAGCTTTCTCTTGACAATAACAACATCCTCCATTTTTATCGAACCTTGTTTCGTGGATTCTTTGACTGATTAGTTGACGGTTATTTCTCTGAGATCTCTCAGACCATGTTATGCCTGACGAAGGATACATCGGGCACGGTATGCGGTGACTGCATGATAGTGCACGGCGTAGTGCTCTTCATATGCTCAAACAGCATCTAAGTGACGCAACATTTTTGCATGGACTTGTCCACTTAAAGTTCCAACACGATTCTGATGAAGCATTCATAGGAGCGAACCCGTCGAACCCGACGCTCTGCCCCAACAAGGCCTTCAAGGATGAGAATAGTAATTGAAGACGAGTGGAATGGAATTCTACTCATAATCAATGGTTTGGAATGTTATTTCATAACCGTGGTACGTGCAAGGGCTTTTCAGATATGAAATCGCTATTTAGCAATAAGGATGGTGACTGAACTGTTAAAATAAAACACCTTGTATAAAATTTTAACAGAGGATTTAGTCATCTGAAAGATTTATGCCAAAACAGTGCCCGAAAACTTCACAACTGAACAAAAATTTTGACACCAAAACGCTCCATTCATCAGATTTCATTCATCAACTCTCCCTAATTACCTGTTTTGAAACATTTCGGTTTCCAAGATTGAAGAATGTTTCCAAATGATATTGGTGGTTTATTAAAAGTAAAGTTCTCTTTAAATTTTTGTTCGCTTTGTCAAAAACAGTTTTGACACTGTGATGAGTACCATATCACAAAAAAGTTCTTGACCGATCATTATGATATTTAATACATACTCTTCTGTCGGACAATTTTCTTTATTTTATTATTTTATCTAAATATTTTTGTTACCGGGAAAATTTAAAGTAATTCTAATTTTTCGACCATTTTTTTAGTAGATTATCTTTCTATCTAGGTTTGCATGTGCTGAAGATCATCATGCTGAAATGTCCTGTATTCCCACCAAGGAGATTCAAAAGAAATCCTTTTATTCCTCTTTCAAGTGAACGCTCCTTTCAAGTGAAGGTTACCCTCAATATAGGTCACGTAAATGTCAAACTGGTCAATTTGTATCCATAAAGGATACTGTGCTGGTTTGAACTTACCATCCCAAATAAAGATTTGTTTTAAATCCTTTCAACTTTGGTCTTTCTGAACGAAATGACATTAGTGGTTTTGACATAAGGTTTGCACATAACACATGGGCAACCATTTGCTCGCTCCACAACTGGTCAACGTAGCTCGAAAACATGTGATTGAGACACTGCCTATACGAGTCTATGTATAAGATACTTCGTTGTTTAATTGAAACATATTGCACTATACTCAAATATTATTGATATCCTATCATGAACTTTTTCATTTGCTAACGAAATCCTGTTAATTGTGCCGCAAGAAATGAACAGCAGGAAAAACCATGAGCGAGATCAAAACGCAGTCAAAAAAAAAAAGGACACCGTACTTTTTTTATGTTATTTTGAATAGTTGACGTTTACCAAACGTGTGTGATTTCAGAGTACCTTGACGTAAAATGTGACTACAAAAAAGGACAAGGCTCTAAAGACACAAAGTAATATTGACGGCTGTGCTGGAAATTGTTTAAAATCGAGTAAAAGGAGTTTTGACTTCTGACAATCGTGAGCCTACTGTCCATAAGTATTTCTGCCAAAATTGGAAGATATCCAGGGTTATTCCAATTTTAAAGAAGGAAAAATATCCCAGCGATACGAAGAGCTCAAGAACATTCAAGCTGTTCCCCAAGGTATGTTTCAGGTTGTCAAAACGTTCACAAATGCTTGAAAATTGAGAATTAATGACAATGTGAGACAATCTTGTATCGTGGACCATTGGCCACGGCTGGCAGAGACTTGAAGTGAAATTGAAAGGATTCCCATATATAGTCAAATGGAGCACAAGATCACCATAAGGTACTTGGAAATGTTCCTCGACTTCCACTTGCAGAACACCTAACATGCGAAAAAACAGCTCAAAAAAGCAACGAGAGCATTCATGTCTCTAAAGACACTTTTCGATGCGAAACACCTGGAGACTAGTGTGAAACTAATATGTTGTTAATGTCTCGTAAGACCTGTATGGTGGTACGCATATGGTGCTCAACTCTGGTTTAACCAGAATGCTTACACTTTGGAGAAAATCAGGTTTTTTGAGAGAAATTGCTTGAGAGCTTGCACTTACGGGCTGTGATCCACCAGTGATTATACATATTAAGCAGCTGTATGTTGGTGATAGGTGTATGACATTCTTCATAAATATTGTATCAAATAGGATAACATGTCATGTTAATAGATATTGAATTTGAAGGGACGAATTTGAGGGATCTCCAGGGAATGTGACTGGCCAAGACCAGAGTGCCGTTTGTGGCCATGGGTTTAAGTGGATCTAAGATTGTTCTTCTCCTTGTTCTTCTTCTTAGCACTATAGCCCCTCTCCGCGTTTCACATCCTGACACAAGCGTCTCGGTCCATTGATTGCTTTGTCCTATTTTGAAATCCGAGCAGCGATGAATCTAAAACGGTTTTCTATTTTCTCGTTCTCTTTTCTTTGGTTGTATTGTTATTGGTTAATTTTCGAAATTTTAGATCGAGAAAAAATACAGTAAATTTTTAACTTTAACTTCAATCACTTTGGCTATAAGCAATTGGCTATTGACTCTTGGCTCTTGGCTCTGGCTATTGAATGTGAATCCTGTTGCAAGCGCCCTCATACAAAGCAAATGAGCAAGAGAAGGAGCAAGAGCCTAGAGCAAGTAAAAGGAGCTAGAAGCGTTGACCAATCATGAATAGTAAGTTATCCAACCTTTTCGACCAACCGGGATTCTCCAAGGTGATTGGCCTCAAAAGTTGACGCGCAGGAGATGATCGACAAGTGGGGAGCTAGGAAGGCTGCATATCTGGGCAGATAAGACTGGGGCACGATGACTGGTGGAAAAGCTGAAAAGTCGATCTCGGACTCGAATGCTGAAGAAAGTGTATGGTCATTCTGATTTCCCATTCTCGGTCATAAGGTCTCGGTCAAATCATAAGGACAGTGCATCACTATCAGATTTTCTAATTCAAGGACACTGTCGATGGCCGAAGACTGTTGAAGTTGTCATATATGGGAAGCAACGGATTGCGAGAAGTGTACTGAGACGTATAAGAAATATAATATTTCTATATAAATCATACTAACGTATAAGAAATCATACTAACTTTTAGTGTTTATTGTGTGCGCTAGTTGTATCAAAATTATTATCAAAATAAGGCTAGAAAATTTTTTGAGAAATCGAAAGAACAAACACTAAGGTGGTCATCCGAGGAGTTACAATTCTTGGCTACCACTGACTGGTTTGCAAAGTTTGAAAGACGTCTGGAAATAAACATGTATCAATGCATGGTGAGTCTGCTAGTGTGAATAAAGAAGGAGCTGAAAATTCCAGTCTCATATTTCAATAATTCATTGAAATCGAGGGGTAACGTTCACAAGAAATATTGGATAGTCTAGAAAGTATTGAGCCTTATTTGTCACTAAATGGTGTTCGTTGTCATATATCGGGCAATACTAATCAGATTGAGTCAAACTGAATTTCCATTGGCGAAATGCTTATAAAACCCAACGAAATCGAGCCATTTTTGAAGCAAATCATTACGGGCGATGAAAAAGATCATGGTCAAAAAAAGGTGAATCATCACAAACAACTTCAAAGCCAGGATTGACAACAAATAAGGTTATGCTGTGTGAATGGTGGGATTGGAAGAGAGTTGTTTATCATGCGGTGCTGGAACCTGGCCAAACACTCAACTCAGCTCTGTATTGTCAGTAATCAACCAGATTGCAATATGCAATTCAAAAAAACCGGCCAGATTTGATCAAATGAAAGAGCGTTGTCTTCAATCGTGACAATGCCACACCACACAAATCTTTGATGACCCGGCAAAAATTGACAGAGCTTGGCTGGAAAGTTTTGATGCATCCACCGTATAGTCCAGACCTTGCACCATCAGACTACTATTTATTTCGGCCTCTGCAAAACTTCCTTGATGAAAAGAAACTCAATTCAAAAAGGGACTGTGAAAATCACTTGGCCAAGTTTTTCGCCAATAAACCACAGAAGTTCCACATAGATGGAATAAGTGCTCTACTCAAAAAAGAGCAAAAGGTCATAGGTAATAATGGACAATATGTACTTAAATAAAATCCATTGTAAATAAAAGAAATATTCAATCGAAAAATGATAAAAAAAGGCTTAATACTATTTAGACTTACCAATATTTAATTGTAATGAAACTGACTTGTTTTGGAAGCGCATTCTTAATCGTACTTACATCACGAAAGCTGAGAAAAGTGTTCCTGGGCATAAACCCATAAAAGACCGATTGACGTTACTTTTGGGAGCTACTCGTGATATGAAACGTAAACCACCACTCTAAGAACCCTAGAGCATTCAAAGAAATGAATGATGAAAAGAAGACTGTCAGAGATCCGCAGATCGTATGAGAGGGCATAGGTCACGCAGAATGTTTTTAAAGAATAGCTATATACAGGGTGCGTACGGTATTTGAGGACATGCATAAATGTGACTATAACTTCGCGATTTTTTTTTTATTTTTTTTTTCCTTTTCAGATAAGAAATGGCGGACTACAACATCACTCAAGAAATGAAGAGACATGCTGTCATCGTCGCTATATGTGCGAACCATACGGATTTAGAGATCTCTAATTTCTTAATTGCTCCCGTTCATTCGTGCATAAGGTTCGCCGTGAATTGGAAGCATCAGGAAGCGATACAGAATCGGTTGCAAAACGCAAAAAGCACGAACAACCTGCTGACACTGTCCGATCTGCAGAATTTCTAGAGCAAGTGCAAGCGGTCATAGACGAGGATCCTTCAAAATTAATGAGAGTCCTTGCAAGTGAGCTTCATGTTTCTGAGCGCCTTATTCGTAGAGTTGTCCACGAAGACCTTCGGTATAAGTCTTACGTGACAGAGAGTTCACCGATCAAAACGTCTTTTAAACAAAATCAAACACCCTGAGGCGCCCAAAATGTTATGGTTTTTTTTCCGACGAAAAAAATTTTGACCAAGATCAAAAGACCAATCGCAGAAATGATAGATGGCTATGTTCAAATCCTACGGAGGTTCCTGTTGTAATGCACACAAAATTTCCAGCCACTGTTATGGTTTTAGGTGTTGTCAGCAACGAAGGACATGTTATGCCACCACACTTTTTTTCCCAAGGACTTCGAGTGAACTCTGCTGCAAACATCGAGGTTTTGGAGACGATAGTGAAACCCTGGATAGACAATGTAAGCGGAGGCAGACCATACATTTTTCAACAAGACTCTGCTCCTTCACATAAAGCGATGGCGACACAATATTGGATGGCCGAAAATTTTCATGACCACGTAACACCGAACCTATGGCCACCTAGCTCCCCAGACCTTAACCCTTTGGATTACTACGTATGGGGCGTAGTTGAGCGTGAGACGAATAAGCGTCCTCATAATACCAGTTCTTCGCTGAAGACTGCTTTTAATGTCGTTATGGTCAATATGAACAAGGAGCATTTGATTCGGGCATGTAATCGTTTCCGGACCCGGATCGAAGAGGTTATTTTGCTAATGGCGATTTTATTGAATAACTTTATAGCCATATATTAATTTAACGTCGTATAAAAAATTCCTGAAATTTCATTAAATTTTGTTGAAAATACAAGCTAATTAATTTTACTCTCAAGTTGTCCTCAAATACCGTACGCACCCTGTAAAATTTGTGCCAAGAGCATCAAGGATTACCTTGATACCAATAACTTGCCATTGAAAGTACTGATGCTAATTGATAGTCCAGCAAGCCAGCTAAAGGACCTTACAGAAGATCATTTTCTAAGAGACTTTTCCTGGCTGGCATTTCAGTTTCTACCTCTAAAAGCGAAAATACTGATGCAGCTGATGGATCAAGAGGTTATTGCATGTTTCCAGAAATTGTGAGCTGTCGTGCTGTTTGGTATGAGGTTTTAAAGCACGCCAAACATTCTCAAAAATGACATCAGAAACGTCAATATTTTAATAGTTTTCATTTCACAAAATGCTCAAACTTGATCGAGGAGATAGAATGCTTCCCTGTAAATTTTTTATTTTTATTTATGAGCGATTTTCGACCGTAATCGTTCGGTCTTGGTCACTGAAGAAGTCGCTGGAAAAATTCACAAAATTACTAGGAAGCATCTTATCTTTTTGATCAAGTTTAAAAATGTTTTGGAAAGAAAAGTTGCACATTCTCAGAGTTCTCAAACCACCACTTGATTTTTGCTCGGTGAAAGTTGTGTCTATCCTTCATTCAAGCAACAGGACGTGCTCAGGGATATATCCCTGAATTTATGGTTACAATTTTGACATCTGCTAGAGATCTGGAATCGGGGTGAACGCGAATGACAAAGAAGAGCTTATAATAGAACATGAAGATGAACTGACGACAGAAGAACTCCAAGAAATCTTGAATGAAGATCACAAAGAAACACCACGAAATGGGTCTCTTTCGTAATTAGAAGAAGGCGAATGAAGATCACTGCCGACATCCGTCATTAAAGATCTTTCGAAGAAGTTAAAGGACGTCAGAGCAATGATCTTAGCTCAAACCAAGCTCATATTACTGGGGTTGAGAATCTTTACAACGACAATGCTACTTATTATATGCGGGAAATCCAGGAAAAGCGAGAAAAGCAATCAAAATTAGACATGATTTTGATACCCAATAACCAAAATGAAAAGGACTGATGCATTTAAAGGACTATATGTATGTAATTTTTAGGATTTTCGGAATGAATTAATTGATTTCTCATAAAAATTTATGGTCGATCGGTTAACGAACAATTGTAACAAATTATGCGCGTTATCCGATCACCAACTGCACATACAAATAAAGTCTTCCTGATTAAAGTTACGCTCATATATTTTCATTTCAAATGCAAAATTGTAAAAAATAAAAAAAATCGAGGGCAAAGTTGTAATGCCAATAAAAATCCAAGCAATTTATGTATAATTATTGAAAAAAATATCGGTTACACATAGATTTATAAGCACTTGTAATAGGGATGGTGAGGTCTGGTGAGGTCTGGTGCATTCAAAGCGAAACGAGTCCTTTTGGAGTAAATACTAGTGAATAATTCCGTATAAACCTCATTTAAATTTAATTTTTGCTGAATTTTTAACTGAAAGGAGTTTATATCCCCTCCGTTGTATTAAATACCAAAACTCAAGGAATAATTGATGAGGAATCGAAACATAGAAGATAATTGATTTGTAATTTTTCCGCGGCTTACTGATTTCTCCACAAAAATTTCAAAGGCGTAAGGGTAAGGATCATTTAAACGCTTGAGTGGATTCTGACCTATTATTTATGAGGCTTCAACGCTGCCCCTTGCTCCTCTACATTATGACGCTATATAAACGCTCAAGGTAAATTGGCAAAATGCAAAAAAAAGGTGCGAGTATTATGAAAGCAGTGCGGTCCGTTGACATTTCACTTGGACGACCATCATTCCAATCCTAAATCCTTCGGTCGTTCTGAAATGACAACGGCGTCTCAAAGCTGTCCGAGGGTAGTTCGCGTCGACTACAACAACGATGACCAACAGCCAAAAATCAGCAGAGGAAAAAAAAACAACAAAAAGTTAAACACTCAGCAACACATTTCATATGCTTAAATACCGCTCAGGCGAATATGAAGACAGGATTTTCGCTGGTACGTCGATGGGTCTGACATGTGTTGTTATTATTGCATTATTCGCATAATAGGATTAGAGCGCTTCCAATAAAGATTTCATTCATACATGGATTGTTTTCAAACACGATACAAATGCTTGCGCACCAGCAACTCCAAACTGGCCAATGACAAACGGACTTGGGTAGATGTTCGATGCGAGCTGGTCTTGCAAAAAGGATCAGTGTTTAGGGAATTAGCCCTCCGCCATTCAATGCCGAAAAGGCGAACAAAATTGCTGAGCGGATTCGTACACTGTAATGAGAATCATGTTGACAGATCGGAGTAGCTTATTATTAGTTTTCGGATTGTTCGCTAATGCTTTATCGAAAGACATCGAGGACGGTTGTCTTTTTTATCACCAATTGTACACTAAGAAGATTAGATAGGCAGCAAAAGATATTAAGCGGGCGAATAAAGTATTTGAAGGTTTTTTCGGAGATTGTTCCGGAAACTCATGTCATTTTGTGCATTAATATGTTCCCCATTTTTGTTTCTTGTTCCTTCGTTTTCTGCTTAAACGCATCAGAGCTGAGCGAAGGATAATGTGATGGTATAACTAATTTGACATTTCGATTGAATTTGTTTGATGTAAAAGTTTATAATATCTTTTTGTACTATGGTCGGATTTTGCATACTCTGCGTGATTCCATGCCAACATTATCTGCAGCCTAGAATTAGAAATCTCACATGAAGTCACTTTCCAAACTCTATTGCTGCTAGGAATTATCCTGCACGTAGCTGCGACGATGAACTGTGAGGAATCAAAATGTTAGAAACTTATTCATCAACTTATCTTGCCTGGAACTTGTCGTAATTAGCTAATTCGACCTCTAATATTGCATGCATCCATTTATTTTTATGAAAATTAAGATTTCATTTCACTGTCACCGAATTTCAGGACTTTCTGTTTGCGTAAGCCGTGGAAGCCACAAAAATTGGGTCCATCTTATTGAAAGTTCGGTTTTAGCGCTGCAGGCATTGAACTTTTTGCAGACCAAAAAATTTGACAATATAATACCAGACCTTTGAAACCGAAACAAAATGAGTTTCAAGAAAGGTAAAGATTCTTCGACGTGTTTCAATGTTAGCGATTCCATACTAGTTATACTCGTGAATGTAGATAACTATTTCTTCACTTAAATTGAAATAAAAACCCTTTTATTTTTTAGGTTAAAGTTCTTTATACCTTGAACTTGTTGTTGGTATGATCAGTACTAATCATAGACACACATGTTTACTTGGAAACAAGCTCTCAACAGAGTTGAATTCAATCAGGACTTGAATGTTCGCCAACATAAACCAAATCTTTACATAAGAAGTTTTGGGTTTATTTATCTGGAATCAAACAACTCACAATGTATTCGAGGTGGTTTCCTTTCAAAAACTGCTAGTTCGACTTCATGCGTACTAATACGTGAGGGATATATAATTGTAGAATTTTTTCTAGCTGCGAGGTGGAAGCTATTTGTGCCTTTGGTATCGGACTTCCGGAGACACACAGAAACTGGACTAATGACTAAACTCCTCTCTTGCAGCACGAACAAACTAGTCTGGAATTGTTTGTCAAAATACTTCGGTCTAGACCTCTTTGATCTCAGCTAGAGGCGCCGTAAGGTTAGGGAAATCCCTGTTTCAGCAGAGATAGATGAAAGGCAGCTGGATTACTGTCAAAGAGACCCCAGTCAGCACCGTCAAGTGATCCATGATGAACTATTGCTTGCTTAATGGGTACCGTCCGCTGGGAATATGACACGCGGTTCCATTTATCTAAAGATATTAACATTGTTCCCACAATCTTCCTGCAGAGAGCTCGCCTATTCCCTTTAAACGGTTACCGGGCCATCTTCCGTATAAATAAAATGTTTCAGGTAACACCTGATGTCCTAAGGGACCATGTCTTTTACATCGAATCCAGTTAAACCTGAGAAGTTCTTCAACCCTTTACATCCACGAGACAAAAAAAAGTCTGCAGAAACTTCAAAACCATCGAAGATCACCGTTTTACCCGAGGTTAGTCCCTCGGTATTGCCCATAAGGTAACTGAGAGCTAAAACTCCTGCAGAAGCCTTATACTAGGATGCTTCTACTTCATCGAAGAAGCACAACATCGAGTCAAATATGAAGTTAAAACCAAAGTGCTTAATGGATTGCTTCGGCTCGATCGTCATTCCTTTAGTCTAGATGCTTCTTGCATCGTCATCGGTCGTCAATATGACGACAATGGGGGTCGTCATATTGACGATCTCCATTTTTTTTGAGTGCTAAGCGAATCCCACGGGCAGTAAGCCTCACTTACCCGCTTAGCACAGAATCATTCTTTGTTAAAGTTGCTCCTTTTCGTACGTCCGGCGACAGCATCATCAAAATAGCCAATCGAGCAGGATTCCTCCGATTGCTACACTCACAAAAGCTCGTAATAAGATGTATTTAAAAAGCCTGGGCAAAAAATTGAACCTTGCACCACGTCTGCTATCACCGGCTCCCAATGCGGCAAATTCGTCTTTCCAGTTCATGAGGTAGTCGCTCAATATCCATATTAGATTATTCATATTATTCGGCATCTTGGAAAATTCCAGGACTGGGAATATCTTTTCACGTAGTAGAATAGAATACATTCATCATATAAACAATACTATAAACTTGGACAAGTGATTGTCGGCTTTTGTCTGCCGGATCACTTTAGCAACCAATCACTCTTATTGGACGAATATTGAATCATTCGTTCCTGGAATTTTTCTGCTGAGCAGATAGATACCCTGCGATTCGGATCGGCTAGTTAAAATGCTCATTAATTAGCTTTTGGAGCACTTTACTGGCCGTGTTTAGCTTACACAAAATTTGGTATGCAGAATAGAACCAAGAGCTCAGAACCAGACCTGCCTTCTTTCAGAATTTCTTGGCAACACCTTCCTGCAAATGATTTGAATTGATTTGGACGCGCTGAATAGCCATATGAAATAGCATCAAAAATGTCGTCTGGTTCCTACGCCTTTCACGTTCAGCTGACAGCGTAGTCTTATCCAGCCCTTTTGCTCAGATAAGCGAGCAGTTAATCCAACACTTACTCCCTAGGGCGTCGAAATTAAAGGTAAACTGAAATTTAAGGAAATAATGGTTAGCTGGAACTCATAAAAGAGCGAGCTTGAGACCGTGCGGTCTCAAGCTTCCGCATAACAAGTTTATATCCGTTGTTTTATAGGTCTGCATTAGCCTTCCCAAGAAGGCTTTCCCAGCAGGGGACCTTGTTCTCATTGATCGACTTGTGAAGTAGTTTACTAGCCGACTTGTACGCCAAAATTTGAGGGTACGATCCTTCCCGGTTACTTGATGTTCGGCTACGCAGTGGAGCTTATGACATTCTCTTTGCTTTCCAGCGATTTCTTCTGACCACCAGTTCACACGGGACTTGTCATGACATGCCAATCGACGGGGTGTAGAGGATGTGTATGCAGATGAGATGAAACTCATAGTGAATTTTAACACATATTCAAGTGTAGCTCCTCTTTTGCCTATCACGATCCTCGTCATGGTTTCACCCTTCGATGTATGAGTGTATGTAACCTTTTTACCAAGCCTTGTGGAGATGATATCAGGAGTAATCCTCTGGTACCCTTAATTTTTTTACTACCAGACAAACCTTTAAGCACCTCACCTGGCATCATAAGAATCCTGCTTGGAATATTCGTCACACTTCTGTGAGCTAGGCTTCTCTCAGCCTTATTCATCCAGAGGAAGCGGAAAGATTATTGTTAAAGTTACTTCTCTTCTCTTAACGTCACCCAGCTGTCGCCGAATCCTTCGAGGTTATAAGAACCGTTCGTATAAATTGATCAAATACCACATCCAACAGATTTTCCGTCGAGCGCTTACAAATTTGCCAGCTACGGAGTCCCAAAGTAGAGAGCATTTGCTTGACTATGGAGTGGTAGACATTGTGCGCACGGATAACATCAAGATATCCTAATGGCACAAAGGTCAGCTGACTTACGTTGTAATTGGTATTATCGTGTCCTTGACTAAGTCATTGCCGCGCTCTTCACTCACTACGGATCTCATGTTTCAGAGTCCATTCCTTCTCCTCTTGTGCCACAGGCTATTGCAATGTTCATCCCTCCGAAGCAAGGATTTCTGTTAAGAGGGCAATTTGTGTCTCTTCCAAACCAGCCAAAAGATGGTTTTTCCAAACGAAAAACCTGAGAGGAACCTGCTGGTCCTGAGAAGGTCAAAAATCTTGATGAGATTGAGGGATCTTAGCCTTTGAATCTGAATCAAGCATCTCCAGTACTTTTGGTTGTTGACAAAGTCAGTCCAAAATACGGACCTCTCGGAGATTCTTTTTTGACAGAATGATTGCTTTAGCTGATCCAATCTTCTTGTCCCATCAACGCGCTTAATTTGAGGTTCATCCAACCATCAAGACCCCACCTTGTCTATGTAGCCGCGCAGTTGTGCCCTATCCGGCAGGCATAGCTTCAACAGCGCGCCGTTTGAGATGTTTCATAGGCTGAATAAATCTTCATGCACTGCAACCTGTGGTGCCGATACTCTAAAGGAATCCTCAAGGCAATTCATGTTGTATGTCCATCAGCGAAATTGATACGTTCCTCACATATAATGTCATTAGCACCATAATTCATCATGAGCGCTGGTTAGGACCTTCCAGTTGCTGAACCCTGTCCATAACTTCCATGATGTTTTCTATGGTCCATCTCCCCGGTCGGGCGTCGTGCATATCAAGACAAAACTTCAGAAATTTCAGGTCCACATAACCATTGTAGTCAGAACTGTCCAAGCACTAGCAAATGTGGTAGGGTTTGGTAATTGGATACGCACCGAACTTTCACAAAGAAACAAGGAAAATAAAGTGGACTGCTGCCTTTCTCATCTTGCTCGTCAAATTAGTGAAGAATTTCTCTCATAAATGGTTACTGGACATGAAAAATGGGTCTTGTAGAATAACGTGACAGGACGTCGCGTAGATTGCAAAGACTTGCATCTTCGAAATTTCAAACGTCTGTTTTGATGCATTCTCGAGAAGTCGTTTAATCGGAGCTTCTGTAACAATATCAAACGTTAAACGCAGACTTACTTTGTCAGAAATTGGAGTGGCTTCAACAAGTAATGCGTCTTAAACGTCCTGGATTATTCGATCGTTAAGGCGTCATCATTTAACCCGACAATGCAAGACAAATTAGCGGAGGTTGGCTGGGAACTTTAACCCAACCCAGCATGGTCCACTGATCTTGCTCCAGTTGATTATCACTCGTTTGGGTCCCTGGACAACCACCTGCATGTTTCCCCTATACATCATTGAAGAGAATCTTCGTACCGAGCAAGCAAAATTTTTCTAGGGTAACGAGGAAGGTTTCCCAAGAGGAAGGGTACAGCAACTTTCAGATTGTTAGACAAAAGTCATGGATACGGATGGTGTTAAATATTATTTAATTCCAAACTAAAAAAAAAAAAACTTTTGCACACACCCAATATATCAAACAAACAACGTGAGCAAATTTACGATGATCATATGTAATATGCTTTTGCTAAATGGGAGACGAGATAATTTTGCTTTTCCTTGTATGTACTCGAGCTCATAATTAAATTCCTCCAATTAAAGTTTCCAGGTTTGTGTTTTTTTTTGAAGTTTGATATTAGGTTTCCTCGAATTTGACAATCATCACAAAAGTTTGTGATGACTCGTCTTGATGCACACCTTCTTGCCATAAAGATTAGGTCTAAAATACTTGGTTACCCATACGATCGCGAGTAACTTGTTTTTGATTGTAAGAAACCTGGTTTTGATCCTCTTAAGGATCACAAAGTCGTAGGTCATGGTATAGGAAATATCTTCAACTTAACTAACGTATTTGAATTTTTTTGTTTCAGCAACTCATTCGGCCGCAATCATGTCAGCAACTAGGAACTTTTTTTTCGTGCCTCCGAAGACAGCACATAACTCCGTTATTTATCAATATTTTTGTACAATATACTTTATTATGTTCAAAAAGTTTCAAAATATTCCCGAAAATGAGAATTTATGGGTACATATGTTATATAGTTATATGGTATAGCCCCTTAACCTCAGAAGAGCAGACGGAAGGGAGATCTCTCTGACGGGAATCCTCTTGCTTCCATCCATCCGTGCTGAAGGATTAAAGAAGGTGCCAGTAGGCAATGATCAATGAGTCCTAGTCCGAAATAATGTGACAAACAGTTCCAGGCAACGTTCTCGGTCTAACAGGAGAGGTGTATAGTCGGCAGTCCGGTTGCCACCGGGAGTCTGACGCTCATGGCGTAAAAAACCTTCACCTCCCGAACATACAAAAATACCTTAAAAGAGTGGCAAAATATTGAGAAACGAAAACTAACCGAAAAGCAAAAGAAAATCGAAAATATCCAAAAGAGAAAAGAAGAACGAATTTAAAAAAAGGAGTAAGATGAAAATGATTAAAACCAAATCAAGAAAAGGAGACGCAAAATGTCAATTCCTAAGACCGCTTGAATGCACGAAAATAAAATAAGCATTATTTCGAATGACCAAGTGCATTTATCGCCTAATATAAAAATTCTAAATAAGGACAATTTAAGCAAACATGAAGAAATTGCCCCCAAAAGACCATTAAAACACAAAATAAATTTATTTTCAAAGGAATCATGCAACGAAAAGAGATCAGATTGCTTAGACAGTTTGGTGCATCCATCTAATTTGAAAAAGGAACATTTTAAAAGTGAGAAAGTGAGTTCCAAAAGGCCATTGAAAAATCACGGAATTTTGCAGGAGTTGTTGGAAGACGATAACTGATGAGGTTTATTATCAATCCATAACTGACGTTTATTATCAGACCAGACCAGAGTTTTTTCAATAATTTTCTGTTAATGAAAATCTGAAGTCTTTTTAAGTTTAATACAATTACTACTTTCTAATGTAAACTTTGTAAATCAAATAAGAAAAAACCTATATTTTTATTGTTTTTATGGCTGTGTAAAAGGGTGACAATGATTGGATACAAGCATGCCAATAATACACAATTAGGTGTCAATGATTGGAAAATTCTAAGGTCCTTCAGCACAAAAATGTAAATAGTTTTCCGCAAGTGGTATGCTAGCTACTACGTTTTCATGTAATTTACGACATAATGCCATTGCGAATTCAAAAAACTTTTCGGGTTTGGGTATGAATGTTTTCTTCATATCGGTCGATTTCTTATGACATGCTGTCAATGCGTCCATAATTGGGTAGTTTACGCTTTATACTCGTAGTTTGTATGGCAAAGGAAGTTGTTCCATTGATTCATGTACTAAAAGACACATCTCTCTATTAGGTGCATAAATATGAAATGCGGATTTTACTAACAGATGGCACAACCATTACATATGGTTTGTGTCGGGGATAACTAATATGGCATTTTGGAGGGTAAGCATCTGTCAATAAATTCCAGTATGTCAAAGGTTTTGATTGTACAAACAACATAGTTTTTTCGCTTCAAAAATGTAGAATTACGTGTCAGAAAAAGAGGTTTTGCGGGGAAGTCTAATAACCTTCTTTCATTTGAAGAAAACGGCAGCAGAAACTTATCGATTGTTAGTGGAAGCATATGGTGAACATGTCCCAAGCGAAGACACTTGTGAACGATGGTTTAAAATATTTAGAAGTGGCGATTTTGATGTCAGCAACAAAGACCGTGTAAAACCACTAAAAACATTCGAAGATACAGATTTGCAAGCATTATTGGATGAAGACAACACACAAACTGAAAAACAGTTGACAGAAGCTTTGGATGTTAATCAGGCAGCCATTTCACAACGTTGAAAACCCATGGGAAAGATCCAAAAAGCTGGAAAATGGGTGCCGTATCAATTGAAAGAAAGAGACATCGAAAGGCCAAGAGCCATTTGTGAAATTTTGCTTGCCAGACTGAAAAGAAAAGGTTTTTTGCATCGGGTTGTTACTGGCGTTGAAAACTGGGTTTATTTCGACAATCTCAAGCAGAAAAAATCATTGTTACACCTAAGCTAGCCATCAACATCACAACCAGTCCGAAATATTCATGGAAAGAAGACTTTGCTGTGTATTTGGTGGGATAGTAAGGGACCTTTGTATTACAAACTGCTGAAACCTGATGAGACTATTACTGGCGAACGTTACCGACAACAACTGATCAAATTGAACTGCGCACTAAAGGAAAAACGACCAGAATTTCACCAAAGACATGATAAAGTCATTTTTCAACATGACAATGCTCGGCCGCATGTTGCAATACCTGTCCAGAACAACTTGGGAAACATTAATTGGGAAGTTCTACCCCACCCGCCGTACTCACCAGACTTGGCTCCTTCTGACTACTACTTGTTTGAATCGATGCAGCACGGACTTTCGGAACAGCACTTCCATTCTTACGAAGAAGCTAAAAATTGGCTTGATGAGTGGTTAGCCTCAAAAAATGAGAAGTGGTACTGGGACGGAATCCATCAATTGACAGAAAGATGGGAAAAAGTCGTAGCTAACGATGGCTAATACTTTGATCATGGAATTCATTCGTTCTGTTATTCAAATAAATGCATATTTCAAATAAGAAAAATCCGCATTTCATATTTATACACCTATTAGTTATTTTTCTTTCTTTATTATCTGCCTTACTCAGTGCGGAAAATTCCCATATAATGCAGTATTTACATACATAATTACTTCAGACTCAGTTTATTTGTGTGCTGCGATGCGAAGTCATCGAGAGGAAACCATGGTGCGAATATGTTAACACATTTATGCGAGTGTAAACGCAAAAATCACCCAAATTTGCATAGGGGGATTGGAAATATGTTTCAATCCAATATGCCAATAACATCAACGCTTGGCTTCGCTAATTTGATTAAGTATACGAACCACCAAAACCGTCATATCATCCATTTTCGTTTTTATGACCTCGTCAACTTTCTTACAGTTCCCAATGTATCAGCGTCGTCAATGGAGCAATTACTTTGACGTGAAGATGGTAACCAGAGCCATTTGGCTGGTTGCGGTTGTGACAATAAAACGCAGCTACAATAGACGAATTCGGTCTCCACCGTGTTCCAACAATTGTCTTCTTAACTCCAACAGCAACTCGACAATTTCCTGTAGTGGTTTATTGCGTGCCCTTTGTCATTATGCGTCCTGTCGTACAATGGATTGTTGAGTGAACGGTGACAAGCAACTTCACTCCTGGGCGCACCCTTTTGTTTCGACGCGGGAGATCCAGGCGCCGCCGTCATTCAAATCACACGAACCACACAAAACTTTCGATTTAGAAGGCTCCTTGGGGCTTTCCTGTGTAACATATAATGGTGCGCAAGGTGATGTTTATTGGCGACGATAAAAATGATAAAACATACAGAGCACGCATTGTTCTGATAACGCTCGCAAGCCAAAGTTAGATTCCTTGAATATCATTAAAATCGTATTTATTTGCCACGATGACAAACTGCTTCCACTGGTTATTGCGTCTTGCAATCAAGGAGATGGAGTGCGTTCCGAGAATGGATTGCTCGAATCTAAATCGCATAGCGAGCGTCATTGCATCGTTCAGATATCGATCAAACGCTCAACTTGCTAGCGATTTGCATAATTAGACGATCGAGTCTACCGCGATGGGAAAAATGCATTATCCTTTTTGCATTTAGCGAGCTGATTAGGAATGGTGATAAGTGGGCGCCGATATGACTCGTGTTTGATTGTTTACCTCAAATTGCATACGCGGCACCTTTGATCGCATGCTGTATTGCACTCAGAACTACAAATTGCAATAAGTTTCAATTAAATCTTGCAAATACAATGGAGCTGCAAGCTATAATTAAAACTTGCTAGAATGTGCATAACGAGGGGGTACAATGGAATGTAAACTGCATTGATGTGAAAAATCGACATAACCTGTGCTGCGCTGAATGGCGGTCGCGCAACCTCACCCTTGAATGAGTGCGAGCTGCGGACCAACAGCAAGGAGCTTGGAATTTTCACAATTTCCTGGTCAAAGTCACTTCAGATAATTGTCGCGATAACTTCAATTATCGAAATAATAATTTAAATAGGAGCGAATAAATGGCTGCCACAACATCGAACTTGATTCAGCTCAAATCAAGTTATCATTGATGATGGAAGCGTGCTGGGTGCGATGTGACCATGCTCGCTTCATTGCGAGGAGCATGTTCGTTATTAAGACACATGCGCGGGCTATTTAATAGGTCAGAGGGTCGAAACATAGTCCTACTAGTTATGCTGGTTTCGGCGTGATGGCTGCTCTCCACACGTCTCCCGCTGATGATGGGCAACATCACCATCATCACCCTGATCATCTTCATCATTGCAATCATTCGAAATTAATGATGACAGCACAGATAGCACTTCGCCCGGAGCCCATAGTCCATATGTCTCTAATTAAATGATTCGCTATTGGTCGATGATTTAGAGTCCGTCAGTTTTGAAATCTAGAACGAAAATGATGGCTGCACTCAACAATAGCGGAGATAATTGTAAATTTATGGAATTCAAAATGCATTAGCTAATAGATAAGTGTTAGGATGCTATGCATGTACTGTGGAAACGAAACATTCGTATTTCTAGTTAACTTTTCGATTGATTGAGTGTGACTCACTGTCTTTACTATTAGAAGCTGCCAATTAGTTCTCCATCGGTATTTACTCCGTTCTGCCTTAAAGGATCTTCGGCAAATTTGCAGTCCTGATAACGTGACGTGGATATCGCACGTACCTTTAATTCCTTTAAGTTTTCTCTCACTTTGGTGGATAAATACAGAAAACAAACAAAAATACCCACAAAAAATGAGTTCCTGACTGCTCCTGGAAGACAATCAATAAGCATCACATGGACATCAATAAAATCTAGTATCTATAATAAAATCATCTTTTTATCTTGAAATAAAATTTGTATTTATTATTAGGTAGGCCTGGGCCCTGGGCTCCCACGGGCGCAATTTTTGGTTTATGTAACGTTCAAACTGTCCAACAAATTTTGGTAGGGCTCATATTCGGAATGTGTGAATGTGCCGCATCTATTTCCTCCAACATCTAAAAATTGTAACAATTTGATGTTAATTTGTATTAGTTGATAATGAGTCTTTGTCATGCGTCATAAACTCCTCAGTACACAATTTAGGTCGTAGTTTTTTGTTCTTGGACAGAATATGTTGTTTTTCTTGATCTTCAACTAGTGATAATAGTATGAAACATATACTTCAACATAAGTGCAACATTCTTTTCGTTAATCAATTGGAGCATTAGACGAAATTTCGATCAAGGTGTGGGAATTGAGCTACGCAGGATTCCTTCAAATTTTGTACACATATCGTACTCCCGGCTAACATTACTCTTGTATAATATTTTACCGAAGTAAGTCGTCATTTGGAAATTGAAGGGTCTCAAATGTTTCAACACTTTGATAAAATGTGTAGCTATAATAGTTTTTGTCTTTGCGCATTAAAGTGCACTACGTGCCACATCAGAGAGCTGTTTGGGAAAAGCCCAGAACGGGCGACAAATATAGTGGTTTATAAGGTTTGGTTATGTGTCTGCCAACTGTGGGTTTTCCGATCGCTGCGTCGCCTGTGGGAAGGAGCATGACTGCCAGGTCTGTCCGAGGAAGACAAGCGAGCTCTCCCCTCGAGCTCTCCCCTATTCTGTGTCATGTGCCAAACAGAAGGCATCCAGCGAATTTTTCCGGCTCTCAAGAGCGGCAAAAATTATAAGGCAAATTAATAAAGTGAGAGCGACCCGCTCCACGCCTATGGCTTACTACTCCAGAATCAATCCAAACCTCTTCCCATCTGCTCCAGTACCCTCCAATCCGGTCTCCAATATATCTTTCGCCAACATTGTAAAACAAGGTCAACCCATGTCATCAGGAGCAACGCGTAACCCTGTTCAGTGTCTGCAGCAAGCAACGCAAGACCTGCTCAGTGGAGATACTGACATACATGTCATTATAAAAAAAGAATTCAAGTCTTGTGGCCCATTTTTGAGTCCACTTCCCCGGAAGACAAAGTAGTCATACTTCTTGAATTCTACTCAAATCTCTATTTTGGTAAATAATCTAAGTATCGCCAGCCTTAACATCAATTCCCTTATCCACCATAACAAAAGAAAATATCTATATGGTCTATCCAAAGCCTTCAGACCTGACATCATCCTCCTGAACGATACCATATTGAGAGCGAGGGACAGGGTTCAGATGAGTTATTACCAGATGCTTCCGATGCACCGCTATCTTTTTCCGAGACAACTTCTCAGTACACCAAATCAGCTTCAAACACCAAGAGGTATCCTGTACTCTAGCTTCATTCCAAACTAAACGCCAAAATGGCTCCTCTGCTAAAATCCTAGTTGGCTCCTTGTACTTACCTGGCAACTGTAGTCCATAAGTATCCAACGTACTGAAAAGACTCCTCGTCATTGCTTCTACCTACGATTCATTCCTGCCGCGCGGTGATTTCAATGCCAGACATGAACACTGTCGGGACTCTAAACAAAATACAAATGAAAACGCATTGTTCCAATGGCTTTCTTCTGGCCCGGACCTAACGTGCGCTAACATCAATGCGGGCGTCCCAACTTTTGCCAGGGGCAGTTCTCTCTACATAGCTTTATTATATCATACGACCTTTAAACAGGATCCTATCCCTCTTGTAAATGTATTACTTCCCCATTACTGTCTGCCCACTTTGGGCTCCTACTTAGTATCACCCTTAATGACCAAACTCCCGCTCCAACATATCCCGAGCGATTAAGATCATATTCCTATGTCGAGTGGTCAAAATTTAAGGATGATCTAGAAAGCCTTATACGGCCAAACCCACCGGATATCTGTATCCTGAGCAACCCAGAAATCAATCTCTACATCTCGACGCTTTCGAACTCAATCATCAACCTACACGCTCCTCTCCCCAAGCGTCGCAAACAGCTCTATCGTTGTCTCTCTCAACACTTAATTTAAAAACTTAAAGTTTTTTGATTTCTAAATCAAAAAACGTAAAAGCATGTTACAAAAGTTAGAGCGTATTTTTCATTGGCATTACAATACAATTAACAAAGAATAGATTTCACTCAAAATTTTCGTTACCGGCTTATCTGACGATATAAAAAACGCATCACCCATGAAACTACGTTTGTAGTAATACAAACGCAGACTCGACTCACTTAGGCCCTCATCAGTCGTCATCAAGGAAATTAGCATCCTTACCAGCCACCATTCCACTAAATTCAAGATAGACAGAAGCCCATTTTAGTTTGGAAACAGATCCATTGCCTCCTCTGGTGAGAAAATTCGTCTCTGCGAAGCATTCTACGGTCACTTTTACCGAGAGCGCTCTTCTCCAAATCAAATCCTGAACGAAGAGGAAGTGAAAAACATCAGTAAAGGTTATCAGGGATCTTACCTCGTAATATTTTCAAAAATTAACAGGGAGTCTTCATTACGCCACAAAATCTTTGGTGATCTCTTCACTAACATACCCGAATTAGAGAACATTTTTGCTGAACTAGACAGTAAAACATCCCACGGCCTGGACGGCATTCCTAATAAAGTACTAAAGAAATGTGGCCCTCTTGTCTCCCCAATCCTTACCACAATAAGAAATACTTGCATAAACAAAGGTATTTCCCAAAGGCGTGGAAACTAAACCAACTAATTCCCATCCCTAAGCCCGGATGCAACGGTGAAATCCATAATTTTCGTCCAATATCCTTGTGTTCAAATCTTGGCAGAGTCCTGGAAAAAGTCATTCTTACTCATTTCAAAACCTTCTAGTACCCTCTCATTCCAGAATACTGATTTGGATTTGAATCTACAAGGTCAACATAGCAAGCCATTATGACTCTCCACAACAGGGTCACACGCAATCTTCAAAATAAAAATTGCACAATAGCATGCTCATTGGATCTGCAGAATGAGTTTGACGCTGTATGGATTCATTGCCTAATATTCATACTTATTTCAGCTTCCTGTTGAATAGCCCTAATGCGTATCGTATCCTCATTAAAATTGCCCAGGAATCATCCCGACCTACCTCAATCCTTTTCGGAGTCCCACAAGGATCCATTCTCGGCCCTTCACTATTTAGCTTCTTTCTCTATAACATCCCAAGACCATGAGCACATACTGTTTGCCATGATCCTCTAATCGCTACTCTTAACGGTAACATTCAGGCTATCATGTATGCTGACGACGTACTATTAACTTCAGATGCAGATGCTCTCCCTTCTCAGGCGAAAACTGAGCTGCAGAGAGCAACCGACACAGTGGTACTATTTCTCAATTAATGGGGTCATACTATCAACCCGGACAAATGCAAGCTTGTATATTTTCATAATGCGGCGAAGGACATCGATTGGCGATGCAAGAAACATGCAAGAAAGCCTTAGAAAATGGGCAAATCTGCAAATGCACTGATAGCTCCCTTCCTTTCCTCGAAATCCGTCAAACTAAATGTCAGAGTCCTTATGTACAAAACATCAATAAGACCAATTATAGCGTACTCTTTTCCAGCCCGGATCACCATATCCCCAGCAGCGGTTAAAGACCTGGACATTTTCGAGAGGAGAATTCTCCGAAAGTGTTCATCGAAGTACCGCAGGCCGAATAAAAAATATTACCGAAAAAGCTCAATATATATATAGAGACCGAGAATTACTTCTGCACTACCTAATATGCACTAAAAAAAATAGGTTGAATAAATGGCGTGATCACCCATCAACCAACATCAGAAGACTCCTGGAGCATTCATCTCAAGATAGCTCCTACTATCTATTACCAACTAATATACTGGCCAGCTACTATCCTGATGAATTCCTGCCTGTTTCGATGCCTGTTCCAAACATATGGAAGCTTATATGAAGGAAGCTTAATTTTTACTTTAAGGTAAAAACATGTTTAGCCAAAAAGGATACTTATAAGTTATTATTAAGCTTTGTAATAATAGGTCTGAGCGCATCTCCTCTCCATAAATGCACCTAAATTTGTGTTTTGGATATGACAATACCTTCATAAATAAAATATTTAAGTAAAATTATTGTCAGGATAAAGTTACAGCTGGACACAAGTTCTGTTATTTTTATTTGTTTATTTATATTTTCAACTAGATTAGGTATCATATTAAGTAAGGGATACTTGGGTTCATTTAGTATTAAGTTAGAATTTACCATAATCATTTCTAAGCCATGTGAGCAGGTGGCAACCTTCTAGACCATGTAACGGCATAGTCCGCATTTAAATCCTTAAAAGTTTAACATATATATAGCTGTGAGACTGTTTCTTCAATAGCATAAGTCAAATATATTTTGAAATTAGAAAGTCTCAATAAATTAGTACTACTACCACTACTACTACTACTACTACTACTACTACTACTACTACTACTACTATTGTTAGTGTGTGTGTGAATTGATATATCCTCAGAGACCCAGCGTCCATATGAATGAACATTACTTTAAATTGATTTCCGTTATGAAGGAAACAAGAAAGAAACATTTTTCACATTCCAAGTTTTATTTCAATATTCAGGCAACACTGCCAAAACTGTATTATCACTGTCATTTCTCATCAATGTGCGATAAGTCGGCTGATATGGAGGCAAAATAGAAACGTTCATTATAAAGTAGTTTCTTTTGTTTTCATGTTTAGTTCGTTCAGCTTTTATTTCGTACTGTTTACTTCTGTTATTTTGTGAGTTGAGATGAAAAGTGCTGAAATAAATACATTGTATTTGTAGTGATCGAACTGTTTTATAGTCGTCCATTTAAATAGACATTGGGTTCATATTCTAGTAGTCTGTCTCCACAGAACAGTTAGTCCATTTAGTCCGGATTTACAAAATGGGCTATTGCTAATTCTGTTTGTATGCAATTTCTTATGCTTGCTCCTTGTTGCTGTACCATTGACATTGCTTCCCTACTTTTTAATGAAGCCAAACTTCAAGTGTTAAAATGTGCACAAATCGTATTTATTATATTGATCAATGAGATTAAGTATCATTTTCTGTTGCAATGCAAGTTCAATTGTTCTTGTTATTGTTTTCGAAATTTTTTTCTCATAAAAAGAGAATAACCAACGAAAAAGACATCATGGATGCCCTTCTGGCTGATGATTGTTCAGAGATAAACTTTGACGGAGAGTACATCAATGAAGATCTATCGAGAGTACATCGATGACACAGAAATTGAGAAAAGAGTTCCAGCAGGAAAGATACTGGAAGGAACTCAGCACGAAATTTTCATAGATGAATCCATCTACGTGGAAAAAGGCATGCTTGATTCACAACAGTCAACCAGTGGTGGATTAAAGCGGAAAAGAGTTCCAAAATGTCGAACTCAAAAAAGGAAAAAGTTAAGCACTGCCACATGGGGCAAAACAATAGTCCATCCTATCGTAGTCAATGAAGAGGAGAAAGATGTCACTGTTGTAGAAAAGTGCATACCAAACAAGTATGTTGACCTCTTTTTCGATTTGGATATGATTAAGAGAATGAGCGAGCGCACTTAAATGAAAATTTTCCTAACAACAGGAAAAGTGACGAGCATGATGATCAGTAGGATGCGTGCATTCTTGGCTTCCACGATTAAAATCCTGCCGAAATTATCCGATAATTCGCATGTACTGGCCCCAAAGTAACAAGAATAGCTTGCATTGTTGATGCAATGCCCCGAAAAACATTTTTCTCAAAAAAAATTCTTCTCAATCAGAAAACTTCTCATCACAGTTGTTAAGGCTCAGGAGATTGTGAGTTGGATTGCTAGTTGCACGCGAAGTGGTACTTTTATTAAATTTTATTCACTAAATTACCAATATCTGAAAAAGAATGGGTTTGTGATGAACAATATCCAGATTGTGAAGATGCTTGGGGAGGACTTTAAGCAACCCCTTCATCACTTCTGGAAGCTGCTCCAGGCCCAGCCAACCAGAAGCGACATCAAAAAAGTGAGAGAATGAACATAGAGTTCGCTGAAAGGTGCTTCAGAGGACTGTCACAACATATGATACAAGGTTTAACTTATAAAGTTGTAAGTTAGAATGGATAAGTTGATTTACCAAAGCTTCTAGAATTAATATGATACAAGGTTTTCCACTGGAAGTGAACAAACAACAGGCCGAAATTCTGTAGCGTCCTCTCAGTAACCCCAACGTGGAGTTACACTCACGGTGTCTCCCTAGGCCTTCTATGAAGGGGCAAGTAATTGCACTATATCAAAGAGAAAGAACACAGATAGATTCATCAAACTGTGAGAGATTGAAAGAAAGGTTCCAGGAAACTTAGTCAAAAAATCCAGGAAACGAATGAAAGTTGCAAAGCTCGGAAAAGAGAAAACTCTCACCTAACCGACCGTGTCGGAGTACTCAACACGACTGTGCTTTTTTGTTGGGAAAAAGACCGTTTTGACACATCTGGCAGAAAAAATTTCAGATAAAGAAAATTGTGGAAAATCCCACTCTTTAGAGACCACATTTTTGCAGGATGTCAAAGACATGAGTCTAAACATGGTTATCACCGTAATACAACGATTTAGGTGCGTAGGTAAGCGAGTGCGTGGAGAAGCATGAGAGCATTCATGTCTCTTAATTTTTGTTGTTGAAGAGAGGAGAAAAATGTTTTTTTTAGAAATGAAAACGAGATTGTTTTTGCCAAAGCAAAAAATTTAGATAGTGGTAGAGACAGATGCTGGAGAACACGACCAATTGCTGAAAGGATAAGAATAGGGTTTTACGCTTACCTAGAAGCCTTAAGGTTGCTTTAGATGAGCAAATGATCTCCTGGTTCTGCTTCATGCGTCATGAAACAATTTATTCCGAACAAACCCAACGCAGTCGTTAAAAAATTTGTGCTTGTGACTCCTGATGGACTTTTATTGGACTTTGAGCCTTACAAAAGCGAAGAGCATCTTTTGAGAGATAGTCTTGAGGTCTTTACACTTGGAGAAAATGTTGTTGATAGCTTAAATGAGAAAACTCATTTATTTTTTGATAGATATTTCACGACTATTCACATATTGTAAAGTTTGAGAGAGGAATGCTTGGGTGGAACCAGAACTATAATGTCCAACAGGGTTGCCAAAAAACAATTGGGAGATCGCACGAGTGAGGTTTTCATGGAAAAACGAACAAAAGGCAGCGCTGATTAAGTAGTGAAGTCTCATCCGATCCCCATTTGTGTCATATTCTTAGTACTGAAGTATCAAAGCGTTTGCAAGAGCCAAATCAATAAAATAAAAAAAATAACCTTCACAGCCCTTATGTTGGTTCGACCTCGAATACGACAAAGGCTGATCATGCGATCCATCAAATCCTTTCCGCCCATGTTCAACTTTTACTCTAAAACAATGTTGAGTCATGGACACTCTTTTTTATTTTTTTCTGCTATACTGTCTGCGACATGAACTAATTGGAACGGTTAAGAATATTCTCAATTTTGTCAAATAACTTCAGTGTTCTATCTCGTATGAATTGCTTCACTGTGTCTAATCACAAACCCTTCAGCATGTCCGTATTCCTAACGCCCCATATAAGTTGGAGAATTGTTTGTAGGGTTTTGCAACGATCGGAGCATTATTTTGTGGGTATTGGCTGTCAGACAGAGACCGATACTGTCATAGAGTAGTGTTGGTTTAATTATCTGCTGATAGATGAGCCTTTTGATTTTTTATATTTACGGGATCAGAGCTGAGAGGAGTGTGTAAGGAGGAAAGTCTTCAGTAGCAGTGAGTCCTTTTATGACGAATCTGGTCTTTATGAATTCTGCTGTACGTCAGCAGGACGTCAAACTTCACATGAATCTTAAGGCAGTGTACAAGTCTTGGGCATACCCAGCATTAGCTTGCAACCATTTCTCTGCTAGTAAAAAGCGTATTTACACCCATTTAACTCTGATACAAACAGATTAACGTAATTAAATTTCCCAATGCTACCATTGCTTCATAAGTGACAACTCATTTACTTACTGTTCAAGTTTAGCCATCAACAGAAATCGTTGCCATTGGACAAGGATCTCTGAATTCTACGAGACCGTTACTTTTTCGTATGTAAAAAGTTCAAAGCTAGTTTAGCCAAAAATACAATCCTGAGAGACTACGATTCGGGAAGGAGATACGGATTAAATGGCAAATCGTGTTCGTTGCAAACGTCTGTATATACAAAAGCACATGGATTGCAATGTGAGGGTAATAGACGGGAAGCTTGCGGAAAATTGTGAATTATTGACTGTCAGGCGTTTTGACAGGTGTCATTCGTCAACTCGTTCTGTATATTAGTAATAAACAAGAAGTCAAACTGGCCATATTTTATTCCAAAAAATTTAGCATTTGTTGTTATGAACATTTCTCTGAAAAAGGTAATATGCGTAGCGAAAATGATAATTGGATGCACAATAGGCGACATATATTACCAAATATACATCCTCACCATAAGCAATGTTCACATTTTCTGTACTGATTGTCTTGAATCAAAATTGCAATTCTCTTGATTTTCATATTTTCTACAAAAGGAAGAAATTATCAATGTATTTTTCAATCTATTTTTGATATTATTATGGTCCTTTTAAAAAGAATCAAGTTTCAATTAGCCTTATTATTGTATGAATCCATTCAATTTCAAAATTCAAGCAAAAGGATAAAATATGCTCATAATATCTTTGAAAAAAATTTGTTCGTTTCTTTCATTTTATATGCAGATTGAGTGTGTGTCGTCAATGAAATTCAATCAATTCAAAATCAATCTTTTGGATCTTTTTCGTTTATTCCCTTGTTAGTTTTTCAGTTTTGAGGCAGCAATCGATTTGATTGTCTCTATGTAGGGTCGGGCCTTAACACATTCCCATAAAAACGATTCTGTGATGTCAAATCCAATGATCGGACCGGGGTTTTAACAGCTGAATTTGGTGAGATTCTATGATCGAGAAATTCCACTTTCAGGTGAGTTTTTCGACAAAAACTGGCTTCATTACGCCTACATACTACAAAACGTACTATAAAGTGACACTTTGTACATATAAAGACTTCTGATCCGCCGTTCTTGGATGTTTAGAAGCTCAAATGTGACAGTTCTGATCCAGAAAAATAAATAAACTTAGTTCTATAATGTTTTTTAAGAAAAATTTGGGGCTTGTTTTTCAAAGCTAACTAGCATCAATTTTTGCACCTTGTAAAGCTTAAAATCCGAGTTCTAACGGAAATTTGCCAAGTTGTCATTTTTGCATACCCAAATGTTTATAACGTCAAACAAATAACAAGTTCACGATTTTTTCAAGTCTGTGGCCCACTGCTGCGATGTGTTCTCTTTAACAACTCAGTCAAGTATGCGTTTGTATTTGCACATTACAGACCGAGCATGTCAAAATATCGAATCAATATCAACACCATAGTAACGGTACAAAAAGGACGAATATGTTGACGAAAAATATAACGGATATTATGAAAAGACCCTTATTAAATCTGTACTGTAATATTATAGTCTATTTTCATGATTTCATTGTGATTTTGAACAAAACTCATGGCAACAATTAACAATGCCTGATATCATCCACTTGTTATCATCCAAATTTTAAGTAACGGTATCAGAGGGACGAATATATCACCGGGAAAATCACCAATTTTACGAAGATTATTACAGATCAACAACTTTTACATTGAATTTTTAATATTTTAACGGACTTTCAACCCTAACTAAATTCATTGCAACAATTTTCAACACTTCTGCTAGTCATATGTCAAAAACTAAATGCCGAATAATTAAATGTCATAGCGGTTATGTTGTTTCAATTTGGCCGTATTTAAATACAAATATCCTGTTGAAGAATCCTTTATATAAATGTTGCAAAATATACATATGTTTATAGTCAGCTCACAGTCTTCAATGATTATCGTGTTGAAGCTCCTCTGTTCACTTGATTTTTTTCAAAATACTGTTTTCAAATAACGAACATTCGCATTCAAACATCTTTGACAAAGCATTTAGGGAACGATCGTGTTAAGGAAGAATTGTGTTGTGTTGAGACTCTGGTGTCATTTCAAATTTTTGGCAGGCTCTTCCCAAACTTTCCAGAAAGCTTGTTTGATATTGATTTTTTGGTAGTTCTGTCGTCAAACATCTTCAAGGAAGCATTTGCGAAAGGACATTTAAAAGTGCCGTTCCTGGATAACATAAAATTTAGTTGTTAAAATTACAAACAAAATTATTTGAAGAATGTGATTGAATGCAATTTACTTAAAAAAAACTCGAGTAAGGATACTAAGGATAGGATATTTGGATAAGGATATTAAAACCATACGAATGTGCCGAAAGTTAGGAATCATGGCAATCATCGCCAGCTCCCTTAGTATCTTCGTATCTTCCTAAAACTTTTCATTGTTGCTAGGACTTTCGCCTTAGCATTTTTTACACTCTACTATTTTGGCTAATCAACCAAATTAGATATGACTAAAACTTGCATCACAAATTAAAATTGATTTAAATAAAATCATGCATGTAAATAATTATATACCTAATTAATGGTCCTAATTCATTTATTGCATATATAAAATAATTGTTCTTATCCAACCGCCATAAAAAATTCAAATTGAATATTATTCAAGGGTGTTTGCTCGTGTGACGGTTGAACCGCACCCCATGTCGAATCAAAATTTTATGCAGCCATGCTTTGAACAAGATTGGCTCATTCTCTGATCCTTCAAATAAAAAAAAGGAACATTGTTCTGTTTAGGGATGTCTTACAACGATACCAACAAAATGGCTCTAGTTTCACATTTTCACTTAAAATCATTAGGGAAGTAAGCTCAGCTTAAAAAAACAACAAAGGAATGGAAATGCATGTCATCCATGTTTAACCCCTTGTTCACACAGAACTTAGAAACATGTGTACAGTGTGGTGCATAATTAGTTATCCGTTGAAGCTGTACTTCGCCTTTAGCATCATGTTGAATAAGGACAAAGGCTTAGCAATTAATTGCATCAACTAATTGATTGCAACATAAAACATATACGCAAAAGGACTAACTGTCTGTTTAAGCCAGCTTTGCAGTAAGGATATCGTGAAGAAGTCAACTAACTTTTTCGCATAACTTTAACCATAGTCAAGCACATAAGGACAGCTGTTAATCTAAATGGTAACACAATATGATCCTAGGATTCAATTCACGAATCCAATTTGACGCGTCCTCGTTGGCAATGTAAACAGAAAACCTCTTAATAAAATCAGGACACCAGTGAAAAATGAAAGGGGGATCGACAATCAACAACGGGTACAGAAGACAACCAAATCCATGACATCATAAATTATCGATAATCACATACTATTTTGACAGAAGGTTATTGCATCGAAACATATTAAATGTGCATACTCATCACGAACCATCCAAAGCCTTGCAGTTTTACTTCCGGTCCTTTAACAATAAATGGCTACACACGTTGATATAAATAGATACCAAGCCGGCATTCGAAATTCATTCGATTTCGTTCAATGTTTAGACAAAGAAGATGCGAACAATACTGTTGCCAGCTAAGCACCCTGCGGTATCTCTCTACAAATATCCCTAAGGATTCACACATAGAAAACCGCAAAGGAGCATTGCGACCATAGTGCCGCTCGCAAATAAGATTATGATTGCATTTCACATGGCACGATGGCTGCACGGATGAATGCAAGTTTTTGTGTGTGAAAAACAGATTTGTTTGGATTCGGGTTTGATGTCCTACATGAACATTGTTTATGGCCATTAAGGATCAATGGGATGAGTTTGTGCAAATATTTAAGAAATAGTACAATGCATGAATGAAATATTATCATTGCTTATGTGAAACATTGGGTTTGGCCAATGCAGCGAGCATGCAGTGATGAATTAACATCAGTTTAATAAAAGCCAAATTTATTTGTTTAGATGTTGGTAAGAATTGGATGACAGGATATGTATTCAGTCGAAAAAGTGTCCGTTCGATGCTTTTTTTTTAATATCAATGAGAATGGCGTTCAGATATATCAATATTTTTTTCTATTGTAATAATTAATGTGTTTTTGATAAACATATCAGTACAAGATCCAACCTTGAAAAATTAGAACTTGTAGCGCTTTTTATCGCTACAGTTGCTCGATCTTTTAATTTGATCAACATTTAACATCAAAAAAGTCTCCGTATAATAGTGCATCTTAATTAAGTTATAAGAAAAAGCAATTTTGGACAAATTTCGATAAATACTTAGTGGGATTTCCTTTAGTTTTAATGATAGCTACCAAACGTTTGCGCATCGGAGTCGATAGTTTGAATGTTATTTCGAATCCTAGAGCATTTCATTCTTCCTGGAAGTTAGCTTTAAGCTGTTCACTGTAATTATTGCGTTTTTGAAATTGAATTTCTCGTTTAATTTGTGCCTTTATTTCCCTGTTTTCCCTGTCATTTGATCCAAATATTTTGAATTTACTCTCATCGGAAACCACAAGTCGATTCGGGAAATTCGCTCCCTTATTTTGTAGCATTTTCGAGAAGTCTAATCTCGATTTTATATTAACTTCTGAGTTCAATATTTTTCTCATTTGGGTTTTCAGCCATGAAAATAATTCACCCCGTTGAACATTTCGCATTATTTCATCACTTGACATTGCATTTAAGTCTCTTCTGACCTCGTCTGCTTATTAGGGGGCGCCGTTTTGATGATTCTCTTATATTTTTCTCACAATTTAACGCCACACTAGATCGGTTAATGTTTCCGGCTCAATTTAGGCCTACAAATGACATTTAAAATTTCATATATCGTCTTACCCTTTCAACAATGCTTTCTGATCAGTTTCCTCGCATCCCCAAACTTCACCCAGGACAGATTATTTTTTAAGTTGGCTGCTCAAGCATCTAGCAGATGGAAGCATCGACATAGCACTGGTACAAGAGCCTTACAAGCTGAATGGAAAGATACTTGGAGTCAGTGCAAAACAATTTCAAATCTTTGCTATAGGCGGGGTGAATAAAATCTGTAGCTGCGTTATATGTCGGCAGGAAGCTAATTCAATTTTTCCACCGAATTTCAGCAACATGGACCTAACATCAGCGGTGTTCGACGGAAGGGACGAACATGTATCACGGGCCTCAGCATACCTACCGTTTGGCGCTCCGATGCCGACCACCGAATTCCGCATCCTATCGGAACATATACGGGGGAAGCGGGCCATCATCGGATGCGATACGAACGCGCAACATGCACTCGGGGGAAACTACACATGCAACGAAATAGAGACATCTAGGCTAAGCAGGGTTCTGAAAAGAAAACCACATGTGGACACGATGCTTCAAAATTAGGACGGTTCGTGGACAACAAATAGCATAGAACGTCTCAAGCTACTACTAAACCAACATTTCGAGCTCAACGGATGCAGAGACAGACCAAGTAAACAACGTGACTCTTTACCGTCACCCCCCCCCCCCTGAAACAAAAGGTCAGCGAAGAAAAGGTCCTTTGGGCCATCAATACTTGGGCCATCAATACCTTCGAACCTTATAAATCAATAGGAACCGACAATGTGTATGCGATCAAGGCTATATTCCTTTGAACTGGAGAGAAGGTAAAGTAGTTTTTATACCCAAACCGACAAAAGCCAGCCACTACAAAGCAACGGATTACCGACCAATCAGCTTAACGTCTTTCATGCTGAAGACCCTGGAACGCCTGGTGGATTGGCACATAAAAAGTACCATGAACATAATGGAGCTTTGTCCTAACCAATATGCATACCTCCAAGGGCGCTCAACACAGACGGCACTACACGAAGTCGTACGCAGAATAGAAAGGAACCTTTCCATCAAAGATAACACTTTGGCGGCCTTCATTGGTATCGACGGAGCCTTCAATAATGTGAAAACTGAGAGCAAAGTAGTAGCAATTCAAAGATATACAATAGACCCATATCTAACTCAATGGATGACGGAACTACTAACTGGAAGGATGATTACAGCCGAAGAAAATGGCGTAACCTTGAATGAATGGACTAACAGGGGTACACCACAAGGCGGCATAGTAGCACCACTTGCCTGGGTACTCACAGTTAACCAAATAGTGGAAGACCTCAACGGGAAGGGTTTCAAAACGATAGCATACGCTGACGATATCATTATACTGATAAGTGGAATGCTCCCGGAAACCATGTCGGAATCGATGCAGACCGCACTCTCACATCATTTAGAATGGGTGAAGCTAAACGGACTGCGCATCAATGCCGACAAAACGGAACTTATGCTTTACACAGAGCGCCGTACACCGGAGACATTTACACCCCCGAACATTGACGGATAACAAATCAGTTTAGCGAACAAGGTGAAATACTTAGAGGTAACCTTAGATAGTAAGTTATCTTGGACTCCACACATAGGAGCAATCAGACGGAGAGCTACAGTGGCGCTCTTCACAATGAAAAGACTAGAGAGGAAAACCTGGGGAATAAAACCCGAAATTGCCCACTGGATCTGCACAACAATAATGAGGCCAATAACCACCTACGGGGTATTGGTTTGGTGGCAGGCATTACAAAAGAAAACCATTGCAAAAGAGACAGAGAAGATCCAGCGAATGGCCTGCCTTGGCATCACAGGTGCGATTAAGACTACGCCAACTGCTGCAATGGAGATAATGCTAAATCTCATGTCACTCGACAAATTCATCTTCAAAGTGGAATCACTTGCAAGCATCAGATTACAATTCATATATGGGTGTTCTATCCACCCACAAATGGTGCACGTATGCTTTTCGGAAGAAATGGAGAGAATGGCCCCATCAAGTAAAAGGGAGCTGGATAGAATTCAACCGATAGTGGAATCAACAAATCCATACAAGATCAGCACTCGGACCAGAGAATGGTGGAAGACGGTGCAGGATTTCATATCTGGAAGTGAGATTATGATCTACACCGATGGTTCCAAAACGGATGAGGGAAGTGGCACCGGAATCTGCTTCCCAGATCATCCATAGCTCAACTGAAATTATAAACTGGAGAGCAACACCACAGTTTTCTAGTTGGAAGTGTTTGCAATAAAAGCGGCTATAGAAGTGGCAACAAATAACCTTAATGGAAGAATACAAAAACTCTCGGACAGTAAGCCGGCACTGCAGGCGCTTGCCTCTAACCGCGTGGTTTCACAACTGGTGCAGGATTGTAGGCAGGCTCTCAAAGCCGCAACAACCCGAGTAAATGTAAAACTGACATGAGTCCCTGGACACAGCAATCTAGAGGGAAACGAAAGAGCGGATGAGCTAGCAAAAGCTGGATCAGTCGACTAAAATGCCACTAGAATAGACACAATTAAAGTGCCACTAGCAACGGTAATAAGGGAACTAGACGAAACCCTCTGGAAAGAGACAGAAACGGCTTGGAATGCCGGGAACGACTGCAGGATAAGCCGAGCTCTTCGGCCTCACCCTAATCAAATGAAGACAAAACAACTCCTGGGGAAAAAATGAAATGGCGTTAGAACATTGGTGGCAGTATTAACGAGACATAATCTTCTAGGTCAACACGCCAAACGAAAAGGAATCCAAACGGATGACACCTGCCGAGCTTGCGGTTAGGAGGACGAAAGTACAGAACACTTTCTCCTAGATTGCCCGAGTCTGTCCAACAAACGCCTTACTTGGCTGAGGTGTGCTAGCATAACAGAATTGGAACACATAGTGACCACAGAACTTGGGGAACTCCTTGGATTTCTGTATGACGATAGGATGAACCATCTGTAAACAATAGTACTACACATGGGGAGCTAAGGGCAGATTCTGACCTATGCTATTTTCCAGAAAGTGGACCCCAGAACAAATAATAATAATAATAACAATAATAATAATAATAACAAAAATAATATAATAATAATAATAAAAACCACCTTTAAGATATTCTCGGATCAATGAAGGACCGATGCGTAACGCAGCACAAAATTAAGACCGAATTAAGACAGTTGAAGCAGCAACAGCAATAGTAAAAGGAATCGAACCTTCAACTTCAAATCGGCAGTAGCGAAACATATCATGGTGAAAGGATAGGAGATAATGATTGGGGTTGCAATGGTTATCAAGGAGGCTCGCGACACATATGATGTGGATGTATTTGAAAAAGTAATGCATCAGAAGATGAAAGAAATTTATGTTACGGTCGTTCCAATTGGCTTACAAGTAATTTATTTTAATAATAGCACTAAAAAATATTTTTATTAAGTTTAAAATAAAACTCTGAAAAAGCGTTATTATATTCAAGACTTCTTATAGCTTCCGTAAGTATTCCTATGAGAATTACGTTTTATTCCTTTGACTCAGTGGGATTGCCGAGCTAATCTTATTGCGTTATGACTACGGCCGAAAATTGATTGCTATGAAATAAACCAGTCGCGAAATTTAACTTTTGCCATTTTGTTCTATGCTCAGGATAAAGGATATTGACACTCATACATCCTCCCTCATTCTATGTCAAAGTGAGAGTTTTAAAAAACTTTTCCAAGTAATTATAGCACACGATATAGCACATCTGTGGAACATTTCAAATCCAACTAAGTTCTCTTGCAAATCGATTCCTTGGAAGTATTTCGTGGTTGTAAATTCAAGTGAGCACAAAAATTGTTATCATCTCCTTCACCTGAAAAATACAAAAACAAAAAATTCGTTTAAAGATATTGAAATTACAAAATACTGACTATTAAAAGCAGATATATGACAAGAAGCAAAAGTTGTTCTGCATATGATTTTATCAGTTTTTTTTTGATCAATTTCATATAAATAAAATATTGAAAGTTAATCATTTATAAAATATATTTAACCTTCAAGAGAGGACACGGTCATTGGTAACAGCTGTTGAAAAGTTGAAAACACCTTTACTGGCCAACATGGCCAATGGCCGAAGCACCCGATTAATGGCCAACATAGGCCCCCTATATTGGCCTATGATTGCCGTCACACGCGCTGCAGCCTTGTCAGATGCTGCCCTGATTTGTTGGAAAAAACTTATCTTCGAGTCTATCAGGACGCCCAAGTACTTAACTGCTGATTTCGATTCAACCAGCTCGTCCCCTATACTGATAGGCCTTACTCTGGGGATTCTCTTCTTCGTTAAGATGACCACTTCGCCTTTTTTCCAGTGCCAGCCAAAATACATGAGCGGTCATCCAGTCCATTACCCTCCGCATTAACGTATTGAGTCTGAGTTGCGCATGATGTACTGTGCGTCCAGCGACCAGCGCCGCGACATCGTCCGCATAGCCGATCAAACGTGACTTATCCGGTAGTTCAAGCTGCAGCAGTGCATCGTAGGAGATGTTCCACAGGTCCGGGCCAAGAATAGAACCTTGAGCGTCACTTGAAGTGAGATTTGTACTTCGCCTACCCTCCTTTGAGTCGTAAAGTAGGCTGCGGTCCTTCAAATAGTCCCTGAGAATCCGCATCAGGTACACTGGTACTTGAAAACGATTTTCTAGCGCTTCCAGAATATCTACCCATCTAGCGCTGTTTAATGTATTTCGGACATCCAGAATAACCAGCAGCACGACCCGTCGTGTGGAAATACTGTGAGACTCCGCACGTTGGACCGCGCTCACTACTTATCCAATTGCATCGATGGTGGAGCGGCCTGCTCTGAAGCCATACTGCCGTGGAGATAGATCCCCGGCAATACGAATCACGTCAGCGAGTCTTCCCCTGATAAGTTTTTCAAAAACTTTTCCGGCCATGTCAAGCATACACAGTGGGCGATATGCAGCTGGTGACTCGGGATTCCCTTTTCCCTTAGTAATGAGCACAAGTCTTGCCACCTTCCAACACTCCGGGAACAGCCCTTCGCGCAGGCATGCGTTGAACATGCTGAGGAGCAGGTCAGGGGAAAAGTGGAAGACCATTTGTAGCACCTCAGCTGGAATCCCATCTGGTCCTGGAGCCTTTCTGGCCTTCATAGACAAGACTGCTTTCTCCAATTCCATCTTCGTAAAAAATGGAATTCCCATCACTATTTTGTAGCCCAGGCTCCATGCCGCGTGTTCGAAACCAGCTTGAGCTCTTTCCACATTTCTTTATAAAATATTAAATTCACTATCGAGGTACTGGAAATATTTAATCAGAACTTCCGCATCCATGAGTCTTCGCTGAGTTAGCTTAGCAAGGGTATAAATCACTTATAAGTTCTAAGTGAAAATGTAAAAATTGATCTAGCAAAACTTCTGAAATTGATAAACCCATGGATCTCTGTTCACGGCGTCCATCAATGTCCTTCGTAGGGACATTGAAGACCTGCAGGGGGATGAAATGATTCTCATAGTTGTGCCATAGTGCCACAAGCACTTCAACAAACTTCTCAATATCCGCTTTCTTAGTATTCCACCGGGAAGCACCGTGATGGATCTCCAGAGCTATGTACTGGTGATCACTGGCTGAGTAATCCTCAAGCACTCTCCAATTTTTAACTGATTGTGCTAGGCACTCCGAAGCAAATGCCACATCAGGTATGGTGCCGACACAACCCCATCGTTCGGAAAGAGGGTGTGGCCTGTGTTAAGTGCCCAGTGCGTGCTGCCATGTCAAGGATCCGTTTGCCCCGAGCGTGTGATTGGGGCATGCCCCAATCGATTCCTCTTGCGTTGGAGTCGCCTCCGACGAACACATGACCCTCAATGCTCGAAACAGCATCCTCCAAAGCATTGAGCCTAAGTTGAAAGGACGATAACGGTTCCTTCGGGATTAGGTATACACTGAAGAGTGTAGTTCCCGAACACCGAACCCAAACGAAACCATCTTCTCACCCCCGATCCTGCACTTGGAGGTGAGCACTGTTCCAAACCCAGATAACGCCTGTATCGGATTCATCAGAATACAATATTGGTGAGTTTCTGGTGTGATGTTGCTCGCTCAGTAGTAGTAAGTCAGCTTGCCTGTCTCTCGCAAACTGTTCGAGTAGGTCTTGGGCGACGATGATTCGATGCAGATTTATTTCAAGGATAGGAATATTGCAGAAGCGCTTTAGCCTTGGTTAGGGCTTCCTGGAAGACCCGAGACTTCCCTGTGCCTAGAATATGTTTCCGATCATCTGGTCTCGGGTCATACTCCTGGCAAAGAACACAGTGTGACTCGTCTGTGCATTCCTTCTTTTAATGCCCTGTCTTACCTCAATTGTAGCACAAGGAGCTTCGGTCAGTTCCATTACATGCCTATGCGGTATGATCGTATCCAAGGCAATTGAAATACCCAAGGGGAATCGTCCTTTACCGAATTCGACAAATAACGCATCCTATTCTGTTCTGCTTCCCTTTTTGTGAGGACGATTATGGCCATGCGTTGACCCCTGTTATTTGGTTTGGCCAGCATGACTATCGTCTCGCCTGGTACGGGGAAGTCACGTTTTGAGGCGTCTTCTATTTCGGGCAGATCCATAAGGAGCCCGTAGATCGAGCGTAGTCTTAATGGCACCTGTGATGCCTAGGCACGCCAATCGCGGGATCTTCTCTAGCTCTTTTGCAATGGTTTTCTATTGTAATGCCTGCAACAAAACCAATGCCCAGGAAGTGGTTATTGGCCTCACTACTGTTGTGTAAATCCAGTGGGCGATTTTGGGTTTCATTCCCCAGGTTTTCCCCACTAGTCTTTTCATTGTGAAGAGCGCCACTGTAGCTCTCCGTCTGAGTGATCCTATGTGTGGGGTCCAAGTTAGCTTACTATCCAAAGTTACTCCAAAGTATTTTATCGTGTTAACGAAACTTATATGTTTTCCGTCAATGGTCGGGGGTGAAAATGTCTCCGGTGTACGGCGCTTTGTGTAAAGCATAAGCTCCGTTTTTCGGCATTGATGCGCAGTCCGTTTAGCTTCGCCCATTCAAAAAGATGTGAGAGTGCGGTCTGCATCAATTCCGACATTGTTTCCGGGAACTTTCCACTTATCAGTATAATGGTATCGTCAGCTTACGCTTTCGTTTTGAAACCTTTCCCGTTGAGGTCTTCCAGTTTTTGGTTAACTGTGAGTACCCAGGCAAGTGGTGCTACTATGCCGCCTTGTGGTGTACCCCTGTTAGTCCATTTATTCAAGGTTACGCCGTTTTTTTCGGCTGTAATCTTCCTTTCAGCTAGTAGTTCCGTCATCGATTTAGTTAGACATGGGTATTTTGCATATCTTTAGACAGCTGCTACTATGCTCTTAGTTTTTACATTATTAAAGGCTCCCTCGATATCAATGAAGGCCGCCAAAGTGTTATCTTTGATGGAAAGGTTCCTTTCTATTCTGCTTGTGACTTCGTGTAGTGCCGTCTCTGTTGAGTGCCCTTGGAGGCATGCATGTTGGTTGGTTTGTTGAGTAAGCTGGTGGAACAAAGAACTGGAAGAGATCAGGAAAAATACTCAAAGACTATTCACAAAAGCTTGCTTCACAAAACGAGATACATATTGGGAGGAATATAAGCGAAATCTGAACATATTTAAAACAGCTGTAAGAAGAGAGAAAAGGAAATCCTGGAATCTTTTTTGCAGCAATATTTAGGAAGGAAGCGAGACACCTAGGCTAAGCAGGGCTCTGAAAAGAGAGCGACATGTGGACACGATGCTTCAAAAGGAGGACGGATCGTGGACAAAAAATAGCATAGAACGTGTCAAGTTCCTACTAGACCAACACTTTCCGGGCTCAACGGATCAAGAGACAGAAGAAGTAAGCAACGTGAATCCTTACGGTGCCTCCCCCAAGAAAACGTCCTTTGGGCCATTAATTCCTTTGAACCTTACAAATCAACAGGAACCGACAAAGTGTATGCGGTAATGCTTATGGAAGCGGATATCACAATAATACAGATTTTGGTGAAAATATATAGAGCCTCCATATCCAGAGGCTATATTCCTTTGGACTGGAGAGAAGCTAAAGTAGTTTTTATATCCAAGCCAGCAAAAGCCAGCCACTACAAAGCAACGGATTACCGACCTATCAGCTTAACGTCTTTCACGTTGAAAACCCTGGAACGCCTGGTGGATTGGCACATAATAAGTACCGTGAACATAATGGAGCCTTGTTCCAAATGTTCTCCCGTAAAGGTATTGTATATTTGGCCCCTG
This sequence comes from Stratiomys singularior, assembly GCA_954870665.1. Lineage (NCBI taxonomy): Eukaryota > Metazoa > Arthropoda > Insecta > Diptera > Stratiomyidae > Stratiomys > Stratiomys singularior. The sequence goes on along the minus strand of OX940880.1, from coordinate 54,434,299 downwards.
TTTTGAACTATTGTTAAAGAAAAGCTTTGCTCGTTTATAGAAAAGGAATTTTCAATTGATTTTCGTTACCTTAAACGACTTTGATGATATTGAGAACGTTTCCTTGGGATTTTTCGAACAAATATATTTTAAAAACTTTTAAAAAAAATTTTAAACACACATTCAATAAGTTTAAGTAATTTATTTAAAATTACTTTTCAAATCTTCTACGGTATAGCTATGAGTATGTTGTATTGTAAGTGCTTCAGAGAATAATCAAGAGAATATTTAATACTTCTCAAACATCCAATGGATAACTGAATTTATGAACTTCATACTAATTAATGTTTTAAAATCGTTCAGAGACACTTTTCCTTTTTTTCCGCTAGTGAATTTGGATATGATCATGTCCATACACACTAATTCACACCTTTCTAAATATGCAAATTTCTGTAATGTAATTCCGAATCCATTTTTTTGCAAGCAAATCTTTTATACATCCTTTGATGTTTTTAATTACTTTGTACAATGCGTTACAGATATGCATTGCAATTATCCGATTTGCAGATAATATATTTATAGCTTTTGTAATTTGAATTGCATTCATATCTCTGTGTCCTCCTTTCCCTGTTAATATGATCAATAAATTGCGCGGAGTCATGTCAGTATTCAACGTTAAAAATTTAGTAGTCATAAAAGTCGAAATGGTTGATAAAAGTTTCATAGTTGTAAATATTATTTTAAATGTGTTTGTTCCTTTTTCTTCGTGGTCAGGTTTGCTCGTCTTGCATAATTAATATTGAGTTTAAAAGTAACCAAGTCAAAGGATGTTGAAACAACTAAAATAGATATCTTGCACCTTGGAGTTCCAAGTGGAAGACGTTGGATTTCAAATTTATCGGTTACAATAATTTGAAATAACATATGACAGACAAGATCGGACTTGATTAAAACATTGTTATCCGTTTTGCAGGCCCTAGATTACTTGTTATCAGTAAAATACGGACAATTTTTTACTCAGGATATGAATAAATTTGTAGGCATCTGCATTTCCTGTCTTACGTTAGTTTTCCTTCCCTTTGCACAGTTGATTTAGATTCTGACAAAATAATTGAACGCACTTTTAATTGGTGTTCTTCGATTTCATGAAATCCTACTAAAGGCTCTGCATGTCTTAGTCTCAACCCGTTTTGATCGGAGTAAGTTGTTGTCAATGTATGTTGTCATAATAAATTTGATAACAGAGGAACCAACAAGGACAATATCATTTAAAATTGATTTGCACATAATGTCTGCTTTCTACGTTTTCTGTCGACGAATTATTGTAGAGTTATTGTATGTTGCTTTTTGCCAGTTAAATTTGAGACTTCTGACCACCAAAGAAAGGGCCGTTTTCGCATAAGAAAAGCGAAAGGAACCCATGATCATAAATTGAGTTAGTACGAAAATGGGTAAATGTATAAAATTTAATTATATCATGAAATATATTGTAGTACTGATTCTCGCAAAAAAATCTATTTTCAAATCACTATTTTCAATCCAGAAGGATATTGAGAATATTGATATTTATTTGTTCAATCTACCCGTTTCATTGATCTTTAATGACATTTTTGCAGTAGACCAATCTTTCCTAATGCTTTGCGGCTACATTACTTGTTGTTACTACTAAACTTCAAAAGGAGCAAGAATCACTAATGTCAACCTAAAGTCACTAATGTCACTAATATGTCACTATGTCACTAATATCACTAAAAAATCAATTTAAAGAACAGAACCATACATGTGTCGTTTATAACTAGCGATTCATAACAAACGTTGAGGACTTCCGCATACTTATATAGTTTGTCTGACGTTGTGTTTCCAGGAAAAATGCTTCGATTTCTTACCGCAACACAGAGATGACGGCAACTTTTCGCATCAAAACCTCTCCCTGAACTCTGCTGCTGAAAATATGATCGCTTTAAACCGATCGCACTACTCAACGAGAGGCTTATTCTAAAATAATGTGACAAACGGTTCCAGACTAGGTTTTCGACATGCCAGTGAGACATGTCAAACCTAGGAAACTAGGTTTAACATGCCTAAAAAACAGCTTTCCAATCGTTGTCGGATAAAACATGAAATGTAGTGAAACAATCAAAGGCAGTCAAACTTATCATTTGGAAATGACCAAACTACTAAACCGTACAAAAGAAGACTAGTGAAAAAACATAACTTTGTTTATTAAAAATTTGGTTCAATAAGCAATGTCTGACATTGTATATTAGACCAAAATATGCAAAGACAGACTTAAGGTGAAGTTACAATAACAAGAAGAAGGACCGAAAAGGACTAGCTAAAAGATTCAATCAAGAGTTTATAAGAAATTCAACCAACAGTCTAATGGGAGTTTTTAACCAACCAAGGCACGCATAACAACAGCCTTGGAAAAGAAATGCAAAGTCTTGAAGAAAAAGCTAAACAATATAACGTGGAGAAAAGGAAAAACAAAACACTATCAACTAAGCGGGAGGTAAGAGTCCCATGTCAGATTCGCCTGTTTAATGGATGTCGTAGTGGAAATTCAGAAAGCATTAATATCAGATCAAGGTCTCTGACATAACTTCCACCACAACGACAAGAGAAAATAAATCAAACATACCATTGTGGATGCAGTAGTAGTTATATTTGTGCTCTCAGATGTGTTCAGTGGTTCCAGATGAGACACAAAACCAGGTCGGGCACGAAAACACGAATAATTGAATAGGAAATCAAGTCCAAGAAAGCAATAGTGCGAATCTACCTCATTTCTGCTTAAGCTGCTGAAAACATGCCAGCATAACATCAGTTCTATATTCTGGTAAAGATCCGCGAGACCCTAACGACTTCAGGGCAATAAGCTTGCTGCTAGTGCTTGGTAAAATTTTTGAGAAGCTTATCTGGAAAAGGCTGACTGATTACGTTGAAAACAAGAACATCCTTCTTACTTTTCTGTTTGGCTACAAGCATAGATACTCAACATAGCACCAACTATTTCGTGTCGCCAAAGACATAAAAGCAGCACTAACTACAAAACAGTCGGTGGGCATACTGAAAATCGATTTTGAAGAAGCTTTCGATACCACCTGGCATGACACCCTAATTCATAAGCTGAAAGAGTGCAGTACTCCACCATACCTGCTCAAACTCAAAATTTCATACTTTCTGCGAGATGAGAATTCGAAGATCCACTTCCAAAACCATTCTTGCTGGTGTTCCACAAGATTCATGCCTGTGTTCATTACTTTTATATGTATACTTCACTTTTGTAAGTCAAAGAATTTTTATGGCAAAAACTCTGGCAAAACCCCTACCAGATCATCTCCAAAAAATGCGGTTAAGAATCTACAGATACTTCTACAGTGGGAAAAAGAAAATCAACATCAAGAAAAGCGGAAAGCGTAAGTCCCCTATGTTGTTTAACAGACCCATAAACTTCTTACGCTAAATGATTCACTGGCCCCACAGAACTGACCTCCTTGGATTGAAAGCTCGATCGAAAGCTAAGGTTTAAAAACCACATTGAGCATATAAGAACTAACACATAGAGAACCAACGCGCTAAATACCTTATAGCTTGGCTTCAAGTCACTCAAAATTGTTATTTAAAAAAGTCCTTAAGCAACCCCAACGACTTCTACACCGAATAGCTAACGTTATCCCTTTTAACTAGCTTGCGGACTCACGCAGAACTAATCTGCTCCAAAAAGCATAACACTCTGCAACCCTCATCATTAAATCCGTCAGAGATATGTAAAATCAAGACCAAGTGTCCTAAGCTATGGATCTGCTTGGACAAATTAGATTAAATCTTAGCCCATAGTTAATATAAGAAAAATAGTTATAAGTTAGATGTTAGCTTGAAAAGAAACTAAAAATAAACAACTTTGTAACAGCAAAAGCAGACAAGACAGACACAAGACTACTTATCAGCAAGGACTCTTCCTTACTGACTAGTATTGCTGATTGCATATTACGCAAAAACGAAAAACTCACAGAGGAAATGAAAGGTAGGGAACATTGGGATACATAGCCCGTAAAGAAGACTCGGACACAATAGGATCACGAAAACAATAATGAACGCATTCAAAAATTATACACATTAAAATCCTTCGACATTGAAGACTACACAAACAAAACACTCCTATGAGCCCTGTATTCAATTACAAGTCCAGACTATAAACTGACCAAAAACTAAAAAAGGAACGACCTCCAGCTGCCAAATGAATTCGTGGTGACTAACACCGTGGAGCGTGGAGTTCTACTTAGCTCAGAAATGGCCTCAAAACAACATAAAATCACTTCCGATGCAACAGAAATATTTCTAGACAAACAAGCGTAGTAGTAATTGAAAATATAATATAAGCGATCGTTATGGAAGTACAAGGTTTCACACAAACTCTCGAACAACTTCATGGAGGACCTAACATTCCATTTCGGCGCCATGTTTATGCAAGATACGTGGAAGACATAATAAAATAATGACCAAAAATAACGAAGAAAACATTGTAGAATACCTCAACAAGCAACACAAATACCTAAAATTCACAATCGGCGTCGGAAAAGAAGAAAGCAAATATTTTTTATGTTCAGAGTTGACTGCATTTACGCACGGAGTGTGGGGCTCCCAGAGTCACATCTGACTGGACCACCCTCTAAACACCTTCCTTGTCAACTTATGAATCTACTTCGGGCCAGATCTACTTTTGCCACGCCGTCAGGCGTCTTTTTCTAGACTGCCCGAACATAATGCACCACATGCTTCCATTTAATAACTCATTCAAGATTACCTGGGGTGAGCTCTCCTGTTTCCCTGTTTAGGCTGTGCTGCAGCCTGCCCGATCTTTTGCGTGCAAAAAATGTGTGGCAAGCGTCATCTTCGGCAATATCTACAGCCTGAAGTTCGTGCTGTAGTGATCTTGTGTAGATAAGGCTGAAGACACCTATGTCAGCTCAATAACTGGGTCAAGTAGGAGTCAGTCTCACCATGCACTCGATTTTGCCACGGCCTCTGATCGGGATAAACTGCGCAGTCCACCTTCTTTTCGTGCGATCCACCCAAGACTTTCCTCTCCTCGATTAAAATTGTTTCCCTCAAATTTTCTACGCACGTAAATTGCGCGACACTCCCTAGCACGGAAGGCGATAGGTATCACACCTGCAATGACTCTTACTGCCTAATCAGAGACTGTCAGATATGCTCCTCTTCTTTGCACCTGCTTCAATCGCTTTCGATACGTCTTCTTACTGAGAGCGTCATCCCATATTTCTGCTCTATGCCGAAGCACTGACTCTACCTCTACTGACTATTCTTGAAGGGTTGGACCCCCCTACACTGAAAGATGTCCTTAACATAAGCATAAAGATCACCAAATCATCAGAAATTCCATTATGAAATATATATAGAATACGATACCAGATATCTAAAGCACAGATGGAATATATATAGGACACAGACATTATCATACCCAACTCGTCCATTTTCTACAACAGCATAAAAACGCAATTATAAGGCAACTAATAATTATAAATAAAATTAAAAAAAACTAAGGAGGACAGCTCTAACGAATGAAGGCTACGACAACGAGTTCAACACAATATACACTGGTAGAAAACTGGTTCAAAATGCCCAAAAAGTACAGAAAAGAAGAAAAAGTGACAAGAACGGATGGGCAACTTTGACATAAACCCGGAAAGTAGCAACGTTAGGAAAACAGCGGAAGTGTCCAATGTACAATATAAAGGATGGCGTTTGCACGTACTCGGAAATAAAAACATTCGACGGACAAATCAAAAACTAAGTGACAAGCTCTCATTCGGACATGATATTCGGGCCGTTAAAACAACTTTACCAAAATCAAAGGCAATACCGTCCAATGACAGGTGAAAGGAACAGGAGAACAATTTAAGGGACTCTCTTAAAATAGAAAAATTATGGACGTTTTACCTACCAGCATAAAAAATAGGTCCCTAAGTGCATGAAATGACCACTACCTGCTTGCGTAAACGAAACAATTGCAAATAAGGACACTTAAGACAGACAAACCAAGAACAAAATCACATACCGAAGATGAAACCCAGCCGAAGCGCATGTGTGAACGATACAAAGAAACAAACGAGAAACGACGGAATTTCGTTTGGAGAACAAAACAAAACTACACCCTTGGCGCAATTAAAACTGATAGTGACGGCTTTTTATTTTGCTGCTATGTCATTGAAGTCACTGACTGTCATTGATTTACACTGACATTTATAAATAATGTCTGCTGACATTTGATTTGCAGCTACATTCCATTGCTTTTGCGCCTATGCTTGCTGTTTCATCCTCATTTTTGAGTCTCTCCTCACCTCTGTGATTCAGCAACCCGCGTTTGTGCCATTCCTTCTCAGAGAGCTCAATTTGAAGTGCCTATCTGTCAGCTGTAATGTTGACTTACAATACCAATGGATGCGTAGATTTGCATAAGATTGCTCATCGCCGTTTGAGAGACCACTTCAGTTGTTGATAATTTCCGCTGAAAAAATTGTTTATCTGGTCTAAAGAAGGAAACTTTGGTTCAACTCCAAAGATTCATGAAACGAAACGCCAGAATAACGATCGTCATTTGTTTTAGAGCTGTTTTTATGATTTTAAACACAATCATTTCCGAAGTCAAATAGAGAGGAAATCTTAAGGCCTAGAAAGGCCTTACGCCTGGAAAAGGCCTTACAGCCATGTGCAAAGGTATTAGGGACCTTGTAAGTATAAAAGAATTGGGGCGTCCAGGTGATGTCAAAAATAAAGTCATCGCAGAATTTTGATTCAATATGTTTTATTTAATTTATTATCAATATTTCGTAAGCCCCGCTTTGGATTTAATTAAGACAGCTACCTTTGAAGGCATTGATGCCATTAGCCTGAATCTTTCTACTTGCGATTTTTCTTCTTCCTTTTTTCTTCTTTTGAAGTAAGTCGTGGTTGGTCGTTTGATAATGAGAGTCCCTGAATAATTTTCTGTGAAATGAACCACAAATTTTTAATGAGGTTCGGACTCAGCGAGGAGGGGTGGCAGTGCAGGAGGTCTATTCTCTTTGTGACATGCAAGTGATTGTGAATGCTTATTAGTGGCATGGATTTTTGCCTTGAAAAAATTTCACATCAGCGGTATTCGGCCCACTAAACGAGAGTGAAAATTATGAGATTAGAGCCATTTTAAGTACTTAAGAGTCCTATTGGCTATTCATGGGCCCTTCACAGAGCACCATTTGTTTGACCAACCGATCAATTATCCTACTCCAGATCATGATATTGCCTCCGCGATGCTTCACTGTCAGTACGACTCATCCTTGGTTGTATTCTTCAACTATTCTCACCTCACATATGTGGCACCAGATGTAAACAACATCTGAGAGGAAAGTAATAAGTAATTTGTCATCGATTTTTTATTCATAAACTAAATATTATTTCATAAATACGGCAATGATATAATTGCATACTTAAATGAAATACGAAGGCGGGCCGATAAGTGCTTAACCTTACCGCCCGATGGCGCCACTGTTGCAAGAATGTATTTCACTATCGTATAAAAAAATTTTGTCGACGCCAACTGTCAAAATTTCAGCCAAACCGCACTCATAGATATGTTTTAATCACGTGTGGAAGCGGGCGAGTCCGCAGATTGTAGAAAAATGAGGAAAGAGGAATATCGGTCGGTGACTCGATTCTTGTTTTTGAAAAGGCAATCACGTAGTGGAATAAACGAGCACTTGAATTCTGTGTACAGTAACTGTGCGCCTGAGATGGCTATAAAAATTCGGTTCAAAGTGTTTCAACACAATCGCGCATTTCAAAAGACCGCATAAGTCATATCCTGCATGAAATGTTGTCCACGAACTGTCGGTCCGATTCGTGCTACGTTTCCTCTCTTCGGGTAACAAACGCAATAGTGGGACCACTTCAAAGCAGTTTCTGACGCTCGTTCAGCCTATTCCGAAGGAGTTTCTGCATCACTCCGTGAGCATTGATGAAAGATGGGTCTACTGGTACACACCAGAGACCAAGGAATAGTTGAATCAGTGGACTTCACCCGGTGAACGTGCTCCGAACAACTAGATGACTGTAATGAGAGGCCATCACCACTGTTTTCTTGGATTCATAAGGTGTGGTCTACATCCCCTACCTAGAGGCTCCATGTCGCAGAGATGGATTCTTTCCCTTCTCACGGTTTCTTCAAATTCCCTCTTATAATGGTGGGTCATAATCTCGCTTATTCAACGCATTATTAAATCTAGTCTAAGTTTGATTTGTCAAAATACGTATAGCCGCCACAACTTCATCATCGGAGCTAATGAGAAACGTGACGCCCATCCTCAAAAGCTCGCCTTACGAGACATTCCATAGATCTGGACCAAGAACAGAACCTTACATTACCCTTATATTACACTGATTCTTCGTCGATCCCTCTCGAATACTTGCATTAGATAAGTGTACCCGCAACGTCGGCGTAGAACACCTGAACTAAATAATTTGGCAGTTTGAAAAATTCAGTAGAACAGACAATAATACTTCACCAACTTGATTCGGGAGCTCTCCTGTGATTGAGACTAACAGGAAAGGATAATATGTGTATTGAAAGGAGACTCTTTCACCTGTCGAATCAAGTTCTCCACTTCTGAAACTGTGGAAGTTTTGGCGTAGTTCAAGTCAGATATTCTTTTACCAATGAAAAACATTATAATGCGGCTCAAATGACCCTTCGGCATCTGTCTTTCACCTCCTAGAATTTTTCCTGCACTGTCAAGTAACCATAACAGCCGGTATGCAGATGAAACGTCGGATTTCCTTCTTGCTAATCAACATAAGCTTCTCCTTCTTTCAATATTTTAGCAATACATGCTCATTTAGGCAGGTGGTGAATATCCTGAGCATCAAATAAGGACAAAAATGGGCAAACAATCTACTGTAGTATCCCGTGATCCCGAAGCCTTTCGTTTTTTTATGTTTGACAATGACCGCATTGCTTTGCCCAGCTCACTTGCACTAAAAAGAATCTATTCTATCGCACTTTCCATTCATGAAGAATCAATATAATTGTGTGGAATATGAAAGGGTCCCCGAAGACACTAACCCCTTTTCTAGGGCCCGAATATTCATGGCATCCAAGAAGCGCTCACTTTCTACTTTCCTTTCACGTCTATGTTGATATAATTATTGAGGTTTTCCCAGGAATGATTCTTGCGTTTGTTCAACGGCTTTCAAAATAGTCTTAGTCCTGTGTTCAAGCATTGAAGGGAATGCATCTCATCCAGCTCCGTCAAAACAGCTACGGAAGGATATATGTGCCATTTCCTGCGCATTTTGGCGAAATCTGCTGTGCAAAGTAGAGCAACAACAATTTCTGATCATCGGTTTTAAGATGGCTTATCATATTGCAGATCCAGCTGTAGAGATGACGCATGAGCATACCACGTTATCGGCTGAGACACGCTCAGTCCCCGTCGTGGTACCTGGAACGATTTCTCCCCTCATAAAAACGGAAGACTCTTAACTCCCGTTTAAACAACGTTTAAGCCTATGATTGAAGGTTGCGCTTGAACACGACGAGAAAAAAACACGCTGATTTAGATTAGGACATACAAGTGATCGGTCAACAAGTGGTCTTTGGGCAGCCTCCATTTGTATATCATAGAGTCGTTAGACATCAAAATAAACGTCACACCCTGGATGGCCACTTGACGTCACTCTGGAGAAAGGAATAAGAAGTTTCGTCCTAGATTGGGTTACCCCTTGGGTCGGTGTGAGACATTCCTCATTCAATGACCTTAGCAGTCAAAGCCCCGCTTAAAAGTTTCAGTATCTGGGTACTGACGAGGTTTCACCAAGAATCGGCTTTGTTTTGTGGATCAGTTGACAAAGGAGCTTCTAAGTGGAACTACATGTCATCGTTCGGAAAAATGATTCATAAGGAGCTGAAACAGCTCTCTCCAGAGTATTGGGCTCATTTTGAAACAGGAACATTGGGGTAAAATAGACATCGAATAATGGTTTATCCGAACTTTGGATCAGCACAAATTTTCCATCCTTAAGGAGCTCTGATTTGAGAGGTATGATTTGAAAGCTAAAGCAAAAGGCTATCCCAATACAGATGGGGATTGTGGCACATCCTGATTCTAGCAACAACCCTTTATTCCCTACAAATGGGGAAAGCATGTTCCGATCGGTTTCGTTAATATGCAGGTAGGTCTAGATTACTCCGATGACAGCTTTACCTTTTGCCTTGGTTAGTGCCTCTTTGAACTTCAGGCGCTTAACACTTCTCGGAACGTTACAAGACCTTTAAGCTCCATATGTTTAGATGATTATAAGATACTGGATTTGTGCACTCTTTTTAGCTATAAGACCGCCATAGCCAGATTTGTACAATATGCTCCTTCTATATGGCCTCTAGCAATGAGAAGAATTGTGTCCGAAGTTTTGTCATGTAACGCGACGATTCAGGATCACTCTCCCTGGGAATTGCTAACCTGTTGAAAGTGATGTTTTCTCGCCAGGTATAGCGAATGGATTTTCCATGTTCTTTCTCTTGAATGTTCGATGACTTTTGCAATCTTTTTTTGTAAATTTCTAATCAATAATTTCTCGACAGCTTGGTTACGCAAAAATGGCATTTCTGTAAACCTATTCAGGGTAACTCTAGAAACAGAGGAAGATCTGAATAAGATTATCCGGTCGAGATACTGAAATCTTCACCAGACGTCAGTCAGAACAAAGTAGAAAAGAACCCATTGATGTTCATCGATCAAGAAAGCCAAGTTCACCTAGGGATCTCTTTTACCACGCTTTTTAAGAGGGAAGGTGAAGGAATTCGTAATTTTATATCGGCTCCTTCCCACACAAGACAAAGCAGTGGCGCTCATGAACTTCACCTTAAAGTGATTTCGTAATGGATCAGACTAAAGCCAAGTTAACTTTTTTGGCGATTATTATTAACTCATTGTAATGTCACAACAAGAGAATAGCACTGGAGCACATGCTAGGCAGGTCCTCCCCAGACTTTGCGCTCATAAGCGAAACCCGTCTACAAAGCACACACAAACCAAGATTCAGCAATTGGTCGTCATGTTTCGTTGTGACCAAGGACGTGGTACTGCAATACTAGCAAAATCCACCTTTATTGTATACCAACTGCAACATGACATTGCTGAAATTGTCACAACCATAATTTCTGTGCAAATGCGTGGTCCTGGTGGGTGTATGAAAAAATTATTCATAGTCATAGTCACAGTCATAGTCGGCCCCACTTACATCAGACTTAGACCATATTATGAGCTTAGCAGAAAGCCATGATGGTCATATTAGGAGGGGACCTGAATGCAAGACACCATGCATAGGGAGATCGTTCTATTAATTTAAACGGAAACTGCATTTCCCAATGGCTTTCGTCCGACCATCATCTTTCTCTTGCAATCACTAATGCAGGAATCCCTTTAATTTTTATTTTTCATTTATTGGTAATTTTATTGTATCAGCATCACTTTTAAATAGTGGACTGACGGGTTTCGAGTGTATAACATTCTCTGCCCCTTCCAACCCACGAACTACCCCCTTCGTATCGAAAATCAACAATATTCCGATCCTATTCAAAGAAAGATTGAGATCTATTTAACGACACATTGCAATCAAACCTGGAAACATTCTCTCAAACGAAGAAGAAATTGGTAAAGTGACAGGCAGCATCATATACTGCATGGATATATATGCACCACTACAAAAAAAAAATCAAACTGGATATGGGGACATTTCTAACGAAATAAACGGGCTAATCCGCACCGAGTCTCGATGGTTTCAAAAACTCAAAAGAATCTACCATCGAAATCTTAACCGAATCACACCGGAGTATATATCTCTCAGAGCACAAGTAAACTGCCTAGATACCATTATTCGCGAAAAGTGGCGCCTTGAGCTGAATAGAAACTTCAAGCAACGTTTCACAATCAACAACCCATTAAGAAATGGAAACCATGCTATATACACGAATAAAGAAAAACTATCAGCTTATGCAAAATTCTTTAGCGACCTTTATAACCCTAAATCTTCTAAAGAAGCATCGACTAATACCGGGGTAACCAAAATAAATCAAGAGTTTCGAAACGGCTATAAAGGGTCTTTTCTAACTGTTTTCGATAGAAACAACCAAGTAGTCAATCCAAATCCTCAGCAACATCAACATTTTTTCACCTCCCCAGAAAAAATAGTATTGTTACTCTGCAAATTGAACAGGAAAAAATCATTCGGCCCGGATGGCATACCCAATTTCTTACTACGCAAATGCAGTAGTACACTAAGTAAACCACTGAGCATAATTATCAACGCTTGTATAAACAATGGCTTTTTTCCGAAAGCATGGAAGTCAGCCTGCCTAATCCCTATCCCCAAGAGAAGCGCTGTGGGCAAAATTTCAAAGCTTAGACCAGTATCTCAAATATATCAAATATAGGTATAATCCTTGAAAAGGTCATCCACAGATCGCTCAAACAATTCACCTCCCATTTTATTCCAGCAACCCAATTTTGCTTTAAACGGGAAACCTCAACTGAGGCACTGAGCAAGCAGTCTTATACCTTCAAGACACGATTTCTGTAGCTCTCAGGAAAAAAGAAACCACGGTCGCTTGCGCAGTTGACCTAAACAAGGCTTTCGACTCGGTGTGGTCAAATGGGTTTCTATACAAGCTAGTTCATCACAATTGCCAAATAGCACTGAGTCAAATTATTGCCGACTACTTAAACGAGAAGACATTGGTCATCAGAATTGCAAACGAGACCTCTGATAACATACAAGTGCAGTCGGGAGTGCCACAAGGCTCCATATTAGGACCGACTTTATTCAATTTCTTTATACACGATTTTCCGCTTAAACTTGAAACCACATATAACCCTCCCATAACATCGTCTATAGAAATGGCCACACCTAAATCCAAAGCAATGTTTTATGCAGACGATATCTTTTTACTGGCTAGCGATATCCATCCGAGTAAAGCTCTCTCAGCAGTTATGCAGCACATGGATAGAGCACAAAAATAGCTGAAAAAATGGGCTCTTAGCATAAACACTAACAAATGTGAAATAATAGGTTTCCGTAACGCTAGTGGAAAAGTTCATAAAAACGCTCCGAAGGAAAGCAGAGAACTAGCGATCTTAATAAGCCAAGTGCAAGTGGCAAGTGGTTCCTCTAAGCAAGTGGTCCCTCTAAAGAACTCAATAAAATACTTGGGCGTCCTTTTCCACCACCGACTGAAATTCAATCCTCATGCTAGAGCTGCTTTACAGAGAGCTAAGACCGCCGCTGCAATACTTGCTCCTCTATTTTCCAAAAAATGTCTCAATCCAGATACGAAACTTTTGATGTACAAAAGCCTCATTCGGCCTATCCTAGCATATTGCTTCCCTGTTTGGATGACAAACTCCCCAACCGTAGCTGAAGAAATTCAAATTTTTGAAAGAAAAATCATTAGGAAATGCCTATCTTAATATAGAAGGCCAGAAAAATAGCATTTTCGGAATGAAATTGTATACAAAGATTCTAAAGTGACCCCAATCTTGCATTACCTCATTCAAAGCAGCCAAAAACGCCCATCGAATTGGGACATACATCCGCATACCGCATACATACCGCATACATACCGCATACATACCGCAATATATCTCAAACCCAAACTTTTTACCTTTCTTTCATCAAGTTGTTATGCGCAGCCACTCCATCCCCCAACACCAACGCAACACATCCTTTCTTTAAACCACCCTTTTATTCTTGCGCCGTAGATGGAACTGACAGAGGCTAAAAAAAATGTTTTGTAAAAATTCTGCCTGCGTCCCAACAGAAACTCTTCTGCATCCTGAAACAACTACCTTCAAATTCTACTTTAAACTATTTAAATCAAAGCAATTCAAATAAATATTGTAAATAAAACTTATTTTACACTCATAAATGGCGGATAAAATGCAAGAAAGTAAAAATAAAAAAATTAGGCTAAGTTAGTTGTAAGTAATAAATTTACAAGAAGAAACCTTCAAAACTGTCATGAACTGCTTTAATCAAAAGTATTGGCTAAGGTCGAATTATGAACACTTTAAGTAGCTTTTTGACATTAGTGCCGCTGTCAAAGAAATTCACAACCAATGTAGCATGTAACTTTCAAATGTACAAAAAAGACTCAATAAAGATTTATCTATATATCTATCTGTTTTAACAATTTACGAGTTTCTACTGCCAGGAATGCAAGTGGAATCAGGATCCCCATAAGATAAAAAAAAGTTTGATGGGTCCCATATTATTATATGTTACTCTGCAGATATTTGCTCTGCAATTACAAGTATGAGCTTTCAGCATTACAAGATGAATTTTTAATGAAAAATATATATTGGGAAGACTAGCAGTAACTGTTAGCCGAAATTTTCGAGGTTCTGAGACATGCATTTGGTGTCCCTTCCCTTCTGTCAAACTCATTGGAGGACAAGTTGCTCCACACCCTCTGAAACCATTTGAAAGGTGAAAGTTAAGGCAAGTAGTACTAGAATCGTAGCACTAGAAAGTAGTACTAGTAGTAGTACTAGAAACAATCGCAAACTAGTATTGAGCCTACTAAGTAACAGGTAGCACTCAACGTAAATACGTGAATAAACCGTATCGTCTTACATTCAATGAACGTCTCATGATAATTAATATTGGATTGCATTAAGACACCAAAAACAAAAAAGAAAATATCTAATCTTAATAGCATCTACATGTTGCATGCCCGACGGCAATAATAGTTTCTATCATTGTTAATACATTTCTTAGCCCAACGGGGTATCTCCACGAGAATCAACATTTTTTCCATTACATTTCAATTAAAAGAATCACTGGAAACATCATATTAACATTCTTACTTTCGTTATCATGCAAAAAGTGCATAAATTAATCACTTGGTTTGTTTGTTACAGAAAAAATAAGGAGTACTAATGTAAAAATTTCCAATGTGGTCTAATAAATTAAACATGCATTACCTATTCTTTTGTAAGTGATAGGCGCGGGAGCCAGACATTGTGGCCTAGTTTTTACACTTGGCAGTTATGTGTGTAGTACATTAGCTCTTCATTTGGTGCGGACTCAACCGCAACAAGACGTATCTCAAGTCAATGCAGGTCCTCCGAGTTTGTTCATCATCAGCAGCCCCATCATGCGCCGGGCCCCAACACCGTCAAGCTCCTCCAATTCTTCCTCCATCTCTCAGTGCTCATTCATACGTGCGATCATACATGAAAATACTTACTATACGGTGAGAGAATACTTTCCTATTGCCATGCACGTTTGTAAGTTGTAACTTATAAAACATCATTTGAATTGTATGAAGGAGCCCAACATGTTCATATTCAAGTGGGATTGTACGCACTTAGCGTGGAAGACACTTCTGGACACAGACGAACCACTTGAGTACCAGCTCGAGTCATAAATCTGTCAAGGAAAGGTTAACGCATCATGTACATACTTTCATATTTGCAATATTTTTATCATAAATTTCTATAATTCCCTTTTTAAGCGCGAGCGAAAAGTATCTTTGGAAGCAGTTGCACAGTTGAGTCTTACTACCAGTTGCACTCCATCCCCTATGGAGCCCTGCGCACTGCGAACATTTCAGATAGGACAGTTCTTATTTGAATTTTCCCACGTCTTATTCATTTTTGTCCCAGCCTAGAGTAAAACTATAACATTCTTCGCAAGATGAACTCTTGTTAACCAACCACAGCTGGTTACACCATCTGAACATCCCCAAGCGATCCGACAATCCCTGCCACGCTTTTGAATGGTATCAAAAGATGCAAAGACCACTTCTCCGCATTGTTAACTAAATGAAACATTCATTTCAACACCAATAACGTGTTTGGTTGCGGTTTCTAACAATGGAAGTGTTTTGTTTCCAGTCATTGTACTGGATACTTCCCATCTCTTAAAATACGAAGAGAATATTTCTGTGGTTTGATTTTCTTGGCTCAACTTTTAATTGCCTCAAATCTTTTTAGACTCTTGGTTGATTCTTGGTAAACAAAAAAAGTCGCTTGGAATGTGAACTTTTCCTGCGAGAAAGTAAACATATTTTTAAGCTTGCCGCAGGGGGAATGCTGGTCCACAGGAGTACTTCTAGAAGCCAGTATTCTTTGGGGAGTGTCGCCCCCACGTACCCGAGGCCCTGGAGGTGACTGCAAGCCCTCTCCAGCGGAAAACGATCTCGCAACGACTCTGGAAAAACGAACCGACCAACGAAATCCAATTGGCGCACTTGGGCTGACGAACACGAAATTTTGGGCGAAGTACCACCGAGTTGAGACTCGTGCGCGAACGGCTCCGATAAAAGTATCGTACCCTCTCCGTCCCAGTAAAACCTTGGCAGGCCACGGAGTACGTTCGAAGCTCGCACCATTAAGTTGGTGGTGTAGGTTCGGTTGAGACGGACTCCCGGTTAGCGCTGGTCTGGCTCTGAGCACCTGTCCCCATAAGGGACACATAAGGGGCTGGTGCCAACCCTTGCATGGCCTCCCTGCTTTGCACAGACACCCATGGGACCATTCAGGCGACTACATAAACGAGTGGAGAACGCGGCTCCGAGCGGGGACCCTTCAAGCATGATGCCTTACAAATTCAAATCAACTGAAACAAAATCAAAAACATCGAGCAAACTACCAAACTCAAACGACCAACAGACGAATAAACACAAAAACGCAGAGAGCCTCTACCAACCAGAAATACTGGCGGCATTCGGACGCAGCAAAAAAACAATGCGCACCCCGGAACGTCAAGTAAGACTAGGGGAAAAGCATGAACAACTAATACCTGGGAAACAAACGCAGGGAGAAACCACCGATGACATTCAGATCATGATTCGACGCGATGCTGCCACTGACACTGCTTCTGATGCCATCAGAGCTCTAGATCCTAACGCAAACAAAGGAAGCCGCCTCAAAACCAGGCGCAGGACAATCTCATTGTATTGGATCTGCACGAAGAATAGCGCCTCATGCATAAGGCAGGAAACATAGTTAAAAATATCAAAGCTTCCTACAATACCCAGAAAAACATAAGCAAGGACATTAGGGACGGTATTTTAGAGCTTGAAGAGCTCTTAGACCGTATCGGGCACTACAGACGCAAATGGCTTAAGGCAGAGGAAGAGCTAAGGACCAGTACCTTGGTCGAAGCGCAAGTGACTCCCGCGCATAGCGCTACCGAAAGATTTGCCAGAAGCCCAATCCAAGGGGACCGAGACAAAACGAGGAAGAACGACGCAGCGAACAGAGAGGTTACGTCTAATGATGGATTCCAGGTGGTGGCAACCAAGGCCACCAACAAAGCGTCCAGAAGGCTCCTTCTCGAAAAAGTCACCAGTGATAAGCTCCTTCCTGGGGACAAAGGAAAAGATACCTCAAACAAGAAACAACAACCACGAACCAAGCCACGCCGAAGAACCGTAACGCATGCACTGCTGGTCAAACCAATGGATGGGAGAATTTACGCAGACGTTTCGCGGGAAATCAAGGGAGCTGTAAGACCCGATGACACTCAAACGGCTATCAGGACCGTCCGGCCAACCAACTCTGGTGGCCTCCTAGTAGAATTTGCACCTGAGACAACAAATAACGACTCATTCCGGGATGCAGTCAAAAAAGCTCTAGGGATAAAGGCAACAGCAGCTTCACTTGAACCAATGACCCTCGAAATCGGGGACATTGACTGCGTTACGGACAGGATGGAGGTGGAAGAATGCCTCAAAAGGGTGTCACCCGGATTAAGTGGGATCAAATTACGACTAACCCCTTAAAATAATAGAGGGCAGCGCATGGTCGTAGTCGACTTAATCGAGAAACATGCCAAAAACTCCTCTGCATGGGCAAAATAAAAATAGGTTAGGTGGTATGAGAATACGACGAAGAGGCGTTCCTCTCCGCTGTTTCAAATGCCTAAGCTACGGTCATACAGCACAAGGCTGCGAAGGGCCTGATAGGAGCTCCTTATGCTATAAATGCGGCAATGTAGGATATAAAAGAAAAGAATGCACGGGAGAGACGCACTCTATCACTTGCGAGAACGGTGATCCCAGACGAGATGATCTGAGACATGTTCCAGGGACAGGGAAGTGCCAGGTATTCAAAGAAGCCCTAACCAAAGCCAAAGCAGCTCTGCAATGACCCGTGTCCTACAGATAAACTTACATCGGAACTCAAACGCCCAAGACCTGTTGACCGGTTCGCGAGCAATATGAAAGCCGATAGCGAACAACACTGAGACAAAAATTCATCAGCATGGTACACTGATGAATCTGGTACTTGTTGCATATGGGTTCTAAACAGCACACAACTGAGAGTTCGGGGCCATGGACGAAAAGATGGTTGCGTGTGGATCCGTTGCCCAGGATTAACATTCTTTAGTGTGCACTTGATACCGAACGAACCAATAACATCTTTCCAGGCGAAGCTCAACACTTTGGAGGACACCGTCTTGACCACAGAAAGTCATGTTCTTATCGGGGGAGACCTTAACGCCAAGGCCATTGAATGAGGTATGCCTAAGTCAGATCCCCGGGGGAATCGAATTGTGGAGATGGCAGCCAGGGTAGGGCTTGCCGTGATGAACACTGGTAGCACTCCCACTTTCCGCCGCTTTGGCTGCGTGGGCACTATCCCAGACGTGACATTCGCCTCGGAGTCCCTCTCTTCTATGACACACAATTGGAGAGGACTATTTGGCCAGTGATCATCAGTACATAGCATTCGAGCTCCGCGACAACGTTCCTACACTCCCAGACACTCAGCGCTCCGCCTTCGTGTGGAATACTGAGAGGATGGACGTGGAGAAGTTTGTTGGCACACTCATGACATGCTTACCACCACTTGGCTCATCGCCGGGGAGCAGAGAACTGACTGCTGAAGACATGTTGAACTCCACAATGAGTACCTTCATCTCCGCTTGTAAGTCATCTATGCCCCGTCGGAGATCTAGACACGGAAAGCCTCCAGTGGATTGGTTGTCCATTGAAATAGCTGAGCAACGAAGGGAGTGTCACAAACTTCGGCGAGAAGCTCAACGAGCGCGAAGCCAGGACGAGGCATGCACCGGAATGGCAGTATATCGGTCAGCCAGAAAATCCCTTCGCAAACTGATTAACAGGAGTAAGGCCCGTTGCGGGCAGAACCTCGTCGAAGACGTGAACAGGGACCCGTGGGGCATGGGCTATAAACTGGTTATGTGGAAGTTCGGCGCTCTACGGGCCCCCTGTGTACTTGAAGCGGACATGCTGGACGAGATAGTACGGGCACTTTTTGCCAAAATCCCGTCCGTGTTAATGCCGCCCACAGGGAAACAACCTCTGACTGTCCACTCTTCACAGGAAGCGACCTGAAACTAGCAGTTCTCTCCATGAAGAGGAAGAAGGCTCCGGGCTCAGACGGTTTTCCAGCCGTGTTACTGCAACTGGCCCATCAGTCTTGCCCTGACTTGCTGCTCAGTGCGTTTAATGCTTGCTTGCGGGAAGGCGTTTTCCCTGAGCGTTGGAAGACGGCAAGACATGTGCTGATCAGCAAGGGGAAGGGAAATCCCTGGTCACCGTCAACATTCCGACCGTTACGCATGTTAGACACGGCTGGGAAAGTGCTCGAGAAACTGAGAAAAGGAAGACTCGCTAACGTTATCCACGCCACTGGGGACCTTTCTCCAAGCTAGAATCGTTTCAGAACGGGACGTTCCACTATAGATGCAGTTGCGGAAGTGGTAAGTGCGGTCCAACAGGCGGAGACACGCAGTCGATCCAACCGTCGGGTAGTCCTTCTAGTGACGCTGGACATAAAGAATGCTTTCAGATCCACTAGATAGACGGATATTCTGGAAGCCCTGGAAAACTCTTTTCTGAATATCTGATGCGGATAGTCCGATATTACCTGAACGATCGCAGCCTGATCTACGACACAGTGTAAGGTTGTCGGAGGATGCTAGTCACACCAGGTGTGGCCCAAGGCTCCATCCTCGGTCCGGACTTGTAGAACGTCTCCTACGACGGACTGCTCAGACTTGAACTGCCGGAAGAGTCGCGACTGATCGGCTATGCAGATGACGTTGCGGCACTAGTGGCTGGGGCACGGTCGATCAGGCGCAATTAAGGCTGAATGTACTAATGCGCCGGGTGGGGAACTCGATGACCACTCACGGGCTTAACATAGCGTTAGACAAAACCGAAGTGGTCATCCTGACCAAGAAGAGGATCCCCAGAGTAAGAATGGTCCGAGTCGGGAACGCATTAGTAGAGTCGAAACTATTAGTCAAGTATCTGGGCTTGCTGATAGACTCTAAACTAAGTTTCTCGGAGCAAATCAAGCCAACGGCATACAAGGCCGCAGCAGGGGTCGCGGCAATTATTCGACTAATGGCCAATCATGGGGAACCAACTCCAACAAAAAGGCGTCTGCTAGTGAGTGTAGTGCAATCTACGCTTCTTTATGGAGCAGAGATATGAAGTGAAGCTCTCAACAAGTAATTGCACCGAAAACGGCTGGCACAGGTGCATAGACGAGGAGCACTGCGGATTGCATCAGCATACCATGCAGTCTCTGAGCCAGCTGTGTTGGTAATTGCAGGGATGATACCAATCGCTCTCCTTGCTAGAGAGCGCAATAGAGTCTACCTCCTAAGGCACAAGAGTAATAAAGAAAAAGTTGCGACGACGACTGGTAACACGAACGAATGGCAACAATCATGGGAACGTGAGCTAAAAGGAAGATGGACCACTCGGCTTGACCATGAAGAAGCCAGACTATGACCACTAACAACGTAACACCTTATTTAGTAAGACCATATCCGAAGGCCGGACCCAGGAAATTGCATGGCATGAAACGGAAGAGGGGAGAAACTAGAATATTGACTGACACACTCGAAAAAAGAATTATAGAAATGGAAGAAGAAAGACAAAAAAATAAAATCAAAGAGCTCAACAAAAATTGAAAATGCTCTGAGAATACAGGACAGAAAACAATTCCGAACCTTGCTGATGAATTTACTTCAAAACCAAAGAAAAACAGGAAGATTAGCAGCGCTTATGAAATAGAAAATGTTTTCGTTTCTGACGAAGCCCTAGTTGAATCGGAAGAATATTTTGATGAATACGATGTGATCGTTCTGGAAAGAAATTTTCAGATCAATAACTTTGTGTTGGTTAAATTTGACACCAAAAAAACAGTCTATCATTATGTTGGAATAATCTTAGAGATTAATCACTCCATGGCAGCTGTCAAATCCATGAGAGCGAGTAAGATAAGTAATACATTTATATTTCCTGACATTGAGGACATAGCCAGCGTCAGCCTGGAGGAGATAAATTG
The DNA here is from genome assembly GCA_954870665.1 of Stratiomys singularior. NCBI lineage: Eukaryota > Metazoa > Arthropoda > Insecta > Diptera > Stratiomyidae > Stratiomys > Stratiomys singularior. The sequence goes on along the minus strand of OX940880.1, from coordinate 54,412,925 downwards.
CCCACACCAACGACATGGATGAAACGTGGGAGCTTAAAATATAAATTTGACAAGCCTCTCTGGCTCATACCAAATATAAGATAAGTTTAATGAAGAAAAATACAATTAAATCCTCTGTCGGGAAAAACTAAATTACTTTCCGAACAACCCAATATACTTATTCTGTAGTTCAACGTTCTCAATGGTTTTAGCTGGCCATCTGCTCTCTTTTCAGTGTTAAAACAATCAATCTTTTTGAAGAAGACATTTCGATCGAACTTGATGTCCAGGTTCGATGGAAATCACCAGGATATGAGTAGGAATTTGGGAAACTTCTTTATATTTACGATAGGTTAGGAACCAATTCATTCTAACCCCTATATGATGTTGTCTGCTATAGTTTGATAAAAATCCGGTTTTAAGGGCTAACAAAGAAGTTCGGCGTTGGTTTGATGTTCTCGAAGAAATCTAAGTGTGTGATGAAGTAAGAATTTGCGGGGCAAGGAGTATTGTTGCATCTGCTTCGAATTAGTGATGAGTCATATGTGCGTATTCTGCTTATCGTTTCTTGTTTGTCTTGATCATATTAGTACAAAAAATGGGTATTATTTGTCGTTTTGTATAGTGGTCGATTTTAATAATACCTTTTCCTGAGAAGTCGGTATTTTGAATCATATATTCGAAGTATCCTTCCTAAATATTTCTATCTTTTCTGCCACTGTTGGCGACAACATCACCCAACCTGGGATTCACCTAATGAGGTGAAATTAACGCTACTAGTCCTTGCACCGTTCATGCTTTCTTGCGTGAGCCTTCATTTTGAACCTATTTGTGGAATAAACGGGTTACTATTCAATGGTGTTCTGTTTTTTAATGGTTGGAAGGCGAAGGCTATTCATGGCTATTTATATATTTATTAATGGTTGGGAGGAGAAGGCTATTTACGCCCTGAGTGTCGGACTCCCGGTGGTAGCCAGAACTACTGACTAAACACCTACCCCACCACACCGAGAACCTAGCCTGGAACTGTTTGCCACATTACTTCAGACTAGGCCTCATTAATTGTCGCCTAGCGGCGACATGTCGCCTTCCTTAGGCGGTTAACCGTGCCGACCACCGAATTCCGCACCCTATCGGAGCCTGTACGGGATTCATCGGATGCGATACGAACGCGTAACACGAACTCTGGGGAAGCACCAAGTGCAACGAAAGAAGTGAGAAGTTAGTCAATTACTTAATAACTACTAACCTCAACTTAATTAATAAGGGTAAAACACAGACCTTTAAAACGAAAAATAGAGTGGAAGTGATTGACGTCACTCTAATCACAACAGATGCATTGGCGGACCTGCACGACTGGAGAGTATGTGACTCACCTAGGCTGTCGGACCACCAATAGATCACCTTTCAAGTAAGAAGAGGCGAGAAGACCCTATTGGTCTACTGCAATCCTAGAAAAGCGGATTGGTACGGCTACATAAATGCTATTGTATATCCTTTATAGGTTCACACCAAGCGAATCCATTGAGGAGTCGAAAGGACATCGACAATGAAGTGAGATACATAACAAGTGTACTGGTCGATAGTTTCAGTGAAATGTATCCAACCACTACCGTCAAACAAAAAAGGTAAGCTGGTGGAACTAAAAACTGGAAGAGATCAGGAAAAGTAATTAAAAAACTACTCAGAATAGCTCGCCTCACAAACGGAGATACGTATTGGGAGTACTATAAGCAAAATCTGAACATATTTAAAACAGCTGTAAGAAGAGAGAAAAGGAAATCCCGGAATCTTTTTTGCAGCAATATTAAGGGATGAGGGGAGACATCTAGGCTAAGCAGGGCTCTGGAAAGAGAACCACCTGTGGACACGATGCTTCAACAGGACGACGGATCGTGGACAACAAAATGCATAGAACGTCTCAAGCTCCTACTAAACAAACACTTTCCGGGCTCAACGGATGAAGAGACAGAACAAGTAAGCAACGTGACTCCTTACCGTCCCCCGTCCCAATAAAAGAAAAGGGAAGCAAAGAAAAGGTCTTTGGGGCCATTAATACCTTCGAACCTTACGAATAAACAGGAGCCGACAAAGTTTATGCGATCACACTTATGAAAGCGAATATCACAGTAATACAGATTTTGATGAAAATATATAGAGCCTCCATATCCAAAGGCTATATTCCTTTGGATTTGAAAGAAGCCAAAGTAGTTTTTATATCGAAGGCGGCAAAAGCCAGCCACTACAAAGCAACGGATTACCGACCTATCAGCTTAACGTCTTTCACGCTGAAAACCCTGGAACGCCTGGTGGATGGGCACATAAAAAGTATCATGAACATAACGGAGCTTTGTCCCAACCAAGATGCATACCTCCAAGCGCGCTCAACAGAGACGGCACTACACGAAGTCGTAAGCAGAATAGAAAGGAACCTTCCCATCAAAGATTACACTTCTTTGGCCTTCATTGATATCGAGGGAGCCTTCAACAATATAAAAACTGAGAGCATAGTAGCAGCCATTCAAACATATGCAATAGACCCATATCTTACTAAATGGATGACGGAACTACTAGCTAAAAGGAAGATTACAGTCGCAGAAAACGGCGTAACCTTGATTAAATGGACTAACAGGGTATACCACAAGGCGGCATAGTATCACCACTTGCCTGGGTACTCACAGTTAAACAAATAGTGGAAGACCTCAACGAGAAGGGTTTCAAAATGAAAGCGTACTCTGACGATATTGTTATACTGATAAGTAGAAAGTTCCCGGAAACCATGTTGGAATTGAGGCAGACCGCACTCTCACATCTTTTTGAATGGGCGAAGCTAAATGGACTGAGCATCAATGCCGACAAAACGGAGCTTATTGTTTACACAAAGCGCCGTAAACCAGAGACATTAACACCCCCGACCATTGACGGAAAACATATCAGTTTAGAAAAGAAGGTGAAATACCTAGGAGTAATCTTGGATAGTAAGCTAAGTTGGACAACATACACAGGAGCAGTCAGTCGGAGAGCTACAGCGGCGCTCTTCACAATGAAAAGACTTGTGGGGAAAACCTGGCGAATAAAACTCAAAATTGCCCGCTGGATCTGCACAACAATAGTGTGGCCAACAACCACTTACGGGGCATTGGTTTGGTGGCAGGCATTACAAGAGAAAATCATTGCAAAAGAGCTAGAGAAGAACCAGCGAACGGCCTGATTTGGCATCACAGGTGCCATTCAGACTACGCCAACTTCTGCAACGGAGATAATGCTTTATCTCATGCCACTCGACAAATTCATCTTCAGAGAGGCATCACTTGCAAGCATCAGTTTAAAATCCACATGTGGGTTATCTAACCACACTAAAATGGGACACGTATGCACTTTGAAAAATATGGAGAGAATGGTCCCGTCAAGTTAAAGGGAGCTGGATAGAATTCAACCAAGATTGGACACAACAAGTCCATACAAAATCAACATTCCGACCGGAGAAGCGTGGAAACCGGTGCAGGATTTCACATCTGGAAGTGGGATCATTATCTACACCGATGGTTCTAAATTGGACGAGGGAAGCGGCGCTGGAATCTTTTTCCCAGATCACCCGCAACTCACCAAAGTTTTAAACTGGAGAGCCACACCACAGTTTTCCAGTCGGAAGTGTTTGCAATAAAAGCGGCTATAGAAGTGGCACCAAACAACCTTAATGGAAGTATACGAATACTCTCGGACTGTAAGTCTGCACTGCAGGCGCTTGCCTCTAACCGCATAATTGCACAACTGGTGCAGGATTGTAGGCAGGGTCTCTAAGCCGCAACAACCCGAGTAAATGTCAAATTGACATGGGTCCCTGGACACAGCGGTGTAGAGGGAAACGAAAGAGCGGATGAGCTAGCGAGAGCTAGATCAGTCGACCGAAATTCCACTAGAATAGACACAATTAAAGTGCCACTAGCAACGGTAAAAAAGGAACTAGACGAAATCCTCTGGAAAGAGATCGATACGGCTTGGAATGACAGGAACGACTGCATGATGATCCGAGCTCCTTGGCCTCACCCTAATCAAATGAAGACAAAACAACTCCTAGGAAAAAACCGAAATGGCGTTAGAACATTGGTGGCAGTATTAACGGGTCATAATCTTCTAGGTCAACACGCCAAACGAAAAGGAATATAAACGGAGCTGCCAAGCTTGCGGTGAGGAGGAAGAAAGTACAGAACACTTGCTGCTATATTGCCCGAGCCTGCCCAACAAATGCCTTAATTTGCTGAGATGTACTGGCGTAACAGAATTGGAACACTTGACGACCACAGAACAAGGGGGAACTCCTTGGCTTCTGTAGGACGACAGGATGGACCATCTGTAAACAATAGTACTACACATGGGGAGCTAAGGGCCGATTTCTGGCCTATGCTGATTTCCAGCAAGTGGACCCCAGTGCAATAATAATAAAAGGCGGTCAACTTGCTTTGTTGAACTACAAATCTGTGATCGGTCCTTTCCCGGATCGGAGCGTTATGGAAGTTTATTACTTCCAATTTTTAAGGCGTTAAGACTTAAGCAGTAAAAACGGGAAGAAACACAAGAACCTTCATATGCGAATGTAATAACTTGCGGGTTGCAATACCGTCTTTAATGTTGGTCTTCAATGTTCGAAGCAGTCCTTACTTTTCAAGCAGACTTTGTATGCAATGGTTTTACAGAGAAAATTCTCCGAAGTATTTCATTATGATTTCATTACGATTTAGGAGTTTGTCCTGGAGTCGCATTCTACTCTGGTTCGTATTGTTGCTATCAGTATTTATCAAATTCCTCAAAGAACAACAAACTGCTAAGAAAATTCAATGGAATGGTAAAAATGTAATTTGATAAAAGAAAATTGGGTCAAACATGCTCGCATAACGGGCGCATTTCACTTTAACCACTTAGTTTAGCTCAGGTGTAAAATTGTTGTAATAAAACATACTCTAAGTACTCGTTTCGCGTCACATTACAACCTACTAAATATTGTGTTGTTTTCTTTATTGGAAACGTAATATAAATTAACATTTTAACGACTTTCCATCCATCGGTTAGACATAACGCAGTTCGTAACTTTTCACATTCCGTCTTAAGTGTTAACTCAAGTGAATTATAAGTTGTTACAGCAATTGAATGCTTCATGTAAGACTGGCAAGTAATTACAGCAGTAATTTGTATACGACTGCGTGCCTGTTGGTTGATACTCATTTGCACCGGGAAGGAAAACCAACAGCACGAAAAAGAAGGAAAACAAGAAAAACAAAAACTCATAAATTCCAAAGAAACATAATATTACTTACATTATGTCTACATTTCATATCAGACACACTCGAGGTGGTAATATGCGTAAAGGGAAATCGAATTCCAAGTAACATACATGGTACATCAACGTATTCTATCGTAATATAAAAAAATCGCGGAAAACGGAATAAATGTTGTGTACCGATAACTTTCATAGGGAACTGATCATGGTGAATTGAAAATGCGGAGATACCAAAGGGAAATTCTGCTGTCCAGGATGGATTGTAGGGGTCAAGCAGAAAGCTTAGATCCTTTACTCTTTAAAGTTTTAAAGTGTAAGTTTTTAACTGTGAAGTCCTTTACTTTGTAATGTACTAAAACAACGATTGTTTCAGAGACCACATATGTAACGACTCAAGGATCAATTTCCACCCAGTTTAACACATCCGAATCATGAGGTGACATCGCATCGACATAATTTGAATCAAATCTAATATTGATTTATTTGACAAGACGAAATAACTAAATATTTTGCAGGAAGTTATGGTCACTTCAAAGATGCTGAGCTCCACCACATAAAAGGCAAAATAATTTTCTTCTAAATTTTACCTAAGTTCAAACTGAGTACGCATTTCATTATTATTTAGTTGTTGTAGGGTAAGTCCGGGATAGATGGACCACCGGTATAGACGGACCATTCGAATATTTCGCTCGTCTGTCACAGCAGCGCCGCATTCGTTAGCTAGTATTTTTCTACTCGTGCAGACGTTAGCACGTTTAGTTTTGCTCGTGAGTGTCACATGTTTTTTAGGAAAAAAACTTTGTTTATTTCATTTGGTGAGTTGAAAAATATTTTTCACTGGATTTTATTGTTATGTGGTTAAGTTAGTTTAATTGATTTTGACGTAAGATCAATGCTATAGCTCGATTGTATAGTTGAGTAAGGTCTTAACCTAAAATGGTGCTCCAGTAGCGTTGTTTGTCTGAATGAGTAGCTGGTCCATCTATCCCTGACAATTGGGATCGATGTATCAGTGACATTTGGGATAGTTGGCCTACTTGAAAAGAACGTGGAATAGTTGGACCATATTTCCTATTAGGACTTTACTTCTAATATAAATTAAATGATACTTATCAAAATTATTTTAAACACAAAGGTGTGTCCTGATACGTTGGTTTTTTTATGTTATAGGAAAATGCCTACGTTCTATACCAGAAAACGCATGTCTGGGAGGGGAGAATGGTCTGAACGTAGCTTGGAAAATGCAGCCAGAGCTGTTCAAAGTAAGGAAATGGGAGTTAATGCTGCAGCGAAGGTGTTTGGAATACCGAAAATAACTTTGAAAAGACGCATCAAGCTACAAAGTTTTAGTAAAGGTCCCATGGGAAAAAACTCATTAATAGGAGTTGAAAATGAAAAAAAAAAATTGTAGTACACATAAAAAAATTACAATCGAAGGCGATTTACTCCAACCAGAGACTCAGTACGTTCTATGGCTTACTATTTAGCTGAAAACCTGCAATTGAAGCATAGTTTCAATCATGAAACAAAGCAAGCAGGCTACGACTGGCTTTCTTCTTTTCTTGTTCGCAATCCTGAACTGTCCATTCGGCAATCTGAAGGTGTGTCCATTGCGAGAGGAAAAGGTCTAAATAAAATAGATGTCAAAGCGTTTTTTGACCTCTTAAAGAATGTTTTGGAAGAAAATGGTCTTATAGATAAACCTGGCAACATTTTCAACATGGACGAAACAGGTTTACAGCTTAATAACAAACCAGGGAAGGTAGTTGCTTTGAAAGGTTCCAAGAATGTAACTTCTGTTACTTCAGGAGAAAAGGGTGAAACCATATCAGTATTGCCAAGTGTGAATGGAGAGGGTACATTCTTACCACCTTTTTGCATAATGAAAGGAAAGAACCTAAAGCAGGAGTTTTGTGACGGTTTACCACCTGGCGCTGAAGCAAAAATGTTGCCATAGTCTGGCTATGTAAATAGCGATTTATTTTTTGATTGGCTGAAAAACCATTTCATTCCAAGAAAACCAGCAGGAAACGTGTTTCTTCTTTAAGATGGACATACATCACACACTAGCTGCGTTGAAATGCTAGAGTTCGCAGAAAATAATCAAATAATTTTGATGAGTATTCCTCCCCACACCAGTCATTGGCTTCAACCATCAGACCGCGCTTTCTTCAAGTCTTTAAAAATGAACTATTATTCTGCTTGCTCAAAGTACGTGACCAATAACCCTTCAAGGAAGATAACTCGACTGCAGTTTGGTGCGCTTCTTAGCATAGCTTGGGGAAAGTCAGCAAACGCAGAAAATGGAATAAGTGGATTTAGAACGTGTGGAATCATTCCATTTGAACATGATGCGATACCAGACTACGCTTTTTTGTCAGAATCAATGGACTCTAGGCCTCCAGATACGTCTCTTGTTTACGAAAACGTTATGACTGGTGTTGATGTTGCTGGCTCCGGTAGTTCAAAAAATGATGCCACTGTTGCTGGTCCTAATAGCCCAAGTGATGATGTTGCTGTGGCAGTTTCTAATTCCTCAAGAAGCGGTTGTAGTGCTGGTACTTCAAGAAGCTTTGAAAATGTTCCTTTACCTGGACCTTCTGAAAAGCACCAGAATAAATCTGAAATTGTGACCCCTTCAATGTTATTGGACAAACTACATCCAGTGCCTTGTGTCAACAAAGTTCAGACTGTGAAAAGAAAAGTTCAAACTATATCAACAGTGTTAAGCTCTCCAGAAAACATAACCGTTCTGAAAAGGAAAAAAAAATGAGAAAAAGTCAAAAATTAAAATAAAAGAAGAAAAGTAGAAAGACTGAGAGGAAAAGACAAGAGGAAAGGAGAAAAAGAAGCTAGAGAAAAGAAATGAGAACAATAAGCAAACAACGATCAATAAAAGTAAGAGAACGCGAAGAAAAAAGAACTAACGTCATCCTCAGATTCCGAAGATATTGATATCGACACAATTTGCAACGACAATCTCTATGAAAATGACTGGGATGAAGATTTCTGTGTATGGTGTAAAGAGAACTACAACGAAACAAAACGAGATGAAGATTGGATTAAGTGTGTGTCATGCTCCCGCTGGACACATGAAGGCTGTACAAGATTCGAGGATGAATGTGATTACTGCGGAAAGCAAGATCCTCCAAATAAGATGACAAATAAGATGATAAGAGAATGTTTATACCCTAAGCTTGGGACTCCCAGGCGCACAGTTCTGCTGAAACACATATGAAACAATTCCGCTGTCGACCTGATAACCTAGCCTTGAACCATTTGAGATATTACTTCCGACTAGGCCATTAGCCAGGCTAGGGAAGAAAGTGCTAGAAAAGAGATCTCCCGTCCACGACGTCTTCCAATGCTCCAGTAAAGCTTTTTTCAGTGCCGGGACTGCCCGAGCATATTGAGTCACGTGATTCCATTTGTCAACCGTTTTCAGCACTTCACCGACCGTAGTCTCTGGAGAGAGCTCTCCAATTTCGCTGAAGAGGCCCCCGTGCTCCATTCTTCAGCTTTTTCAAGCGAAGAATGTGTGACAGGCGTCATCCACCTTTCCTGCACAAAATACAACGTTTGTAGGCCGTAAACTGTCAATCTTAAGCAGGTAAAATGAAAAACAACCATGCCCGCTTAAGATCGGTGACAAGTAGAAATCGACTGAGTCACGGCCTCGGGTCAGGGGTCAAACATGCAATCGATCTTCCCTTTTCGTCTGGCTCCCAGGACTATTGCTAATCACTGAGAGAGCGTTGTTTGTCTTGCCAGGTAACCTCTTTTCGGCTGTCATCGCTTCTTCGCAGGAAAATATTTCAGCACGCTCTCGCAAGGAAGGCGATGGCTTTCGATGCTCCGATCACCAGCTCTGCCGTGGCGGAGACCGTTCGATATGCGCATGAGATTCGCAGCGCTCCTTGTCTCTGTACCTGTTTCATCAAACGCTTCCAGTGCAACTCCTTGCAGAGAACGGCGCCCTACAGTTCTTGCCCATAGAGTAGAACCGACTGCACAACGCTAGTTAGGAGTCATATACTTGATGTGTTGAGCCCTCCTATGTTGGCCATTGATCGTGGGAGTGCCGTTACACGAGCTGCAGCCTTGTCAGCTGTTGCCCTGATTTGAAAACTCATCTTCGAGTTTATCAGGATGCCCAGGTACTTTACTGCTGATTAAGTATCAACCAGCGCATCCCCAACACAGATAGGCCTTACCCTGACGGTTCTCTATTTGGTCAGAACGACCACTTCGGCTTTTTTCCAGTGCCAGCCTTAAATCGTGAGCAGTTCAAACCATAGTAGTCCGTCATTGAAGATGCTCTACAGGTCCGGGCGGAGGATGGAGCCCTGAGCGACACCTGAAGAAAGAATCGTCTTTTGGCTACCTTTCTTCGAGTTGAATCCATAGAGGAGGCTGCGGTCCATCAGATAGTCCCTCAGAACCCGCATTAAATTGCGCTTTTCAAGTGCTTCCAGAATATCCACCAATTGAATGCAGTTAAATGCATTGCGGACATGCAACCAGCAAGACTATCCGTAATTTGGAAATGCTGTGTGTCTTTTCACTAAATTTCCGATTGCATCAATAGTGGAGCGACCTGTTCAGAAGCCAGTCTGCCGTGGAGATAGGTCCCTGGCAACAATAATTGCGTGAGCGTGTCTACTCCTGATGGCTTTAGTGAAAACTTTAACGGCCGTGTCTAGCACACACAGTGGGCGGCTAGTCCGCACAAGTCTCATCACCTTCGAAAATCCATGCCAAAACCCTGTAAAGACTACCATTTCGGAAGGTTTCGAATCGGTTTGGAGGTTTTGGTAACGGACTTCTTAAGTGGTCTTAATTTGAAAATAGACAATTCTACACAAATGTGAATATTTCGTTGCTAAAGGCCTTTCGTGAGTGAGCTAGTGAAGCCCTCAAAGGAAGTGTTAATTGTACAGGGTGTAATTGTTGTTCACAAAGAGGATCCAAGAGCCTAAGTAGCCCATCATAATGGACGTTTCGAAGTTGAGGCTCACGGGTGGAGCTCTGAGATGATATCACTGCCATTCTCGAGCTGTTTTCTTCTGAAATAGTTGGATAGATACATATTATATAATAGTTATATTATATAATAGTTGGATAGGATAGAGATATTCTAACCTCTGGATAGTGAAAAGAGCTAGTACGATCTTATCCATTTTCCTGCTCGGTATGAGCAAGGTGAACTTCGACTGCTAAACTATTGCATAGCAGTATTGTAACTACTACATAGCCCTGCTGCAGGGGTCCTACGTATCCTCATTCATGTCAGGCACTAGATTTTGCCCAAAGTTTACCTTACTACTGTTGATGAGTTCGTGAGACCGCTGCCTATTTGACTTATGAGCTAATGATCCGGGGCAAGCCTCTCACATCTTGGGATGCTGGACCTCTCATATGAGATTATGGCATTGTCTTTTCAGAAATTTCAGGTGACCACCAGACTTTCAGGCGGGTATTTTAATTTCATAACTGAATTCACTACCTCTTTAACTAAAAGTGCTCCTTCCCGGCGAAGCTTTCGTGAGTGATGGTCGTACCTTGAGCTTTCTTAACAAAACCCACTATATTTGCTTTGCCAGTATTTCACTAAATCTTGGAAAACTAAACGTAGCAGCTCAGTAGGAAACACTGAAATTTTCCAATGCAATTTTCTAGGGATCATCGGCCTATAAGTCCTTCAGCACTCTCGAATTTTTACACTGTAGTGATAGAGACTAGGAAGCTGATTTGTCACGACATGTAAAGAAATGAAGCTTGTGTTCAATACGCAGAGCCTCGTTCTAGCTGTCATTTTCAGAACCCATTTACTACAAGGACTGACGTAACAATAACCTATTTGATGTTTTTGACCACTTTTATTGTATTTGAAACAGTATCCTCAAAAATTTATCTGGCTTTGGGTATACATAAAAGAGCCTACATATAGAACAACGAACCCAAAAAAACCATTTCTTGGTCCTGGCTTGAAATGAGAACAGACACAGATGACGGATGTACTTGGCGTGACAGGATAACATGTTGGAAAACTTCTGGAGTTATGTTAACTTGTCGCTGAGCAAGTAGACTCGCTTAATCGGTCAGATGCTTGCGTTTATTATCTTCAAGTGTATAGTTCATGATGATAATTGAAACAATAATAATTATAATTTTAGTAAGTCTTATAATTACTATAACAAAAGTAACAAAAAATAAACAGTACTGTTGTTTCAAAAGAATAGTTTGAAAAAAATAATAAACATAAGTTTGAAAAGAATTATGAAACCAATGTGTCAAATGAATTCAATGGGTCACATTTGTAAGAAAAACTTGTACAGAACAAATGCTTGCAATAGCCAAATTTTTGACAGATGATACACTATATATCATCTGTCAAATATGACAAAAGCAAATGCTCGCCAGTCAGAAGAAGTAACGACGACCTCCAAAGTCATATAAGGGATATGACTTTGAACATAGTTTTTTATCGAGTAAATTATTGGTTCTGTAAAGTATGTATATTAGGCTGCGGTTTGTGAGAGAATAGCACTTACGTGCGTTCGGTTAGCAACTAGATTCAAAATCAATGATAACATCAGTCTCTAAAAGGTGAGACGAGCGGATTAGAACTGCACGTCACACGCAATCGAGGAGCTCATGACCATAAACGAAGCAAAATTGTCAAGTTCCTTAAACAAATTGAATGAGAGACTTAAAGCGAGGACCCTCTTCTAAGACATTGAGGAAGCAATCATCCAAAATATGATTTGGTAGCACTGCATTCAGGAAGTCTGCACTAGATTTGGCTTAGCTATCACAGTGTGAGTGTACCAAGAGCTGAACAGAATTCGTAAGTTACGTTAACAACCGTTCGTCACCAGGACGAATTAGATAGCTGGAAGCACCTGTAATCTTACAATTTAGTTTTAAAAATGAAAATATGTTTGTGAGCTGGCAAGTTACAACAGAAGGACTTTAAAAAAGCATCATATGTCCACATACGAATAAGCGAGAATACTGTGATATGAAGGTTACAAAGTTTCACTTCTAATAACAATGAACAAAGAATTACAGGTTGTAATTAAGGCTTTATGGTGAGACACAATCTCAGGTGAATACTAGTGCGGGTTTGATTGTTGTGTTATGTCTTCAACAAGAATTTGCTGCGACGAAATTAATCGTCACAAAACGCGAGACAGGTTGAAATTGAAAAGTTCAAAGGTGGTGAACCGGGCAAGATAATTTTCAAGTATATACAACTAGTAGCGTATGATTGCTTCCAAATTCTAAAAGAACTACTTCCCCATGTCTAAAACTTCCCTTTTCTATGCCTCAATTTTAAAGGAATTCTTTCTCCAAAAGGTGCAAAAGGAGGTGGGACTGAGAGCTCAAGTCTGACTTCTTTTGTTGCTACGATTGGCCGAGCGTAATGCACCACCTGGCTCTTTTTGTTAGCCGATTTCAGCATCCCTTCCATTCTCCTGACGGAGCTCTCCCACTTTATCAGCAAAATCATTGCGCAGTCTGTCGCGTCTTCTGCATCAACTTGGTACGTATGACAGGCACCATCTTTCTCTTCAATGCAGAATGTGCAATCTGTCGACCGTGACTTATCAATCTTGGACAGGTGAGCCCTGTCGACGCAATAGCTGAATCAGAAATGGATTTAGACTGACCCACGATCTCAAATCGTTGATGGCTGCTTGATCCAGCTTCCTTGTAGCTGAAACTCTGAAGAATGTTGCCACTCGTCGAAAGTGCATCGCGTCTTCGGATGTAGATTGATATGATCCCCCAACATTGGCTCTTAGTCTGCATTTATACTTAGCGCTAAGCCAATTTCATGCATAGTGATCCAGCTCCCTACCCGGTGCATTGAGGCATTTAGTCTTAGTTGCACTGGCTCTGATAATTAACCATCGACCAATGCTGCAACATAATCCACTAAGCCGATGAGTGGTGAGCTTTTGGGCCGTTCGAGTCTTAGCGGTTCGTCGTAGGAGATGTCCCATAAGTCCTTACCGTTGATGGAGCCTTGCGACACATCAAATGCGACTAGTATCCTCCGTTGAACTTGCTCCCTGTCATAGATCAAACTACGATCATTCAGATAATATCTATTTATCTACAGATAGATATCTATCTATCTTCCTTCAGATAAAATCTAATCACCATCCGCATCAGATATTCTAGTAAATGGTATGAGTTCTCCAGAGTCTCCATCCAACGGATTTCAACGCATGCCTGATGTCCAGCGTGAGATGGTTATCTGGCGTTCCAACTGACTGCATGCCTCCATCTATTGGATCCTAGTCACCACCTCGGCAACTGCATCCATAAGGGACCAAACCTGCTCTGAAACCGCAAAATCGGGGACAAAGGTTGGCATCAGTGAATCAGTGAGTCAGTGAGTCGTCCTTTTCTTTTTTCCTTGTTTGGCAATTTTAGTAGACAACCAGTTTACCGAAGGCTTGCTGTGCAGTACATAACTACATCTCTAGCAGGACATAAATACAGATTGCCAAATAGTCCTCCAGACCTCCCCAATTTTTGTTTTTCTCGGATTCTTCTGTATGCAGCCGAAGATGTAATGGCCCAGGGTCGATAGGCACTTGCCAGCGTTGTCGCATTTATTAGTGGTGTGTTAGATCCAATTCGGGTGTGGGTCTTTCAGGATTGACGAAAAATGATGATTGTATCATATGATGATAAAACAACCCATGAAGCCAGGCATGTTCACCCGCAGGCAAAAACTACTGCGGACACTGCCTCAATAAGTGAAAAAATCGATGCAGACCTGCGAGAAAACAACGAGAATTCAATCAATGAGCGCTTCGTGTTAACAACAAGGGTGCGAGTCCGAAACATTCCTCCTGCTCAAGGCGATGGAGCAAAACCCACGAGGAGCGGAGTTGAAGCACAAGACCCCCCAGCTGACAGTGGGCCAAAAACTTCACCTGAGAACGAACTGGCTAGGATAACCGTCGACAGAAGTGAAGAGGAGCGGCTTACGCGAAACATTAGCACAGTCTTAAAAATTATGAAGAGCGCCATCAATGTCAATAAGGAGAATATCAATAAGGACATTAAAAACGGGATCGGTGAAATCGGAGACCTGGTCGACAGGATTCACAACTATCGACGCAGGTGGCTTAGGGCAGAGAATGAGCAGAAGGAGCTCAGTAAAGTCACAACAAAAGCTGAAAATATCACTCGCTACGCAAGCGGCAAAAGGTTGGTATGTAGCTCACTACAGCCGAATCGCGGAAAAAGAGTGAAGCGGTCTGAGTCAACAGCCTCCAGCCAAGGGGAGGAGATTGGCGGTGACTTCCAATTGGTACGCTCCAAAGCGCAACAGAACGCTGCGAAGAAGGCACAGCGTGTGAGAGCCGAGGAAGGTACCAAACCCATGCCTGAAACGCATGAATGTTTGGAACTCAACGAAATGCCTAGAAGGACCAAACACAAGCAGCGTAGGGATGCTCCACATATTAAATCCATAAACGGAAGGACTTACGTCGACGTCCTCAAAGAAACAAGAGAAAATGTGGAGCCCGAGAAAACAGAAGCCTGCATACAGACGTTACGAGCGACCACAACAGGTAGCCTACTCGTGGAACTTGGGGCGGAATCCACAGACAAGCGCATGTCCGAGAGTGCACCCAAGGACGTCCTTGGTTCGAATTCTGTTATCTCGACAAGACAGCCAATGGCCTCTTTAGAAATAAGAGACGTTGAATGTATCGTGGAAGCCAAAAAAGTGGAAGAGGTCATTAGAAAAACTCTTCCTACGGCAGACAGCTTTGGGGTAAAGTTGTCGCCTACGATCCCTAGATTGCAAAAGGTCGCAAAAGTGGACATCCCAGAGAAAGCCACTGCGCAACTCCTGGCCAAGGAGAAAATCAAAATCGGCTGGATAGTATGCAGAATTCGTCGGAGAGTGGTCCTGACTCGATGCTATAAATGCATTAACTTCGGACACATCTCTCCGAACTACAAGGGGCCAGATCGAAGTAACCTGTGCTACAAGTGTGGCACTCCTGGCCATAGAGCGAAAGAGTACACAAATATGGCATGCTGCGTTTTGTGCAAGCCTGAAACCTGAAGATCTGGCACATGTTCAAGGAAGTGGAGTTCAAAGAGGCACTAAGCAAGAGAAAAGGCAAACTATGAGTCCTCCAGATCAATCTGAACCGTAGCACGACCGCACAGAATTTGCTTGACCAGGTCGGGAGAGAGAAAGAAGTCGATCTGCTGATAATATCTGAACAGCATCGCAACAGGGAAGAGGCAGGATGGTACTGGGACCAATCTGGAACCGCCGCCATCTGGGTGCGGAATAGCATTCGGCTCCCAGATCATAGCTCCAACATCGGGCTTTATGCTGATCAGGTGTGCGGATATGACATTTGTCAGTGTCTACTTCACGCCGAATGAGCCAATGTCATTTTTTTAGTACAAGCTCGACGAATTGGAGGAAACCGTTTCGAGCATTGAAGGGCGAATCCTTGTTGGTGGCGACTTCAATGCCAAGGTGGTTGAATGGGGAATACCTCATCCGCATTCCAGAGGGAAACGAATCGTAGAAATTGTGGCTAGGACTGAACTTGTCGTCATGAACGTTGGGAACACACCAACCTTTCGCCGGAGAGGCTGCTCGGGAACCATCCCGGATGTGACGTTCGCTTCAGAGTCCTTTGTGCCCATGATAGGCAAATGGAAGGTACTGGAGGACTACTCGGCGAGTGATAACAAGTGTATTGCAATCGAAATCGGTGAGCGTGTTCCTCGACGCGTAGCGTCGGGAATGTGACTCATGTGGATGAGTCACATTCCCGAATGATGGCATACAGGTTGGCTAGGAAACTCCTTTGCAAGTTAATCCACAAAAGCAAGGCTCAGTGTCAGCAAAACCTCATCAAGGATATCAACAAAGACCCGTGGGGCCTTATAAGCTGGTCATGCGGAAGCTCGGAGCCTCATGGACGCCCTGTGTGCTTGAGGCAGAGAGAATGCACGAGGTTGTCCGGGCACTTTTCCCAATGCACACCGTCCGATTCGATGCTCCATGCGACGAAAGTCCTGTTGACTGCCAGCTTTTCACTGCGAAGTAGCTGAACAACGTGATGCTCACATTCAAAATGCGAAAGGCGACGGGACCAGCAGAAGTGTTACAGTGTTACATCTTTGTCCTGACATGTTGCTCAGCATATTCAATGCATGCCTACCAGAGGCTGTATTCCGAAAACGCTGGGAGGAGGCGAGGCTTGTGCTGATCAGCAAGGGGAAAGGGAATCCAGAGCTACCATCTGAATATCGGCCCCTATGTATGCTGACCGCCGCCGGGAAAGTGCTCGAAAAGCTCATCAGAGCCGCAGGGGATCTGTCTCCTCAGCAATACGGCTTCAGGGCTAGGCCATCTACGGTTGGCCCGATTATAGAAGTGGTGAACGTTCAGAGGACGTGGTTCAGACGTAGCGGCATTAGTCGCCGGACGCACTGTTGAGCAAGCGCAACTCAGACTAGGTATGATAATGCATTGAGTGAGCGAGTTGATCACAGGCCGTGGGGTCAGCTTAGCGCTGGTAAAAACCGAGGTCGTCATTCTGACCAAAAAGTAGATCACCAGAGTTATACCCATCCCGATTGGCGAAGAGACCATCGAGTCCAAGAAGACAATCAAATACTTTGGCATGATGATTGACTCGAAGATGAGCTTCTTCTATCAAATCAGAGTGTCGGCAAACATGGCCGCAGACGAAGTATCGGCGCTCAGCCGTCTGATGGGCTACATTGAGGGACGCCTACTGATCAGCACAGTGGAGTCGGTGCTGCCATACGACTCCGAGGTTTGGGCTGAAGCTTTCAGTAAGGAGTCGTACCGGAAGCGACTGATGCAGGTGTAAAGACGAGCTGCTTTGCGGGTTGCGTCTGCATACCGTGCTGTCTCTGAGCTGGCAGTGCTGGTCATCGCGGGTACGACACCTATTGTGCTCCTTGCTAAGGAATGGAGGAGGCTATACCTGTGCAGGGGAGAAGAAGGTAGAGAGGCTGCTTCACGCAAGGAGAGAAGAAGGACTCTTGCTCTGTACCAGGAAGGGTGGGTAAATGAAACACGGGGCAGGTGGACCGCGCGTCTAATCAGGGATCATGAGCCATGGCTCTACCGCGGATGATGCTTGCCACACCTTCTTCACATGCGAACGGTGGATGAGACAGCATGTACATCTCAGGCAGAGAATAGGGGAGATCTCTCCAGATACCCTAGTGAAGAAGATGCTGATGTCTAAAAACAAATGGAACTGTGTTTTGCACTACGCTCGGGCGGTTCTCACTATGACGAAGGACTTCGTCGATCGCCTGTCGGCGCAGAGGGAAGAGGGCTCACTCTCTCAGTAATCCCTCTCCTTTCTGTCCATTCCTACTGAGGGAGAGATCTCTTCAATCTGAAGGTGCCCGTAGGCGAGGCTTAAGAAGCCTCATCAAAAGTAATGTGACAAACAGTTCCAGGCTAGGTTCTCGGTGTGACAGAGGAGGTGTTTAGTCAGTAGTTCAGTGGCTATGTGCCACTGAGGACTCCGACACTCAGGGCGTAAAAAGTCTTCACCTGCTAACCAAAAAAAGGGATATACCAGTGTGACACTTTCAAAAAAAAAAACACATTTTTTGGCTTGAATAGATTTTGAATGGCAGCGTTCTAAAGAGCGACCACCCGCAGGTATACACCCCTCCACCTGCCTATAGACGGAGTTTTGGAGTTAGTTTGTAGTTACTCGAATCGTTCGCATTGTAAACAGTACAGAGGTAGTATATGGGGCCTACATAAGTGTATACGATTCTTATGTATACGGGTACATACTGTAATAACGAAAGTTATAATGAGTTGCTATGGCAATTTGCGCCAAAGCACCTTCACAGCGGGTTGAAAACGATGGAGCTCGCTAATTTCCCAGCAGTTTCGATATTCAGTGATGGTTTTTATAGTATTTGAAAAATGATGGAAGTAATGGGCGACGTTATTGCGAAAGAATATGCAGTTCAAAGAGATGACAGCCAAATCAATCAGGCGCACATACGTCCCGCGGCGTCCTCGAAAGAGGAACGAACAGCCCGGAGACAAGCAGGCATTTTTCGAGGAAGAAGAAGATGTATCGTATGGGGCAGACATAGCAGATTAGCAATTTTTATGGTGAATATAATTTTATCTAGCAAAAATCTAAAAGCTTTAAGCGCGTTTTTCTTGAAACGACAATTTTCAAAATAGCTGACATCATAACTCAACGAGAAATTGACCGATCGACTTCAAATTGAAACTGAGTATTTTTGAATATATTTACTTTACAATAACCTACGATTTTTTGATCGGTTGAAAATTGTCAATTTTGTCGCCATTTTGTTAATTTTTGATATTTTTAAAAATCGTGGGTCATTGTATAGGAAATACTTTCAACTTTAATAACCTTGTTGTATTTTTTGTTTCAGCTACTCATTCGCCCGGAATCATGTCAGCAGTTGGGGAACTTTTATTTTGGCACCTGTGAAGACAGCACATAACTTCGTTATTTTTCAATAGTTTTGTAAAATAAAATCTTAAAATATAGCTGAAAATATATCTTAATATGTCCAAAAAACTTCAAAACATTCTATCGAGTACTTTCTTTTAAAGAAATTCCCGAAAATCGCGTAATTTTTTTATGAGTTACACTTATATAGCCCCTTAATTTGGATGCTATTTAGGACTTCAAATAAGTCTGTATGCGTGTGTACTTGTTGGGGTTTGAGAATGCTTGCTTTGGCTAGTGTGAAAACTTCTTCAATTTTATGGATGCCACCCTGTCCGAGAGCCTATTTGAAGTTAAAGAGGACGTTTGCATGTTCGTCCCTGAATATCCATTTATTCTCAGCTGTTTCTTAGTTGTGATCATTGAAACTGATTTTCTGTAGTGCGTTCCTTAAACTTCCCAACTGTATGTGTCTAAAAAGAGGGCTTGGAGACGAATGTCATATCCGGGGTTGTACTCACGCAGCCCTTACGGCACGACTAGTACCGCTCGCGCTGCCATTTATAAGATGCGTTATACACATAAAAATAACTGAGCAATACCCCATTTACAATATGTTTTGCACTGAAGATACCTTGTCAAGACTAGTCGACAAGAACATGAGTATCCTCTGAACTCGAGGCAGCGTTCTCCAAAGAGTTGAGCTTCACTGGCTGAAAAGATGTCATTCGGTGTAAGGCATAGACTTTAAAACTACGAAAATTTATATATATATATACCCCACGTGAAATCATCCCTTCGTTTACAGCTCTGAACTCTCAAATGTGTACTGTTCCGAAACTTAGATGTCGCAAGAACCAAATTCGTCAGGGTATCATCGTGCTGAATTTTGTGAGGATCTCCCGTCTGGATGAGCCTTTTTGACGCTTTTCTATGGGCTTGGTTGTCATCAATTGTAATTCGTTGGCCAAGAAACCATAACTGTTTTCTGCTTCATTCTCGCTTCTCTTCTTTTGGTCCCTTGTAATGGGTAGCTGGCACATCTATCGGTGCTGCTATGAGCCAGAGCATTTGCATTTCGAGTAAGGCCCTTTACTCTTTCTTCGCTTTAAGCCGCTTACATCTGTAATACGCGGTGGTCAATGAGGACATAATGGTCAATGAAAATGAAACCGAACTTACTGCATAACCAAACGAGAACAAAGAGACGGTGGACAGTGATTTCGTCACACAATCAAAGCTCAAATTAATGATCTGTAGTGCCATTGATGGTTAGTGTGGCAAATTTGTCCATTAAGACTCCCTCATCATAAATTAATAATTATGTAATGATTTCGGTATGCACTGAATCCAGTTGGGTCCTTTGGTCGGCGCAGCAGGTTGTTCTTGAGTTCAGGAATGTGATTGGCTGGAAAAATTCAGAGCTACTTATCCCCACAGCTCAGGATCTGTGTCAAGGATCAATGATACGATGCGGGAAGTTTTGAATAGTTCAAAGCATTTATTCGTCATCGCCAAATAAAAAGGATACTATGATGTGATGTTATGCGTGTCAAATACTAAATCGATTTGTAAATGACTGAAAATTAAGTTCAATTTTCGCTGGTAAATATCTTTGTATTCATCATTTTCGCCCTATCAGGTACCAGCAAATAATGTTTAAAATAATGGGGATGATAAACGCTGGTTATTTATGTAAATTTACAAAGATAGAAAGGTAAATTAACAAGAACAACTGGATTTAACTCGAGTATGTGAGTGATGACTGTAATATTATATTTTCCAGTTCAGCAACTTCTTGCATGTGTGGAAATGATACATTTCGAACATTTCTCCACTCAACACAAATTGTATAGATGTGGTCCTCGTTTGTAACTAATTAATCAATTTAACACAACGTAGCCAAGTATAGTTTAACAGTTTATGCGTGAGCAAATACTCTTTAATTGATTTTTTAATTCTGAAATTAACATAAGATAACAGAAGATCGTGACTACTTTGTTTGCTTGATATATTTTGTGACTCTTATGAAAGATAATCAATCAGCAACTGACCTGCAAATCTGTTCATTAATTTCATAGAAAGATCATGTAAATTTTCAAATGTATTCATGCATGAAGGATTTTGAATCACTCAACCCAAAAATTTCAGACTAAAACCCTGTGAGTTTGAAGCGAGAAAATAACCGCGAATTTCTTGTTAGTTAGAAATATCAACTGGAGATTTTTATTCTAAATAAATTGCAGCATCCTGCAATCACAGTGAAAACTTTATATTTTATGTATATCGTGCAACACAACAAGGGTTTAATCAAGAAACGCTATGAGCGAGAAATTATGTTCAGATTAATATTATCGAGAACCTGCATCGTGTATTTGTTTCCATTTTTACCTCGTTCTCATCCTAATAATAATCATCACCTCAATGGCAGAAGTATTAATTGGTTTCTAGTAAGTTCTGAAATTTCCAATTCCAAATGATCTTCAAATCAGTCAAGGAGAGACTTGATTGACCGAAAAGACAAAACAAAACGGCCGAGAACCAAAAAAGTATTTGAAAAATTTGGGGCTAAGTACACAGGCCTAATTTTTTTTTTCGTGAAAAAGTGTTTCAAGTTTAATAGGTTTCCTATAGCCAATGGGGTGTGCTGACCACAAATCTATGCTTAGTTTTTTCTGGCACGTCAGGTTTGTTTGTTGGTCAGCAAATAACGACGAACTTTCAGATCAACTTGAGGGAAAATATCCGGGCCATAAGATACTCAGTAATTCAGAAATAGACAACTCCATCCACGAACTCTCTGCGAGCATACTAAAGACCCTCAACAAATACGCACCCGCCAAACCACTTTCGTTTTTCAAATATGGAAAATTATCTCCTCATACCACTCACCTCATCCGAATCAAAGCTAGGTGGCAACAACGCCTTAAGAGAATCTTTCATAAGAATCTAAACCACATTAACGTTGAATATGTTTCAATGAAAGCCCAAATAAACTGTCTTGACACCCTTATAAGGGCGAACACGCGTGCAGAGCTGAACAAAATGTTCAAAGATCGCCTATCCGCCTTGAAACCATCCGCAAATGTTTTCAAAGAAATCAACGCCCTCACCGGCCGGCGGACCCCAAACTTCGACATAAATAAGAGCCCAATGCAACTGAATGGAGAAACAGTAACGTCAATGGAGCAAAAACTATCTGCGTGCCCCAACGACTTCAACCATCTGTTCGCAAAGAAGTCCTCGGCTGATCGCAACTTCAACGCCACTGTTGAGCGGAAAGTTAAAGAGTTTCTGCAAGGATACCAGGGCTCCTTTCTGACAATCTTCTCCCCCACTAACCGAGCTATATGCCCTTCAAGCGAACCCTTCAAATGCTTTTTTGCAACGCCCGACTGAGTCCTCTCCACATTAAGCTCATTAAACCATAAAAAGTCAGCTGAGCGAGTCGAAATCTCCAACTAAGTTCTAAGGAAATGTTCCGCCACCGTATTTAAAACCCTCACCTGCATTATAAACCAGTGCATAAACAACGGGTACTTTCCTCGAGCCTGGAAAACCGCAGTTCTAATCCTCTTACCCAAGAAAAATTCAAACGGAGATGTAGGTGAATTTAGGGCAAAATCCAAGCTCTCGAATTTAGGGAAGATATTAGAGAAGATCATACTTCTATCGTTCAAACCATTTGCCAAACCCCTCTTGCCTGCCAAGCAACTCGGATTTCAAGAAAAGTTATCTACGAAGCAAGCAGGGCTACTACTACACGACCAAATTTCGACCGGGCTAAGAATGAAGCAAACAACCGTGGCATGCTCCATTGATCTCGAAAAAGCATTCGATTCAGTGTGGTCGAATGGACTTATTTATAAACTCCTCAACAACTTATGCCCTGTTCCAGCTGTACGCATCACAGCCGACTTTCTCCAAGAAAGGTTCTGTTCCGTAAAGATAGCGGGGACATATTCAAAAATAATTAGTGTGAACTCGGGCGTCCCACAGGGATCCATTCTCGGACCGTATCTCTTTAACTTCTTCCTCCACGATATCCCCATGGCCCAGTCAACGAGTATTTGAAATGGCCCTACTCAGAACGTGCCCAAGTCAGCCGAAGAGCCTCTGCTCCTCAACCCCTTCAGACTTACACCCCTCTTTCATCAGACCACTAACCCTAATTGTAAATAAACTAGGATAAGTTAGATATAAGTTAGATATAAGTTAATATAAGAGCATTGTAATCAAAATCAAATACAAGCTTTTCGAGCAAAAGATGAATAAAAACTACAGCTCCAATCCAGCATAAGAATCGGTTACGACCAGATTTTACTTTTTCAAAAGCCTTTTGACAATTTGTTGCTGTCAAATATATGCCGTAGCTAGTCAAGAATGACATGTACGTATAAAACCTCAATAAATTTATCTATCTATCTGTCTATCGGGTTTGTTTGTGTTTCGTAGAAGTGTGTGGTGCAAAAGAAGAAAAGTGAAAACTGTGTTTCATAGAAACTGCAAAAACTACTGAGATAATCTTATTGAAACTATATTTAATAGAAAATTACATTATAACAATGAGTGGTCCATAAATAAAACAATGCAGTATAATCTATGTTGCACAATTGTTGCTTTGTTTTGAATAAAATCCTTCGCTTTTTCTCCGAAAACTGCGTTTTGTAGTTTTGTTTTGTGGACTTTTGTGAACGAGTCCCTTTTCAAGATCCAGCAGTAATCAGCCATCATTATAATATCCCATCTTCCTCGGTAACGTCTCTCCATCTTCTTTATGTCCTGATGGACTCTCTTCTTCTATTCCTGGCTGACAGCTTCAAGATTTTTGGGTAAAAAATCAACGTGGGAGTACAAAAAATGACTCTCGTATTACATCTCAGTATTTTATAATTTTCGACCATGTTGGCTACGATTTATATGTATTTTAGAGACTTGTTGTTTCCAAGGAAACAGTCTAAGACTTCTACAAAAGAACTCCATGCTTCAGATTCATCCTGGGTCATCGTATTCTGAAACAATCTGTGCGATTGTAATGTTAAAATTCGAGGGTCTACACAAGTTCCTTCTTTAATTTCAGCTTCAGAGAATGCAGGAAACTAGTCGCTTGCGTATTCAAAGCAGTCACGTTGTTTACTTAAGGTTTTGACAAAATGCTTCATTAATCCAAACATAATGTGAAGGGAAGGCAAACGAACTAATTTTTCGTGGTGTAAGTCTTTCTCTGAGTGGCCTTTCCTTCTTAACGTAATGTAAATTTCATGCTCGGCGGTCCCACTCGCACAAAAATTATGGATACTTTGTGGATCCAGACTGCCCACCGAAAAGCATGGATATTATTTTTGGGTCTCCACAAAGTTGCCAACAATATTCGTTTTACTCCATTTTATTCAGGAACAACTCAAGATTCTCATAAGTTTCTTTGAGATACACGGAATTGGCAACAGGCACCGAGGCAAAAGTATTTCCATTGTGCAACAAGATACTCTTCCAATTTCTCTTAGAAAAATCAATGCATAAACCCCATAATATGGACTCGTAATTGTCAGCTCCCAGTTTCAGGACTACTTCAGGAATGTTATTTCGATATACCAGTGAACCCTTTTCAAAGAAATATTCCGTGAACTCTTTTACACGATGCCAATACAACGAAAATGTGGTTCCTGGAGCCAACAGATTTTTGTCTTTCAGTCGTGATCCTAAGATCCTAAGGGCCCATTGAAGGATGCTGCACAAGATCCTTCAATGGGCCCAAATCTCCCCCTAAGTCATTTAGTCCAGCTTGAATGAACTGTTGAGGTTCGTCTATATCAAGATTGAATTCGTCTTCATCGAGTTTTTCGTTTGAACTTGCATCGGATGAATGTTATTGAATGGTGTTAAGTAAAGGTGGAGGAATACAGGAATGCGAACGCTTAACAGGCGGTAAATCGGGATACTGAACTGTATATTTTTTTCGAACTGAAAACCTTGACATTGCAGGAGCAAAAGTAACAATCGTTTCCATAGTTTTTTGGGAACCACCACACCATAGGAATGCCAAAGTGTATGAGCTACGTGTACATTTTCTCCATTTTCCCAGTAGCTCAACATACTGGAAGCACACTTTATGTGGAGCGGAAGGATTGTCCTGATCATCAAGCTTTACACCAAATTAAACGTGATAAGATTTTTTGATAAATTCTGTTATGTTTATGATGTTTTGCCATCGTCACATCACACCACTTGTAATAAAATTTATCTGGACTGCTTTCACACCTTCTTGATTCCAACGCACTAAACACTCAGAAAACAAAACACAACGCTACAAAATACTGACGGTAACTAACAATTTCGGATACAACTGCCGATGCCGTCAAGTTGACTTTAACAGTTGCGAAAATGAAAAAGTGTTGCCATTGGAATGAAACAAACTTAACTAAATATTTTCTATCGGTGTTTCAAGTATGTACTTTCAAGAAATAATTTTATTCCAATTTAGAAAATACCAATAAGGTACTCCTTTGCTCTGGTACAAAAAATCCCACAAGGTTTTTTAAATTTTGTAAAACATCCCAACGTGATGGGCTCAAACGTATTCATGTTTAAAATCAACGTGCCCGTATAAGCTGAGGACACTTATCAAATTCAAAACACCAAAAATCAAGTCGGCTTGCAATATTTTTAAAAGAGTAATTTAAAATTAAATTATAGAGATAAATTTAAATTACTTCATATAATTCTCCAGATTTGATGTTTTTCAACAGATCTAATCTACGACGGTGAAACTTTATAGCCTTTAACCCTATAATCCTTCATAACATGTGAACAAAAGGCTTACCCAATGATCTAATTCAACCACCGATGTTGAAACGTTGCGGACGAAAATCGGGTTAGAGAAAGCGAGCAAAGAAGGAATTCGTCTTCATTGGTCCTAATCGTTCAACCTTATTCTCAAATTTCTACGTTCGAGCATCTTTCGCTTAGGATCCTGAACAGAATCCTTCTATTGGTTTCCTGGAATTTTGTTTTCATGCATTCTTCCCTGGCAAATACATAAAGGGATTGACATCTGATATCTGCTCTTAGCTAGCCTCAGAACTCACTTTCATTGATCTCGATCTTTTGATCTCGTCTTCCGATTTCCTAGTCTGGGAAAGTTTTGTGTAGAATTTTCGCCAAAATCATCTCATCAGTTCCTTGGTTTGCTTGGATATCGTTTTACGTGCATTTTTCCGGTTCAATGCGTAGGGGATGCACGTCTGATATCTTCGCTTGTTC
Organism: Stratiomys singularior; assembly: GCA_954870665.1. Taxonomy (NCBI): domain Eukaryota; kingdom Metazoa; phylum Arthropoda; class Insecta; order Diptera; family Stratiomyidae; genus Stratiomys; species Stratiomys singularior. The sequence continues at coordinate 54,386,909 of OX940880.1, read as the reverse complement.
ACCCTCAGAACTCGCCTTCATTGGTCTTGTTCTTTGAATCTTGTCCTCTGATTTTAAAGCCGAGCAGCTTTTGCTTAGGATTCTTAACTAAATCCTCCTGTTGATTCCTGTGTTCACTCAGATGTTGTTTTGAATGCTTTGAATGTGACGCGTGATAGCGATAGATAGTGGTAGTGAAGGTCCTATACCTTAGCGACCCCGGAATTCATTTGCCTCGATCATTTAACCTAATCCACTAATTCCCAAAGTTTATCAGCTTCTGGTTTGTATTCTTAGCAGAACCTCTAATCGGCTTCTTGGTTTGCTCGGATGAAGTTTTTCATGAATTATTCCGAATGGAATTCACCATCAATAGCCTAGATTTTTCGGCTCGATCCTCCGATTTCTAAAGCTGGGCAATTTCGGAAGACGATTCTCAACAGCAATCTCCCATCAGTTCCTTGGGTTCCAGTTCTTTTTTTAATTGGACAGAGAGGGTTTCGTTTTGAAACTTTCCGAGCGAAGGTGTAGGCTAGGTGGTGTATCTGAAGGTGATGACTCATCAGATTGCTACATAGAACTCGATGGTAGAACCTGAAAGCTTTTATAAGTTTTCATATCGATGAGTATTTGTCTAATAACGTTTTGAATACGAAATTAAACAGTGCTGGAGGCAGACCGTCACCTTGTTTTAGGCCAGTATGTGTGGTAATATTTCGCGTTGCTTGAATCTGGTTCGAGTTTTTGTGGTCCTTGCAGGCAATACTGTAAGCTGTATAATATTTTCAGGTATTTTGAAAGAAGAAGTCCTAGTCCAAGAACTAGTCCGTGAGGTAAATTGTGGTCGATATGAAGTCCGCAATAACTTTATGTGCATCCACGTTCTACTTTCAGTATCCATTCTGTTTGTCGTACAGAGAAATGTTGATCCGTTGTTGACTTCCCTAGTCTTTTGACAAAAGTGTCAAGGACAAGAAGATTTACAGAGTTGTGTGGTTTGCGATCGAACCTATTTCTAAATATATTGCCTCAACAAAATTAGACAACATTCTGACAAGTTTATTTCCTATACATGCAACTGTTGTTTGAAACTCACTCATAAAAACTGTCTCATGAATCCTTTCCGTTCCAGTTACTATAATAAGTTGACAATAAGGAAGTGTATCCGTATTATCTGGGATTCCTTTCTTATTGTCTTTGAATTAAGTGTTTCAATGAGAGACAAATAGGATATCAAATGTGTCGTCGATTAAAATTCATTTGAAATATTCGAATATCTATGTTTTTTAGTAATTTTTAAAGAAGGTGGACTGTGACGTTAGCACAATATCCCAAATCAGGCTCTTGGGAATCTCCGTATATGTTTCAATATTGTATGCAAAACCAATCGCGCTACTCAAAATTAGTGATTCGAAATTCCGTTTATCAGGCTTCATCATTGTTTGAGATAGTCCTTATTCTTGGTGAACATCTTTGTTCGGAAGCATGCCCAGCACTTTTTTGAACAATGCTAATTCCTAGATCAAAGCCTATCCCTATTCAAATGATCCCGGCGGGTAACTAAGAATTGATTACTTGAGATGGTTTCCTCTATCTCTTCTGTTTTTCCTTCCTACAACTTGAGATGTGGTTTCTCCAAGTGAGGTGCCCCTAACGTCAGTGCTGTCTGTCTTGTTCCCGTCACCCACCGCAAGCAGACGCTTCAACTTCAGGGAGGCGATCTTATACTCTGTCAATGTGTTCGAGTTTTCGACAACCTGCGGTTTTTATGGTGGGGAGATGAAATTAAAAACACTAGCATATCCATTTTGGTCTCTGCCGAGGTCTTCTTTTTCCTCGGCCGAAAGGCCGTTGATGAAGCATACTCCTACCCTTTTGAGTCCTTCTAACCGCTTTTCAGTTTAACTACTTATTTTTGCGCTAATCAGGTTTGTTCAATTCATTCCCGAAGGGTCCGAACTCAAAATCGCTAGTAGGTAAAGGAAAATTGAGTATATACAATACTTATGTTATAAGGACTAAGGTAAACTGTAAAATATGGTAGACCACCGATAATCACTTATTAATGAACATGGACTTTCAATTAATCGAGCGTACCGAAGACGCGTCAAAACTGACTTTTTTGTTTTGAAAATTTCTAAATTTTTTGTTTTGAAAATTTTGAATAATAATAAATTGTGCCGCGACACAAGAAATTAAATGAAACTGAAACAAAGCTCATGACGCAGCAAAAAAGAATTGAAAAACTTTTCGGAATTAGCGCGAAAACTAATGAGAAGTCGAACAGCAATCTCAAATTATTTAAAGTCTAGTCCGTGTCGATTTAAATTCAAAAGCAACTGTTCTAAATTTTTTGTTTTGAAAATTTTGAATAATAATAAATTGTGCCGCGACACAAGAAATTAAATGAAACTGAAACAAAGCTCATGACGCAGCAAAAAAGAATTGAAAAACTTTTCGGAATTAGCGCGAAAACTAATGAGAAGTCGAACAGCAATCTCAAATTATTTAAAGTCTAGTCCGTGTCGATTTAAATTCAAAAGCAACTGCTGGGATACCAATTTACAATAAGGCACTTTGTGGCATCTATTGCGGCAAAAGTTGACATTGACATTGAATTTGACACAAGTTGCCGCCCGATTAGAATTTGGACGAGAGTAAGTTCACTGGACGAACAATTTGTGGAGAGACCTCATTTTGTGGCGAAAAAACGGTTCAATTGAGACGATCTTTATGGTTTGCGGTATTAATTTTTTAACGGAAACTGTCCGTTACTTTGAGCAAATGACAAATGTGAGGTTGTGGAGTCATGACATGGGCAGGAATTCGATTTAATGGCACCGAGTATCGCAATCGTGAACAAGGTGATTGAAAATGTAATAGGCAAAGTGACAGCTTCAATTCACACTCATGGACGACACTCATAACTATGAACGAGCCGAAAAGTGCCATCACGGAAACAAATGCACGAATCGACCAAAACTTTATAAGAAATTTGTATACTTCCTTGGCAAATATGATGTCCGAGATGCTGAGCAACAAAAGCGAACCTGCTAAATGTTAAGTCATAAGCAGAGATTGTTACATCTCCAAAAAGTGTGCGCTCACCCGTAAATTTCCCCAAATCTGCACTGTAATTGTGAGCTAAACAACTCAATGGAAAAAAATCACTTTTCTATTTTAATTTTCCTAACGGTGGCTTACAAAAGTATAAAAACAAGATTTTGAAGTAACAAAATAAAACAACAATTAATTCTCATTTCAGAGCCACTCTACACTTATCTCACAGTCCAAACGGTGTGCGATCCCTCAATGCTTTTATACATAACTGTGACACAACGCTACTTTTTATCCATGAAGTTGATAGGGTTTGTCTAAAGCAATCGTTGTGATGCACTTTAGTCTAATAATTCTTTTTGATAAGTGCGTCAGAATGTTATAATTTAAGTTGTTTTGAAATTTGGCTCGTGAACGGAATGGAACTAGTGAGGACGAAAAGGAAATTATAATGAATTTGCATTAAATGAAAAAGTCAAATCAGAAAAATTGCTAAAACCCTAATTCAACTTTGACAGGTGTTCTAGAAAGATAAACTAACAAACTATCTAACAAACACTGAGAAACGATTCCTTTAATGATCAGTAATCAAAATTAATGCAGTAAAGCTTCCTCTTCAACAAAACATATATAACATATTTTATAAGAGTTTTTCCTTCCATACCGTACGCAAATCCCTGTACGCTATCATGACAGAGTTGCAATATGAAAAACGACTTATCAGTGAAGACAATAAGAAAAAAAAAAACTTTTGGTACCAAGTAGTGCTCAAATGTAGGAAAACAGTTTTGGAATAAAGTCATTTTGAGCGATGAAAGTAAATTCAATACTCATGGTTCAGATTTGATGTGTTTGGTGTAGAGGAGAAAAATGTACAGAGTTGAATGAAAAAACTTCGATTAACTTATACGATGATGGTTCGATACTTGTTTTGGGTTGTATGAGTACTTTATAGATGCCTTTACAGATGGATGGATGGCAGTATTGCTGTATAGTACTCCCAAATGGATAGAAAATACCCCCCCCCCCCCCAAAGAAAAAAATTACAGAACATAAACCCGATAAAGAAATGATACGTTATATTGAAAAAAGAATTTGTAATTGGAAAATTTCTACTAAGAACGGCCTAAAACAAGCTTTGAGGACAGAATGGAAAAAATTACATCTGAATTCACCCAAAATTTAGTCAACTCGATGTCAAGAAGGCTTGGTGTGTCATGTAATTTGTCCAGGTAGACTTGTATCTAAAATTTAGACCGGGTCGATAACTAGTCGACCCAGACAAACCTTCTGTTTTCAACCTTCTGTTTTGGAGACTCTAGTTATATTCCTTATAACTAGGTATATGCTATATTTAAAAAAAAAAGCCTTGTACAAAAAGTCCAATTTAATAATTAAAGTAAATTGTTAAAAATGAAATATAATTACAAATAGAATGCAAATCACAGCACTGAAAATTTAGGACATGATTGACAATAGGCTTAAATTGTTATCGAGTTGCCCAAAAGCCTTGTTGGAATTTCCGACAGAGTGTACCATTCGCTGCAAATTGTCCTATGCGTTCTGATTTCCTTATCTGATATCTAAGGGAAGGATACGCTATGTTTGTTATTAAAAACCAAGCAATAAGTTGCACGAAATCGCCTTTCTAGTCAAAAAATTTTCCATTCCCATTGATTGCTTTGATTCGATTGCATTTCGTCAAATCCTGATTCTATGAGTTGTACATGTTTGGCCATCTAACGTTTTAAATTTGAACTATCTATATTTCGACATTGGAAACGTCAAATACCATTCGGAAAGTGACAGATATTCAGTAAAAAGTATAAAATTTACGAAATCGGTCGCTATTCCCTTGAAGAAAACTGGGGAATATTGAAAACTTTTTTCCAAAGTGGTGGGTCTTCAATCCAAACTGTGAGAAATTTGGCAAAAAAATGGACAGACAAAAAGTGCCATCAGTTTAATTTGTGCAACAATTCGTCAAGCGTGTGCGTGAAACTGGCTCGTTGGTGGATAAACCAAAACGTCAACGTTCATTTTCCGCGCGTTCAACCGAAAATATTGCGACTTTGGCTGAAAGTGTTAGTGAAAATCCATCCACCTCAACTTGCCGTTGATCGCCAGAATTGAACATACCACGAACAACTTTTCGACGACTTTTGCAACAAGACCTCGCTATGAAACCATATAAAGTTCAATTGGTGCAGCAGCTGAAGCCACTTGACCATCCGAGCCGTCTACAGTTCGCAGATTGGGCGGAAGATCGTTTGACCGACGATGGTCAATTTTACCGAAAAATCATCTTTTCGGACGAGGCTCATTTCCACTTCGATGGTTACGTTAACAAGCAGAATTGTCACATTTGGGGCACAGAAAACCCGCATGTAATTGTCGAGAAGCCAATGCACCCAGCACGAGTCACTGTATGGTGCGGATTTTGGTCTGGTGGAATCATCGGCCTATTTTTCTTCGAAAATGAAGAAGGAGCCCCCGTAACCATCAATGATGAGCGATATCGCGCAATGTTATCCGAATTTTTCTTTAAGGAAATTGAAGTGGAAGAATTGAACAACATTTGGTTCCAGCAGGATGGCGCTACGTGCCATACAGCAAACGCTACACTCAATCTTTTGCGCCCTATCTTCGAAAATCGCATAATCAGCAAAAGAGGTGATGTGAATTGGCCTCCCAGAAGCTGCGATTTAACGCCGTTGGACTATTTTCTTTGGGGAGCTGTTAAAGATAAATGTTACTCCAATCATTCAAAAACAATTCAAGATCTAAAGTATGAGATTCAAGCTGCTGTAGCTGCCATAAGACCTGAAACCATCGAGAAAGTACTCCAAAATTGGTTGGGTCGCATGAGCTACTGTAAACTCAGTCGTGGTGGTCCTTTGTCCAAAATTGTTTTCCACAAATAAATTTCATAAAATGACCTTTCAAATAAATGTTCAACCTTTAAAAATGATCAAGCCGTTTTGTTTGTTATTGACTTCTTAAATTTAAAATTTTATATGGCCCACCCTGTACTATGTGAAAATCAGTCACCGAATTTCAGCTTATAGACCGCTTTATGGATGGTGTTTTTCAAGTGGATAAAAAATGAAATAAAATACGGATAAATTGTTTTGGTTACCATTAAAGGCCATGGTTTTCTGTTAAAGAGATATCCTTCCCATTTCCAATTGAAAATGATTTTGGTCATGAGAGCGCTACAATTCGTGCGGAGGAAGTCAAAAGAAGAGATCCGATTTTCGGCTACTCGAACCAACAATTGAGGACGTGTCTCACCAATAACGCGGCAAAAATTGTCTTCCAAATTGTCAAGTGTATTCAGCTTATCTGCGTTAACGAATAATTTGATATATCACCACAAAAAATAGTCCAGTGGTGTTAAAATATGAGATCTTGCAGATGAGTTCACAGGTCTCAAACGTGGAATTATGCGTTCATGAAATGCTTCTTTCAATAAGTCAGAGGACGCACGAGCTATTTGGCATGTCACGCCATCCTCTTCAAACCGGCGGCTTACGGTGATTTAATTCTGGAACGGGAAGGTCGTTGACCTTGGCTCTATAGCGGTCACCACAAATTGTAATGTTATTCGCAACAGTTTCTTTAGAGACATATGGAGCAGTGCTAACACCGGCCCATAAAGCACACCAACCTCCTTAAACCTCCTGGGGTCGTTCATTACTCTATATGTGGCAGATATGTTAATTGACGTTGCCATTCAACCTGTAATTAGCCTCAACGCTGAATGATTGTCTTGGGAAATTCGGGAGCTGCAGCAATTTTTTCTTGGACGCAGACACCTAATCTACACCATGACTGATGGTCGTTCGGCTTCAATCGCTACACGATTTGAATTTTGCAAGCCGGCAAACCAAGATCCTTGTGTAAAATCTTCCATAATGTGGATGGGCATAATTTTAATTGTTGAGCACGTTGTCAAATGGACTCGCTTGAATCTTCATCGATGCTTCGCTCTACAGCAACTATTGTTTCTCCGTTTCCGTCTTGTAGGACATCTGATCATCTCGGTTAGATGTCATACACAAAATCCACATCTAAACAGTGCGAGTAAACGTGGTGCGGAAATAATCCATAGTTATTTTGATGGACAATAATGTCGGGCATAAAATAGATGGAATACGCGATAAATTGAGAATGTCGAACAGAATCGTTTTTTCGAAATAAATCTGCACTATTTGCAAACGTCCCTCACGCGTCAACCTATTAATGATAATAGGGCCAACCAAAACTAACCATAAAACGCATGACAACTGCCACACCATACGGAGCTTTAAAAAGTGTTACCGACTTAAAGTTACACCTGAAAAAATCACTCTTTATTATAGCAAGCTTATTTAATCCTTTTCAACTCACAGGCAACGTAGGAAATGTTCGTAAAATTTGATAACATATCGCAGCCTTTCTCGCTATTTGAATTTTCGACCATTTTTCTGTTTGCATAAAGAGAAAATCAGTTGAAACCACTGCGCACAATAGGTCTTCCATTCAACACTGATCCATTTTCAATCATGCAGAAGTGATGCAGCCAGGCGAGTTGTTCAAGGTAGTTATATTATGAACATAATCCATAATTCATTATTCGCCTAACATCGATTGTTATGGCTTGTTTATCTTTTTGGGCGCTACCTGGCTGGCTCCACTCGTTCGTTTCTGCAGTCAATCGTACAATAAACATAAACATATTTCTAAGACGAACGTAAACAAGAAACACCTTCAGGCTTATTCCCCATTCACGTCACAATCTCAGATCTATTATTTTTGCATTTAATAGTGTTTATAATACTTAGTGCCCCGTGGATCCCAAAAGAATGGTGGAAAGACAACGACGACGACCGGGATGGTGATCGCGGTGCTGATGATGATCAGTGAAACAAAAAAATGAGAAACATAAATCCGAAGAAACAGGTAAAGATGAATAGAAGTCTCCACTCCATTTTAAGTGATGTAAAACATCCAATATGGTCGTTCGATAGAGCGAAAACGAACACGGTTCAAAAACCATCTGATTAAACACTCGAAAACGTACCCAGGCGATGCTAACGCGATTTTCGGTCTTCCATGTTTATCTTTTGGGTAAACGCGCTCGTATTTGCCCATTTTCTAGTCGATTTCATTCTTCAGCCCATAACGATCTCTGCTTGAGTGGTTTCGCACAGCTCTTAGGCCGCGATCGATTCGGCGGTTCAGTGCAGCAGACCCTTTGCATCAACGACCCTGTTTTTGTGTGAAACAAAGCATATACCAATATTAGCTTTCTAATCTCATATTGGTAAGTGTAATGGATGCGAGCCCAATGAACTTCGGAGCCTTCGCATTTCAAAAAGGCTACATGTGACCCATGTTTGAACGCTAGGTTGATCTTCGGCGGAGAGCGGTCCCGTGAGTCGATCGTATCAAGGTGTTCATTCGTATGTAACATGAGGTAAGGCATTGGTCTGGCTGATGCAAGGGGACTGGTATTCACGGAGAAGCGTCGAAAGAACAATTGAGTTTTCCCTTTTCCTCTACTAGTTTTTAAGTAGCTTCAGAACAGTTTCGGACTACAATCCAAACCTACAATCTACAAATTTTAAGGGGGCTAGAAAAGTTTTAAGATCCTTTTGCAAATCATTCAATATTCCCTCGCACTGGAACCCACGAACGGACTCCACCACCAGAGGTCATAATTGATCCGAATCCAAGACTCTAAAGACACCGCAACCTCGATCATTCCATCCGATTACATATGGACATCTTAAGATTGTTTGCAATGGGCATATGTCACCACAACTGGAGAAGAAGTTTGTTGTAGACAAATGTTCAGCATGGTGTACTTTAAACACCTTTCCTCTTGGACAGTGTCTTTGAAGCGACGCGAACCAGCGATCAGAGAGTTTCCAATCGTTAATCCGTTAAATGTATGTACACAAATAAACAAAAGATTCGGCTTAAATAGGATTTGCAAATAAAATGGCATTCGAAAGTATTTGAAACATGCCGAAAAGGTGGAATGGATCAGATCAAATTGTAAACACAGGCATCAAATATCTCGACAGTGCGATCATTAGACACTTCAATCATGGTGATGGGTTTTTTTCGGCATACTTAATGGGATGAATGTTTTGCAAGCTATTAACAAATACATGTGCTAGGCATTTGCAGAGGTATCAGCGCTGCATTGATCCTACATACTCGTAGGTACCAATTTTACGTATTGAAATCCGTTCGGACGGTCATTACCATCTTTAAGACCACTCTTCAATATCTACCCATTGGGATTAAATAGTATTGCGCTAAGCAGTTAAGTCATTGGCGCACATATGCCGAGTTTCAGGAAACCATGGCGCAACCGCTCCAGCACGAGGTTTTTCGTCCAATTCTCTTTACAAAAAAATTATTTTTGCTTACCATTATTTCCTACATAGTTTCATCTTACATAAAACATTAAAATGAACTTTACCTGAGATACTAAAAATACACTTCCTTAAGAACAATCCCTGTTAGGAAACTGCCAAAACTGTCAAAACGACATATCAATTGCAGTTCAAAATAAAAAGGATATATAATTTTTATCCATTTGAAACGTTTTGGTGCACATGTAGGATATTTAAAATTTGGTCGCAATCAATCAAGGCTTATTTTTTCAATATGATTTTTCCAGCCATACTTTTCCACTGAATTTTCAATGGCTTTTAATGAGATCATAATTATTGAAGGATTAATTTTATAATCTTTTATATATTTTTCCCCATTAAGAAAAATGAAAGGGTGGTCGGCAGAGACTCTACTCAAAGCGCTCCAATAAAAACCTCAGTAGGGCACAATGGAAGGTCCTCAGCGTATGCGCAGAGTGTTAAAATCAATTGCAAGCCACCGACATTGATGAATCTTCGGCCGAATTAGTCCTTAAACTAAAAACCTTCTCCATGTATAGATGCGACAGAGTAAATGAACGTGAGCTAAATAAAACAGAGGCAGCCGCGATCATTTCGGCAAATGAGAGGAAAGTTGCACGTCAACCTCTTTCAAGACCTATAGCGATGCGTCTGTTCATCCTGCAGCGGTTATGTTGGGGTTTATTTTGTCTAAGATAACTCTTCCAACAAAAGTTGCGGTTAAGCCTGCTCTTTCAGTTGCAGATAAGCCTGGACATCTTTCCAGCAGACATCATTAGATTTATCGCTTTTGTTAACAATGTTGGTGGATCTGTTCCCCCGTGACGACTCCAGGCTGCTGCGTGGACTATTATTGTTGGGAAAGGTTATCCTCGTACGACAATCGCGACGAAACTTACTTTCACAATTACTATCATGGTGACAATACAGTTCGCGACATCATCAAGCAGGCTTTGATTTCTGGAGTGTCAATGGAGCTCTAAGCCAGCTAAACTTAACAGACGATTTGCCAGATGAACTGGATCTTTCAGTTCTGGAAATAACGTCGAAAGACCCCGCGGATGAGTAAACGGAGCTCGATTCTGGAATCCCAAAAAAGCAGAGAATCAATTACGCCAAGTGGGCTTCACCCGTTTGGTACGACGGTTCTGCAAACCAAAAAAGGATTCACACTGATGCAATGGACCAATTATCATAGGAACAGAGACATGAACACTTCCGATTCCTAGTCTATGTAAACCATCGCTGCTACTCAAAGCACGATACGAAACGATCCTGCTTTTGATACTGCTTCTGATACTACTACTACTACTACTACTACTACTACTACTACTACTATTACTACTACTACTTCTACTGCTGATGCCATCAGTGCTTCGGGAAAAATTCGTCTCTGAACGAGGTACCGCACTTCTGGACCGCCTCGCGGAATAATGCCTCGAAGGCAGGAATCATATTAAAGCAAACCATTGCCATGTGTAGAAAAATGCAAATAAGGACATTAAGGACCATATATTTTGGCTAAAAGAGTTCTAAAACCGCGTCAGACACTGGAGATGCTAGCGAAGGAGGAGCAATGGGAGCAGACGGAACGTTTCTTGCATTGATCTGCATTGATCGGCAGACCTTTTGAATCAATCCAGCGGCAAACAAACAGGCTTCATACAATGACAGTTTCCAGGAGGTGGTTACTAAGGTCACCAAATAAGCAGCCGAAAGGTTCTTCCTCGTCAAATCAGTCGATGATATGATACTGCCTGGGAACAGAGGTGAAAAACCTCCCAATAACAGCAAGAAATAAGACCCCAAAGTAGCCCACTTCGCAAAGACCATAGCCCCAAATTGCTGATCAAACCGATGGATCATAGAACGTAATGAGACGTTTTGTGTGATATCAGGAGAGCTTTAAAACTCGACAACACACAAACAGTCGCTCTGATAGTTTGGCCGAACCGATCCGGTGGCTTTCTTGTCCCTTTTGACCTAAAAAAACAAAAAGGAACTCATTTTGTGCCCTAAAAAAAGGAGCTTGACTACGTTACAAGCATACTTTGGTATGAGAGTGCCTAGAAAGGGTTTTCTCCGAATGAAGTGGGATTAAAATTAGTCTTACCCCTAAAGCTAATAGAGGACAGCGCATGATGATAGTCAAGTTGACTGGAAAACAAGCCGAGAACTTCTCAATGTTGTTATAATGAGAGAAGAGTGGGTCATCCTAATCCTGCAAAGGGCCTGATATGAGCTTCTGCCACATAGCATAACATCCCATAATCACGGGAGAGATGCATAATATCCCCGAGACATTATATCAGAGACAAAAAAATTATCATGGCGAAGAAGTAATAGCAGTAGCAGCGATTTTTTTTGGGGGGGAGACGAAGGCTGTTTATTCCCCGCGTGTGGGACTCCCCGTTGCGCAATGCTTCTGAACTACCCACTAAAAACCTCCTCTGTTACCCTGAGAACTTAGCCTGAAACCGTTTGAACCTTCAAAACGTTCAGATTATGGGAATTTCTTCTCCAGCGGGAAGGAAGGGAGAGGAGAACAGTACTTTAAAAGAGCTCTCCCATCCCTGACCCCTCCCAGCACTCCATTGTAGATTTTTTCAGTGTCAGCACTGCAAGAGCATATCGTACCGTTTGATTTCATTTACCAACCGTTTTCAGCATTTGACATTTTCAGCATTTGCCCTGGCCGCAGTTTTTGGGGCAGAGCTCTCCAATTTCACTGAAGAGGTCATCGAGCTGCTTACTCCTGTTTTTGCAAGAGAAGAATATGTAACAGGTGTCCTCCACCTCTCCTGTACACAACACGCAATAACGAGACCGTGACCTGTCAATCCTGTGTAGGTAAGACCAAAACATCAAGGCCCGCTTAAGAGCTGGATCAAGTAGAAATCCGTCTCACCATGTACTCAACTAGGCCACGGCAGTCGTGCAAACCACCAAACGTGCAGTCCATCTTCGCCTTGTGCCTTTCTCCCAGGACTGTTGCCAGCCGCTGAAGGAGCATTCTCTCTCTTCCCTGTTGGACTATTCTCTGTTGTCTAAGCATCTGCGCAGGTATGTATTTCTGCGCTTTCTTGCTAGGAGGGCGATGGGTATTACCCCTGCAATTACTAGAACTGTTCTCCGGAGACTGTTCAATATGCGCATGCGATACGTAGTGCTTCTTGTCTCTGCACCTGTGCCAACCGCCTTCGGAGTAACTCCTTGCTGAGAGCAGTGATACTAAGGGTTGATTCGATTACCAAGAAGAAGATCTTTAAAAAAGTGAGTACAAGGTCTGAAAAAAAGATAGCGAAAATATATTACCCTCAACGGCGATTATGCGGGCAAATAAAACTATAGTATATCTAACTTTTCCCAACATAGTAATTCGGATTACTTTCTGAATATCCCTCGTACTAAAGGAAAAAATGTGGGGGATAAGTTGAAAATTAAAGATATCGTCTAAGCAGAGTTGGAAGTAGAATCTAGGTAATTTTCAAATCCTAAGCTGGACCAGACTTGTTAGACTGTTTTTCACCTGCCTTTCATATCAAACGATATGTCAAGAAAAAATCGAATCGATTTTATTCAAATATCAAAAAAAAAAAATTTCATCATGAGGGTTTGCATCCATTAAAAATGAATACCATATAAATAAATACAACAAATTAAATGAACTTTGAAACAGATTGAAACTTTGATAACAGATTTTTTGAGCGTAACTTTTCTTGAAAAATTTAAAAAAGCCGGGAAGTTACGGGTTCGCAAAGTAACCCTAGGTAGAATGAAAGCAGCGCCAGGATGGGCTGTGTCTTGAAGATAAATTTACCTCGGTGGTTAAACGCCCAAGACCTCTTCGAGCAGTTCGTGAGCGATATGAATACTGACCTACTGCTGCACATCGAACAAAACCGAGTTGATAATTCGCCCGCACGCTACCCTGATGGGCCTAGTACTTGCCCCACATGGGTTCCAAACAGTACACATCTGAAATCACAGATCAACGGGTGTTTCGTGGTTTCGTGTGGCTCAATTCCACATGTATAACATTCTTTAGTATGTATCCGAAACCGAGCAAATCAACCAACTATTCACCGGCAGAGCTCAAATCTTTGGAAAACACTTTTTTGACAGTGTTCAACTGGATAAACGGACGCTTAGAATTTTGTCCACACGCTCACAAGTTTAGATCTTGGATAAAGTTTGCATCTTTGTCGGAGACCACAGGACTGGCTGCTAAAGACTTGTTGAATTCTAAAACGAGTGCAATCAAATCTGCTTGTAATTCACATATGCTCGGCCGAAGACCTCCACACGGCAAGTGAGAAGCTCAACGGGCGTGCACCCAGATTGAGGTAGGTATCGGAATCGCAGTATATCGATCGGCCAGCTAATGTCTTCGCGGACTGATCAACAGGCAAAAGGATCACCGCTACGAAGCTCGTTGAAAACGTTAACAGGGCCCCATTAGGCCTGGGCTCGGCGCCTTATCCTGTGTCACAAATCTGGCTAGATAATCGGGATAGTACGGGTTCTCTTCCCCACACATTCCGTCTATAGTGACATTACCCACAGGATAGACTATTGTATTCCCTACTCTTGCGGGGAGAGTACTGGAATTAACAGCTCATAACAAAATGTCATAATAGTCTCCAGGACCAGACGGTTCTCCGGCAATGCTATTGCAAGTGGTCTATGAATTTTGCCCCGTTTCCCTGCTAAAAAACTTTACCACCTGGTGCAAGAAGGATTTTTCGTGAGCAATAGAAGATGGGAAGACTCGTGCTGATCAGCAAAAGGAAGAGGAATTCCGCTACACCCTCGGCATGCGACCCATTGTGTAAACTGACACGGATAGTTCGATATTAATTGAAGGATCGCGGTCTGATCAAGGGCAAGTCATAAGACCAACGGAGGATGCTTCTCACATTTAGTATGTCCCAAAGTTCGATGCTAGATCGATGCTACTAGTGGCCAATTGTTTTGGAAAGACTTCAACAAGTCGCTGCCAGTTGGCTCCCATAAAACCCTCTTGAACCCGGATATACTTTACATTAACTAACAAGGCAATGTTGATAATTTTTGATGAAAGCTGTCCAGAACGCGCGAAAGGGGGATGGGGACAAATAACTTTTATCGCAGAATGATGTACCAACCCAACTAAGAGTGGAAGTTGATAAACTCTCAGGAAGCATTAAACAGAATGAAAGGACTGAGTAGACGGTTCACAGGCCAGAACAGGTCAGTTCAGGATGGAAGTTGCGAACGTCTCTAGAGAGAATTATATATTGTGGGCTTCTGAACTTTCAAATCATCGGAAATATACGTGGTATTTGCAATTTCCATTCATGAAGGACAGAATCTGTTCGTATCGGGTTTGATACTTTCTTGAACCTGCTTGGCATTGAGAACTGTACCAAACGCACGCCGAATTTCCTGTCGGTTTTTAATTCCACCCACACGTCCTGGATGTGCATAAGAAGGTGTTCTTTCACTACTATCATGGACTCTTTTAGCAGACTTAGTTAGACTGTAAGAATCTACGTAAGAAGATACATTGTGAGATATAATGCCGCTGTCACTTCAAATTTTGAACAATTGGAGCGCGGAAGCCATTCCTGATAAAACCACATTGGTGGTTTTACCAGGAATGACCGTTCAATCATCCGTTCACAAGCCAATATATAGAGCACTATCAAAGGCTATCAAAGCTAATATGGTATGCAGAAACATGACAGATAGGTTCTGGCGCGACCCGGAAATGCTGCGATGGATTTACACCATAATGTTGAGACTAGAAATAATAAAAAGCAGATAAACCAGGCTTGTGCTCAATCAAGTTCAGCATCTGGCGTGTTTTTTGTGTCACCGGAGCCCTAACTTCATGTCCCTTGTAATATTCTCACTGTCAAACCGCATGACGGCAGCATTCAGCTTTCACATCAAATTTTTTGGAGTGTTGAATGGCAAGATGAAATGATGCGTCGAATCCATTAGACGGAATGAGGGTGCCTGTAGTTTGATCATTAACACATCGTTAACACGACGAATTTGAATTTTTTTACTTTTTGAATTTCCCTCAGACAGTTCAACGTCTTTTTCGTCAAGTCTAATCGTGATTCCGTCCGCTTTGAACCTTATTAGTTTTTCATTTCTGTCAATCGTTGAAAAAAACTAACAGCAAAATACAAAACATTCGTGATCGTTGCGTTCCTAAAGGTGGAAATTACAGACACCTATGGAATACGGTCCGATGGGATACGGAAGGTTCAAATTTATCTTGGGGAACAGGAATCGGAATACTTGGAGCAGGCACAGAATAACGTCAACTGATGGATGTGCCAAGTATGTTTCTGGTCGAAGTCTATACCATCTCTGTTGCTGGACAACTCAGCGTTACCAGATGCCGCAAAGGTACAGTTATCCTGTCTTAAAGTCAAGCAGTCTTAAAGGTGTAAGAATCTAGAGTGATTACATCACGAATAGTTCTACGTTGCTATTAAGTAGCAACAAGTTGAAATCGGAAAATTTGGTTATTTTCCGTGTACCTAACCTGGAGGCCCCGGTACACAGGTATCAAGGGTAATGATCAGGTGGATCAATTAGCCAGAAATTAAGGTTAATCGATTCTGAACCCTTTAGTAGTGGAATTGAAATGAATTTCACTTCCAGAGCCGAGAGGAAAATGAGAAAAGAGAATGTAATAGTGTGGATTTCAGGAACTTCGAATTTCAAAGCTTTTCCTCTACGTCTACGGTGAGAAGCAGTTTCATGGGTGCATAGGAGTAGAGAAGATCAATCTAAATGTCATCACTGAGGTCCTTACGAAACATAGCACACCCAAAAGACATATGAAAGGTATCAGAGTAGAAGATGGCCGCAGATTCTATGATCTTGCAAAGGAGACACTATAGTTGCTATTAGTACTATGCTACACAACAGAAGAGCCAAAGAAGGAAGCTACTTCCTTGTAGAAGAGGGGTTTGGGCGCCTAAAGTAAAAGCAGATCATTACCCTAAGAAAGATCGAGCTGCTTAAGGCGTTCAAGGTGCAGACGAAACGGGGGCACTAGATATGTTTGAAGGATGACATGCATTATTTCAAATTAAGTTTACATTTATAATTGTGAATAAATGAATGGAAATGGTTTTCCCTTAAAAATAATTTTTAAGGCAATTTTTAAAAAGAAATCAGTGGATTTCAACAGTTTAAGTAATATTTGCTTTCTATTGAATAATTCTTATATTATTATTATTTTTGAATACTGCACGATAAAAGTGTGTTCGTTCCCGTCCACTTGTTGGACGCAGTCATAGAAATTTTCAAGGATCCGGCATTCTTATGCCCTATCTTTCGCTATATATTTCATCCTATTGGCAAGTAGATAACTTCCTTTTGTTTTTTATTTGAGTTGACCATGTCCACGTATTAACCACTTAGCAACATTTTTCATTTGAATGAAGTTGTCCTCCCATTCTTTATAAAGTCTACACATATTATATAAGACCTGACACTCCACGGGTATTCTGCGAATCCCAACTGAAAAGTATTTGTAGAAAATAGTTTGTAGCATCAGCGGTTGATCAATAACGATCGGCAGTTTGAAGGAGGTTTTACGAGTTTTTATTTATATTCTTCGCATAATTACCCATTACATTTAGGTTACTTATCACCTCGTACGAAACATTTTGAACCATTCTTTCAACTTTTTTCTGATTCTGACGTACTTCACGTACTTGAAATTGTCACAGCACGCTTTTAATGACAGATCAGTGATAGTAAAATTTCTAGCCAAAATGTTTCTGTGAGCATTTTCTCTAATGAACTTATTCACCTATGCAAGACATGTTTTCCATTAGGCGTGATCGTTTCAGTAACGTGACACTTTTCTGAACGAAGTTCAATGGTTAGATCAATATTGGTTTTAAATTTGCTAGTAAAAAGTCAACAGCCAGTAACATTTGACAGTGTTGTCATCAGTGTCGGATGAAGTTAAGGGGGATGGTACTTGTGAAGTTATTTCATAAAACCTATTAAATATTTTCACGGTGATATGAATGAACTATTTTCATCTATTTTCTATTTTCATTTTCTACTTTTTATTTTTCTATTTTCATTTTCAAACTATTTTCATTTTCTGATTTCCATCGATTTTAAATTTTATTTAAATGTTGGTTGTTTTCCTCGAAATACAGCCACTTTCAGTTTTGTTTTTTGGCTTCAGACATGGATACTCTACAGAGGACCAACTGCTACGTGAATTCAAAGCTATAAAAGCAGTACTAACTCGAAAACAATCGGTTAGTCTACTGACCATCGATATTGAAAAAGCGTTCGATACCGTCTGATCTAATGGCATAATTCAGAAACATAAAGAATGTAATACTCCTCCTTACCTGCTGAAACTGATTTGTTCCTTCTTGAGTGATAGACCATACCACCTGGAAGTTCGAAGTTCAACATCCACTACCAAAACAGCTTCTGCTGTTGTTCCACAGGGGTCATGTCTGAGTCCAATACTTTTCAATGTATGCACGTCTGCCATTACTACAAGTCCAAACTGCCAATAAGCTGCATTTGCGCACAACATTTGTGTGTACACCTCTGGCAACAATCCTTACCTGATCATCTCCAACTTAGAATAAATGCTGAAAAAAATGTACGAATTCTTCTACAGGTGGAAAATTAAAATCAATATCAAGAAAATCGTAGCAATATTCTTGAGCAGAAAACCTAATTTAAAAACCACATCGAGCACATCAGTTCTAAGGCATTCAAGTCGATTCTGTCTCTGTATACATTGCTCGATCGAAAGTGGCATATGAGTCTACGCAATAAAATCCTTGTCCTCAAAATGATCATTCAACCTTTAATAAGCTACGGACCTCCCACATGGAACCAATGCGCAAAATACCTTAAATCTAAGCTTCAAGTCATCCAAAATCGTAATTTAAAAAATAGCCCTAACAAACCTCAATATATCTCCTCCAGATTACTACACCAAACAGCTAATATTAACCCTATCAGCAAGCTTGCGCAGTTGCGTAGGGTTAATCTGCTCAAAAAAGCCTAATTACGCCCCGAATCCCGTCATCAAATCTTTCGTAGATATGTAAAGTTAAGACCAATATATATATATAAAAATATTACTGTCACAAACTTGCTTTCAGCCCAGCATCTTCTCCCTAGAGGGTGAGTACTCCATCTATTACGACGTCCAGAGTTCTATATGCAAAATTTGCCTACGTGAAGAGTATAGCAGGAAACATAATTAGACCGTCCAGCAAAGTCATCAAAAGACCAACATACAGCAAGGATCAGCGCAGACTAACTGAAAGTCATTGGTCGAAAATTTTTCATAGACATAGGAGACAACTCCTTTTTAGTAATATAATATTTCTCTAGTTTTAAATATTCATGACCTGACACCGAGAAAACAACATAAACTCCTAATTTACCGATATTTGATGTCCTTCCAAATGAATTTACATAAGTGAACTAATGTGGTTGCGTGCGATGAAATGCGAATCAACACTCTCTTACTGTTTGGATCCCCAAAGAATAACAAAAAATTATAAAAAGTATAATTTAAAATGCAAAATATTTAAATTCATAAAACCAACCGTTCCGTTTTCTTCACATTACTCCCATCCTGGATGTTTACACTCCATATCCTGCATAAGTTAACTTGATTTACAACTTTGGATAGTTCACTCCGTATCCACTTTTTTACAGAACTGTTTGCACCAGTTTAAAGAAAGGTTAAACTCAAGTTTCACCCAACTTGGATCTGTCTCTGAGGCCTTTTATGAGGAGTAAAAGAACGCATAGCACATGAGTGAGATCATAGGTTTTGGATCTAATATAAAAATCGGCCACAATCCACATATTTACACAATCCACATGTAAAAAATAGATTGAAAATCGGTTTTAATGAAAAATCTGATGCTATATTTTAAAATATAAATCTATGAGCAGCGAAATTTGCCGTGGGAACCCATAAAAAAGGATACCAAGCTGGGAAATTTTAAATGAAAATACTCTACAATTGGTATGGTAAAGAGTGCTTTTTTGGCCCTGAATGTTGGACTCATAGACTCGAAATTTTTCTGGACTATCCACTTAATATCTCCACTGTCAACCTAGCCTTCAGCTGTTTGAAATATTATTTTGGGTTAGGTCTCGTCTTCGTATGTCTTTATACTATGGGAAACTCATTCCCAGTTGGAAGGATAGAGAGATAGTACTAGAAAGGACATATCATGGCCACATTTATCAATCGTTCTCAGCATAAGTCTCACCGGTGTCCTCTCCGATTTCGCCGATGAAAATTGAATAGCCTTCCCTATACAAAACATGACCCAGGACCCAGATATAAACAAACCGTGACCCAGGTAAGACCGTACACATTTATGCTCGCCCAAGAGCTGAGTCACTTCGAAATCAATCTCATCACGTACTAAATTGAATCGGGGCCAAATGTCAGGGTATGAATAGGGCCATAGATTAGACGTACAAATCATCATCCCTTTGCCATGCTCCAGGGGCTTTTGCTGATTCCTGAGCAACCATAGATTCAGTTCCTGCTGCAACTTCATTTAAGTTGGTTGTGATTCTGTGCTGGTAAATTTATTGCGCTTTATAGCAGGGAAGTGATGGGTCTACGTTCTTCAGGAAACAAAGTATTGGGTATCACCCCTGTGGGTAACTACACCGTCACCTCAGAGACCACTCGTATGCGCAGTGCAATTGGCAGTGCTCCGTGTCTCTGAACCCATGCCAACTGCTTTTGAAGTAAACTTTTAATTCCCGGATTGCAGACCCATAGTTATGCTAATTATATTCGAACTGACGATTCTGCAGTGTGTTGAGCCTGCACATGTATTGCAATTCTTTGCGTGAGTACTTATCTAGCCAGAGCAGATTCTCAAGCAGCAGTTCTCAGATTTTGCCTTGTTTTGCTCTGAAAACTTGTTTTAGAGTCTATCAATACGCCCACGTATTTAGTATTAAGTTTCATTTTGATCATGACCTGCTCATTTGAGTCAAATTTCTATCCGGGGATTGAAATTTCTATTGGGGATCTTCTTATCTGAAGAATACGGAAGCGGAGCAGCCCCTTTTCCAGGTAGTCAATGTAGAACCCCACCTCGTGAATATCAGAAAACGGTAGCCATCCTCTATTCCCCTAGAGGACACTCTTCGCCTTTTTCAGAGCACCTTCACTAGACAAAGCCCACTGTTCGACTATTCATTGGTGTCTTGGGGTATACCAATGTACCTTAATTTTGACAACGTCACAAAAAGACACGGAAATCTCTTAGGGCTTGACTTAAACAGCGTTAAAAACAACTCTAAAGTGTTCTTATAGTAGCACCCGGTGTTTCCCGGGGTGAGCCAACATGGCAGCCTTCGGGCCCGACGGCTTTCTCATGCCCAACATTTTATGTAGAGTATGATTTACGTGGTCTTTTGAAATGCCTCCAGTATAAACTTCTAGCACACCTTCAATCGGCGGCTTGCCTATACGAGATCGTTGAATTCAGCCACGTTCTTCTTCATGGTAGTCGTTCTCCGGGCATCTGGGTTGGCTCATCAAAATTTGACGTGCGATCGCGTTTAAACCCTTTTAACCAACTTTTTAAAGGTCGCCATTACAGGAACAGAGTCATCATAAGCAAAATTCAAGTGCTCTTTGATTCCGCCGCGCAATTTTCCTACAGCGAACAAGAACCGAATCACTGACGTATAGCTTTATCTCTCCAATTTTCTCATATACGCGGACATGCCCGTTGCCTCAAGCTGTCAAAATAAAATGATGAGTCTTAATTGACCATATTTTGATATTTTGACGTATTAGTCTTTATTCGCCATATTTTGACAGTAGCCGTCCAAAATAATGTACTGAACGTTAGAGAATTTCGTTTGGGATAGTGGCGCCAACGGGCGTTGAGGCTATGTTCACATCTGTTCGCCCTTGTTTGCATCTATGGATGAGTTATTTTTGTTTTGAGCAACACAGTGATTTGTTATAAATACTAGGCAATAACACCTTGTTTGATGTCGTTATCAAGGATGCGATGAGGGGAGCTTATTATTTCATTGTACCTTTTGTCGCAATGACCTCATCCTACAGGCATATTTGGTACAGTTTCCAGGATACATTTAAATATACGGAACATCAGGAACACTCAACTGCCTTTCATAGAATGAAACACCGGCTCTTATTCGATGAAGTGGGAATTTTTTTCTTAAGTAATGAAGCTACTGAAACTACCGATTTTTCAGTAATTGACAGGAGTTTATTCTACCATTTTTTCTAGCTCAGCATTTTTTTTTTAAATTCAAGACCTCCGTTGGGGGGTCTTTAAAAATTGGGGTTCCCTTTTGTCATCTTATGATAACGGGAATTGCTATTTTGTCCCCAGAAATTTTGCACACCTGTCAAACATTGGTTTGCATTACCTTCGGCTAAGATCCAGGAGCTCTGGATCAAGCACAAGTTTTTCAAAACGCAAATCATATATTTTTTTGTCATTCACGTCCAGGGAAGAATAACTTGGTTCCTTAAAATCCTTCCGTGAATTGGGGCTTGGTTTTCAATGAATTTTTAAATATAAATTTGGTGACTTTTTTCGTCCTCGTTTTATGCCGATCTCTCATGCCCTGGGGATTTTGTTGTTTTCCTTGGCAGAAATTTAGAAGGCTTTACATTCTGCTTTTGATTGCGTTTGAAAAGCATGCGGTTTGGCATGTTCACTTTCAGTTGCTATATGCCTCTCATGAAATAATTGTTCTGCTTTGGTTTTGCTGAAAAATGAGTGACCTGACTTCCTTTTTTATTTCTTTTTCATTAAAATCAACCCAAACTCGCTTGAGCGGGTCTTGAAGCAAAATTCAAGAGTCTTCATTAAAAGTCTTCTAGATTCAAGCAAATTTTGTTGCGATATGAGACTTACTGACAATTTATTCGAATCAAATGTGTTCGATCCTGCATTTTGAACAAGAATTAGACAATTCCTGGAATAGAGTCGACAACTCAATAATCATAAAAAATAATTATTAGATGAACTTCTGTTGATGCAACAGAAGGCGCAGAAAATTATTACCGTATAAAGAAATAAATTTTAGAAAAACAGCCAAAGAATCTGAGGAATCCATTGACATGTTCAACTCAGATATTAGTGTCTACAGTGGGATTCCACAGAGTTGCATCGGGGGTAAGTACCCTTACAACTATGCTATCCAGATTTATTAGTTTAAGGTCTAAGGCTATCTCTGCGCTCCATTCATTCTAGCCTCTAGTTCCCGTGTTGAATTTGTCCATCGCCCAGTAGCATTGCGATCCGAAAACTTGTCAGCGTAGTTTTGTCAGTCATGGATCATAATATGCAGACGCGGTCGCATGATGTCATGGTTTCTTTTCATGATGTGTCTCGCTCGTTTTTCATGATGAGTCACACGCTTTTCATGATTTGTCTCGTGATCTGAAGTCCCTTTTCATGTTTTTCTCCGAATTTCGATTCCCTGATGCCCTCTTCAAACCACACTATCACCAACTTTCTGACCTGCCCAACGTTCTTCAGATTACATTTTCGACACTTGATTCTGGACTCCTCCCTCTTTTTTGTGTTTTTGGTTACCATCCTTCGCAGGTTGGCAGGACGATGGTGCTGGAATAATCATCAAACTTCATAGAAATCTCTCTATTTAAATTCTTTTATTTCAGATTATTATTTAAATATAATTATATGGACTATATTTTCGCCCATTTTTAAACATCTAAGGTTTTTATTCATGTTATCGTTATTTTTGAGTATGGAAAGAGAACGCTGTTGTTTATTGTTCCTTGTTATATTTTTCTTTTTTCATGCATTTATTTGGGAGTACCAATTGTCTTTGAAAATTATGAGACCATTGTTTGGGAGTTAGCTGCTCCTTTTCGGGAATTATGTCAGTTCTTTAATTTTGGCTATTTTATGATCCATAAAGATTCTTAGAAGATCAGCTTTCCTACGTTCCTTGTTTCGTACACAGGGAGGAAGCAAAAATGCATATTTGGACCCGATAACTTAACTGATTAAAGTCACTGAGTAATACTTGAACATCGATGCAGCCATGCGAAGAAAGAATGTGGAAATGAATTCAATCCAAACAAGCCTAGAAAATTAAACGGAAAATAGGCGAACATGTAATCAAAGGAATGTAGGCAACATCTCAAGATAGAATCAAACGTTGGAGCAGGGAAAAGGAAGAGAAAAAGGAAGGCAATCAAATAAGGAATAGGTGAGATCCTTTCTTCGTGGCATGACGTCAACGGGAATTTAATATTTTCGGAATCTGGTAATGTAAGCTTGATCCCTATTTAGTCCAATCAAATAAAATGATTTTCAAGGAACAAAAACTGAATTTCTTTAATTTTACGCAAAACTACTCACTCAAAAAAAAAAACACCCAATGATTAGCATGATTTGTAACATAGGCTCTGGAACAAGATTTTGTCAACCGGATGGAGGGGAACTAGATGTTACGAAGCAGGAACAATTTCTACTAAGAAGAGGAAACAAACTGTGTCAGTACGAAACGGAAATATTGCAGGAATCGAAGGAAAAGGTCTAAACTTTATCGGTAGGTAGACGAGAGTATTGGGATCGGAATATTAAACAAAACTTAAAACGATCCTTAGAGGATGAATTCAACTGCGAGCACTTAGACTCACTAAGGACAAACTTTCTAGCCGAGATAGTGAGAGAGTCGGAAAATTTAAAAAGATCGTAAACTTGAGGATGTGTAATATCTCAAGCTCCATCTAAAAATGGATCAAAAGTCTCGGGAGAATATATAATCAATATATGCACACGGAAATCATCATAGTTCGAACGTCAAGAGAATTGGAGAATGCTAGTCGAGTGTAGAATTCCTAAGTGCTAGTATTATTTGGGAAGTTCCGCCCCTACGTTTCCGAAGAAACGGTTGACTACATGGAATATTACCCTGCACCATAAACGGACTACGCATGGCTCGGAGTACGCTCAAAGTTTGCACAATTGAGTTGGTAGCGTAGATACGATTGAAAAAAATTCTGAATTGCTACCGATCTGGCTGTGAGCACCTGTCCAAGTAAGGACTGTCATAACACTCACATGACCTCCCTGCTTAGGGGAGGGACCCGTAAGCCATAATATCTAAACAATTATGTTCAGAAGAAAGATAACGACGGAGCAGAAACCTAGTATAACCATAGTCCTACTGCATTCGGGCGCAGCAGATGGAGGATCTCTTCATAAGGAAATATTTTGAATGCATATTTTCGTTCACAAACTTGAGCTGTTTCGGTCGACTTAATCGCCATGTACAGAAAGTTTTGCTATGTCTTTATAACTCTAAAACAAAGTCGATACTGAGAATCATCGTTTTTGCAACCATCAATTATAAAACTTCGTTAGTCATTTCATTTGCTATTAGTTATTAGGTACATATGTCCCATTCTATAGCCTAAGCCTCCCTCATATTATACCTCAGGCAGTCTTGGTTTTTGCTTCTAACAGTCTCAGTCTAACACATTTTAAAACTCAAAAACCCAAATCATAGCGGAAGTCCATTCAGCATTTACACTCTTGATGGGTTTGTTTCAGACAGAGATAGAAAAAGCACAAGCCGATTAGATTTGTATTGCGTTTCTAACCAAAAGCCTTCAAAAATGACCGAGCATTCTCGAGCCCAAATAAAATGCCTCATATTTTACATTTCGCTCATCAGACTGAGGGTTTGTTTGAAATGTCAGCACTACATATATGTATACTCATATCGCCTACCAGATGGAAGGCACCGTCACTCCCTTTCGTGCACTTTAGCTACTGTTCACCTGCGGGAGACTAAGCCAAATAACAAAAATGAGATAATACTGCGATGAAATAATTATAGGAGGTGATTTCAACGCTAGACACCCTTAATGGGGCGATAGCGCAACTAACACAAATCGCTCAACACTTTGCAACTGGTTCCAATGTATTGTTAATGCAGGCGAACGAACATTTCCAAGGGTCAGCTCTTTCCTAAGCAATTTCCTTGTGTCCAACTGATTTCTCACCCTAAGCCTCTCAAATCTCAAGTGCACTACCACGCCAGCACCTTCAGACCACTTTTCTTTACTGCTCGACATACACCAACCGAGGATCACCCCAATCACCCCTCCTCAGAGACTCAGCCGATGTATCGCAGGCCTAGAGTGGTCAGCATTCACTGACGAGCTTTCAGATAAACTCAAGGCAAAATATCCAGGCGATAGGATACTCAGCAAATCAGAAATATACAGCTCCATCCAGGATCTCTCCGCCAGCATACTGATTACTCTAAACAAATAAGCGCCCGCTAAACCACCATCGTTTTTCAAATATGGAAAATTATCTTCTCATATTACTAACCTCATCCGAACCAAAGCTAGGTGGCAACGATGCCTTAAGAGAATCTTTCATAAGAATCTAAGCCGCAATAACGCAGAATACGCTTCAATGAAATCACAAATAAACTGTCTTGACACCCTTCTGAGGGTGATAACAACATTTGATAACAACTAACAAAATTTGCAATGATCGCCTGTCTGCCTTGAAACCATCCGCAAATGTTTTCGAAGAAATGCTCTCACCGGCCAACGGGCCGCAAACTTCAACATAAACATTGGAAAAGAGTCCAATGCAGCTCAATGGGGAAACATTAACACAACGGAGCAAAAACTATCAGCGTGCTGCAATTACTTCCACCATCTGTATGCAAAGAAGTCCTCGACCGATCGCAACATCAGCGCCATAGTTGAGCGAAAGGTCAACCATCAGAACCATATCAGAGCTCCTTTCTCTTAATCTTCTCCCCCACCAACCGAGGCACATGCACCTCAAGCGAAACCTTCAAATGCTTCTTCACTCCACTTCAATCCACTCTAAGCTCATTAAACCATAAAAAGTCAGTTAAGCAAGATGAAATCTCAAACTACGTGCTAAGGGAATGTTCCCTCCATCATATTTAGATCCCTTGCCACAATCGTAAACTACTGCATAAGCAATGGGCACTCTACTCGAGCCTGGAACACCGCAGTTCTAATCCCTTTATCCAAAAAAAATTCGTACTAGAGATATCTGCCCAGCAATTCCGATTTCAATAGAATGTTAAACGGAGCAAGCAGCGCTACTGTTACACGATTGCATCTCGACCGGGCTAAGAATGAAACAAAAACCGTGGCATTCTCCATTGATCTCGAAAAAGCATTCAATTCAGTGTGGTCAAATTTACTTATTTACAAACTCCTCAATAACAAATGTCCTATCCCATTTGTACGCTTCATAGCTGACTTTCTTCGTGAAAGGTTCTGTTCAGTAAATACAGTGAACACATGTTCCAACTTCATTAAGTTGAACTCGGGAGTTCCACAGGGATCTATTCTCGGGCCGCATCTCTTCAATTTCTTCCTCCACGATAACCCGATGGCCCAGCCAGCAAGTATTTCAAATCACCCACCGCCCTCCATCCTCTACGCAAATGACATCATCTTACTGGCTTCCCACTCTTCCCCCCTGAAAGCCTTTAAAACAATTACACTGTGAACAAAATCCCTCCAAAACTACTTTAGAGAATGAGCGCTATCCATTAAAGCCGCAAAATGTGAACTGATTTGCTTTCGTAGTGCCTCCGGGAAGGCCCACCGATAGGCCCCTTCAGAGAGTAGAGAGCTCACTCTACGCATCGACAACTCTCCCATGCAACTAAAAAACACTATAAAATATTTAGGCGTCCTATTCCTCCATCGCCTCAAATTCAACCCGGACGCCCGCGCGACCATTTCTAAAGTACCCACATCCTCGGCAGTGCTGGCACCAGTACTCTCCAGCAGATCTGTCAATATCAGTACAAAGCTGCTCCTGTACAAAACTCTGATCAGGCCCATAATATCATACTGCTTTCCGGGTTCGGCTAACGATCTCTCCTACCGACGCCGAGGAGCTACTGATTTTCGAAAGAAAGATTCTTAGGAAGTGCCTGTCTAAATACTAAAAACCTAAAAAAAAGGACTACCGTAGCAGTATACTGTAGAATGAAACAAAAATCTAACCCATTCTCATCTATATGACTGAATCAACCGCCCAGAGACTGAGTAGATGGTCAACTCACTCCGAAGCTATCGTTCGTGACTTGTTTTATCGGAACCTGTCGCTTAACGCCTCTTCAGCTTACGTAGCCTTTATCAAACTCCTCTACTCTAATCTGCCAACAAGGACATCCTTCGATGCGTCTTCAAATTATAAGCCACCATTCTATGTCCAGACTGGACTAGGAGACCGCGAGTGATTACACGGCACTCATTGCGTCAACGTCAAAGATTCGGATCGGCATATGTCGCCGGAGAATATAAAGAGCCCAAGTCAGCTGAAAAGTCTCTGCTCCACAATCCATTCAGACTTACCAACCCCTTTTCATCGGACCACGAACCCTTATTGTAAATAAAATTAGCTAGGATGAGCTAGGTATAAGTTAGGGTAAGAGCATTGTTATCAACATAAATAAAAACTTTACCAGCAAACGGTACATAAAACTTCACCTCATATCCAGCATAAGAATCGGTTACGATTGTCCCTTTTCAAGAGCTGTTTGACGATTTGTTACTGTCAAATATTTGCCATAGCAAGTTGAGAATGACTGTATGTATAAAGTCTCAATAAGTGCATCTTTATCACATATTATCATTATTAGGTTGCTGCAGATGAAATGGAAATAAAGTTGGCTGCAATTTTAGTTTACTATTTTGGCACACGGCGGCGCAAATGATTTGACATATTGAAGTATTAATACTGCTACCTTGGTTTATGGAGTCATTTCTGTTCTGTTCATAGCAATCGTAAGAAAACGAAGAAAGTGAACATGGAAGTGAATCAGAAAGGGCTATTTTGACGATAAGAATTTAAATAAGTGCACAACGCAACGGAAGCAACGAGAAATATCAACAGCACATTTGGGCCTGATACAGTTCGCAAAATTTCGATCCGGAGATATGGACCTTGGAAGACCACATGGAAACCCAGCACAATCGATCGATAACGATGACCTGTGTGCATTAGTGGAGTCTAATCCCCGCCAAATCATAAGGGATCTTGCCGAGAAATTAAGCGTTCACAATTCGACAGTTTGCCGCCACTTGCAACAACTTGGAAAGGTTAACAAGCTTGACAAATGGGTTCCGCATGATCTTACCGAGCGAAACATGACAAGTCGAATGGAGATTTCAAGTTTTCTTCTCTCCCGCAACAAAAAGAAACCGTTCTAGCACCGAATTGTGACCTGCGATGAAAAGTGGATTTTATACGATGATCGTCGCCGATCGGCCCATGACTAGATGCCGGTGAAGTGTCAAGACACATGCCAAAACCAAGCCTTCATCCAAGGAAAATAATGATAACTGTTTGGTGGTCTGTAGCTTGTCATCCACTATTCGTTCCTGCAACCTGGCGAAATCATAAATGCTGAGAAATACTGTCCTCAATTGGTTGAAATGCATCAAAAATTAATAGTCCAACGACCTAGGCTTGTCAACAGGGACGGAGCGATACTGCTTCATGATGACGCAGAGCCTCATGTATCGAGAACAACGGTCTTAAAAATAAAAAGTTGTGCTATAAGACTCTTCCTCACCCTCCATATTCACCAGACCTTTCACCAAAAGATTACCATTTCTTTAAATATTTAGATGTCATTTTGACAGGAAAAAGATTTGATAATGAAGCTGCTGTCAAAAATGCCTTCGAGGAGTTTCTTCGACCCATAAACTCGGACTTTTACAATACTGGAATAAATGTACTTGTATCTCGTTGGGAAAAGTGTGTTGCATCTATTGGTACTTTGTACTTGGTATTTTGATTAAATAAATAGATACAGCTGTTTAAAAATTGATTACTAAATCGGCCATTTCATCTGCAGCAACCTAATATCAGGTAGTGACAATCTTTCATAGTCAATTGAGTACGAACGTTGCTTGCCCCTTTCACTCCTCATTCATTCGCTGTGCCTGGGCTGCGCGTTGCAGGTTCCGTCATTTCCATAATATTGAATCTTCAATAGATTTAAAGGAGCATGGTATGATCCTCAACTTGTTTTCCTAATTGTTTCGCTACATCTAGTCAATGGCTTTGACGATTACTTCAGTAAATGTTGAAGAAAATGATATTAGGAAAATAATATTATGATATTGAAAATGATATGTAAAATAACATTAAGCGTAGACTAGGCACAGTCTGTCACATGTAAAGCTGTCACATGCTGCCGTGTGAAGCTTAATAGCAGAAGATTCCCTCCATCCGTCTATTTCTGGTCAATCTTGACTTCAATAGCAGCCGTCAGCCATTTTTTATTCGGCTCGATGATGTTGCAGATGTCAATGTCATTTTGGACAGATGGAGAAGTTTTCCTGAGATGTCAAGATTTGAAAATTTATTCAAAATGTTGAACATTCAGCCATTCCACACAATTTACTTGATTGAGAACTGTCGTTCGTCAATACTTTTGTTTACCAATAAGCAAAGGAACAACAACCGTAAACGTCAGAAAAATCCAAGGCCAACGAAGTATTTTGAAGCATGATACAAAATTCTGACCCTAAGAAATCCAAATAAGGTAGGGAACAACGGAGAATTACCATGAAAATCCAAATAATGCAAAGGACAATGAAAAATTACCATAAATTCAACCATATTTTTTGCCAAATAGTCACTAGTATATTTGGTACTTTCAATACAATAACTTGGAGGGGTACAGCGCATTCCCAATCAATGGCAAATATAAATAAATAAGTCAAATTTACACTTCAGACCACCAGTTTATCTCATCTTGAAACACCAAAGTTTACAAAATAGCCAAAATCCTTTAATTTGGGTTTTTGTATCTATCAGTAAACTGGCTTGTCAAACCTTATTTTTAGGCAGTGTGAGGGAGACAATGAAAAATAATACTAACTAGATATCTCGTCGAATGCTATCCACTTATCTTATACCTCAGCTTCCAGACTATCCTGCGAACATACCCGAGACAATAAAGACGAACTGCGTGAGCTTTTTGCCTAATAAGCTTGTTATATTGCTTTGATGCTGTCTAATTGCCTCTGCATTCACCACATATTTTGCTGTGGGAGTGTCCTTAAAGCGACAATTTTCCCTATAAGGGCAGCATTAGAGCAAAGATTATGTCAACACACCAGAATATATTGACGAGTGAAAAGAAAATATCCAGGATGAGCGGACAGAACGCCTAGAAGGCTAGGGAGGGATTCAGTGGGGTATGCTTCGAGTATATCAGTTTTTTTAAATTTATTTTGATTAAAAATGTTTCTTTCAAGTATAAAGTTCTCTCTTCCTCTATATCTCTCTCTTTCCTCTCTTAATATAACATTATACAGTAGATGGCACATAAAAAAACGTTCATGATCAACTCAACATAATTTCTAACAAGTCCCAATGCGTTCCTAGTAAACCAAAGTAAACGTTCCTAGTAAACTCGCCAAATTAAAAATTTCGTTAATACCTAGATAATGTACCATGCCATCGCGTAAGCACATGCGGCCTCAAAACTGAGGATGGGTATAATCAGCACAGCACAATTTGGTTTCTAAATCGTTTTCACGCAAAAGCTTTAAAACAGATATTCTTGTTTTACGCATCCCTTATTTTTGTTGCATCCAGTTTGATCAGGTAATTGGGATATATTCTATCTGCTGAAAAGTGTTTAACTTTCGCGGGCAATCATAAAAAAATAGTTACGAGTACCCCATGCAATAAATAAAGCGAGCTTTCCAATGAAGCGAGCTTTTTAAAATATGCTTAAACGTGAAATTTATCGTAACTTAATTAACTTGTCTTATTATGACCTATCTTTTTGCCTGTAAATGCCAATCCATCTGGAAAATTGTCGTCTAAAACTGTCAGATAGTAGTTTTTTCGTAGTGTAAACGCTTGTTAGTTTTCATGCTATCGTTGCTAGTTGCGTCAATCCATGTGCTAAACTTGAACAAATCGTCTGCCAAAGAACAAAATGAGAGAAACTAGAAAAAAGGCTCCGAATGAGTGATACTAATGATTGCTACGTGTCAAATTCCAGCTAAATCCAAATGTCCACCATAATTTTATATTTAAATGAAATAAGGACTAACCAGAACTCATCTTCCAAGTTTCATTGAAGTTTGCAAAATTTAATGATGAGACGAAACGTTTGCTAAAATTGAACTAAATGAGTGAAGTGTGTCCCAGGTTGGGACGAGTTTCGTCCTATGACGAAAGGTTTCGAAGAAAAATAGAAAAACGTAACGTATCCAAAAAGGAAGCTGCTAGAGAAATCCAATCTAGGTAAAAGATACAAATGTAAACTACGAAAGGCAACACTACTCCACATATCATCAAACTCTTTAAGCTATCAACGGAAAAACACAGAAGCTATTTCACCTATCATTATAAACATACTCGTATATGCCACGGCTCTTTACCTAGCTGCAGTATCACGAATATGTTAAATATATAGATCAGAATACTATTAAGATATTTTCGCGTGGGTTGTACTTGATATAGCTTTCGGTTTTCATCTCATGCGGACATAGATAGGATGCGAGATAGTTTGGCGGCATTTTATTTTGATCTGCGCTCATAAAATCTGTCTTAGCTTATTAGTACATGCGGTTGTTTCAGATGAAAGAAATGCATGTAAATATAATCTGAGAATCCTTCGTATGATCGGGCCGCGATGTCCACTAAGTCCGTGGGTTAAGTATTCGATCGATGGATTCATCGATGCATGTCAGTACGTATGTAACATATAAAGAGTGACAATAAAAATTTTAAGTGGAATGAAATTAAGCAGGGGATTGAGGTCTTATATCGGAATGGCCGGAGTAGCATTTATCCGGAATGTGCCGTAACTAGAAAGTTAATCCCAGATATCGGTTTCGAATGATTGGTTTTGGTTGGGCGTAGCTAGTTGGTGTGTTAATTTAGAATTGATCTTTAGCACTTGCTGCTTGGTCGTTGGAATTGTTTCAACCATTCTAGGAATGGAGGCTGATATGGAAATGATATCATTTACGAGAGGTAGATAAATTTTGTGATTGTTGCAAAATTTGATGGCTCTCTCATTACAGGGACGATATGTTTGGATGGTGTTTGTGTAGCCAAGGGATGAAAGGAAAAATCAAATTCGTCTTGAAGCAACAAAGCTGTGAAGATCAACATTTATACCCGCATTGATGTAGTTAGAGCCGTGACTCCCCGTCTACCAAACTACGGCACGGATGCCAACTTCTGGCTTTAAAAGTCAGATAGTTACTAGGGCGCAAGAATAGTTACTAGTTCGAACTACAAGTGAGGTTTAAGCCCTTTCAAGTTATGGCAAAAAATTGTAACTAGATACTGCAGACGGAACATCTTTCTCGATGGCAAGTTGGGCCAGTAAGGATATGGCTGTGGTTTCAAATGAAGAAAAAAAAAACAAATTAAAAATACATTTTTTCATTTTTATTATGATGGACTCTTACCCGCTGAAGTCTTTCATAATAATATGGTAATATCCAACGAGCACACTAAATTGTTGCAAGAAGGTCAGCATACCGATCGTTATGCATGCTAGACACGGCAGGGAAAGTGCTCGAGATACTGATAAAGGGAAGACTTACTGACGTTACCATGCCGCTGGGGACATTTCTCCAAGACAGTAGGGTTTCAGAACAGGACGTTCCACTGTAGATGCAGTTGCGGAGGTGGTGATGAATGACGGATATTCTGGAAGCCTTGGAAAACTTTTTCCAAGGACCAGAATATCTGATGCGGATAGTTCGAAATTATCTGAAGGATCGCAGCCTGATCTACGATACGGCGCAAGGTTGACGGAGGATGGTAGTCACATCAGGTGTGGTCCAAGGCTCCATCCTCGGCCTAACTTGTGGAGCGTCTCCTACAATGGACTGCTCAGACTTGAACTGCCGGAGGAGTGACAACTGATCGTACTTGCAGATGATGTTGCGGCACTAGTGGCTAGGCGCACATTAAGGCTAAATATACTAATGCGCCGGGTAGGGAGCTGGATGACTACCCATGGGTTTAACCTTGCGTTAGAAAAAACAGAGGTGGTCTTTCTTACCAAGAAGAGGATCTCTAGAGTGAGAATGATCCGAGTCGGGGACACATTAGTAGATTCTAAGCTATCAGTTAAGTATCTGGGCTTGCTGATTGACACTAAGCTGAGTTTCTCGGAGCAAATCAAGGCAACGACAAACAAGGCCGCTACAGGGGTCTCAGCAATAAGTCGACTAATGGCTACTCATGGGAGAGCAAGTCCAACAAAAAGACGACTGCTGATGAATGTCGTCCAATCTACGCTTTATATGGAGCAGAGATATAGAGTGAAGCTCTCAACAAGGAAGTGTTCGAAAGGTGTTCGAAACCAGCTTGAGCTCTTTCCACCTTTCTTTGTAAAGGAACTGTACCGAAAAGGGCTGGCACTAATGCAGTAACGAGGAGCACTGCGAATTGCATCAGAATACTGGACAATCTCTGTGTCCACGGTTTTGGTTATTGCAGAGGTGATACCCATCATTCACTTTGCTAGAGAGCGTAAGAGAATCTACCTCCGAAGCCACGAAGGTAACAAAGAAAAAGTTGCTCGCGACGAAAGACGATGCACTCTCGACGAATTGCAATAATCTTGCAAACGTGAGCTAAAAGGAAGATGGACTGCGCGGCTCATCAACGATTTGAGACTATGGCTCAGTCGAATGCTTGGTGCGACTGACTTCTACCTGACCCAGCTACTGTGCGGACACGTTTGATTTCGGTCTAACCTGCACAAGATTGGTAAGTCACGGTCTCCAGATTGCATATTCTGCATTGGGGAGAGGGATGACGCCTATCATACTTTTTTTTCGTGCAGAAGGTGGGACAAAGAGCGCGGTGATCATGCTGAAAATGTGGGAGAGCTCCGTCCAGATAGCTGAATCGACGAGATGCTGAAATCATTTGACAAATGGAACCAGGTGGTACATTACCTTCTGGCGATTCTAGCAACAAAAAAGGCATACTTGATCGGCAAGAGTCGTCTCGATGACGCGTTGCTTCGACGCCGCGTTGGATACGATTTTTTCGTACCTTTTTTGTCCTGATAAACTTTTGCATTACTCATTGTAACTTATAAGCACTCTGAGATTACAAATAAACTGTTAAAAATCAGCACTACACACAAACATCGTGATTTCATGCGACGAAATTATGTCCTTTTTGTACACGTGTTGACTCTACACTAACGTACTATCGATTAGAAATGCTTCTACCTGAATATAAATGCTTTATAATGACATCTGTTAGTGTATTTGAGAAGATAGAAATCAAAAGGTAGGACATAAGGCTTTACCTTCCCAGCAGGTATTCATCTGACGTAAGTGTCATTTCGGAGCAGTCCGACGCGCTTGGGGAAGAGCTCGAAATTACAAGAAAAGAAAGACTTTGGATATGAAATATTTTCCCCCATATTTTAAAAGTTTCAAAGCCTAAAGGTAAGCCTAAAAAAATAGAGTTTGTAAAAAATTTTACAGTGGTGTTACCCCTTAAGCCAAAATTTAAAAACAGAATTTATTATTCACTCTGTGTTAAAAACTCATTTTCCGACCGATGATACAAAAGTACTGTCACTTAGAGCGTAATAATTTGGATTCTGTTCATCCAAATGTCATGTCAATTTGACACAACGTCTATGATGGATTAGAAATATCTTAGTTGAATTTATATATTTATGTTAGTTGAAATGCGGAAAGATCTTAAACATGCCCCCACCAGTTTTCTTTACTCTTGAGAAGTCCGCGAACTTTTGAGACAGACCTTGTATGTGATGATTTAACGTGGAATTGCTCATTTTGCCATCAGATAGACCCACACTTGCTAAAAACGACTCGAAGCAAAGAGATTCTCATTAATCTTTAGTCTGCATTGCAGCTGGAGGAATGTCTGCTTTGCGACTGGTTCAACAACGATTCCCGCCTGATTCATCTACAAACAGTTTTCTCTAACTTTTCGATGAGCTTTGAGGCAGGAATATTTTTCAATGGAGTTTGTATGATTGAGTTGGATACCTCATGTACGTTGGAACACATATTTCTGAATTTATTATCGGAAAATGGCCTTCATGACCAGTGACAAGTTTATTTTAGGAGTACAAAAAGAACCCTGTCCTATATTTCAAAATCATAAGACCAGAACTCGACATTGGTGTACTTTTTCATGGAAATTTTATTATTAAGGTTAAAATATTTACAATTAATTTACTAATCAAAATTAAATTAAAATTTCCTTCAGAAATTTTCTACCTTGCGAGACTATTAATAAGATTTGTAGATCATATAATTCATAACAATAGCAAGCACGTGATTTGTTATGCGATTTCATCGAATCGTAGCCAAGCAAGGGTCACTTCGATAAAGGGGCATTCAATTCCACTGACTGAACCAGAAGTTCATGATACTACTTCCATTATGCACTAAATAAATTGTGTATGTGAAACTAACGAAAAATTAACAACAATAGACAGAAGCGAGCTCCCACCGAACTTCCTCAGGCTCGATGCGCATACCAAATATCGGAAATGTCTTGAAGACTTTCTTCAAAACCACTAAATACCTAATAAATTTCTATCCTTACGCTCATTACTATGCTTTCACATATCTTCCACCACCGAATAACATACGAGATACGAAAAAAAAAACAACATATTCTGCTCAACTACTCTTTATTAATAACACATTCATGTTAAATACCTCGAAGATATTCAAACTGATAAGACACCACCATAAAAGAGCGAGTGAAAGAAAATTAATTGCCTTCATTACCAGTCCTATTAGTCAGTTGGATCCTATTTGGTAAATAATTTTTAAGAAGAATTCATGCCGATCACCCTTTCACTCCCTGCATTTTCCCACATGCCCAGCACGATCGCGTATCGCTACTACGAATACCTCGATCGTGTATGCTGCATGTGTAACAATCTGCATATTATCTCCACTGTAGTAACTTATTTGGGTGCACGGCTAAACATAATTTTAATGTCCACCGAGAAATGTAAAACGATATTCGAATAATCTGTCCCATGCGTCCAGATAATGATCTAAAGAAGTACTAAAACTAACATTATAAAACGCTCACCGCCGCCGCGGTGCTTACGTGCCGGTGTCAGGTAAGAAAAGGAGCACACATGTAGGCAGTGGAGTTGCTGGTCTCGTGTGTTAATTGTTGCATAAGAAATGTTGGAAATAGGTACAGGTCACTGAAGCCAACCTTGCGGCACAGCATTGGGCGCTGTGCGATGAGCACAATTCAGGATGCGAAATCAAGCTCTAGTTCATTCATTTGCTACTTCAACTGCTAGAAATGAATGGATCGTGTTGATGGCTGAAATTATCCAAGAGATTCAGCGATCGCCAAACTCACCTTGTGAATTGGTAATAGATGACTCGGAAAGCTCAGTAATTTCACGTCTAAACATATGTCTGCTCATTAAATATTTATTATCCTCTTTGTACAAGCGGTGGTGAGGGATGGTCACAAGTCCACCGGTTGGAGGCGGCGAAGGGAGCAAGTTGAAGGCACATCAAAGAATTCAATTAAAGTCACATTCACACCTACAGCCCAAAAAAAATTTTCTTCAGTTGTATGGTCCGAGTTAACACGGGAAAGACCATTTCAGAAGCTTCAAGAAAGCGTGCATTAAGAATAGGCAAGGCAAAAGTCGACGATCGGAAAAGGCTTGAAGACGAGCGGAGGACACATTAGAAGGCCACAATGTGCGATCACGCAGAATGACTCTTCGGCTTGAATTAATGGAACATCTGTCAGAAGAAGTTGAAGAAGCTAAAGAAAATGTTAATTGTATGCATGTAAGATGTTACGTGCCTAGCACGATTCAGTTGTTCAACTGGTAGTTGCTTTTCGGTCAGTTGAAAGACGGACCAAGTCTAAGGTGGAAAACTGTGTTGAGAGGGTGCCAACGGCTGACATTTTGACAAATGTGGGCCTTATTTTTGTGAAGTGGAGTAAGTGGTGATGCTCTACCAGTTTCTACGTATTCCACAACATCAGCAATCGATTAAATAAACATAGACAACATTAGAGAAACATAATCTAGTCCTCGCTGGTGACAAATAAAGGTCCAAACATGCTTCAGAAAACCAGATCAGAAACTAGTCATACGCGCCCTGGAACGGTAGGAGACATTTTCATGTACTGTCAACCTGTATGAAAAAGTTGGTCACATTAAATCTTCTTCTACATGCCTCCGTATGTTTCAGATTGCGATTTTCCAACAAGATTGATCGGTCCGAGCGATCGTGGTGAAAGAATTTGATAAGCTTTCCACAGAAATGCAAGTAGCCGAGTAGAGTTTGTTGAGTTTATCAAAGGACTTTTACTGCTCGTCGATCGCTCAAGGTACGTATTTGTGATCATTCATCTGGTATTAGTCGTGGGAAGCATCTAATTATGTATCTAGTGGATTGAATTAAGAGTTATTACACTGACTGGAGATTATTTAAATTGAGATTAATGTTAAACCCACTTTAAAATGCAGTGGTATGGCATGGAGTTCTGGGTATTCAATCAGCCGCAAATATCTTACTTCAGAAACTATATGTATATCTACATAACCTTTGACATACAACTGTGGGGTCATTTAAACCCTTTAAAATGCTCAAATTTTATGTAAACACAACGAAACTAGCTGGGGGTTGAATGTCAGCGTGCCAGCTAACAGTGATAAACAAGGGCTGTAGATAGGGTTGCGGTGTGGCCACTAGCATTAAATGGGTTATGGATAGCTTAGAATCGAAAAGTGTCTTCAGAGCCTGAAATTGATGTCGAAGTTATTAGGTGCGCAACTAAGTTCTCGCTGTTTTTTTATGAAATTGTCACTTTATTGTGAAAAAATGGTTAAAAATGAATCATTCAAAATATTGCCCATCACTAGCGACAATTTTTTCCCATCCTTTTGGCAGAGCTCAAATACTGTCACGGTAGAAGTGTTCATCTTTTGAGGCTATCCACGAAACAAGCCATTTCGAGATGTCCTCATATGAGTAGAACTGCTGATTAGCCAGACCATGGGCCATCAAACGGAGTACGTGATAATCGGACGGCGCAGTATCTGGGGAATATGTCGTGTGGGGTAGGACTTCCCATTTTAGCGTTTCTAATAAGGTTTTAACGGACTTGGCAACATGAGGCCGAGCGTTGTTATGCTGTAGAATGACTTTTTCGTGCCTCTGCTCGTATTGCATTAGTTGAGTTCAATACCGTTCCCCAGTGATAGTTTCGTTCGATTTCAATAGCTCATAATAAATAACACCGCCCTGGACACAGCAAAACCTTCGCAGAGGTAATATTCGGCCGAGCCGACGACATAGAAGGATAACCGGGCAGTCTCCAAAATTTTCTTCTCTTTGGGTTGCTATAATGAATAAATTTTTCATCACCCGTAATGATGCGATGAAGAAAACCCTTCCTTTTTTGCCACTGGGGCAGTTGTTCACAGTAAAAAAACGACGCTCAACGAGTCTTGGCTTCAATTCATAAGGAAAGGAACCCAAGTTCCTTGTTTCAGAATCAATCCCAACGCATGCAAGCGCTCGGAAATTGCTTGGCGTGTATTTCCTAATACTGAAGCAAGCTACTGTTGCATTTGGCACGGATCTTCATCGAGCAATGTCTCCAATTCAGCGTTTTCGAAGGTTTTTGGTTTTCCTTCACGCGAACGGTCTTCAACACCAAAATCACCGTCTTTGAAGCGACGAAACCAAACACAGCACGTTGTCTCACTTACTGCAGTATCTCTATAGTCTTTTCGCAGCTCTCGATGAGCTTCAACCGCAGTTTTCTTTGAATGGAAGAAAGAAAGCATCCCTTCCCGCAAATGACGATTATTTGGCACAAAATTCGACATTTTTACACAACCAAAAGTCTATGACACAAAAACAAAATCACTTATGTGTTAAAGCGGTTTGTTTACCATATGTCTAAGCATGGTCCATGACGATTTGGTTATGTCACAATCGGCCAGCACTTACTACTGGAGCCATCTCTGGAAAAACAGCGGAAACTTGGTTGCGTACCTAATACTTACACTCCTCACCCTCGCACCCGCACCCCGAAAACGCATAAACTATTGGAAAAACGAATAGGCCTTTCGATTCAACAATAAATAGGGGTTGTCCGTCCATTAAACCGAATCATTAGATAACTTCAAGTCACACTAGCTCTGCATTTTCCAATAAGGTTATAAGATAACCTTATTGCAGATTTCTCCTATTGCATCAATATTTGCGATCAATGCAATTTTACCTAATAAACAAGAATTGCTTTGTATGCAACTGTAATTATCATAAGTTAGTCGGAAGTGAAACGTTTTCGCGAAAAGAGGTGGTTTAGCGCTCAAAAAATTTGTATTTTTAATATTGTTACAACAATCTTCCGATCAGCGATACGATGTACATTTCTTCTCCAAAAACAAAAGGTTCGTAATTCATCGCCTGAATTGAGAAGAGTCAGGTGGAGTAAATTGAATTAAGGGGTACATGGAAAGAAACGATATAACTGGCCTCATGATGATTTCGTGATGATTTAAACTTAATTGTTGGCGATTGTCGACTTGGCAACACTTGAAAGACTTTAAGAGAGTTCCCGCGATTTTCAGTTTGCTCATGGAAATGTCATCATTGTTTGAAGTTGTCATTGTGAAAAAAGTTTTTTAACGATGATTCGTGAGCTCAAGTGTTCCTCTGCAGCACATTAAATAAATGCAAACTAAGCGATTACAACTACTGCAAATTGTTATGTGGGATCTTGTTGAAAGCATAAACTAATTATTTTGATTCTTTCTGTTTCAATTGATGCGTTTGTGTAACGATAAATCACACATTTAGTTGTGAATTATAGTTTTTGTCTGTATTATACTCGGATTCGGCATGACTTCGTGGGATTGACCTCAGTAAATATTCTTAGATAACGTTTGGACGACAGTTGGTTTACAAAATCTTGACAGGACGCCCAGCCTTGGAAACAGCTGTGTTTGATGTGATGAACGGAAACATGTCATACAGGAAAGCACAAGCTGCCTATAACGTTCCTATCACCGTTATATATAATCGATTGAAAGGAAATCAAGGAATGTATTGTTAAATGCCTGATTACCCGTTCATAGATGGGGCTTTCTTCCGACAAGGAGAAACTAAAAAATTTGGTTCAAGAATTTATCGAGAGTGACGAGTTTCAAACAAGGTATCGAGATCCTTCAATCTCTTCAAAAAGGCCTGAAGACTTGCAAAAGGCATGAAAACATGTGCCGGATCCATTTGTATTTTATGGCTTTTTTGATACCCTCAAGAAGGTCTTTCATACCTACGGAGTGATGGAGAAGGCCAAAGAAGTCTTATATGGAATGCAGACGAAAGAGATGTTGCAAGTGATGCTTCACGCCTATGAGCCATAAAATAGGGGGAAAACGCTTCAACGTGTCTCTGATGGCGGAGGTCTTGCATCAACAAGGGCACTAGGCTTATACGCAGCCAGTGGTGTAACTCTACCTCCTCTTATAGTACATAAAGGCACCTCTGGTAACGGCACAAATTTGGTAGGGATTTTCTAACATAGTAGATCAAAAAACACAGTTGCTTCTGCAACCCCTGTCGAGAAAGCGGGACCAGGAACGCGCTTGGAACACCACACATACGAAAAAGTGCTTGCTATTGTTAAGTAAATAATGAAGTTATTGAAAGGTTAAAGGAAGCTGAGAAGAGATAAAAGACATAAAGGTCAACAAAAATAAAAACTGCAAAGAAAAGCGGATGTATAGATGAGAATGATATGCAATAGAAACTGAAAAAATCAACAGACAAACAAAAGAAAATGGGAGATAATAGTGGTAGCAAAGAAGAACAGCGAGATACAAGAAACCAGGCAGCGGACAATATGAAGACTTTTGTGCTCACGTTGAAGATCTTGAATGCCAGCTGTATGGAAAGGTGACCTATATGGACCCTGCTAACGCTAACATCCAACTAGAAATGTATCTTTGAGTAAAATAAGTTGGAGGGGCCCGAAAAAGGATTCGGTTCCATTATGCGTTTCGGGTTGCCGATGTATCCCAGTCAAATGAAATTTGAATTAACCGGCCCGAAAACTGTGAATGTAAGCGTATCTGAAAAACGGCCAATTTTCAGTAACCGTGGAGCAGAACAAAAAGATGGACGTAAAACAGTCTTAAACTTTCTAGAAAGCGTGAACGTAATCGATATTAACCTGTTTCCTTTTGTTAATTTGATTGATATTTTTAGTTTTTTTCACGTCATCATTTTACTTTGCATAGTGACGGTAAAGTACAGTCTATTGAATTCTATGTGTCATTCTATTAGAAAAATGTAAGAAAAAAGCAAAGAAGAAAGTTCATCGTCCGTGAAATATGAGCTGGGGTAATTAAAAATTGCCACTTGGGGTAACTGGCAACATATTGCTAATGTTAGCAAAATCTGTCTAGGACTTTTCGTGCCTCCAAAATGAATTTTCCTCCCACCCGTTGTTCTGTTCTTCAACATCGGGATGAAATAACTGTTTCCATTCACGCACTCGTCTCAGGGAAATTGTAAACATACTTCAGTACGCGTAATCAGGTAATCTTTAATTTGAAAACAGAAAAAGAGTGTTATTATGAACATAACCCACAGAATTTCGTCTCGAAAATCAACCAAGGAGTAGGGAACAATATCAATTCAAAGCATTGGAATTTTGTTTCTAATTAT
Source organism: Stratiomys singularior (assembly GCA_954870665.1). Lineage (NCBI taxonomy): Eukaryota > Metazoa > Arthropoda > Insecta > Diptera > Stratiomyidae > Stratiomys > Stratiomys singularior. The sequence goes on along the minus strand of OX940880.1, from coordinate 54,344,627 downwards.
CCCACCTTACGCTGCAATAAATGCACGTTAATTTATCCAGTTCTCGAGACATAAAATTACGTCGCAACAACCACGCGACTGACTACACAGGCTTATAAATCCGAGTCAACTTGTCGACCCAATAGTTGAGAACGATTCTCAACGTTCCTTGCTACCCTAAACTCAAATACTCAACCGTTGTGTCATGATTTGTATTAGTTTTGCAGTTCGAGCATGTTGGCAGTTCTGCGCTCTTATAACGGCTGTCACCTGACTACGATGCATTAATCATCATTTGGAATTTGTTTTTGGACTAAGATGACAGCAGTTTGAAATGAGTGGAAATGCAGAAAGAACATTGCAACGTCGATCGAAGTGGTTTTGTTACTTTGTGGATGTTATATGTTAGCAAAATGTACGAAAATCATGAAAAATGTATTGAAAGATGCATGTTTGCTGTACTTTGGTTTTGTTGTACTGATCACTGACAAGCCATGGGTACCGAAATTGTTTTGTAACGCGTCTGGAACGAAGTTGTACAACGGGTCACTGGGTGAAAATCAATACTTTTCAATTTTTGTGCTAACATTTTGAAGAGAACAGAAAACTCTCGTAGATGATTGCTGATTGTGCACGATCAATGCTGTCTGTGAAATGCCAAAAATTTAGCACACCATTAGCAAAAATTACATAAATACAGTCTGACACTCTCGAAAAGAACGCATTGCAAGAGGAACAAACCGAAACGACTGAAAAAGTTAAGCCAATGTAGAAGATTCGTAAAAAAAGTAAGAGTGTTTCTAAAGAATACTACAGTCAATTGTGGAAAGCAATGATGATGAATATTCTTGCCTGGTTTGTTGCGAAGCCCATTTGAAAGTTTACCATGGGAAACATGTATTCTGACAGAAATGCCAAGGTATGAACAAATACAGAATGTGCTCCAGGTGCTGGTCTTAATTTCGTCTACATTAATTGCAACAGTGACAGTGACGATTTAGTTTCCAAGATGTCATTAAAATTTTCTTTTTTTTTTTGCTATAAATAATATAAGCTTCATCGATAATTAAATACATGTTCAAGGCTGATTATAAAAGGAAAGATTTTATCTAAGACAAAGTTAAGAAAATTATGATAATTTTTTGATTCTACTTTTTTTGCAGTGGTTTATATTTAAAGAAAATCAGTTTTAGTTTTACTTTTTGTGAGTAATAGAGAATAAATAGAAAGGTGACTAACAATTAGAATTAAACTTCATGTGTAGTAAATAACGAAATCAACGGTTTGGGTAGAATTGTTAACTCCTCAGTCTGCCTGATTCCTTTCTCAACTTACCTCACCTATTTGACTTGAGCACCTTTGACTTTCTATATTTGATCGACTGTAGCTCGTTAATGCGAGTTTTTAGAAATAAATTACGAGGAATATTTTTGAAGAGAAGTAAATTGCTTACTCGTCAGTATGCATAACAAGCCACTAAGGCTTATCGTTGTGGAGCTTTGACCGATTAAATAAAAATTGCTCAACTAGCCCCGCCCTACCCTAGTACTTAATTTTTATTTCTGATTTATATACAGCACAAACCAAAAGTATAGAATATTATTATACTATTAGTAATATATGATTCTTTACAAAGTCCCTAGATTCTAAATTACGAAGTCCCACCGCCAGACAAAAGGATTTACGGATACTGAGAGCACGAAGCCCGTGTGTCACATAACTGAACGCTAAGCCATATCGGAGGAACAGGCTCTTTAAGGTCTATATCTTAGTTTTGCACCGATTTGTTTCAAATTTTGACACGAAAATCTTAAAAAGTGCAATTATATGAGCCGACAAATGAAAAAAAAACACGGCAAATGGCCTATCTACTGAGGTGGAGATCATGGTATGGAGGCATGTGCTATGCCTCTAAAGCTACAAGATAAGGTTTACGTGGAGAATTGTTGTGGACATCATAAGTGACGTTGAGTAAGAGAACAGACCTCTGCAGATTCACTGCAGAGCCCCTCCCCGCAATGCCACAGAGAATAGGCTCCAACTGCCTGAAAACTTCTATTTCGAGAAGATGTCCTCCAGTATGTAAAAGTCCGGTAAGCCGATGCGTAGTGAGTAAAGAGCAAATACTACAGACAACAGGCTTGCACACATCTGAGTCCTACTCCTTTCAGAACTATCCAGGTCATACTGTAGACATAGGTCTCTATTCTGCGAAAAAATTCCGGGTTCTTTCTCTTTATGCTCAGGCAAAAATAATCCCATTCAAATCAGTCAAGGATATTCAAAAACAAATAACCATTTTTTTCCTTTTCCTCTTCTCCAAAAATATCGTTATTGCCAATAAAAGTTCGTTGCAATTCACCACACTTATATCAATGATGAAAGACACCATACACGACACCAATATATACGAGTAAAGTGAACGGGGAAGTTGAACCCTTTGACGCCTTTTAATGGAATAGATCGTTTGGTAAGATGTTCATGTTAGGATCTGGAAGGAACGGCACCGTGGATAACTCTTCCATGAACTACGAACCAGCTAAAAACTTGATGCCGAACTTGCTGATATTGGTTCATAAGGACCAAAAAAACGAGCCTGCTGCATCGGTTCAAGGGCAGAAAAAAAAACGTGAAGGAAAATCTTCTTTTTTTGGACACAAAAAAATTTTTTTTTGGTTTTTGTACTTATCATGTATCATACTTACCATACTTATCGTACTTATCATGATGTCTTCCTTATATCTATACGAAATGGAACCAGACGATAGTGGCGGAAAAAACTGGCTTTTAGACTACAAAGACTGGTGAAGTACCGTCGGCTCGAACGCATGATGTTTCTCGTAACAGTAAACGCCGGCCTCTAACGGTGTTTCTCTCAATATTGAACCATGCTTGTATAAACTCTTCGTCGTACAAGAAAACAAACAACGCCATAGAACAGAAGAACAACGTCTTAGAAGGGATATGCTTAAACGCTTGGAACTTTCATTGTTTGAAGATCATATCAGGGAAAGGATAGACAATCCACATATGTCACAGGTTGACAGAAGATGTGTGCTTGAAATGATAATTGAAAAAGTGCTAGGACCTGCAGCGAAGCTACCACAAAAATTGCGGAGATTTTCATTCAGTCCAACGTGGACTGTCAATGGTTGTCCTTTTTTCAATGGTTGTTGTTGGACATGATTGTCCTTTAACAAGAACATGAAGTTGATTTTAGACAAGAGTTTTGAAAGTCCATTTTCTTTGTTTTCCGTTAGTGTTACTTAATGGTATACTTTTGCGGATTTTCATTGAGGATTTTCAAGGAAGAACTATGGTTAAGTTCGTTTCACGTTGCGTGCCGAAGGTTAAGTGAGCTAACATGCAAATTTTCATGAGTTATATCCTTTATATATATTAGAATCTGTTGACGAAAGCTGTGAGCATGTGCAGAAGTTCCAAGGTAAACCCAATCTTTGTGCAATGCCAAGACCATAAAATTGAGCTAAGCCTACAAATACTCTTATCTACATTTAGTATTAAAAGTATTCTGTAAGTAAATCCATATTGACCGAATAATCGTTGCAATAACAAGTAACCTAATCAACCTTAGACGTAACCTGATGGGTCATATAAAATAATCAATCATCGTAAAATCAATATTTCAAATCGGATTGAAAAGATCTTTTCACTGCACCACTACTCCGCAACCAAGCATGTGTGCTACTAAACATCATCAAGTAAGTGATATGTAAAAGAATTGTATAAGAGGAAGATATTTTGCACCTAAACTAATCAATGCTGAGGTGATCATTACTGAGATTCATTGTCGTTTTTCAACCGTTTACAGTTTGTGCATTGAAAAGATACTCCACATGCTCGAATTTTGATGTGCAAAAAACCTATAAGTTGAACTTAAGTTAACCATAGATAGCTTATGAAGCCTTGATTATTCAAAATGATTACGCATGCTTCAGAAAGAAAGAAACAAGCAAATCACTTTAATTAGCAAACTTACTCATTATTTATTTCACTCATTTTTTTCTGCAAATGTCCACCCCTGTTCGATCTCTTTTTCCTCACAAAACGGTTAATTTTCGAATACAGAGACTTTCAATATCTCATTTAGAGATATTGAGATACATTGCGAGATACATTACGTTATTAATACGAGAGTGAGTCAAATATAAACCGGACTTTTGTCTTTATGAGTCTCAGACTCTGCTAAGTGGTCTGGTTGGGTGAGGGGTCTTCGGTTGTTTTGTTTAGAGTGGGGATAGCCGCTCCCGGGCTGCTCATTCTCCCAGTTGATCAGTAGCAATCATGAGTGAGCAAGTACTTGCTTTATCCATTGAGCTTCTATTGCTACTATTATTATTAAATTTTTAACAGTGAAGACTTTTCACCATCGAATATTTTTGCTAGGTTAAAGGTGCAGTTTGGTGACAATACGCTTTCACGGACACAAGTGTTTGATTGAACTAGAAAATTTCAAAATGGACGAGAAAGTGTAGAAAATGAAACACACTATCGACGCCCAAAATCAAGTGTAACTGATGACAATAATCAAGCGGTTCGAAATCTAATCTAAGGTGAACGCCAATTCACTATTGATGAAATCGCTTGGGAAGTAGCTCAGCAAAAGCCGCCTACATAAACAAAAGAAGGAAAAATCCCATCAGAGAGGTCACTCTCCTCTATGACAACGCCCGACCTTACAGAGATGCATTGACAACGGATAAATTAATTGAGCTGCATTGGGAGATCCTGGAGCACCCTCCCTATAGCCCAGACTTGTCCCAATGCAACTATTTTTTGTTTGGTTCCATGAACGAAGCCTTGGGAGGCGAAAAATTTGAAGCTGAGGAGCGCGTGCGCAACTGGTTGACAACTTGACCTCAAACTTCCTATGAACAAGGAATTTTTAACTGCCAAAACGTTGGAAAAAATGTGTAGAGCGTGCAGGAGACTATGTAGAAAAATGATTAAAGTCTTATTTGAATATTCTTACTGTTAATAAATGTATATAAAAAAAGTCCTGTTTATATTTGACTCACCCTCTTGGTACCACAGGATTGGGCTAGTGAAAAAATACGATCTAAATCTAAGAAAATATAAATCTTACTTTTGTCTTGACTTTTTTTGTAGTTGTTTCCAGGAATTCGCCAAAATTTTCTAATTTTGACATGTACAGTCTTTGCCAAAAGTATTAGGTACCCCTTAAAAGATGACAGCTACTACGCTGCTCATCTTAGATGACCAAGAATTGTAAGCGGGATACTGTTAAGGTCATAAAACATCTGGTGCCTGAAAACTCAGGATTTGGTGTTTTTGCAGTCTTAACAGTCAAGGTTTGGTCACTTGTGTTGAGGACTTTAACGAGTAAATTAGCTATTAGTTTTCGTGAAGTGATTAAATTGACAGAAAGTTTATTCAAGAATGCCAAAATCAAGCAAAATTAGTTTAGAAAATCGAGTGAAAAAAAACAACTTGCCATTGAACAAGGAAGATCGTAAAAATAAATTGCAACATGGGTGAAATATTCGCAACCCGCCCTGCAATTTGCCGTCAACAGGCAGAAAATGAGAAACTAGGAAGCGCAAAGATGGAAATTCACTCCACTATAAAGTGAGTGACAATTTCATCGGAAAGCCAGCAAAAGACTTGAAGAAGTGAGGCTTAAAGGATGCAAAGTCGATGGAAGAAACTGTGGCTTTCAGAAGCCAAAAAAAAAAAACAAAACGACGAAAGTGAGCTCTACAGCTCCAACATTTTACAGAAGAAGATTGGTCCAATGTGGTGTGTTTTGGCATACTCAATTTAGCTGATGTTTTCTTAATAAAATGAATGGTCACTCATTAAATTCACTTAAATCATAAAATTTAAAAAAAGGCTTTTTTTCTTTTTTCCATAGGTATTTTGAACACCAGATATGACTTTCGTGAGACGACGTATAGGCGAAGAATACCATTCAAATTACGTCGTACCAACTGTCAAACACGAATGATGCATTAAAATTGTGGAAATGGTCACAGAAAATTGGAGTTGTGGAAATGTTCATTTTCGAAGGTCGTATCAACAGCGAAAAATACTTGAAATTGCTCTTTCACCTGTGCCGTTTTTTCGACGAAACCAACCTCGATTAATCCATACTTCTGCAAGACAATGTCAAGACTGTTTTCATATGTCAGCAACCAGGATGTGCTGCTTTATTGAGAAAAATTTTGACTTGTTGGATTGGCCTGTCCAGTTCAAAGTTCTAAGCCCAATTGAATATCTTTGAAGCGTTTTTGAAGTGGAGGAAGTATAACGTCTAAAACTGCATTACAAACTGCATTTATGCAAGAATGGCATGATATTACGAGGGAGGAATGTTCTAAGCTAGTACGCAGCACGTCAGATAGAATTACTGCGGTTATGAAATCCAAACGTGGACCGATTAGATTTTAAGTTTATTTAATTAATTATTGTATAATCTATTGTTTAATGAATTATTTGGCCAAATGTATAGAGCTACTTTCTTGGGTAAGTAGCTCCTCTCCTCAATGACAATTTTTTATAATATTTATTCCTTAAAAAACATATCCATAAATCAAGAGTATATTTAGGACCAAAATACTATCTTAAACTCGCAGTCAAACTACCCCAAGAATGACTGAAGAAATTCCAATTAACTCTTCAAGCTGTTGGGGGTACGATGCATTAAGGGAGGCAATGAACAGACATATGTACGATTTGGGCTGGGATCCCGCATCCGTTAATTATGTAGTAACCTTCACTGGTTAAAGGGTTATCAGGATGTCGGAGCTCAAACAAAAAACAAATTATTTTTATTTGTTTTATTACATTTCGAAACATTGCCCGAACGATGACAAACAGTTTCAAGTCGATCGGAGTAAAAGTTTAGGATAAGTTCCGAAGCTGAACTGATCCTTGCGAAGTTCAGCACTCAAAATAAGTCCGGTTTAGCGCGCTACTGGTATATAGAGGCGACTGACCACCGACACATTTTTTCCCTGTCTTTTCTGTTAGGTGCTCACACTACCTAAGGAAAACTAGATTTCATTGTTTCAAATGATGCTAATGTATTGTAACACGAGGTTATGCGTTTGTATTTGTGAAATGCTTTGCAATATGCCTAAAGTTTTGAGAGCTCATTTCGCACATTACAAAGATAGGCCAAAAAAGATAAACAATTATATAAGAACAATTATATAATACCTTATGATCAAAAAAGAACGGAAATTTCGAATTGCCGTGCTTATCCAATCCATCAATTTTTATTTTTTCAACATTGGCAACACTTTTATTGGTGTTCTATCAAATTTTGACGCATATCGTACAGTTAGTATTCAATTGGCGTCTATATGAAGAAGTCGAATAATTGTTGTGTGGCGATTTTTATAATGGATGAAAAATCATAACAACAAGTGAGCTGAAAACTTTGTGTTAAAAACGAAAGTTCGTGTGCCGATTCGTTGAAAATGTTACGAAAAGCGTATTGTGAAGCGTGTATTTTGAAAACATGAGCATACAAATGGTATAAAAGTTTCTAAGGCGGCCTGGAGCAATATGAGGTCCCTGGTCGGCCATCAACGTCTGTAACCGTAAAAAAATCGAAGCGGCAAAGCAAATTGTGTTGGAAAAGCGTTGTGTATCGATTAGAGAGATTAATGTTGTGTTGAGCATCTCATATGGATCAGCCGAACACATTTTAACTGATAGTTTGGGCACGAAACGCGTCGCTTCTCGGCTGTTCCCAAAAAGCTTCATTCAATAACTGAACACCCATCAAACACTTCATTATTGGTGACGAAACAGGCGTTTATGAATTTGATATGCTAGCCGAATAACACTCGTCCGTATAGTGCTTCGAAAACGAGCCAAAACCGAAAAGAGAGCACAAAAATCGATCCAAAATCAAAAACTTTCCTGACGGTTTTCTACGATATTCGTGATGTGGTTTTTTTCTTTCCGGAGAGCCAAATGGTCAATAAAGAATACTATTTTTACATTATGCGTCGATTGAGTGAAACCATTCACAAAAAGAGGCCCTATTTGTGGTAGAATAATTCATGGATTTTAAACAATTAAAATGCGAACATCGGAACTTCGGAATTTTTTTTGGCCAAAAATTCGACCAATGTCATCAGCCAAGCACAGTACAAAAATGACGTTTTCTATTTCCCAAACTCAAAATGCTATTGCGCGAAACGCGTTTTGAGACCATAGAAGCCAAAAAAGAGATTCGCTGGGTGCGCTGAAGGCATAGCTTTGGCGCCCTACAAGGAATTTATGGAAAATTAAATCGAAAATTGGCATGCATTTATTGCTGCAGCAGGAGAGTATTTTGAAGGAAATAATAAGGAAATTTATTAAAAATTGGAATTTTTCGTTTATTTTTAATTTCCTTCTTTTTTTGGTCATGAGATAAATCCTTTGCGAAGACGTGGGTGAAAAAATTAAGATGTAGATATCAAGAACATGTGCCAGTGGAAGACACTCTTCAACAGACAATAATGTTTTTCTTTAAGTTTTCTGAGCATTATCTGTTTGATTAAGTGCTCTGGAATTCCTTAAAAACAAAAAAAAAGGAAAAATGTGTGATAGTAAGGAGAAGTTAGATAATGTTTTAAGTTCGGTCACGGATTCAAACAGTTGAAGTGTGACGAATGTGCAGCCAAATATTATTTTGTCGCATTAACAAATTTGAAAATGGTTTGAAGTGAGCTTCCCGATGGTAAGAATACTGTGGCTTAATGGATTTAAGCTGTCTGTTCTCATATCAATTTGCATACGATTTTGAAACACATATTTTTTGTTTTGTGGTTAGAGGTTGAATGCATTCACGCACGGGTTGTGGGCTCTCATGTTCAGAATTGACTGAGCTTCCCACTTAACCTTTCAACATGTGAGCCTCCCCTAGAACCGCTGGAGATATCCCTTCGGTCCAAGTCTCGTTTTGCTGTGCCGTCTGTCGCCTCTAGCTGGGGATCCCTTGTATAGCAGGAAAGGAGGGAGGAAGGAGCATGGCAAGAGTAGTGATTTCTCAATTCCAACTCAACTTCTGTATGTCTATTTTATCTTTCAGGACTGAACGAATATAATGTTCAACTTAATTTTCAACCAATTCAAACATCACCGGGACTAGACTCTTCGGGATCAGCTCTCCCATTTTCTTGTAAAGGTCCTATCGTAGCCTGTTCCATATTGGTATGCACAAAATGCGAAGCAATAGCCGTCCACTCTTGAGCAGTCGAAAACTCCTGACTTTGTGCTGGTTCGACTGAAAATATCCATACCCGCTCTAAAGCAGAGTCTGTTAAAAGATCTAGTCTCAGATCTAGGAAGAGCCACACAGTCTACCTTCTCTTCCTGTAATTCACTAGTATTCACTGTTGCTAATTGTTGAGCGAGTGCTGTCTCTCCTCGTTGAAAATTGTCTCTCTCGAGTCCTCGTGTCCAGGCAGGTAAAAGACGCGATGCTCCTTAGCAAGGAAGGCGATAGGTGCACGCTTGTAATGATGCTTAATGTCAAATGAGATACTGACAGTATCATTATGCACTCTTTGGTGCTCCCCTTTTCTGTACCTATGCCAGGCGCTTTCAGTGTACCCCTTTACTGAGAGCATTGCCTCATTATTCAATTACAGTCTTTTCATTCGTTGCTCTGATACGCTGAGAGAAACTCATCTTTAAGTTGATCTCGATCACTCGGGATTACTTAGCAGCTGATTTCAAGTGAATTAGTGTGTCCCCAAAACCAACCATTCTTACTCTAAAAATTCTCTTCTTTGCCAAGATGACCTCTTCAACTTTCTCTAGTTGGACATCTTCTGTAGAACTGCATCTGCGTTGCATTCGTTGCGGCCGCATATCAGCCAATCAAAGAAGAAGAATTCAGGCCAGGTGAGATTTGGACACTACATGCTGAGGGTTAAATGTGAGGAACAGCTTGGTTTTGTCGTAAACCCTTCAAGAATCGGTGGTTGTGCAGCATGTCAAACTAGTCAATAAACATACTAGCATTCACCATCCGGGAAGAGTGAAGTCGCTATAGTCGCATTTGGTCTTCGGATCAAGCTCAAAACCCCACAGTTTTCGACCGGCTATAACATCTATAACATTGTCAAGAAAGTTTGGGTTTTCTTGGGTTTTTATATTTTCACCAGTCCTTTTGACGGGCGAGCAGTGCGCTGATAGTCTGTAACAAGACCTGCTTCACAAACACTGCTAAACGGCTCATGTTGGCACCACCGTTTTTCTGAAGGTCCTGCATAGTCTTTCCGAATGTTTCCGTTGCGGTTTTCAGAAAAGGTTTTGGGATTTTCAGTTTGTTGCAGAAATTGATGACTTCGCGCTTCTGGAGAGTTTTTGCCATGTGGAATCACGACGAAACGTTTCCATGGAAACTGTTACCGTCCTGTCGCTCTGTTTGCCTGAAGGTGTTCAAATCATTGGTCTTTTCGGAAGGCTTCCCCACTACCACGCCCAAGAGGTCGGACTCTCCTCCACCGCTTTGTTCGCGCTGCAGGAATTCGGTTCTGGTCCTCTATGATCCTACTCTGTATTTTTCAATGTTAACCTGGATATTTGATAACCTCTTGAGAGATAATGTATGGACTGGACTGAATGTATCGCTGGGCTGATAGTCTATTCCATGCTTCTTGAATACTGCAGCAAAACCTGTTGTCCTTCACCAAAATGATTGCAAATTAATTTGCCGTCACAGTGTAAACAGTGCAGTGTGCAGTGTTAACCTTACATCTGTTGGAAGTCACCAATAACCACCAAAGAGAACATTTGTTGGATTGACCCGAGTTGTACCATGTAATTCGTCGCAGTCCTTCCGATACCCGTTCATAAAATCTTTTTGAAGATCTGCTGGAGTTGATTTGAAGTGGAAAATTTGCTTCAAGACACAAAGTTCTGAATCTAATCTAATCCAGGACTAAACCATGACGAATCTATAGTTTGATGAATATAGCGACACCAGTACTCGCTTGACATTGAATGTACAAGAAGCATAAGACGAATTTCTGAGAAACTTGTTTTCGTTTCCGGATTCAATCAGTGGAAAGGATTCAGGCACGTTCTTATGGATGGTACTTCGACCTTCTGCTGCTTGGATTTGCAATTATTTATTGAATGTCTTTAGCTATTCAGTGCATGAATAATTGCTGTTATCCTATTCAGTATTATTGGTTTCTCTTATTTCGAGAGTCCTGTCAACGTCTGGATGTCCGGACAGAAGTTATCATGGAATTCTTGCAAGACTTCTTTAATTTTACGACGCCAACCAAAGGAAGTTTTATAGATCACATTCCAGCTGCCTTCTGAATTCAATTGTTTTGATACAAATAACCTTCCAAAAGCATCAAAAATCATACTGGTGCCCTAACCCCGTTGTGCTTTGTTTGACGGCTTTCTTAAAATGTCTCTGGCCGAATTCCTTTGCCATTTGGCTTCCTTATCAACAACTTGATTGCTGCATTGTTGCACTTTATTCGATTTTAACCCATGTTGATTCAATCGAAACTCGACCTTTTCGAGAATGGAATCACGTTCGTTGCTCGTTGCTCGTTGCTGTTTTGATCCTGCCTTGTGCTAATCGTTGGTTTGCCTGGATAACCTAAATAATACTAACTCTTTAATAGTGTGAACAATTAATTGATGTAAAAAGGCTGTGCAGCATTGATAGACAGGAGATTTAAAGGCATCACTAGTTAAATCAAGATCCCGTTTATAAATTTTAATAAAGGAAGTACTTTTTTCAAACGATAGACCATAAAACCGATTCTTCAATGATTATGCATGGATAAACTGCTCATCTACGGAAAATTGCTGTTCTAAATGATAGAAAAATGGCTGTTGGAGAGAAACATGCATAGGAAATAGCGTGATATGGCAGCTAGGACATGAGCAATTTCATGGGAAAAGCAACATCTATTTCTCCGAATATTCCGATCAAAAACGGATTTTTTTGACTACAAATATCTTTTGGATAGTTTCTAACAACTAAGGGTATTGCATTTCCATTCGCACGGCTGAAAAAAATTGGTGGCAAAAGTTTGAATCCCAGCCTACCGTGCAAACATCAGTCGGAGAAAGAAAGTCCACTGAAAATAAAGCTCTCGATCGTATCAAGTTCGTGGCAATTGTTACAATGACTCTCAGCTGTCCCGAATAAAAGAGAGAATCGTCCTATTCAGCACGGCGGACATGTTACAGAAAAGGTCAGAAAAGGTCAAAATTCCAAAACTAAGCAGAGGATATAAAAGTGTTTCGATTGGAGTTCGTAAGGAATCGAAGACTGCAAGGACAGGGCCTAACGAGAGAACACTTCAAGGCGAAAAATTGTATACAATGTGGATGTGACCGGTGTGATTTCAAACGCCTTCCGGATCGCTCCGGATTAGGAAGCGAAGGTATGATCGAATAACTTTTTTCTATCAAAGTTATCCTATGCAAATATGACCAGTGTTTTTGAATGCCTTCCGAATCGCTCCATGCTTGGTGAAGAGGCCTTAAGAAATATCATGGTGATAAGAGAAGCAGCGAACAGATAAATGTTCTACTATCCAACGATGATTGAGAAAAAATGGTGCTCTAAACGCTTACGAGGACTGAATTTACTTACGAAAGCTACAAGTAAATAAGGTAAGTAAGCTATAACCTAAGTAAGCTAAATAATCTATTTATAGATTGCTCCCACTGGACCCAGTTTTCCTGTGGCTCTGCTAACCCCAGGATGTGAAATTTTTTTGACAGCCCTTCCCCTCCCAAACTCATACTTCACTTTTTCAAACTTAGCCTAAATTGCCCAAACATTCTGCTAATCTAATGTTAATATCTAAATTTGTATCCAGTTGTAGTTTGTTGACTGTTTATAGCTGTATGCAGTTTGTGTTGTTGCAAACGTGACGGTCTTGAATATTTTCCTATTTTTCAATAGTTTCGGATAACTTAATGAAAATTTTGTTTTACGTACAGTATTTTTGACTCTACTGAAACCCTTTAAGTCTTTTTCTTCGGTGAAATTTTTGAAAATGTCAAGAACTGAAAAATTTTAGACGGTTGAGTTTAAAACGATGCAAACTTCGAACACTTAAATTTGAAGGACATTAAAATCTATTGAAAAGATCATTTTAAGTCATTTAAAATTTGAGTCAAATTTATTTGCTAGTTCAAATGATTTAATTTATTTCTATTTATTATTTATTTTCTATTCTTTATCTATGATTCATTTCCTATCTTTTTATTCTTTTTTTTCGAACAATGTTTTCAGTGCATCGAGTTCGAGCTCCAGTCAGTGTAAATATCTCAAAATCTCGCCCTTCCGAAGGAAAGGATGAATCCTTTCCGTCGTAAAAACATAAAATTAGAAACATCCTGCGACCATTTCGATGAGTGTATGATTTGAAGTTTTCACTCGTGTTCATGGCCATTAAATAATTGAAGTAACGCCAGAAATAAGGATAATCCAGATGTTTTTGATAAATAAATCTGCCAAATTCTTGGTGTTCCTTGGAATAGCACCCACCTACTTCTATCCAATGGCTATAGTGTGACTTTTATTGCACGTATGTCAAGATAATTCTCTTCAGAAATGGGATTATAGCTCCTTAGAAGTTAGCTGGATCGTTTTCTTCTTCAGGTCTTCAGCCGCTGAAGTCGAATAAAGAGGAAACCGTCCGGCAGTGCGAGAACTGGACTGTAGGATCTTTAGAAGTTTCCTGTGCTCTGCCGAAAACCACCACTGATGTCTGACAGAGTGCATTGTCATCGTGAAATTTTTGGGAAATTTCGCGTTGTCTGGTCGATCGCGGAGGACGCGTTTATGCAACCTGTCTAGCATATCCACACATCATTCACAGTCTGTCCAAAGGGTATGAAATAGCTGTGGGGTTAAACAGGATTTCTAGACAGTGAAAAAGGAAAATAACTAGAATTTTACTCTTGACGTGCCCCTTTTGGCTTTCTTTGAACACGGAGAGCTCTTAGTGTGCTTTGCGGTCCGCTATCCTTTTGTAATCGGGTCGTACTCAAAACACCACGTTTTGTCTCTAGTAAACGGATTGTTAAGCAAATCTGAGTTTCTTTCGAACAGCCCCGGACTGCCCGAAACTTTTACACACTCCTTTTCTCACACTTTTGAGTCTTGGTACCAACCTGGCGCACATGATTCGCATGGCCATTTCCTTGCCCATAACTTCTTGGACCCTACCAACTCGTGAACAATAAGAAGAATATTGAGAAAGATGGAAAGAGCTCAATCTGGTTTCGAACACGCATCCCTGCCACTTCTCGTCAGGTGCCAACTCACAGGCCGGGACGCATCGATTGGCACTACCAGCCTAGGTGGATGTCGACTGGTTATTTACTAGTTATGAATATTGCTCTACAGCTTTGAACTTCTCTTTTTTTTCCAAATTGAGCTTGAGCTCTTTCATTCTTTCTCAATATAAATTCACTTTCGAGACATTCGACAGATTTAATCAGAACTTCCGCACCCATGAGTCTTCGCTGAGTTAGCTTAGCAAAGGTATAAATCACTTACAATGTTGTAAGTGAAAAATGGAAAAATTGATCTACCAAAAACTCCTGAAATTAATAAGAAGAATGTTTGTGAGCCGGTCACAGATCACAAGAAAAGGATAAGTCCTTCTTTTGTTGCCGTTGCATCGATTCACTGTGAACCATGCAAAGAGTCGTAAGCGGCTTCAAAGCACCATTGATTAAGGACTAGTACTTGGACAATACTTGCGCTTCATTACTATAAACTGAGCAATCAATACAGGTTCGGTAGAAGGTCCTACGATGAGGGCAAAATGAGAATTATGTGAAAGATGGGAATTATGTAAAACTTAGTTACAGAACTTTGCTATGACACTTCAGATTCTCTTGGTATACTCAAAAAATGTGCTTCTAAATAAATATTCAATGCATGCTGAATCTGAAAAAAGTATCAGTCCAATATCAAGTATCAGTCGGTAAAAAGGATTGACATGCGAACAATCTGATTCTGATTTGATTCTGGTTTTTCCAAATGCATTTGCAATCCTGTCTTATACCATTGAAACTCGTTGAACAAATACCTTAGATATAATTTTTCAAATAAATCCTCGTCCATCAACAGTTTCTCCGCTCGTCTTTCAATAAAGACTGTAACACTACACTGAAGATCTTCATAAACAGAAGTCATAGAAGTCACATAGTCGATGGTCTCGATGAAGGTAATGTATGTAGCAAGACCAGTTAAGGTAATTTATAAGGCGTATTTCGATTAGATCCAACAACACTTTAGTGATCTTTAACTAAAGCCGAGGGGCTAGATCGGTTTCTTTTCAGCAGCTTCAAAGCACCTTTCTGGGAGCTGGCTGCTGAAAAGAACGCAAAGAATAAAATGTGAAGATTGGTCAAGTGAAAGATGCGGATGGTCATCATCTTTTCTGAGCGCGGAGTCTATGTAACATCTTGCTGGTGTACTTATCTATAGGCGGATAAATCATCCAGCACAGCAGCTTTAATTGTGCTCATGTTGAGGTTTGTATGAAGTAGCTGATTACATTATTAATTTATTTTCTTGTACAACCATTAATCATAACACATACTGCATGCAAACGTATAGGACTCATGTCGAAGGCTGAGTGTTATTTTATAGTACATCACAGGGTAATCGAATTTTTATCAAAGAAATATGCGTTTGTGACTTGGTTGTGAAGTTATTTGTCTGAATAAACCAGTAGAACTGCAATAAAGTGCTAATGAGGCGAGACATTTTTATCTTCAAGGAAGGAATTATAGGAGGACTTCAGTGATTTATATTCAGGAATACTCGGAATATATATTGGAGCAGTTTAGTGACTAATCAAGTCATAACCATACCGAAAACGAATAATTGTGTTATAACCAAAATCAAAACTTATACAGGACCGACGACATCCTGAGATATCTTTCATGTGAATTTACCAACATTTCACACTCATAATCATGTATACAGATTGTATTAAATGTCGAAGCCTAATGTTTATCATGAAAACATGAACATAAACATGAACATGAAAAGGCGCTGGATATGGCAGCATAGGTTTCAAACACAATTTTAGCCGAAGCCGAAAATAAACTTTTAGTGAAAAAAATTCCAATGCATTTAACCCGTGACCAAACAAATAAACGCCGAATTACGAAACGCCTTACACGGCAAGAATAAACTGGCTCCTTCGTCCTTTTGACAGAGGAAGCATCTTAAACATCTAAGGTCAGATGTTAAAAATAATTTCACTAATCGCAAATATCACTGTTCTAACGATGACAATGCCAAATTTTTGCCTAAAAAAACAACAGAAAGTTGGGTTGACTAAATCAATTTGTCATAACAAACGTATCATGCTGGTCCAAGATGGGACTGGAAGCCTGACAGCGATTCATAACATTCGCAAGACACTATTTTTGCGGTGTTTTTGTTAGGGGCTTAGATCTTTATGTTGGCAACACCATTTAATGTCACGCATGATGTGACAGCTGTGTCTTGACGTCTGACATCTGAGCGAAGTCTACAATTTGTGCAGATTTATTTTGAAAAAGTGACGGTTCTGTTCGAGAAAATCATCGCGTACTCCGTTAATTTTATGGCCATCATAACTATTAATTCGATTAACCATGAATCGTTTTCACACTGAGTTTACTCTCACTAATATCACGCATCCATCCAGACGTCGTACAATGCGTAACGAAGAAGCCACAGTAGCCATTGAACGGAGTATCGATGGACGTCCAAGTAAGTCCACACCACACGGTACTCGACAAATAAATCTTCCCCTATCCACATTCTGGATGATTTTACAGAAGGGTCATGTTTTGCGTTCTGACGAAACCCAATTTGTGCAAAAAGTGAAACCGAACGACCATCGGGCACGGCATAGTGTCGGAGTATAGGCTCACGAACGAATTGCTGAAGATTCTGAATTGCATAAGCACTGTTTGTTTCGCGGCTCATTGCTGGTTGATTGGCTACGTTAATAGGCAGAGCCGCCGCATTTGTAGTTATTACTCATCAGCAACCACAGGCAGTTGTATAAAAACTGTTACAACTTGGGAAAGTCACCGTTTGGTATGCTTTATGGGCTAGAGGAATCATTGGTCATTATGTTTTCAAAAAATGTTGCTCGAAATTACATGACAGTAACGGTGGCCACTAAAGAGTCCTGATGAATGACTCTGTCGTTCCAGAAGTCATTCACTGTAATGCATGGGACCTCTGGTTTCAACAGAATTGCTCGACATGCCACACAGCTTGTGTTACCATCGACGTATTGAAAGTAGCAGGACCTGTAATGTGGCCTGAAGGGTGTTTTGATTTAACACTGCTGGAGTATTTCTTGTGAAAATATATCGTATCACTCGTCTAAGCCGGCAAACTTGAAATGCTCGAGGCCATTTGAAAAACCGCAATCGCTGCGTTATCGGCGAGATTCGGCTCCGAGAATTGGTTGTAGTAGTTGAAAAGTAGACTTCTTGGGAGAACCTCTTTTGCGGAAGTCGCGGTGCTCACAAATCTTATTCAAACAAAAAGAATAGCAACAAATTATCTTTGCAAAAAATTTCTTTACAAAGGCAACGTAATAGCAATCGAAATATTTTGTCCGAATTTTCTTTCATTTTCAAGTTTGTTGCCTTTCCTTTATACGGTCTGAAAGTATTTGATCTGGCATAGTGATGATGACACAAACCCAAACTTCCTGTCTAATTTTCGAAATATGTGATTCACTCGTTTGCAAGTTATAGCTTTCTAAGTGACGCTACCTCTGAATTGTTGTAAACAATGGAAAAAGTAAACTTCTTGTTTTGTAAAACATTGTTTTAGGGTTCGAAAATATAAGGTGCCTACAAAGAAATGGCTTCGTAATTGTCATAATACATTTGCCCCACCAATCACAAATGTCACGGGCCTTCTTGTGTGTGAATGATCCCTATCGGCTATCTGCAACATGAAAAAACAATAAACAAACAATATTATTGTGCATTATTGGATCGATTAGTTCTAAAAGAAAACAGGACCATATTTAGTAAGAAAAAAATTTGTTGGAGCCTGGCAAGGCTCCAGAGGATTCTAGCTCGACTGATAAATTGAAAGAATTACAATACAGATTGGTTGAACACCTTTCGTATTCACCTAATTTGGCCCTCAGCGACGCTGTCCTGGTTCCGTGGCTAAAGTATCGGCTCACCGCGCTTGAACAGTAGACAAATGCTAATTTTTAGGGTCCTGATGCGGTCTATTATAAGAAAAGTGTTAAAATATAGCAACGATACACGTACATATATATACACTTATACACAGTTATATTCCTGTCTACAGGAACATGCACTATACCTACAGATGTCCGAAAAACTATACATATTTTTGACCTGCAGTTTATGACTGCTTTCCCGAACGCACGCAAACAGTACATCTGAAGTGCAGCTACATTTCAGTCTGTTGGTGACCACCTGCGGATGCAGCCACGCTATTGTAACGCACTCGGGATAATTCTTCATTCACAGTTTTGTATTCGTATCTCTTTAACTTTGTTATATCGTTATGTGTATTGAATACGTCTTTAAATTCTGTATACATGTGCAATAATTAAAAATTTACATATTAAATTCAAACATAACAAATTATTTACGTAGTGCTTAAAAAACAATGAAAAGCATTGGAACGTTGGAAGATCGTGAAGATAAGGTAAATGAATCCAGGTGGAGATTATGTTGAAGAATAAAATCGTTTTTGCACTACAAACATTTTGTTTTTTCATTGCCATTGACCTCAAGGAAAAGGGAGTGGTGGATTGCCATGACAACGAATTTTCTGAAGGCCGATGTGACGTATGACTGAGTCATCATCGTTAAGGCATCGCAAACAACTAGTGCGTTCCTTTCGGGAATCTGCAAGAACCCCAATCTAGCAGAGTCTTGCCTTTTTGAACGTTCCCCTGTGATGCCGCAAGGATACTTTAATTGGTTGGAGCCTCCGTAGCGACAATAAGTGATAAAGTACTACCGTCAATGTTGTTTTTAACAGAGATGTCCTGTATTTAGATTCGAAACTGACTGATGAAATTAAGGTGTTGTGATTACGTGCGGTATACTTGCCGAGTTGGCAAGATCCCTTAGTTCCTCATCTTTTTCTCTGTATCGTTCACGAACATCTTTCGGCAGTATGTGTTCGGTAGAGTGTTCCGCAGTGTTCTGAGGTGCGATTTCGTACTGTATTCAATTTTCGGGCCTTAGCCACTTAGTGGTAAGGCAAAAAGTTCGCTGCCAATAGCATTGTAATCGCTTTATACTTCTAAAAGCTTTTTTGAATAGAAACCTTGCGGTTCCCGAACGCCATTCAGTTGTACCCCAGTCAATTGAACGCCATTCAGTTGAACCAGTACCCCTGGTTCACAAGAGTGGTCTGAAGCTTCAATGAAGTCATGAAAAATCATCACTGAATTCAGCGCTATAATAAGGTTGAGCTGTTGACGTGGAAGCAAGGTAGCTTTCATCAAACTCGGTTTTGTCTCATTGAATGATTTTTTAACGATCGCTTTCACATCTTCTGGCCTTGTCCTTTGGTATTTCTTTGGAGTAAGGCGTTAACAGTTTCCTGTAAACATGCAGTATTCAACATCCCAAATCTACAGAAGTTGATCATATCCATATATTACTGAAGATGTTTTTTAGCTCATAGCTGAGGGAAGTCACGGTTGGCTTATTTTTATTTATATGTTAGGATGAAAACTTCGCTCAAAATAACATAACCTAGAAATGCCACTTCCTTGACACTGATAGTATTTCTTTCACGATGGTGTCTACGCTGTAGTACTATAAACGTTTGTATGTTAGCTGTGGTTGTACTAAACGCTCAGAATCTGAGACAACGAGGACGTTGTCTGAGTAGACTCAGACTAAATAGACTAGACTAAACTCCTTTTCTCAGGTCTTTATTCCACCGCATACATCCGTGAGTTTACTGTATGCAACTATTCTGGTGGACTATCGATGACGTCCTTTACGTCGATGATCTACCGATGATAACGAGCGAATATCACAAGATTGAAGTTTACGATCTTACTTTCTATATTTACTTAACCCAAGCCCCTTTAACTATCGAAAAGCATTAGCATGAACAAGGATATCCAGACGAGCGTGTAGTTAGCGCATACGTTGGCATTTATGGGGTGGCAGCACTGCTTGAACCACACTAAAATACATAATCGGATAACGTCGGGGTCACTAATTATGAGCCGTTTGTGCAGGATGGACAAAGTCGCGAATCTTCGATCAGTTTATACTTCCTAAGGACGAGAGTTGATCGCGTGCTCTGAACTACTGTTATGTTGAACGTTTTATTTCTTTTGTTAATATACATAGATGGTATGTTTGTGACTTATCAAAGAAATTTAGGAATTCAGGATAAGGATTTAAGGATTCTGAGGTGATCTTAGATGATCTGCAATGACCTGCAATAAGAGGAATCGATTGTTTTCCATTCATCTTCCAGACCCACTCAAGCTCGGCCTTCGAAGGAATTACCCGCGATTTCAATTTGTTTTCTAAAAAAGCCTCCAAATGTTAGATAACATTTATATCCGGAGATTGTGGGGGCGTTTCCATCACGTGAGGACAAGTATTCAACAATCACTTCCGCGTATTGTATGGTGTTTTGGGTCATTGCTTTAATAGAACGATAATGTCTCAGAAAAGCGCAATTTATCTAAACTTTCTCTAAGATTTTCTTTCAAAATGGATATGTACTTGAGTCGGCGCATTATGCTATCAATAAAAACTAGCTTTCCTGGTCTAGAGGCAGCCATACAGCCCCAAGCCATCAATGATCCAGCTCCATGTTTTACGGTCGGTTGAGGGTTAACAGGTATGAACTCCTCATTTGGTTGTCTCCACACATACTACTGTGTCCGAAAAATAAGTTGACATTGTATTTATTTTGAAAATTCTTTACTTATTCTTCCAAATCAATTTAATCTCCTTATGCCAACGGATTTTCCAATCTTCGAAACACTGATTGTAGTCACTTTCCGGGATGGCCTTCAGTTCCGTCATCGCTGCGGCTTGAATCTCCTCTATCGTATCAAAATGGTGTCTCCGGAGCGGTCTTTTGAACTTGCTGAACAGCCAGAAGTCGCACAGCGCCAGATCAGGTGAATACGGTGGTTGCGGAACGATATGGGCTGAGTTTTTCGCGAAATGATCACGAATTACGAGTGCAGTATGGGATTGTGCATTGTCGTGGTGTAAAAACCAAGAATTGTCATTCCACAATTCCGGCCTTTTTAGACTTTTTTTTTCGTTTCGGCTCCCCTTTGGCACGATATTCACTCGATTGATCGATTGTTTCGGGGTCGTAAGCATAGATCCAAGTCTTGTCTCCAGTGATAATGCGTTCCATCTTGTCGTGATGGTCAGAAAGCATCGTTTCACACACTTCAACGTGACGCTTTTTTCCCAAAAAATTCAATGTTTTCGGTACCAGTCGAGATTTGACGCACTTAAGGCCCAAAACATCCTTTAAAATGGTATTGACCGAGCCTTTCGATATGCCAATCTCATCAGCAAGGTCTCTAATCGTTAATCGACGGTTTTACAACAGCAAATCTTTAATTTGTTGGACGTGAGCTTCGTCGGTTGACGTTTAAGGTCGCCCAGGATGCTCTTCGGCACGTTCACTGCCGGCTTGGAACTCACTACTTGTAAACATTTTTTTTTTAGACATAGCCTCATCACCAATGGCTTTCTGCACCATCCTCAACGTATCCGCAGCAGAAAATTGATTCCAAAAACAAAATTTAATGCAAATTCTTTGCTCAACAAATTTCGACATAGCAAAAAACGCAAAACTCACTTTTAGCAGCTCACACAATAACGTGTATCTCAAACACTAATGAGTATTTTGACATGTAAATTTGACATAGATGTCACTGACAGTACTACCAACGTAAAAAAATAATTTTCAAATCCTTCGACGCACGCCGCTTAAATTCAAATGTCACCTTATTTTTTGGACACAGCAGTATGTTTATCCATCTGACCGGAAAATATTAAATTTGCTCTCATCAGTGAATAACTCTTGTCTCCAATGGGGAAAGTCACGCGATTTATGCTCTTTAGCGAACTTAAGTCGTTTTCGCTGATTTTTCTTATTTACAAAAGATTTTTTTGTGTGGAACTCTGCCGTCGAATTCATCACTCATCACTGTGTGATGAATTCACATCACATCACATTCACATCACAGCTTGGGATTTTACTTTACGTGCTGCACGATTTAGCGTTCATTTGCCACTGAACATTTTTTTCCCATCTCATATGTCAAAAGAAAACCAGCGTTGCCAGGAGTCTTAATATTTTATTGGACCTTAATAGAAATATAGTTTGAATTTTGGCTTATAACTTTTTTGTTAATATAATAAAAAAGATACTTTTTTATGTTAGCTTATAAACTAGCGTTAAAAAGTAAATGTACATGCATAACATTTTCTCCTAAATGGGGCTTATAAAGAATTACTGGCATATTTTTTCGTCTCGTAACTCTGTCCGATACCTTAATTGAGCCAGCGTACTTAAAAAATGCGTTTGCCGGCTAGATATAAATGACAATCGAAAAGGTTTTAATCGAGATAATTTCTTTTGAAACCGTAGAATATCGAAGGGACGCTAAGACTTTCGGTGAAGCACTCAATTACAATAATAAACTTGTGCACAGAGATAATAATAAATGAGCAATAATAAATTAGCAACCCTATGGAACCAGTGATAATATTGGGCAGGTAAATGGGCAAAGAATGGCATTGTTAGAATGGTCCAGAGAGAATGGCGCAAAACTGCCAAATCGTCCGAATTCGACGCAGCCTATATTAAAAGGAAGTTCGGGCATGGGCAGTTCGGAAAGCTTTACAACTTTTTTTTTGTTACTTTTATTTTTTGTTTGATCAGTTTTGCAGTAGCATTGGTAAATTGCGCTCATATTCCCACATACTCAATTCGCTGGAGTGACCTTGGGTCCGCCAAGCCAAGACTTTAAGTCCGCACTTTGTCTAGTCATTAACCGAGACTATTGTAGAAAACTCGTTCTCTATTTTATCAAATTAAGTTAACAAGGCAGACAAGCAAAAAAGGGAAGCTCCGCTGTTGTCTACGAAGCGTCGATATAATGGTAAATAGGTTTGTGTTCATTCCAAGATATCTTGTTCTAAATTATGTGATACTACTCCTTGATACACGCCAAACTATTAGTTAAATGATGTAAATTCATTTCTGAACCCAGCAAAACAACTCATAATAGACTGATAAAAGAAAGACTCGCAACGAACATTCCTATCCACTTAAATTGATTGTCTTACCACAAATAAATCATGCTAACGACTTTTAAAACAAAAACTTAAAAGCTACCGACAATCACGGTTCTATCTTTTTGTTCGATGCCGCCAGCGACGACACAATCCCGCCCGATATGGAGGGTGGCGGGCAGACGGAGGCCCAAGCAACTAAATATAAAGCTGTAAAAGTGTGTAGACTTTGGCAATGGCGGGCAACAAACTAACAATCAAGTTTGAAACACAATCATTATGATATCACATTAAAAGTGCTGTAAAATCAAAAGCCATCATCATTTTAATTACCAGCAACTTCCTCTCTTTAATGGAGCTCTCGAGTTTAAGGGAATCTTTGATTTCCGCTTGATATGAAAAGGATTTTTGGGGGTGTGAATCATTTTTGAGATGGATGCGATTCGATGTCAATGTCAGGCAGGTGGTTGGCCGAATGTGCATTTTCAACCTGACGTAGGAATCCTAATTAGGTGCCCCAATACCAGTTAGGGAAGGATGGCCAACTTCCAGAGATACTGAGAACGAGTCCTGCAACTCGATATGCTTCACTTAACAGTTCACGGGATGGGCGACTTGCCAATCTCTACATTCATCTACATTCTAGGTAACGATTATCTAACACGCTGCCTATTAACTAATGTTTAAACGATTGCGCATAACCGTACAGACTTACATGTCTCAACAGCACTTACAAGTTCTTTAATCATGTTTGCTTACAATCGGATACGTGCCAGACCGCCAAGGTTTGGTTTTAACCACGTCGATGACGGGTGCGCGGCTTAGGAATCTCCCCTCGCACGCTAAATTGCTTTCGTAGTGGAAGCAACATGTGAAAAACAAGCGACATCCCGATCACCCAATTCCCAACTCTTTAGCTATTGTATATTGTTGGCATTGGTTACCTTTCTGCATATTAATGGAGTCGTTAATGTAATCAAACACTGCCAATAGTTTGGGCCTGAGTCATTCATCGTCTTGTCTTCTTGGATTGTTCAGCACAAACAGCTGCTTAATTCTTGAACCATTGATCATCGTCACGATGTAGGGAAAGGGACATTCATGCGGTGTCACCTAGACAACAATATGTTCTACAGGATTTCAGGGAATCTCTGTTTGTTCAGGAGTTGCTCAAAGTCAACGAGTTCACTTTGTTTAACTAGAAGAACGATGATAAATTTAACCAGAAAACATTAAAGCAGTTTTCTAATGTGCATGTAAGTTATCAGGACCTCGTTATTACAGTGCCAAATGAATCCACCTTACCGCCTTTTCATGCTATTTTGGACAAAATTATTAAAATTATATAAATTATGGACAAACGGAAGGCTAGAGCTTAGTCTTACTTCCAGGTCCAAAAATGTTAAAAGCGAAAATCAATGAATTGAGAAAGACCTGAAAAATTCTGCCTGGCACAATAGAAATGTCCTTCCACGTCGTACAACAATCTCTGACAAACTCTCTTTTTTTCTGGCAACCTGAGAGCCTAGCCTGGAACACCTTGACACATAACTTCTAGGCCTATATTCGCCTTTAGATTACGGGAATCCTCTCCAGCGAGAAGGAAGTGTTGGAAAAAGAGACCTAGGATAGAAGAGATCCATGCTGATGCTGCCAGACGCTCCAGTTTGCCTTTGTTAAGCGTCAAGACCGCTAGAGCATATATTATGCCACGAGATTCCATTTTTCAACCGTTCTGCACACTAGTTCGGCCCAAACTCTCCAATCTCGCTGATGAAGTCACGTCGCTGCTTACTCCAAGATAACAAAGTGTAAAATGCGTTATCCACCTCTACTATAAAAAAACACACAATTAGCAGACCGTGTCCTGTCAATCTTTGTGTGTGTAAGACCAAAAACATCTAGACCCGCTTAAGAGCTGGGTCAAGTAGAAATCAGTTTCACCATGCGCTCGATTGAGCCACTGTCTCGGGTCGGTGATCAGACTTGCAGTCCACCTCGCCTTTGTGTCTTGTTCAAAGGACTGTTGTTGGCCGCTGAGAGTGCATTGTCTCTCCCCCGTAGTGATATCTTCTCCGTTGTCGTCACTTTTGTGCAAATAAGTACTTCTGCGCTCTCTCGCAAGGAAGCATTTCCGCCGCGGAGAATGTTCGATATGCGCATGTGATTCGCAGCGCTCCTTGTCTCTGCACCTGTGCCAACCGCTTTCGGAGTAACTTCTTGTCGAGAGTGTCAATAGTTCTGACCCATAGAGTAGAACCAACTTCACAGCACCCATAAGTCTTCGTCTCTTCGATGTGATGGGCCCTCCTTTGTTGGCCATCGATTGTGAGAGTGCGACTACACGCGCTGCAGCCTTGTCAGCTGTTTCCCTGATTTGTCCGAAAAAACTAATTTTCGAGTCTATCAGGACATCAAGGTATTTAACTGCTGACTTCGATTCAACTAGCAGTTCGACGACACTGATAGGCCTCACTTTAGGGACTCTATTCTTTGTAAGGACACTAATTTAACCTTTTCCAGTGCTAGCTTGAAGCCCTGAACGGCTTTTCAATCCAATATTCGCTGCACGGATTTTGTCTGACTTGCGCATGATCGAGTGTGGGTCCAGTGACTAGCGCGGTGACATCGTCCGCATAGCCGGTGAAGCGTGATTCAGCCGGCAGCTCCAGCCACAAAAGCCCATCACAGGAGACGTTCTGCATCTCCGGTCCATAGATGGAGTCCTGAGGGACATCTGAAGTAAATATCACACTCAAAATATGAAGTAGACTGCAGTCTTTCACATAGTTCCACAAAAATATTTATTAAATCTGCTGGTACCTGACAACGATTTTCAAGCGATCCAAGAATTATCACCGATCTAGCGCGTTAAAATGGGTAACCATGACTCGCGCTCACAACGTCGCCGAATGCATCGATGGTGAAATATCTATTTTGAAGAGAATCTGCCGTAGAGATAGGTCCCCGGCAGCAGAAACTTTTCCAGTCGCGTTTACCATACACAGTGGTACAGACGGTATGCAGCTGACTAGTCGGGATTCCCTTTTCCCTCGATAAACAGCACAAGCCTTCGCGCATGCATTGAACTTGCTGAGGAGCTGGGCAAGGCAAATGTGAACACCATCTGCAGCACCTCAGCTGGAATCCCATCTGGGCCTTGCTTACGTGCATTGAAAATACTCCTTTCCCCGAATCCATCTTCGTAAATGGTGGAATTTCGATAGTATTTTATCGAAAATGGTTTAAACGGCAGCGGGGGGATCAGAAAAAGAGCCCGCAGAATTTCCCTTATCACTTTTTTGTAGAACAATGCCTATGGCCTGATCAAGTCGTTCTTCTGAAAAGCTTGCGTAGACATTTTCTAGCTTACTTAAAGTTGCTGATCGGTTACACGCCTCTACCCTGGTCCATGCTCGCTGGACCTCGCGTCGTAATTTGTAACACTCGCATCGTTTTTCGGCAATTTCAGGTAACTGCTAGTATTGGCTGCCAGTATATTGGGGGCTTGCCATGCTTGCCATGAAGACCGGCGTAATGATTCTCATAGTTGAGAACTCACCATATTTTCTGCTGCAGATCCTTCGCTGCCCAGGGTAGCTTCCACCAGTGGTGATTGTGCTTTGCACTTCAATAAACATCCCACTACCCGCTTTCCTAGTGTTTCAACGCATAAGACTAAGCACATGATCTTAAGGAAGCACAGTCATAGAATCCCGGTGGTATGTACTGGTGATCGCCAGCCGAGTATATCTCTCGCCCTCTGCGATTTTTTCTCTTTGAACTTAGAACTCCGAAAAAAACCTCATATCAGGTATGGTTCCAACGAAACCGCACTGACGGAAAGTAGGGTGTAGGCAAAACGGGAAAGTAGACAATACGATGAACTCAGTCTTGGCTGACATCAAGGTGCCATCATTCAAAGTCCATTTGTCCCGAGTATCTGATTGAGGCATACCGCAGACGAATGCTCTAGGGCTTAAGCCATCTCTGACGAGCGCGTGGCTCTCTCTAATCAAAACGACAACCTTTAAAGCATTGAGCCTAAGTAGAAACGATGCCAACGATTCGTTCGACTTTAGGCATACAATAGTGAGTGTAGTTACTGAAACCGAACCTAAACGAAACCATCCCCTCGCCCCCCGGCCTTGCTCATGGAAGTGAGCACAGTCTGAACAAAGATGGCGACTGCACTGGATTCATGAGAAGACCATACAGGAAGCTTCTGCTCGGACAGTAACAGCAAGCCCGCGTCCTTGTTTCTTGCAAACTGTCCAAGCAGGTTTTTGGTGATTATGCTTCTATGCACATTCATTGAAAACATACACGTCATTGCAGCAGCGTTTTTGTCGCGCTTAGGTCTTCTTGGAAGACCCGTCACTTCCGTGTTCCTGGGATAGGTTTCAAATGATGTTTTCTCGGGTCATAGTCCTGTCAAAGAACACAATGTTGCTCCTCTGTGTACTGATTCTTGTTATGCCCTGTCTGTCCGATATTGTACCACAAGAACCTTCTTTCAGTTCCATTCCATTCCTTTGCAGTATCCCCTAATCTAGGGCAGTTGAAATACCGGAGAGGACTCGCTCATTCCCGAATCCGATAACAAAACACTTCCCTCACTCACTACAGGGAAATCACGTTTTAAGACGACTTTATTTTTGGGCAGATCCGTAACGCTCTCAGTGCCCATGATTTCGAGTGTGCGCATAGGCTCGTATGAGGCTACCGTTGCTTTTTCTCCTAGGAATCTTGGAGAGAATGACTGCGTCATCGAACACTTTTAATTGTTTGCATCTGGAACTCAACCAATAGGACACCTGACGGAGTTGGCCGTACAATTTTGATTGCAGTTCGAATCTCTTCCAGTTTCACTGCTCGCATGATTTGACAAGATTTTCGGATAGGATCACCTGTCGGTGGGTTTACCCAGCAATGCCTGTCCAATAGGTTTTCTATGCTTCTGAGCCTTTAATTTTGCATTACGTGCAATGATTCCTTGCATTTCTTGCGTACCTGTAGAGGCTTACCGATTTGCAAGTTTAGACTTCATCACGGCATTTTTAGCTGTTTTCTTGGCAGCTTTATACAGAGCTGTCTGAAATCCATCCTCCATCTTTATTTGATCGTTCGATGCTCCGTTCTCGCCCATCCTCCGTTTGTCCGGATCCTCTTTGACTAGGCTACAGATAAGCCGTTTGCGAATTGTAGAAATCGGGACGACTACTGCAAAGGATGGAACGGATAAGCCTTTTCCTCTTCCTCTGCCTTCAGCTATCTGCGTCTATAGTGACCAATTTGAGTTAGAGTTCTTCCAAGACTAGGACTCCATTTTAAACCTTCTGGGTTCGTTTGAGCATCGCAGGTGGGAATCATGTGTTTCACAACTATTTCCGCTAAATGGTAGAGCCGCGCTTTCTCTGCACGATCAACAAAAATCGAAATGTTCGGCGTTTTCGCTGCAGGGACTGTTTTTTTATTCATGCCCCGTGCCTTAGTCACGTCGGTGGTGATGGCGGCAATCGTAGGTTTCTCAACCGTTTCACTTTTTTGTAACGTTTTTGTTTTTTGTAAGAAGCAATTGATTGGCAACTATTCGTTACAAGACTTTCATTCTACGTAACCAGTATTGCTTAACAATTTAAACTTTAATTCAAGAATATTTTGTCCCTTAAACTCTTTGAAATCTCCTACCTACTGGTTAATGTGAGCGGCAAGCACGCACACTCAGCTTGCGAGGGGGAGGCGCGGATTTTCGCTGATCAGTTCCACATTGACCACATCTCGAATCATTTTGGTGTTGTCATTTCAAAGACACCACTTGAAACTTGGAATTTCTCTCACTCCTCTGCTTTGCCGCCAATTGCCTTCACTAAAACTAAGAAAATAATCAATGGCAATTCTTAAAAAGGTTCTCGTTTCCGCTTTTGCATGTTCTAAAAAAGGTTTTTTCGTCACCTGCCATTCACTCAACGCATGCCTAAAACGTTCGCATTTCCCAATCCTTTGGAAACAAGCTATTTTTGTCCTAACACTCCTATCCCGGAAAGACCAACATAAGCCGCAAGACTTTAGACCGAAAATTGTTTCAGCTACATCAGGTACATCCTCACTGAAAGCTACACTTGTCGATATTCCTCAAGGCTCCTGTCTTTGTCCAATGCTTTTCAATATCGGAACTTTCAATTAATCTTGGCCAAACAGCAGGTTTCACCAACGAAATATGCTTCAACTAGAGACAAAGCTAGAAAATGCCTACCAGTAGCGCTTGAGAAAAAAAAGAATGAATCTCAGGAGATAAAGGCTTAATCTCAGGAGACTGTTCTCTGTCTCAGGAGATTGTTCCAGCTACATCAGGTACATCCTCGCTGAAAGCTACACTTGTCGATATTCCTCAAGGCTCCTGTCTTTGTCCAATGCTTTTCAATATCGGAACTTTCAATTAATCTTGGCCAAACAGCAGGTTTCACCAACGAAATATGCTTCAACTAGAGACAAAGCTAGAAAATGCCTACGAGTAGCGCTTGAGATAAAAAAAGAATGAATCTCAGGAGATAAAGGCTTAATCTCAGGAGACAAAGGTAGGAGACAATGTCTCAGGAGTCAGAGGCAGATCCGATTTACCTTCAGTAAGAAAAGGTAGACCGCATCTGATTCAAAATAGACCAGCTGACTTTTTTCACTTATCCATTCTTTCGTCAGAAAGAACTTTACCTTTCTTGGTCGGTTTAAGAAAAATTAAAAACTAACCGCAAACAAAAAAATCAATTTGAAATATAAATTGACAGTATCAGCGTTAAGCCTTTTAGTTCCATGTCAGAACTTTATCCGCTGCCAAGCCAAACATCTCACTCGTGTTAAGAAAATGAAATATTTATGTTAAAAAAAGTACTATACCTTAAAATCTGATGTGGTGCTCTTCCTTTGAGCCAATGCGTCACCTACTTGTAATCAAAGTTTGAAGTAACTCTAAACACATATTAGGAAAAGGACAGAAAACTCCTTTTCGTTTCTTCACTCGAAGATTACATGAAGATGCTTGTATAAAAACTCCCCAGCAAAGAACTGGTGACAGAATTTGCTCACTAAGCCCCATGGTCATTTAATAACAAAACTCAACACTAAGGTGGAAAATATCATGCATCCTTTATCAGAAATGAAAGAATTATTGGGAACTATATGGTAATCGGTAAATAATTATAGATTAGACGTCGAATGCAGGAACATAGAGCAGGATACCTTACGAGTCCCATTGGTATACTGCATCGTCTCAGAACCAGCGTTAGTGGATAGTGTCTGCGTTAGTGTCTGTGGCAAACAAGCTGAAATCTGAGATGTTGGATAGGTCAACAGCATGCTTCATTGACAACATGAGGCCATGGTTTCACGGGTCGAGGAGAAGATGATACCAATTATTATCTGACTCTGCTTCAAAGTTGGCATGGGTATGCTTTGACCTACCTGCATAAGACTGAAAAGACATCGACTGCTTATTGCTTATTCGACTCAGGGAGAGTAGAGGACGTCTACCACATCTTGTTCAAATCCTGAGGACGGTGGACAAACGAGCCTGACCCATGTGTTGAAATTATCAGAGATTGAGTGGTCTGGTTTGCTTCAAAGGTTTTTCAGAAGAAGCATGATTTCTCGGACCACTTAAAGATTCGGATGCGAAAGGGGTAGTTTTTACAGTAACATCTATCTTCTCCACTTCCTCCGGCTGAAAAAGGGTCTTTCCGAACCGAGGATACCTGACTATGAGTAAATATAGAGCGACGGAATGTCACAATCAGTTTCAGTCAGAAGTTTAGTTGCTTTGTGCTACTGAGGCGTCTCAACTTAGAGTTTGAACACGCTTAGTCCCTCAACATGATGATGGACAAACACACTCTCTCCCTGTCTCTCTTTTAAGGGAGAGTTAGTGAAGTCACGGTAAACGGAATTCTATCGTATATTGCGCTTGAGAAGATGACTTTCTGAAAAAGAAAGGGGTTTTGAGCCATTGGCTGAGGCAGAGCGACAAGGGAGAATTTCTACGATAAGCCTTACTTCCTCGCTTCTAACGTCCGTCGAAATGAGGATTCTTCCAGCTGTTGGTGCCAACTGGTGAAAAAAAAAACCGAGGCACAGCCCAATGCAATGTGGCAAACAGATCCAGGCTAGTTTTCCAGGATGACAGGGTCTTCAAGGCTATCTAGATGCCTTAATCCTCCAAGTTGCGCATTTGCCCTGCTGGCTAAACCACGAATAAAAAGGAGCTATGAGTATATTTTTTCTTGAGTAATTTTTAAAAAGTAAAAAGTAAAAGTAAAAAGATAATTCTCAATTCAGTACGCTAATCCTAACCTCCAACATGATAGTTTTCAAAACACACGTTTTCAAAAAAAGGATAAAAAATATCTATAAAATTTACTCATATAACATTCACTCTTTTGCCGCAAAATCAAGAGGATGAAAAAGGGCCGCTGTCGTCTAGTCAATAATCCAGCAAGAAAACTACTTGCGATAATTATTCACTTATTAAATTACTGTGAATTATTAATATGAGTGTTATATGCAATGTACTCATGTTCATGCATTGATCCATTCGAGTCTTGGGAATTCAACCAAACCTACTCGCGAAGATACATCATTACTTAAGAATCGATGCCACAGAGTGCAAGATTATTCGGGTCGTGATTCCTACTCGACACGTTCAAAGCTTTATATCAAATATACCCTCAAATACAGAATTGAGTATCCTCCACCTTCAGTCTTTAATGCACCAAACCCAAACCATGAATCTTTTTACCAAAAAAAAAAAACTTGAACTCTGAATGCTCTTATTCCAGGAACTCTTATGTTAATAAACGTAGACAACATGCGTTTCACCCTTCACTTTCTCTATTGTGAAAGTCACCCCACTTTCAATTTGCTGGAAAAGATCGCCTCCTGGAAAAAATTTTACCGATGGAGAATGTCTGATGCACTGATCCAACTACTGTCAAACATATTGAACAACACAAATGATATACGTCTGATGATTAAAAGTTGAACTCGATTAATGATTTCGCGCAATGGAGCCGAGATTATTACGACATCCTTAGGCCAACGCGGCCTTTTATGGATTTCTTTCAGAAATTTTTAAAAGGAAAATCCATTCGAAATATGTTTGGACATACAGAAGCTCGACTTAAAAACATACAAAGGATTTCATCTTTACATAGAATCCTTAAAAAATGATATCATGCACTGCAGAATCGAGCGGAATACATCAACAGCAACAGAACAGAAGGATACATTTTCAAGGAGAGATTAGTGTTAGATATTTCCTTGAGCAAGGATAGTTATTACCGGAATTTATCCTCCAACAGTTATTCGAACAATTAGCTATTCCCTATGTGGCGGATTGCCAGCAGTTAATCCTTGATCGCTGGCCATTACCACACACATTTAAAAAATTCATCGTAGCAAGTGAATACCGTGCAAACTAGCGTTAAAAAAACTGCGGGGTCTTAAAGAAAATATATCCTATAAACTTCTAACCAGTCCCTGAACAAACTTGACTTTCTTTCTGACTTATAATAAGTGACGCCACTAGTAGGTTCATCAACCGCGGCCTAGAATTCAAAAATTCACAAAACGATTCACTGTCATCATCCATCGAGCCTGACCAGCGCTTTCTTGCTTTTCACTGGTCTTCATACTTCAGTATTGTCTGCAAACACCTTCGCATGCATCTTCCCCCTCATTTGCTCTGCAGATCGTGTCCAGGCAATAGCAGCATCTGACGTTTTGCAAGAACGGACGTCAAAGTTAGGTGCGAAAAGAAGGCAAGACTTCAGTTTCTTAGTCTTCATATATAGGCTTTATGCTATTTTGTTGATTCCTGAAATGTCCTTCCATTGTTTGACCGTTATTTGGCATTACATTTTTGGTCATTCGCTCTGAACTTCTTCTCAGGACACGATAAAATTTTTTGACATTGACTGATTTTGACTATACTCGTTCATGTCCTGCAGCACGTTACCAGCCCATAGTATCTACCGCAATCTTCCAAACTAAGACACATCAAGCTCGTCAGGAAGTTTATTTCATTTGTTTGGCTGTACGTTAGTTTTATCTCACTCTGATATCATTTATCTCCTGTTCTGCATGAGGATGCTCTTGTCAAAGTCCACATCTCAAAATTCATGCATAATGCAGTCAAAGAGCAACCAAATATGTTGATATGTTCATCTAATCTTTACAACTCAACTAAGCGAGTTTATGAATTTCGTTTCAGCACTTGCATGCTATAACTGTCACGTTGACATTCCATTAGGCGGAACAAGGAAAGCCGGGAGTCGTTCACGGAGTCGTTCACGGAACGACTGAATTGTTTTGCGGAAAGTTTATATTTGTATCTGTAGTGTCCTTGTGAAATTGACTGTTCGTGAAACTGAAATTGAACTATAAGGGTTTGGTTCGGGGGAGCTCCCTTGACTGAAGAACTTCTCCAGCCCAATTCTTTTGAATGGCCAGTTCAATCTTCAGGCTAATACAACAATTTCACGAGCCTGTGAATTGCGATTCTCAACGGGATCCACCTCCTCGGCTGGGATCCATCGATTAGTACTGCGAGCCTGGTTGATCGTACTTTGGATAACTGCTGTATGCCGTAGCTTGATGCAGTCCTTTATCAAAAGTTTCCTCCTAGTGAGCTTATAATATCTTAAGGATCCCAATATTATTTGCTTATCAATTCCTTGAATATTTTTTTTTGTTTTTTGATATTTATTATAATTCTCATTGTTACCTGACGCAACTACTAAGTGTGCACGGTTGGACCATGATTCATCTTATACATCTTATACTTATTCCCATTTTATACACTATTCTGCCAAGGGATTGCAGATGACGCGTGCGACACGTTCTTCTCATGCGGAAGATGTTGATGACCGCTGGTATCTCTCGGAGAAAAAATGCGTTATCTCTCCAAAAAACGTAAAGGGGAAGATGATCAAATCAAATGACAATTGGAATTGCGTGACGCATTACGTGCGGAGCACTTGGCGATGCAGAGGGAGGGACATCTATCTGACGGCAATCATCCTCCTTAACACCCATCCCTGCTGAAAGTGGGATTTCCTTTAACCTAAAGGCACCGCTGTGGATGATTAATGGGGACTAGTTCGAAGTAAAGTGACAAACCAGGCTAGGTTCTCGGTATGACGGGGGAAGTGTTTAATCGGTAGTTCAGCCACCCCTGGGTGTCCGACACTTTGAGCCTATATAACCTTCGCCTCCCTACCGTGAAAAAAATTATTGACATCTAAATACGCTCGGAATTGATTGTCATATTACCTTCGGTCCTTATAAGAAATGACTTTCCCATTGGGAGCGCTGAAGGAAATGGGTCTCTTTGGAGGCAATCTCTAACCTCCCCATCCATTCCAGTCGAAAGAGGGATTTCCCTATTGAATAGCACCTAAAGAACGTCCTGTTAGGTGAGGCCAAAGAGGTTCGAAGTAATGTGACAGTTTCATCGTAGGTTGTCAGTGTGACAGGGTAGGTATGTAAAAGGTTTTCTGGTGGCCACTAGGAGTCAAAAATTCAGGACGCAAATTTTTTTTCTCATCTCAACCACAAAAAAGTTATTATTTTTGTGATTATTGCATATATCGTTTTTATTGTTTATTATTATTACTATTATTGCATTATTTTTTAGATAACATAGACGCCTGTTGACGAGTGTAGTGAAAATGGTCTTGTAAAATATCAGTCCTTGTAGTTCCGGCTGAAGTTCTAAGTCATATTCCTACAGATACCAAGGGAGGCGATCAGTGAATTTCATCTGCACATAGTACTCTTTTTGGGCCGACGATGCTAGTTATCACAGGCGTGGTGTCATTTGTTGTCCTTTTTGTCGAAGAACGCTGGAACAGGATTTTACCTGCGTAGAGTGAGGAAGAAACTGAGGCTAGCTCACGAATGGTAAAAGAAAGGAGTCATGCTCTCCGGCAAGATGGTTTGATAAATGAAGCGCACGGCAAGGTTGCCGCTAAATTAAAAAAAAAATCTAAAATCTAAAAAAGCGCCACTAAATTAAGGTTGATTCCTGCTTGATGCAGGTTCTCAGCGGGCATGGGTTTATTCAGTCCTGCCTGTGCAAATCGGGAAGCTGATTCCCCGTGACAACCTTTTTTTGGCACGGGAATCGCGGATGAGGGTTGCTACACTTCTTTCATGGGTGAAAGATGGTTGAGACGTTGTTTCCATCTGGTGGAGAGAACAAGCGAACCATTTATTAGTTATAACCTCGTGTTTTCTAATCTTTTTATTAATCAACGCGGCGAACGGCATAACTTGCATTCGCTAGATACGTTAATTGAAAAAAACCGAGAGGTTTATTTTCACTCTCACTCTCTCTCACTCTCATCTCACTCTAATCTCACTCCTGTCTGTTCATTGCAGCTAAAAGTGGGGTTTGACAAAGACTAAGATACCCTCAGGTGAGAAAGAAGAGGCTTAATCAAAGCAATGTCAAAAACAGTATCAAGCTATGTCTCAGTGTTATAAGGAAGGCGTTCAGTTGGAAGCTCAGTTACTGTGTGCTTTTGAGAATAGGACCCTTGGGCATAAATAATATTTGTAAGCGATGATATACAAATAATTATAATACTTTTATATGGTAATTTTTTCTTAAATATTTGTTTTGTTTTTGTTGGTTGCTTCTGTCACTGATTTTGACATTGTTAATATATTCAAATTTGCATGCATTTCCTCTCTTCTCGTTCAAAGGGACTTTTTATGTAAAAGGTAAGTGAGGTTAGTAATGGAAGTTCGTAAGCCGATGTAGAATGAAATTTCAAAAATAAGCAAAAAATTTATGTGAATATTTTGACAAATATTAAACGAACTAAACTCAAACTTCAATTCTTACCTGTTATACACTAGATTCTGACAAATTTTCAGAAATTTTCCCTCACAAATTATGATATATTTATGAGTTACTTTCAATCTTAATTTTTTTTCAGAAATATTCGCCTTGTAAAAATTTGTAATTGAAATGTGACTCTATATGAGACTCTGATGTCAAGGACTATTGAATTGATTAGTCAGTGCTGTTTATTATTTGTCTGGAATTTTTATTAAAGTCGTTATTGTTGCTTTTTTTATTGTACCGTCTGTGCAAACATTTTATTTGACTTTCCTTGTTTTTCTTTGCTTAATCTTCTAGAAATCGATTGAGATTTCGGTTCCAGTTGATTTACTGCCCTTGATGGCTAACCGATTTACGTCGACTAAGTGCAATATATTGTTAATAATAAAACTGTATTACTATTAAATTTGGCTTGCATAAACTGGGTATTAGACAACCTATACCCAACCCAAGCAGCGCAATCAAAAAAATTGGTTCTTTCTTTAAGGATTTTTTTTTTCACGTTGTCCGATACTCGTTAAAATCAATCAAATATCAATCAAGTCTTTTTTATGGTAAAATTAAGTTT
This sequence comes from Stratiomys singularior, assembly GCA_954870665.1. NCBI lineage: Eukaryota > Metazoa > Arthropoda > Insecta > Diptera > Stratiomyidae > Stratiomys > Stratiomys singularior. Next base: position 54,307,863 of record OX940880.1, on the reverse strand, counting down.
GGTTTTTGGGAAGATTAATAGCATTCTCATAGAATTGTTTTATTGCAGGACTATATCCGCTATACTCTTCAGTTTCATCCAGGAGAAATATAACTGGGCGGTAGTTAGGCTCACAAATAAATAAACCAGGGTTCCATTCGCATCGATCTAAGCTATACAATTCACACCGTGTAGTCATTATTTAGTCCTTGAATGAGAAAATAGGAATGCTATGTTAAACCTTTTGAACCAGCCATAGAAAGGTTTGAAATGACGTCACACCTTTTGCCAACTGTTACGCAGTTAGAGGCTCATTGATACTAATTAAATGATCGAGTAAATACACTAGGTCCATCCTTTTCCAACTAAACTTTATTATTTAGCTTATGTACTTGCAGTAAGAACACTCCCGAACACCTGCTCGCAGAAAGAGATAGAAAACACATAAGCAGTTTTATGCGTGGGTTGCGTTGATATGAACAAGTACAAAGAGGAGTGTTCTTCTTTGACGTAATAATTAAAGCTAATTTACCAAGTCGAATGAAATTTCTCTTGTTTTTTATGAATCCCTCGATCCCTGATCTAGAGTTTATTCGAAGCCCTGTCACTGTTTTCTGTTAACACTCTGACATAGATCAGGCGATGCCATTTCATGACTACAACGTGATTTTGATCTCACCCAGCTTTGCGTGAGAGCTTGACAACTGATGGGTTTAGTATTCAATCGAGTATACATTTTTACAATATATAAAAAAAAATTTTAAGTATCTGAATGTTTTCTGATTTGACTTTTAGACCCTGCCCGACCAAACCCATATATGCCCAACATATTTTTCAGCTGTAAATTAACAAAACAAAATTTAATTGCTCATGACCCACTGGTTGATCTTCATCTGCGTTTGACTTTGCACTTTGACACAAACGACTTTGGGTAGTTTCAGCAATTCGAAATTCGGGAAAATCCCGAATTTTATTTCAAAATCTTACCAGTTTGATGGTCTATTACAGCTCACGTACGTTGCTACAACTGTCAACATTGAATCATAAATTTTAAAAATAAAATTTCTTGGTAAAAATGAACTTCCTCGTTCTGAGAAATTTCTGAGAGTTCTGCCAAAAACGAAGAAATAATTTTCGAGGAAAAATTTGATTAAAAAATGATTTAGAAACACGTGCACATCTTGAATAGCCAAGGAATAAAGAAGGGTTCGAGAAAAAAATTGCAGAACGGCTAAGAAATTCCCGCGTGTCAGTTTTTTTGATTAAACATTTTGAAGAAACAGATTCACATATGAATTTACCAAGAAGTGGTCTTAAAAGAGGACAGATTGATGATACGTGCTTCGTTGAGGGAGCGGCAAAACATGTGCCACGTTAGATGTTGAGTAGTCGGAGGAGTTTGGAAAGACGTTGTTCACTAGAACAGTGAGGACACGTCAATGTGAGAATGGTCTTAGAGGCTGTACGTCAAGAAGGAAATTGCGGCTTTTCAAACACAGCAAAAATAAGTACAAAAGAAAAATTTGATTGGATGCTAAATGGTCAGGCGAATGTTATTTTGAAGTAAGTTTTAAGATGCTATGTCATCATCACATTCAGCTTGTTCCATCATATTTCTAAATTATGGTGCAGCCTCCCTTACGTTTAGACTCCTCATTGCTTTCCAAGTCTGCCTGTTTTCAGACATTCTCATCCAATATGTGCCTGCTATTTTCTTTATATCATAGTCCAAAAGAATCCTTGGGCATCCTCTCGGTAGTTTGATTCCTCTTGCGTACTACTGCGTTATTCTTGTGGTCCATCTGCCATCCGACATTCTCACCAAATGACCGGCCCATCGCCATTTTAAGGATTTCGCTCGTTTTATCACGTCTGTTACTTGGGTCCTTTCTGGAATCCAGGATAGTTTCTTGTGATCCCTTCGTGTAATGCCAAGCATGCATCTTCCATGGGTCTTTGGGCAACTTGAAGTTTCCTCGTTATCCCTGTTGTTAGCGCCCATGTTTCACTACTGTATTGAAGGACAGGTAATACACATTGATCTATGGTTTTCTTTTTGGGGTACATCTTCGTTTCAGATTCACGTTCGGATTTGAATATAATGGAGTTCTTCCCGAATGCACTTCATGCCATTTTAATTCGTCGATTGATTTCTGGTTGTTGTGAACCGGATTAGTGTATTCGTTGACTGAGGTATACATATTCTTCGACTATTTCTAGTGTCGTTTTGTTCACTTTTGTAAGTCCTTAAGTACTATATAATTGTAGAACATGATCGTGGTTTTGCTTAGGTTAATTCTCAAGCCTACTTTTTCGCTAGCTGCGTTGAGTTCATTCAGCTGTGCTTATAATTCCTCGTGGCTATTGGCTATCAGGACTATGTCATCTGCGAATCTCAAGTGGTTGAAGTACTCACCATCGATGTTCAGTCCTTTATTCTCCCAATGTAGAAATCAGAATATGTTTCCTAATGTGGTGTTGGAGAGCAGTGGTGGTATGGTGTCTCCGTGTCTTACTCCTCTTTGTGTGGGAAGCTCTGGAGTGTCTTCTAGTACTTTTTTCTTCTTCTAGTACATTGCTGTAGATGTTAGCTAATATTTCTACACATAGTTTGTTTATGCCTTGCCTTATTAATGCACTTATTATTACATCAGGCAATAGCTAGTCAACGGTTTTCTATGAGGCCAGTCTATGAAGGCCAGTGCTAGGGGTTGCTCATACTCTTTATATCTACTCAAGACCTCCCTTAATGTGTGGATATGATCTATTGTGCTGTGTCCACTTCTGAAACCGGTCCGCTCTCGTGGCTATTCGCCATCCAAGGCTGTTTGTATTGGGTTACTAATGAGTTTCTCGAATACTCTGTAAAAGACCGATAGTAGACCTGATGTCTGCTTTGCTGCCTTTCTTGTGGATCACCATTATATTAACACTATTCCATTGATCAGGTATGCACCTGGTGTTAATGCAATCAGTGTTAATTTCTGTCAGTAGTTTCCAGGTTTTTCTACCTACGTATTTGAGCAGTTATACCGTCACTACCTGCCGATTTATCATTTTTCATGGATTTGATAGCCGTCTCGACCTCTTCCACTAGAATAGTCGGGGCATTACCGCTGGTTGCAGAGTAAGCGGTTGTTATTAAGTTCCAAGTCGAGATACCTGGAGCCATATACAGGTCTCGGTAACAATCATTTATGATTGCCTAAATTATTTCCTGTCCATCAGGAGTCGGGAGTTGTCATGATTTGGGACTATGACTTGTTTTTTGCCAATGAGGAGTGCTCTTTTTGCCTTCTTGAGGCTTCTGTTGTTTGGAATGGCATCTTCCACCAGTCTTTCTTCAAACTTTTTGACATCTTCAGACATCATCTTCCTTACTGTTTTCCAGGTTTCTGTATATTCAATCCTTTCAATGTTTGAGGATGCCTTCATTTTCCTGCGCTTTCTGTATTCTCATTTGATAGTTTACTATGTCTATCGACTACTCGTGGTCCACCTACTATTTCGGCACATTTCAGAATGGTGTCGATTAGGTGATTTGCGTCCTGGGTTTGTGCATTTATTTCTTGGCTCATTAGGTAACTCTCTATATTTCACTTGATGTGTTCAGTGGTAAGGCTGGGGTTTACAGGCTTCCTCATTAGTTTGTGTCTTTCTACTTTCAAGTCAAGGGTGGCTCTTGCTCTGATCAGACGATAATCGCTTAATGTCTTGAACCTGATGATTAAAGAAACGTATTTGAACGTTCTTTGGTGATTGATAAGTATGAAATCAATTTCATTTCTTGTTACCCCGTTGGGTGCTTGCCACATCCATTTCCTGCTTTTATTCTTCCGGAAGAAGTTAGTTGTTATGAAAAGCATAACTGGTATAATAGCATAATGATTTGTGGTCTGCAGAGTGGAAAATTAGTCTACTACATGGCTAGTTGGAAGATTGGATTGGCTCTTCGGAAAACGCCGCACTCTTCAAATCGCTGGTCAATCGTTGACGGAACTAATCTTCATGATCTCCAGCAAGACAACGCACTTTGTCTCAAGTCTACGGTTTCTATGAGATGGGTTTGTCATCTAGTGTTACAAGAAAGTATTACAAGGTATAGATTGTCCTGAACGGTCTCCTCAGTCCCTAGACTTTATCCCGATCGAATATAATAAAGAAGGCACAGGAAGCATTTTGAAAAGAAATGCACCACCGTACTGTTACCTTCAAAACAAATATAATTGTGCGTTATTTTGCCAACGGAAGCACAACCAAATATTGACTCCTCTAAAAAAAATTCAAATAAAATTCATTTATCAAAATAATATGGAAAACAATAATATTCCCCTTTTTCTTTTTACCAATATCAAGGGCTGTTTTATTTTAAAGTCTTTAACTTTAAGCTGGCAACACATGTTAATGCTACTTATGTAATGACAGCTGTCATTCGTTTTGTGTTTGATTTGCTTTGCCATTTTATCATGAAAAGGTTGACACCTGGGCAACGGCTGATTCTGTTTGGGAAGCTCATCGCGTAACTTGTCAATTTTAGACCGGCATAATCGTCCATCAAAACAATCAATTCAACTAAACATGGTCTGTTTGCACACTCACACTTATTATCCGCATGCATGCAGACGTTGTACAGTGCATAATGGAGGAGCCATAGCAGTTGTAGAGTGTAGTATCCATGAAGACCAAAGTAAGCCCATTCGAAGTCATGGTCAACAAGTTCACCTGCTCTCATTCACATTTGAAAAGATTTTTCGGAAGGATCTTAATTTGCGCGCTTACAAAATCCAAGTCGTGCAGGAATCGAAGCCGACAGACTATCGCGCACGCCGTAGATTCGGTGCATGGGCCCAAGAAAAAATTACTGCAGATCCCGAGTTATATATATTATAATTATATTATATACTATAATGATATATTCATTAAATATAATTACATATTTTATTATAATTATTTAGCGATGAGGTTCATTTTTGGTTGAATGACTACGTCAGCAAACAATATTGCCGCATTTGGAGTGATGAGCGACCCGAGGCGCGTGTCCAAGAACTGTAACATTCTAAGAAAGTCACTGTTTGGTGTGCTTAATGAGCTGGGGGAATCATTGGTCCACATACCTTCTAAAAAGCTGCTGGAAAAAACATTACAGTTAATTTTGACCACTATAGAACCATAATCAATGACTTTCTCGTTCCGAAATCGACTCATCGTAATACATAGAACCTCTGCAGGACCTTTAACAGAATGGGGTGAGATGTCAGACAGTCGGATCAATGATCAACTTATTGAAAAAAGCATTTGATGCGCGCATAATTTCTCGTTTTGGACATGTGTAACCGCCTGCAAGATCTTGTGATTTAACTCCGCAGGACATTTTATTCTGAAGATACGTCGAATCACTGGTCTTCGCCGACAAAGCCGAGACTCTTGACTATTTGGAAGACAACATAGGTCATGTTATTGGGCGAGATACGGCCCCAATTTTTGGCGCGATACGGCTCCAATTATTGGTTATGTTAATTGAAACTGTATCTCTCGTTTTGAGGTTCCTCCAGTCTTCCAGTTCCTCCGCTGATATGCCCGAAATCATATTCAAATAAAAATTGCATGCGATAAAAACAATTTTCTGGCAATCAATTCATCCGTATTTTAGTTTAAGTTAAGTTTAGTTTAAGTTTTATACCCGTAAGGCCAGAATTCCCTTTAGAATTTCAAACAATCGAGTTTTTCCTTTTTACATACTTCGAAAGTATAATACCCAAAGACTAAACTGACCAAGGAAACCCGAAATAATCAATATTTGCATATGGTATCGCATATAGTATCGAGCGGAGTTACAGCTTGTCGTCAGATAAATAGCGAGTCGGACGCTCGTACCGTTAGAGGCAAAACAACCCTTGCTTTACTCCCTTTGCTGTATTTTACAATTTACCTTTTTTTGACCAGGCAAATATTAAGGGAAATTTTCTACGGGGGACATTATCACTACAATTAATAGTTTTCACATGTTGAAACTTTAAACGCGATCAAAAAGTTATCGACCGATTTCGATGAAATTTTGGGAGATTACTCTCAGTAATATTATCGGAAGGATATACCTGAAGTTTCAAAAGTAGCGTGTGAATAAATAATTTTTTTGGGGTCGAATATGTTGAAAAAATGGTTGGGAATCCGAACTTTTGAGTAAAAAGCCTGTCAAATTTTGGTCTCAAAAATGGTCGAAAATTCAAACTTTGGAGTAAAAAGCCTCTCAAATTTTGGTCTCAAAAATGGTCAAACCTTCGAACTTTGGAGTAAAAAGGCTCTCGAATTTCCGATTTAGCACTTTTTCGTAACTTTTGAGGTATATTCTTCTCTTTAGTATATCAGTTAACGAATGACACTTGTTAAATTGCCTTCGGATTGACAGAAAAAAAGGGCCAAGTGCAGCACTTTCGATGTCGCGGAAAACAGGCGTCCGAAAACCCTTAATAACGCGTTAAATAAGTTCAAGAGTTGTAACCCGAGGCGTACTGTTCACCAAAGTCCTTGAAACCTCCAAGATATTGACCCCACGTTACCATATCAACCTTTGAGTTTAATTCAGTCAAACCAATTTCAGATCCCTCTTCCTAAATCGGTCACATTCCGGTCGAAGGTCTTCCACCACCAAATCCTCCAATAGACTTGGCTAAAACGACACATTGGTGGTATGTATCCAACTTCGCCGACATGTGTGTACTTACGTTGTTCACGCACTTTGTTATGCGCGATCACGTCGCAATCGTCACCACCTTTAGTACAACAAAGTACACGATCGGTTGCTGAAGAGGATCAAAAAGGCTTTTGAGTACATCGAAACGGACTGCAATCGGAGGTTTTTTTGAATTTGGCCGCGTTGACTCATAGCCACTCGTATTGTTGCTGTTTGTTGGCGAGCACAACAAGAATGGCTATTTCCGCTTACATGTACTCCTCATGTGCTTTGCCTACTAATCTCTTACTTCCGATTTAGGAATTATGTGCCAGACACGATCCGAGATAATCGCGATGATCTTGTCTGCGTTTTAATTGCTAAAGGTGTTGAATGCGTGTCGAGTCGGGACGCTATTCAGGAAGGGATCGTCAGGAGTAAGATTCTAAATGAGAAATAAATAAATGAAAAAATTCTCAAGTCTGATTTCCAGAAATTATTCGAACACAGTTTCTGTGGGCGCTCCGCGGTCGCCAACATTAGCAATGAAATGGCTAATTTTTATACTCAAGTCTTGTCCAATTCTGCCACCCCTTGAAAAATCCTCGTCGTGATAAATTGAGTATAATTTAAATTAATTTATATTGCTTCAAGTAATTTATAGCCTCGTAAACTTTTCTATTAACGCGAAACGCTGTTGGTTCGGAATTCACATTCCCGGCATGTAACATTAGCGAAATTGGTGGACACACAAAAAAAAAGACATGGAAACAAGTAGCTAATCAACTCTGCCATTTGCAAGTTTTTCACCTGGTCTGAATGATCTAATTCTGAAAACAAAAAAACTAGTCGCCATAAAAAAGATTCTTGGACATATTGGATGGTATCCGATTTCGTGAGGTATGTCCATGTTCACGATATTGTCGATTTGATTTTTTGAGTTGTTTCGCAACAAGAACGTAATGAAATGGAGTTTGATAGTAAATACCATAACCGCGATTTGGAAGATTACGTGTTTAGAATGCGAGGATGCTTGAAATGCTCCTTTTGCGAATCGTGGATTCGTGTTCGTCGTCAGATTGATTCAGATGAATGTGTCAAGTATTTACACTGAAATAATGGTAATAATAGTTATCAGCTACGTGATCGCAATCAAGACAGGTGAGGTCTTTTTCAATTTCGAGTTTTATGATAGAAATTCAATTCTCCTTCAGTCATAACATTCCTTTCAAGCAATTGTGCTTGGTAACACCTCGGCCTTTACCTGAAAACAAAAAAGAGAAATTGTTGTTAGTGATATATTGAACTGTTAACAGAACGTACGAGGATAAACAATTGGGAATGTGCTAAAAAATCATCATAAGTTGTAATAAGTTTCGGGATTAAACGTTCTTTCTATTAGTTTTGCTTGGAGAAATCTTATATCACAAGAATCTTTCACATTTTTCCAACATTTCTGATCGAGAATTGTTCAACAGCAAAAGAATCTGCAACTTGCAGGGGCCATAAGCCTTATCCAAAAAAGACGGCCGATAAGTTTTTGGTGGAAATCATTCAAAGAAAAGAAGCCAAACATCGTGGAACAAGACGCAAAACATAAATAATTGCATTTTCTACACTCTAATATATGAGAAGACTTTTATGCTTTAGGGAGTGTTAAGGGTTTGAGGTCCTAAAGGAGTCTTCAGGGAGTCAATTTTTCTATATCTTTGTCAAAAAGTAGAAGAAAAACTGCCCGCGTATCCCTTATGGGTGCCACATGATTAATAATAATTGTTAAACGCGTAATTTTCACGTTTAAGTGGTAAAAAGTAGTCAGAGATATGAAAAAAATCAGAATTTTCAATAATTTTTTTGCCAGTAAATCATTTTATTTCATAAAAGTAATAATCTGGCATCATTTCATAATGTTTAAACTTGACTTCATGAAATTTCGAAAAACGAATTAATAATTTCAAAAGTTATGACTGTTTGTGTTGATCCAGTTCCAATAGAAGTTCCTTGCCGTGACCATCATAAATCCTTGGAGATTGATCTAAAATCAATTGGCCCAAACATGTTTTTTTATAGTAGATAATTCAGAGCCTGATCGAGGGTTGTTTTAAAAGAATTAACAAAATGGCAGCCCCGCGAAATTTATCTCCAGATTGACGGGAAAAAACCAACAGTTAATTGTTTATAAAAAATCTAATCTAACAAAAATCCTTGGATCAGGATCTAGTTTTCAATGTATTTCAAAAGCTGCATAAATTTCAATGTCATCTACTGAGCGATTTTCAAGTTAAAATAGTTCACCAGTTCAAAAAAAAAAAAATAGTCTTGAGAAAAACACATTTAAAGTTTTACACTCGATTTATGTAGAGTAATACGAATTATTCGATTACAGTGTAAGCTCCTCTGGCAGGACACTCGTGTTTCCAGTAATTTCGTCCGGCTGCGGGAAATATTAAGCAAATTGCAAGGAAATGTACACAAGTGTCAATGAATTAAAACTTAAAAATGATAATCCACACTAACACATAGTTTCTTTACATGGAGATATTTTTTTCCCAATATTTAGGGACGTTTGTCTATATATCTTTTTTGAATTCGATTCAACTTAAGGTACACTATGACGTAACATAAATACTAATATTCCTAATAAATACTAAGCTTCTTCCCCAGAATCACTTACAAAAATTACAGTTTCATTCATATTTTCAAAATCAATTCCAAGCTCTTCGTCTTCAGTATAAGCAATATCGTCAATTTTGAAAAAAAATTTCAACAGTTTGTTCATTCAACTCTACCATTGAGCTAACACCTACTAATGACAATGCCCCTCAATGTTACCCGTCTTGACGGGACGAGGGGCCTACTAACTCCAATGAACCCAGCGACTACACTGCAGGAGATCTTCGGATCCTACCCAGCAGGTAGGCAAAAGGCGAGAAGTGAAGCGAAGTACAACGAGAAGAAGCACCAGCAAAAAACCGGCAACCAACCAAGGGAAACCTAGGAAATTAGTTGCTGAAACCAGAAAGGAAAAGGAAAAGACCGGACCCAAGCGGATGAAATCGGACGACAGCAACCAAGGAACTGGTAAAAAGGAACGGAGGGTAAGCCCCGAACCCCAAACTCAGGCGAGGAAGTCCTATTGGACGTCGCAACCGATGCACTAACGGTAGCAGTAATAGACTAACTCAATGAGACAGGTAAGATCCAGGAAGATTAACTTATGAAGCTGCAAACTGCCCTAAGGAACGACCCTCGAGCACATACACAGCAAACCGGCCAAAATTCCAACATTTAGAGGAATGAAACCGACAAGAGGCCATCTGGTTGTGACCTGTAGAAACGAGCAATCTCTAGAATATCTAAAGACTGCGGTTGCCAAGGTAAACACCACCCTGAACGAGGAGTTTAGAGTCATTCCCACAAAGGAGGTACCGTGGTTATGCACTGTCAAGGTATTTATACCCGAAACGGAGCAGACACCGCAGGAAGCCTTCGTGACGCTTAAACTGCAAAACACGGGGTATGAAACGGAAAGGTGGCATCTCTTCGCAGTGAAAGAAGTCGTCAGCAAAGGCATGGTCCTGGTACTGGGTTTGCGAAAGGAAGACGTCAGCTTTCCAACGGACAAAAACGGACGACTGAGTCTTGGCTTCGCCCAGGTGACTGCTAGAGCTAAGGCGACCGAGCCCTTGGAGCAGGAGCGAGAAACCAATGCGGGTAACCCAAGCAAATCTGCACCACAGCAGGACGGCAACAGCCAATCTGCATAAACATCTAGCAGATGGGAACACCGACATAGCACTGATACAAGAGCTGTACCATCTTAATGGAAAGATACTTGGAATAAGTTGGAGTAGGCTCCCAATTCGTAAACACGCATTGACGGGATCCCTGCGCCTAACATGATACGACATACAACGTACAAACATTCTCTGAGCACTGAGGAGTGCATTTGCTACCTCTTTACTGCATTCGAGAATTACATTCTATTTTCCGTTGGAGCCTTCGCGGATTGGACGCGACACAATTCTCAACTCTTTCTTGTATTTCTCTTTGGAAATTACTACCGCCAGGTTTTGCTCGTATATCTCGGTGAGCAGCTCGTCTTTGCTTAAGAAGCAGTCCACATCATATACCATTATTTGCGCCCCGTTATCATTACCATTACTTGCACTTCCAGGTCTTTCTGGGCCAAGATTTCATTGCTTGGAGCAGCCTGCCTTTCCTTGACGAACGGCATCCTTATTGCCACTTCTCCGTTCCTGAGGGAGTTGACCCCATACACTCGCACACCGAGATTCGGCAGTACTTCCTTCTTCACAACCTCGGCCACTTCCTTGGGGGTTACATCCGGCTTCTTGCTCGGGGACACCACCGACCATGTTTCCATCGGATTAGGCTTGGGAGGGCGTTCCACCAATACCGGCAACTTATTCACTTCGGCAGTAGTAGCAGCAGCATATGTCAATTGTCCTGGCACAACAGCTGAGGCTGGATTGATTTTAGGCGGCACCCTCCAACGTCGGTTTTCCTCGATTACGCCGTGGTAACGAGCATTTTCCGCCATCAGGATGATACACACAGCTAAAAATCAGGAGTTCATCGAACATTTGGCCATGAAACTTATGGAGCCTCGTATAAGAGAACGCCAAATAGAAATAAACTTGACACGATCAGTAAGACAAGGACTGTCAGAAATTTTGAGGACTGGGGATATGGCTGCGACAGCAGGTGCTTCAAAAATGGACGCTGCCATGATTGTGGATGGAAGAGAAATAGGAAAACGAAATACGTGTGCCAAAAATGCAAAAACATGTTATGCGTTGAGCACGTAGTGGCTTCTTGTCATAATTGTTCAATTGAAACGCAATGATTTTGAAAGCTTTTTTATTTCGTTTCTTTGATACATGAATATAGGTTTCATTCAGTTCATTTTACCAAAGACAAGTGAAGACTGATTTTGTTAGAATTGTGTACTAGTATTTATCTTTTTCAACTTTAACCCGGCGTAATGGGTGTTGGGTCTGTGAGACCCGCCATATTTTATTTTGCTTAAATTTCGGTTACTAAGTGTGCGACGTTGCCATTCTTCTCAATGGCTGGAGCTGTTGATTCGTTCTAAGTATTGCAACCAACACATTAGTCGCGCGGTGCCCACACAGGGAGTTACACGTACTCAAAGTTGAAAGAGGTAAGTGAGACCCACCCCCGTATTTAATGTAACAATAATGCGCCATTATGTATACATATAATTTCAATTCTTTGAAATGTATTTATGATTTTATATTCAGTTTTTCCATTTTTGTTTATGATTTTAGTTACCTATATATAATTTCTTTCGTTTCATTTGTGTTTGTTTGTTAGGTAGCTAAAAATATTGATCAAGAACAGGAACAACGACAGCGTATATTGTCAATTGTACAAGAGTCTGACTCGGATGTTGCGCTGTCGGGTCAGGAGTTTGATGAAGAAGATCATTTGAGTGAGCGCAGTCAACCCAATGACACAGAGCATGACATCTCAGACTCTGATGATGATGATATGCCGCTGTGTACACTGTTGAATAGAAATCGTTCGCAACTCTTGGGGGAGCATCCTTTATCTAGATCAGCTAGTTTTTCAAACTGTGAGTATTCTTTCAACCATTATCTTGGTAAAGATAGCACAGAACAAGAACATAGAAATATATCCAACAAGCCATATGACGTTGTAGATCGTATTGTGCAGCCTATTTCCGGTACAAACCGCAATGTAACGTTTGATAGCTGGTTTACTAGTTATGAGCTTGTCCAGCATTTGCTCGAAAAACATATGCTGACATCGGTTGGTACCTTGCGAAAAAATACAAGACAAGTCCCGCTGGAATTTACCAAAACTCGCGGAGTTGAAGTTTTTTCATCCCGATTTGGTTTTCAAAGGGACGGCACACTTGTTTCTCATGTACATAAAAATATAAATAAAATAGTTTTACTGATGTCTAGCTTACACCATGACGATGCAGTCGATGAATCAACAGGAAACAAGCAAAAACCTCAAATTAATACAAGTTAACGCACAGAACATCATCTTCAACCAATGATAAATTTTCCCAGCAGTTTTGCACGAATTGCACTTTTCCGTTCCCATCAAAAGTGCATTCGAGGCGTTTCCGGCATGTGTCGCGATTTGGAGAACTTTACACCTGTGTGACCCATCAAATGTGGAATCACGTTGTGCGGGATCAGCAACTAGGAGTTGAGGAGTTTGATAATTTAGGAAACTAAGTCATTCGATTGTTAGAGTTAAAACAATAAAGTTATATTTTTTTACCAAATTTGCTCCTTGGTGATTTAATTGGCGCCCGAGCAGGGACCGTGACGAATTAACGAAAGTGCCATAACACGAAAGTTAAAAGAAGTACGGTCAAGTCAGTGATTAGTGAAAAGTTCTATCGCCGATCACAACCACTTAAGTCCGAAGAAAGGAGGCTCCGAAGTAGCAGACACGCAAAACGGAGTTAGCAGTTCTAACAGTCGCTTCGGCAAGAAAAACCAAGGACAGCAATAAGGACAACAATCGAATCGCTAGAGTAGCAGACCAAATCGAACGCATTGGCAATGATCTTCATACCTGTTTTGTAAGGAAATTACATATATTTAACCATTACAATTTTTAAATTTACGTATATTTAATTAACTATTACATTTAAAAACAAATACATATTTTCCATATATTTATTTAGCCATTACATTTTTACCATATGAAATAATATTTGTACTGTCCACATAAAAAAAAGGAAATTTACGCGTTTGCGTTTAATAACAGAATAATATTTAATTAAATTTATTATTTAAAGAAAAATTTTCTAGCAGTGTTTGTGTAGAGTGATAAAAAATAGTGACTGGTGCCTAGAGTGAAACCTTTGTCAGTTCTTTAAAAGGAAAGAAGCAATTTTTGCACGGAATAATATTAAAGTGAACATCATGTCACGAGAAAACAACCTGATTAGGCCCCCTCGTCTTTTGCTGGATCGAAATCCGCAAGACCTTCCCCCCATTCCAGAGGGAATAGGAGCACAAGAAGAACTAAGTGTGGAGCATATTGCGCATCTAGTTAGAGGGATACTTCTACAGGAGTGTCCCACCATTGTGAGCGCTATTTTAAATCCAGACGCGGATTTAAGAGCCGAAATAGATCAGCGCATTGATCCTGATCAAATGGGGAATATATCCGAGATGGATAAAATACCTGACGTAGTGAAGTGTTTAAGGGAATTCTCGGGTCAGCCTGGAGAATTCAGTTCATGGAAGAAAGGTGTGGAAAGAGTGCTAAACATCGATGAGCATCAAAAGGGATCACCTAAATACTACGGTATTCTCAATGTGATCAGAAATAAAATAACTGGGCAGGCGGATACGGTATTGGAGTGGTACAATACACCACTAAATTGGGAATTAATTTCTAGACGACTATCCATTATGCTGATAAGCGAGATTTGGGGACTTTGGAGTATCAGATGATCGCACTTGTACAGGGACATGACACCGTACAAGGTTTTTACCAAAGAGTCTACCAGCATCTCTCATTGATTCTGAATAAGATCTCTTCCATGGAGATGGGAGTGGAAGCAATGAATATGATGGTCCAATCCTATCGAGACAAGGCATTGGATACATTCATTCGGGGTTTAAAGGGCGACCTCCCTAAACTATTGAGTATGCGCGAACCTTCTGATTTACCGCAGGCATTACATTTGTGCCTGAAATTGGAAAATGTTGAATATAGGACACAATACGCCAATTGCTCTAACAATATGGCGCGTCGCATGCCTAACAACGCTGCCCCCCAGTATCACCTAAACCAAGAAACCATCAGGCATCTTCTCCATCGTTTCCCAGAAATATCTCCTATCCTGGAATTCAATTCCCGCAGTATTATAAACAACAAGCCTCCACTAACACCAGCCCTTACCAATCTCAGTACCTTTTCTACACCAATCGTCGAACGCATTACCTTAATCCACAGCCGCATGGACCCCAGTACTATCATTCTCCACGATTACCGCCTAAACTTCAACCTAGGCTCGAACCAATGGAAGTGGACAGATCCATTCGTTCCCAATTCGTAAACTATCAGAACCGGCCATCCAAACCAAACCATCAGGATTGGCTCCAAAAAGATCTTTTATATCTAGACCCGCATGCATACAGGCGCAGCCTCCCTCCAAACAGCAGCGCAATTTTCATACACAATCTAGCGATGGAAATTACCAAACTGTAGTGAGATCTGAAAATGACATGGGGGGACAAACGCTTAGTGAATATATGGAAGATGAGAAATTCGATGCTAAAGATATCCACGAAGTTGAAGATTTCCAAGATATCCATTTTTTTAGGTTAGCAAGCTCTTCCATACCTTATTTCGAATATTGAGCGAAGGGCGGGAGGTTCTGAAATTTTTAATTGATACGGGATCCAACAAGAGTTATATTCAGCAGACGTGCATTAAAAATCCTGTTCCCAATAAAATTCCGTTTATGGTTAATTCCGTTGGAGGTAATGTGAAAATATCACACCATGCTATTGTAAATCTTTTTGGACCTTCCACCCCTAATTTGAAATTTTTTATTATGCCAAATCTAACGTCGTTTCATGGCATTTTGGGTAATGATAGTTTAAAGATACTTCGAGCAGTAATCTACGCATCAGAAAATTGCCTTACCATCCTGAACAAAATTAAAATCCCAATAAAGCAACAAACCTCACAATCGGTTAATAATCTTAGAGTTGAACATTTGTCTGAAGATCAGGTCGATAGATTAATGAACATTCTGCGAAAACATTCTGAACAATTTTCGGAACCAGATGATAAACTCATTTATACCACGAATGTAATTGGAGAAATTAGGACCACAGATGAAAACCCCGCGTATGTTACACCTAAAGCATTAACACCCTTCATCGAAAAGGAAATAGATAAATTATTGAAATACGGGATAAAAGAACCTTCTAAATCTCCATGTAATGCACCTATATGGGTCGTACCAAAGAAAGCAGATGCTTCGGGCGAGCAAAAGTATAGACTGGTAGTAGATTTTAGGAAGCTAAACTCGGTAACAATCCCGCAACAGTACCCCATTCCCGAAATAAATGGAATCCTAGCTAACCTAGGAAACAATGAATACTTTATCGTAATCGATCTTAAAAGCGGTTTTCATCAGATACCACCTAAGCCAGAAGATACTTAAAAGACTGCATTTTCGGTAAATAACGCTAAATATGAATTTAATCGCCTCACCTTTGCACTAAGAAACGCACCTCCGATATTCCTGGCAGCCTTAGACGATATATTAAGGAAACATGTTGGAGAAAGATGCGAAGTCTTCATTGATGATATTGTAATCTACGGTAAAAATGAGAAAGAGCATCTCAAGAATTTAGATCTCGTATTTCAAACGCTGAAAGGGGCGAACCTCAAGGTTCAAGTCGGTAAGTGTGAGTTTTTAAAGAAATCCGTGGAATGCTTATGTTTTGTTATATCGCATAATGGCATAAAGGCTAACCCCCAAAAGGTAGAAGCAATTACAATGTTTCCTCCACCGACAAACCTAAAAGAGCTTAGGTCCTTTTTAGGTATGGCTAGTTATTATAGACGCTTTATTGTTGACTTTGCCAAAATCGCGCACCCTCTAACATCACTCTTAAGGGGCAAGGAAGGAAGGGTGTCGAAGAATATGTCGAGTAAAATCAAAATCCAACTAAACTAAAAGGCACTAGAATCTTTTAAGAAGCTAAAAAATTCCTTGACCTCCCAAGATGTCATCTTAGAATATCCTAATTTTGATAAGGAATTCGAGCTCACCACAGATGCATCACAGGACGCACTGGGCGCTGTCTTATCTCAGCAGGGTAGACCTATAATGTTCCTCTCGCGTACACTAAGCAAGACTGAGGAAAAATACGCTACAAATGAGAGAGAAATGTTGGCGATAATTTGGACACTTAAGTCTCTAGAAATTTCCTTTACGGAACTAGGAAGATCAATATTTTCACGGATCACTAACCGCTAACTTATGCCTTGAGTAACAAAAGAACTAACTTGAAGCTCAAGCGATGGAAAGCTATTCTCGAAGAGTACAATTACGAGCTTCACTATAAACCGGGAAGAGCCAATGTAGTTGCAGACGCTCTTTCCAGACCTCCCTTACGAACCAATGTCAACGCACTCTCTGGAAGTGTTCACAGCGATCAAAGTTCCGGACATGATCTAATACCTTCAGTCGAAACGCCCATAAACGCGTTTAGAACACAAATCATTCTAAAAACCGGTCCAATGACTGAATATAAGCTGGAAAAACCCTTTAAAAATTACTATCGACACGTCATTACAGAATCTCAGTACACGAGGGAAACCCTAATTGGATTATTCAAAAGGTATCTCAATCCTAAATTAAAGCCGAAGAAACAGTTATGGGTATTATTCAGGAATTGTATCCACCTTATTTTCGTAGTTACCGGGTCCGTTTTACGCAAAGAGAATTGATGGATATTACCAGCGAATCCGAAGAAGAAGAAGTTATCCTTAGATTCCACAACCGAGCGCATAGAAATGCCAGCGAAAACCGCCTGCAAATACTCGAAAAGTTTTATTTCCCTAAAATGAGCGCAAAGATCAAAACTATTGTTAAGCAATGCAGGGCATGTCTCGAAAACAAGTATGATCGGCACCCTAATCGTCCAGCTTTAAGACCCACGCCTATTCCAGAATATCCAGGCCACATAGTCCACAGAGAAACGCCTAATCTTGACGGCGATTGATAAGTTCTCTAAATTGGTACAGGCCCGAATTATTAAATCTAGAGCTGCGGAAGACATACGTGCCCCCTGAGAGGACTCTTAATATTCTATGGGATTCCCAAATGCGTAGTAATAGATGGTAAAAAGTCGGTCAACTCAAATTCTATCGTGTCAAATCAATATTTACCGAACGCCCGCCTACAAGAGCGAGGTGAATGGTCAGATCGAAAGGTTTTATTCTACGTTATCTGAAATTTTGAGATGTCTAAAGAGGGATGGTATTCATCGAAGTTTTGAAGAACTGCTAGAACGTTCGATAATGGAATATAATTACGCAATCCATTCGGCAACGGGTAAAAAACCTGTAGAAATGTTTTATGGAAGAACAGTTTCCTCTGATCCTAACCAAATAGAATAGTCTAGAAAAGAAAATATGATAGTATTAAAGAAAAGACAAGACGACGAGTTGAGATTCCTTAACAGAAATAGAAAAGAAATTAAACAGTATGAAATAGGACAAGTAATTTACGTAAAAAACAATAAAAGATTAGGTTCAAAGTTAACACCTCGTTTTAAAAAAGAAATTAATAGAAAATAAACTAACATTAATTGTCACGGAAACCGGGAGATCGATTCACAAAAGCGATATTAAGAGTTAATTTTACTTTTTCAGACTGCTTATCCAACACACCGTTTCGGAAATCCAAATTATTGATTATTCCAACTCGCTACTGGTAGCCGTAAAAATCGGCGTCACCAAAGTACAAAACGGCAATATCAAATTGGTCCACGTATTCCGCACCGAACAGTGTCCTATGTTCATATCCAACACTGCACTCACTCTGAAGGACCACGTCGATCAATCCTTTTTACGCCCTCCTGGCGCACGAGTTGGAACAGATCAAAAACCTTTATGATAATATTAGTCCCACGAGACAAAAACGGTGTTTAAAATTTTTAGGAAAGGCTTGGAAGTGGATTGCGGGTAGCCCCGATTATGATGATGATGTCCTCCTTCAAGGAAAATCAAATGAATTGATAACAAATAATAACACAGGTCTGCGACCAAGAAACTGCATAGAATTTTTTTACATTTTCTTACAGATTTTGACCTCCCAAAAACAGAAAAATATTCAAATTATGATATTACATAAGTTTTTATGTATATTCCAGTATCTATGTTCTATGTTGGTAATAAACCTATATGATTTTTATTTGATAATGGAGAAAAACAACCTGAGCTGTTGGTGAGACTGGGAATGTTTTAACATGTTGAGACAAGACAAATGACGTATATCGCTTGAAACAAAGAAAAGCTCTCAGTAGACATACTGAAATTCAAGTGAACAGTGCTGTTGTCTGTTAATCATGGCTACAAGGGGTTGTGTTATTTCTCCAAACAGTTTTTGTTATATCTGTGGTGAATTCACTATTAAAAGTCAACAGAGAAATATAAGTGATTTTGTAAGGAAAGTTTATTTTGCCTACTTTAAATTAAAACTTGGTGATCAAGATAAACCATGGTCCCCGCATAAGGTGTGTAGAAGATGCGAAGAAGATCTTCGTTTGTGGTTTAAGGGAAAGAAAAATGCATTTCGATTTGGAATTCCTATGATATGGCGTGAGCAGAAAAATCACACCACTGACTGCTACTTCTGCTCAGTTGACGTAAAGGGATTCAATTCAAAAAACAAAAGAAACATAAGTTATCCTAATCTTGACTCAGCTATACGTCCAGTGCCCCATAGCTCCGAGATATCTATCCCGCAGCCACCTTCCAGTTTGGATGAATACCCTAGTGAGTTGGAGGACGAAGCTACATTACCTCCTCCGGGTGAATAAAGCTCAGATTTATCTTTTGACGAAGATGGAAGGCCTCAACTATTTTCTCAAGGCGAGCTCAATGATTCAGTAAGAGATTTAGGTCTTTCAAAAGATGCAGCCGAACTGTTAGGTTCTAGATTAAAAAATAAAAACCTTTTATCACCTGGCACTTTTTTCTACTGGTACAGACACCGAGAAAAAGAATTTACCCAGTTTTTCTCAAAAGAAGGAAATTTGGTTTTCTGCAATAATGTGGAAGAACTCATACATCGCTTTGATATAAAGTATGACTCATCTGAATGGCGCCTATTCATTGACTCATCTAAGACTAGCCTTAAAGCAGTATTGTTGCACAATGGAAATAAATTTGCCTCGATTCCGATTGGACTTTCTGTGCATATGAAAGAAGATTATAACGATTTGGCCATTATCCTGGAAAAAATCAAGTATCAAGACCATCAATGGATGATTTGTGGCGACTTCAAAATACTGACAATGCTTTTGGGTCAGCAGACAGGCCATACCAAACACCCATGCTTCTTATGCTTGTGGGATAGTAGAGCCAGAGAACAGCACTGGAAAAAAAGTGATTGGCCATCCCGAGAAACTTTAAAACCTGGAGAGAAAAATGTTATAAACACTACCTTGGTACCACCAGAAAAGGTTTTGTTGCCCCCTCTCCATATCAAATTGGGGTTGATGAAACAATTTGTAAAGTCGCTGCAAAAGGATGTAGACTGTTTCAAATATTTATGTACAAAATTCCTGAAGCTGTCAGAAGCAAAGTTGAGAGAGGGAGTTTCCACCGGCCCCGACATAAGAAAACTTTTAACGGACCCTTCATTTGTGGAAACTGTGAATGAGAAGGAAAAAGAAGCTTGGGTATCGTTCAAGGACATAGTGCGAAAGTTTTTGGGAAATACTAAGGATCCTAACTATAAAACCATTGTGCAACGGATGCTAGCAGCATACGAAGCTCAAGGTTGCAAAATGAGCTTGAAGGTCCATTTTTTACACTCTCACATAGACTATTTTCCTGAAAACCTGGGAGCTTACAGTGAAGAGCAGGGGGAGCGATTTCACCAGGATGTCCGTGATATCGAGAGAAGGTACCAAGGGCGATGGGATGTCTCTATGCTTGCTGACTACTGTTGGCTGCTTAAGCGAGAAACTGAAGATGAAAATCGGAAAAGGACTCGTCAAAGTATCAAGGAAAAGAAAAAGAGGTTTCATAAAGAACATGAATAAGTATATGTATCAAAATAATGTTTCGTTTGCCTTAAAAATAAATACTTATTGTTTGAAAATTTTGAATAAAGGAGTGCTTTAACCAATTTTTTATGTTTGAATTTGCAAAAAATCCTTATGTGATCGAAAAAAATGGCCATCATTTTTGAAATCAGCGCACTTTAAAACATATAATTCAGTAAAAATATCTCATGTAGCTGACAAAGAAATTTTTTTCGCAGACCTGTGTAATCAGCAAGTATTCATTAACCAAGCATTAAATGAGAGAATAAATAGAATAACCAATGTAACGAATGAAATAATTAATAGCCTAAGAAAGGATCGTCCTCACGAAAATTCTTTAGCTCTAGTTACTCAGTATAAGCTTGAAATTGTGAAAGAAGAATTGTTAAATATAATAGAATCAATCAAATTGTCAAAATTAAGTGTCGTTAATCCCGGTATATTGTCAAAAATGGAAAAAGAAACTATTATCAAGGAATTTGGTGAAAGTAAGGTACCATGCACTAATATTGCGGAAGCATTAGAATTTGCATATACTAAGATAGCTCAAAATTCCACACATTTATTTTACATTATTGATGTTCCTGCAAGGACTAAGGTTAATTTTGAAACATGCATAATAAAAGCTGTTAAGAAAAATAAAACGATTAACAGATTACCATTTGATTACATCCTAAAAAAGGATGAAATTATTTTTGGAATAGAGAAATTGTGTAAGACGATAAATGAATTAGCAGTTTGTAACCAAAATAGTATAATAGATATTAGCAACTCTAGCTGCATCCCCAATCTGTTAAAAAGCGAAGTCGATAAATGCAACAAGGTCAACAGTCAACACATTCCGTCAGTTGAAGAATTGCTTCCGGGGATAATCCTTCTCTACGACTTTACCGGCACCATAAACGCAAATGGAACAGACGTCCACATAACCGGAACATACCTTATCAAGATGAATAACGCCACAATTAAGGTCAACCAGCAGAAATTTATCTCACAGGAAATCGAAAACGTCCAAGTTTTACCACCGATCTTTCAGCCAAGAAACGGAAAAGGAGAGATAGAGGAAGTCCTATCGTTAGAACTTATGAAGGAACTCTACATCAACAATACGAAACAAATTGAAAGGAGCGAAACGGAGAAAAAGTACGGTAACTGGGTAACCTATAGCCTCCTTGCAGCAATTATCCTGTTCTTGAGCATCTTAAAAGTTATAAAATATCTGAACATCTTCGGTAAGGATAACGTAACGATGGAAGTCAAGCAAGCAGAGACAGGGCTACAAAAGTCAGCAATAAACCTACCTGACACGGCTCCACACCCGACATCCTGCAAAAGTACCATCGAGCAGAAGCCTGTACAATCTTCCGTTGTTCTAATCGATCGAGAACAGTCGATTTTTAAGTGGGAAGGAGTTAACGCACAGAACATCATCTTCAACCAATGATAAATTTTCCCAGCAGTTTTGCATGAATTGCACTTTTTCTTCCCATCAAAAGTGCATTCGAGGCGTTTCCGGCATGTGTCGCGATTTGGAGAACTTTACACCTGTGTGACCCATCAAATGTGGAATAACGTTGTGCGGGATCAGCAACTAGGAGTTGAGGAGTTTGATAATTTAGGAAACTAAGTCATTCGATTGTTAGAGTTAAAACAATAAAGCTGTATTTTTTTACCAAATTTGCTCCTTGGTGATTTAATTTACATATTATAACGTGACGAAATGTGGGATGGATGTAGCTGATGAGCTTTGTGCTACATACGACATAAGTCGTAATTCTAAGAGACGGCCATTGCCAATTTTTTATGCCTCATTGAACATAGCCGCCATTAATTGTCTGATACTGAATAGAATTAATAATAATTCAAGCATAAAATGAAGACGGTTTATAAAAAACTTGGACCTCGGTCTTGTCATGGAGCACCTAAAACTTCGCCAAAATATCTCATGCCTACCACGCGAGTTGCGTAAAAATATTGGACAATTTGTTGGCGAATCTTCAGGGGAGCCTGTGGCAAAGAAAGCTAATATTCGCAAAAGATGCCAGTTGGGTCCAGCTAAGAAAGACCGGAAAATCAATTACATTTGCGAGAGTTGCAACAAACATATTTGTTTGGAACATATTGTACCTCTCTGCGCTGACTGTAGCAAAAATGGTGACGCGGAGTGATATTTTCTTATTTTTATCTAAAGATATTCTAGTTTTATATAAAAACGTGCCAATTTAAACAAAAAATTGATTTTTGATTAATTATAGAGTTATATTTAACTGAGAGGGAAAGATTTTGTTAATTTTTGGTTGATTTTAAAAAAATCCTGTATTAACATGATTAAAACTTAATATTATATGATGTTTCTCTTTTATTCATTTACATGCATATCTAAAAAGATAATTTCAAATAAATATTGCTTATTTATTAATAAAGTTCTGATATAATTCATATCTAATAAGCGGGTCTGTATGACCCACCCCAACGACCGTGTAACACTTTTCCACCCCCATGACGCCGGGTTAAAAAAAATTATTTAAAGCATGTAAGTTTCTAGTATTCACAGTTGTAGTGCTTGAAAAACTATGAATCATCAAAAATACGGAAAGGAATCCTGGTAAACTATGAGAATTTTTTACCGCCGAAAAATAACAAAATGGGGGCCATTTGTACAAAATTCGAGTTGATAAGGTTAGAAAATCGACTGGAAATAGGAAAATCTATTACCGATCAACATGATCCTTGAGTTCCTGAGTTCATGCGATAGCCTCACATATGACCATCAACATATCGTTTGGATGGTTTTTTTTAATCGTGTCCGCCAACACAAGAAACATGATTTCGCGAAATTTATTAAATTCAACGTTTAAAGACTTTCAATAGAAGAATTTATATGTGAAATATGTGTTGTGAAAGATGTTCCAAAACGAATGGGGAGCCGAGACCGTAAAAAGAGTTGAAAAATGCGGCCTTGCCACTTTGTGCCTTAGACGCCTATCAATAAGTTAAAAAAATTTTACGTCGCTCTAAAACATTTTGTATCGTATATTTGGCTGTATTGAGAACCAAAATCAGTACAAAAAGTTTTCGATTTTGTTACGAAATGTAACCTAGAAGCCCTCTTAAGGCAATGCTGTGGCACTTGACACCTTGAAAACAAACCTTGCTTTTACTCAAAAGTTTTCAATACGCGTCTGTAATCAAATCAACAATAATTGGCAATAATTGCAATATTATCGTTTGAGCTTTGGCAATGAAACCTTCACCTTAATTTTCAACAATGATCCAGGCAAAACATTTCATTCGAAGCACTGTTGATTATTGGAAAGAAGGACCTTAAATAAACTTCACTATGGTTAGAATACTCCTCGAACATAACTCGGTTTTAAGTACAATTTCAAAGAGTGTCTCATGAGCACACACTTTCATGTTAATATTCTTTGGATCAGCGTCTTAAAATCGCGAAGCAGAACCGAAAAATAACACTCTCGACAATCAGAAAATGAATTTTAAAATTGTAAAAAATACACTTGACTCAATTTCCCTTCGGGCGACATGATCTTTCGAGTCTTAAGCCGGACACAGAACAGCAGTAAAAACAAATTTCATAGCCACTCAAAATAATTAGTGCGCCCAATATGTTAAAATGTTTCATAATTTATGTGACCTTTATTGCATTCTTAATTGATAAAGACTCCAAGTCCCAGCCTTCCACAAATATCCCCCAACCATATGTGAAGATGTGAATGGGCCTAACTTACACGGCAAAATCAACAACCAGGGTCATCTTTGCTCAACCACTTGGGACATCGCGAGCGCTAAAAAAAATCCTCCAGAATATTATTTGGAAACTGATCGTGTTCAGATAGTCCATTCAGTCGAAACAATCCACAAGACTGCTGTCCAAAAAATGAACTTCCCGCAGGCATGGCCGTCGCGGCCGTCGTATCGAAATTCAAAAATTAGCATAAACCGCACCTCAACTAATCGAATTAATCTAAGTCCACCTAATGAAGTAATTTGCATTTTATTTGTTTTGAAAACACTTCAAAAACTATAACGATCCTCAGAAGTGACCAGTGATCTGTCTACCAAAGATCATGATATGTCTTAGGTTGCTAACATACTTCGCCTGCTACCGACCGCCGTCCACACATCTCGCGAGCGGGCCATTTTCCAGAAAGCGCGAGGTGAGGTGACCGCGGCTCGCTGGAGTGGGACGCGTTGCGCGGCGGGTTTCGCTGGAGATGGGGACAAGTAGATCTCCACGAGATTACTTTGAATGAACGGAATCGCCAAATACAACGTGTCAAAATAAGAATGGAGCAGAACCAAGTGATAGGTAAGTGGATACGCCAACGCACTAGTCCTTCAGCCTGCAAAAGGTACGATGGTCATCTTGATCAGCTACTTGATATTTCTTCTGGCCGTGCTCGATGTTTTCTTTATTCGGTTACTCCGCATCCCAAGTGGAGTCCATTGGGAAATCAATTCCGCGCGGATTCGAAAGCGCTGCGCAAGCCATGCCTAAGCATTATTTATCGCTTTCGACCGAGAGCTGATGCGATTAGAAGGCCCAGAAAAAGCGTCAAAATCGCGGCGATTCGCACGTTATCTGCAGAAATATGTGTCAATGGATGCATCAAATCAAACAGCATCCGAGTCACACCGTTCCCACTGGTTGCGCCACGAACAGAAAAAAATTCAGAACAATTTAAGACTAGTGTCAAAAAATTGATCATGGGCCCAGTCAAAGCAAACCCAAGCCTGCTCGCAAAGATCGGACGACGCCGATAAAAACGCTCGTCCAAGATTTATAAGACAATGGACTCATTCATTCTTAAAACTCCAACGATTCCATTCACAGGTCCCCGGACCCCATTGTTGTTGTGTTGTACTACTTCTAAATTCCCTTCGTCATCTCGGATAGCGTGGCATGAATGGTTCTTGGCCATCTTCAACACGATGATTCTTCATCCAGTTCTGCTTTGGCCGTTTTTGCGTCCCCCGAAAAGGTGTCAATGGGCTTATAGTAGTTCTCAAGTTGGAAAAATTCTCTTGTAAAAACAATTGCATTCTTCAGGAGTAAAAAGACAACATCAACATTGACTCTTGGGACATCCGGTCGATAATTTTTTTCGAGTGCCAATATCGATGTGTATCGTGTATTGTGGCTTCAGAACTGGAGTTCATAAGGAGTTGGGGAGTGGAGACGAG
Organism: Stratiomys singularior; assembly: GCA_954870665.1. Classification (NCBI taxonomy): domain Eukaryota; kingdom Metazoa; phylum Arthropoda; class Insecta; order Diptera; family Stratiomyidae; genus Stratiomys; species Stratiomys singularior. The sequence goes on along the minus strand of OX940880.1, from coordinate 54,282,162 downwards.
CGATTCGGGGGTTTGAGTCACATGAAAGGTTCGACTAAGGATGTATATGAATGAATCAAAACGTCTTGGTGGGTTCGCGCACGAAACATTTTCTCAAATCGTTTTCCAAACAAATTGGAACCCCTTTGAGCCACTACATTTGGGCAATGGTAATTGGGTATGTGAAAAGAATAGAGGAAGTTTGCCAATTTCAGATTTGAACAGACAAAAGCCACCAACAATTTTACCAGTAAAAAATAACACAGATGGGAAACCATATCAACAAAAGGACAATAATGTTTAATGTAAAATTGAATGGTTACTATAGAACTTATCGATGCGGACCACATGCGAAACGAACGCGTAAATTTTCGTGCCTTCATATGAGGAAGCAACATCGAAAAGGTTCAGAAATCTCTGCAAACCTCTAACAAAATTAACTACAATACCTCACATACTTTTTCCCAAGAAAGTATACATATCCCTCGGAAATGGCGATTTCTCACTTCTAATACAATTTGGGATAAAATCTCATTAATAAAATGCATCCTTATGAGAATTAATATTCAAAAATGCAATGAATGAAGGAATTCTTGGAAAACATTTGCTGAAAGTACCACATGATGCACCGTTGTTTCGGAGAACACAAGAGAAAAAACAGCTCAATTTGGCAAAAATGTCCCTAACCGACTGTTCAACTATATTCGTTCATCAATGGACTAATACCGGATATAATTTTGAAAAAAAATTTTGTTTACATTTGTTGATTCCTGATACCTCCAGAAATCTTCTCCTAAATTTTTATATAAAAATGCAAAAACAAATAAGAAATTGGAAGCAGTTTTGCTGCATGTACGCTTTCCGTGCGAGTTGTATGTTTTATTTATTATTGAGTTAAAAAAAAACACTTTCGAATTAATTAAAAACAATTTCTTTATTTTTTCACCTTTCAATTTATAACCGGTACGGACTAGAATTTTATTCGCGGATTCTCGATCAACTCTCTCTGGAACGCCAGGTAAAGTTCAATTAATATACTTGTAAAATGCTGACGCTGTGTGTACAGTTTCCAATCTCGTGCAATACTAAAGTGTTATATTACGCAAATACTGTTGAGAGTGTTTTATTACAAGTGTCATTACTTTGTTTGGTCTAAAAGAATTTTTAGGTCGTGGGAACTTGGAATGTACTTGACTTGCGCGACAACTGGTTTGACGAGTTTCGGCAGGTGTGTTTCTCTTCTCCCCAAAACACCGTTATTCTATTTATATACATATACCTCATTGTCATCTTCATCCGAGAAGAATTCGCCTGAATTCAATTTCTTTCATTAGTTTTTACATTATTAATTAAAACAAGTAGTTTTTTTTATTTCTTTTGAAAGTATATGTGCATAAATTATATTGACTACTAATATACTAGCAATTATTGGTAATGTAACTGTATTTAAATGTTTCTGTATCCTTAATTTTTTAATACGTTCTAGATTTTCCACCATTTTTTAAACATAATATGTTCCCCCTCATGGTTACCCGCCTTGACTTGGCGAGGGGGCCTACTATCTCCAAAGAACCCAGCGGCTACAATCCAACCTAGCAGGTAGGCAAAGGGCGAGAAGTGAAGCGAAGTGGCAACCAAATTAAAAAAAATATGGAAGTACAACGAGAAGAAGTACCCTTACGAAGGCATACGAAGGGGAGAAATCTCCAGGGACCGGACTACTGGCGTGACGGCACCAAGCACCAGTTGCCCAGAGCTATTGGGCTACAAATTTACGCTGAAGGAGCAGGGTGTACATTTGACGAGTGACTGCAACAAAACAAGCGCAACGGCAGCTACCGCACCCACTGGGAAGACGGGAGCATCAGCCAGAACCATAAGAAGAAAGGCGCAAAGGAAACCGAAGCGTCAAATCAAAATCAAAAAGCGGCAGTCAACCAAGGGAAACCTAGGAAATTGGCTGCTGCTGCAAAGGAAGCTGTACCACCAACTGCAAAGGAAAAGGGTAAAACTGGACCTAAGCGGATGAGATCGGACGACAGCAACCAAGGCACTGGTAAAAAGGAACGAAGGATAAGCCCCGAACCCCAAACTCAGGCGAGGCGTCCTATCGGGACGCCGCAACCGATGCACTAACGGTAGCGGTGATAGACTACCCCATTGAGACTGGTAAGAACCAAGAGGATCAACTTGTTGAGCTGCGAACCGCCCTAAAGAAAGACCCCTTCGAGCACTTACGAAGCAAACCAGACAAAATTCCAACATTTAGAGGAATGAAACCGACAGCAGGCCATCTGATTGTGACCTATAGCGACGAGCAGTCTCTAGAATATCTAAAGAACGCAGTTGCCAAGTTAAACACCACCCTGAACGAGGACTTTAGAGTCGTCCCCAAAAAGGAGGTACCGCGGTTATGCACCGTCAAGGTATTTGTACCCGAAACGGAGCAGACACCGCAGGAAGCCTTCGAGACGCTTAAACTGCAAAATAGGAGGTATGTAACGGAAAGATGGCATCTCTTAGCGGAGAAAGAAGTCGCCAACAAAGGCATGGTCCTGGTACCAGGCATGCGAAAGGAAGACGTCAGCATTCCAACGGACAAAAACGGACGACTGAGTTTTGGCTTCACCCAGGTGACTGCCAGGGCTAAGGTGACCGAACCCTTAGAGAAAAAGCGAAAAACCAATTCGGGTGACCCAAGCAAATCTGCACCACAGCAGGGCGGCAACAGCTAACCTGCTTAAACATCTAGCAGATGGGAACACCGACATTACACTGATACAAAATCCTTACCAACTTAATGGAAAGATACTTGAAATCAGTGAAAAACAATTTAAAATATTTGCCATAAACGGGGTAAATAAAATCCGTAGGTGCATTATATGTTGGAAGGAAATAAATTTAATTTTTCTACCGCAATTTCAGCAACATGGACTTAACTTCAGCGGTGTTCGACGGAAGGGACGGGCAGGTAACGCTGGCCTCGGCGTACCTACGGTTTGACGCTCCTATACCGACCACCGAATTCCGCACCCTATCGGAGCATATACGGGGGAACCCACGGTCTGTCATCGACTCGCTCACTCGACGCAATATCATACCTGGTCTGAGTACCACAGTACGTCCTGCGGCTAATGCCACTACGTCATCAGCATAGCCGATCAAACACGACTCATCCGGTAAGGGCAGGCTCAATAGCTCGCCGCTTGAGACATTCCATAGGTCTGGGCCAGGAACGGTACCTTGCGACACCCCGGAAGTTACGTCCATTCTTCGCCGACCCCCCAACGTGTCATAGACGAGCTTGTGGTCTTTAACGTAGTCCCTCAATATCCGCATGATATACCTCGGCTCTCTGAAAGATTCCAGAGCACTGAGAATATCTATCCACCTAGCGGAATAGAAGGCGTTCAATACGTCAAGCGTCACGAGTAACAGTATGCGCTTTGAGTAGTGATTGTGGGCTTCTGCCCACTGGACCGCGTTCACCACTTCTATAATCGCGCCTATCGTGGATCGCCCAGCCCTGAAGCTGTATTGCTTAGGAGACAGATTCCTGCGGCTGTGATGGCCTCCCCAAGTCTGTCTCTGATGAGCTTCTCGAGCACTTTCCCAGCAGCGTTCAGCATACATAGGGGCCGATATACAGATGGTTGCTCCGGATTTGCCTTCCCCTTGCTGATCAGCACAAGCCTCGCCTCCTTCCAACATTTTGGGAACACACCCGCCTGCAGGCAGGCGTTGAATATGCTGAACAGGGCGAAGATGGTACACAAGCTGTAACACTTCTGCTGGTCCCGTTGCCTTTCGCAATTTAATGTGAGCATTGCGTGGTCCAGCTCCTTCGCAGTGAAAAGCGGGCAGTCAGCAGGACTTTCGTCGCATGGAGCATCGAAACGGACGGGGTGCACAGGGAAATGTGCCCGGATAACCTCATCCATTCTTTCTGCCTCAAGCACACAGGGCGTCCGTAAGACTCCGAGCTTCCGCATGACCAGCTTATAAGGCCCCACGGGTCTCTGTTGATATCCTCGATGAGGTTTTGCAAACACTGAGCCTTGCTTTTGTGGATTAACTTGCGAAGGAGTTTCCTAGCCGACGTATATGCTATCATTCGGAAATGTGACTCATCCAGAACCCTTGAGCGTTGGCTTCGCGACGGAGTCTGCGACATTCTTTTGGCTTATAAGCGATAGCTGTTGACCACCAGTACACAACAGACTTATCATATCGTGGCCGTCACCGGGGCATAGAGACGTCCCACGCAGACGTGATGAGTTTCATAGTGGAGTTCACCATGTTTTCGGCTGAGACTCCCCTGCTCCCTTCGGCGAACTCCTCGACATTCCTTTTGGCGATGTTCCAACCTACGACGTAAGGTCGGGTTGCTGCGCGTCGAGGAGCACGCTCCCCAATTTCGAATGCAATATACTGGTGATCACTCGCCGAGTAGTCCTACAGTACCCTCCATTTGCGTATCATAGGCACAAAGGACTCTGAAGCGAACGTCACATCCGGGATGGTTCCCTAGCAGACTCTCCGGCGATAGGTTGGTGTGCTCCCAACGTTCATGACGACAAGTCCAGTCTTAGCCGCCATATTTAAGATTCGTTTCGCTCTGGAGTCTGGATGAGGCATTCCCCATTCAACCGCCTTAGTATTCAAGTCGCCGCCAACAAGGTTTCGCCCTTTCATGCTCGAAACGGCTCCCTCCAATTCGTCGAGCTTGCAGTGAAAGGATGACATTGACTCATTCGGCGTGAGGTAGACACTGACAAATGTCATATCCGCACACCTGATAGCGGTATGTAAGCTTCCGAAACTAAGATTATTTACCACCATAGATATTGAAATAGAATTCAAGAAGTATGACTACTTTGTCTTCCGGGGAAGTGGACTCAAAAATTGGCCAGAAGGCTAGAACTTTTTTATAACGCTGAGATTGACTAATCGTGCAGGACTTGCGTTGTTAGCAGCAAGCCCTGCATGGGATTACGCGTGGTTCCTGATGATATGGGTTGGCCTTGTTTTACAATGTCGTATAAAGATATATTGGAGACCGGAATGGAGGGTACTGGAGCAGATTCTGGAGTAGCGAGTCATGGGTGTGAAGCGGGTCTCTCTCGTTTCATTAATTTTTCCTTAAAAATTTTTCCCGCTCTTGACTGCCAGAAAAATACGCTGGATGTCTTCGGTTAGGCGTAACACTGAGAATGGAGGAGAGCTAGGTAGCTCGCTTGTCCTCTTGTATTGCTCTATTGGGCAGACCTGAGAGCCTTCCTCATTCGCCCAGGCGACGCAGTGGTCGGAAAACCCACAGTTGGCAGACACATGACCAAACTTTTTCCACTTATAGCACTGCATTAAGTCGCCCTTTCTGGAGTTTTCCCATATAGCTCTCTGATGGAGTACGTAGCGCATTTTTATCAGACGAGATAAGTCCTTGTGAGAGCAAAGAGCAACTTTTCACAAATCTAAAGAGACTTTGTTGGCCCTCAACCATGCAGTGCTAAGGGACTTCACTGATTCGAGTTTTATTTCTAGGCACTGAGACCTAATGTCCGCCTCAACGGCTTCTGAGCCAAAATTCTTCCCGACGAAACGTGGCATGGCTATGTACTTTTATCTTTCCTTTGGGGTATATGAATACCCAGTTACCGAGGAAGACTTTAGCAGATTCACTATATAGTCGTGAACCTTTCTGTTGTCCGTTATGACTATGAATTTTTTCTCACCAATCGGGATCACTCTATACCGGGTGCTCGGATTTTCTTCGTTCATGTTTCTGTCAATTATTCCCCTTAGTACTCAGGGTGCAAGTCCTTCAATAAATTTAGGGAGATAAAAAATTTTTTTTTATGGTTAATGAAAAGTTTTCGGTGCGTCGCTTGCGACAAGACGTGGAAAGGAATTTTCAGGGGCTTCTGTTATACCAATCTTCCTTTTGCTGTTTTGAACTCGTTAGGTTCTATACTGAAAAGCGTAATACTCACATCGAAACTTGAACGTTCTTCCTGCTGCATCTCGATAGCTGCTACGCCGCGTGTTTCCTTACGAGCCGCCTTCCTTTTCGGGACTTTATTTAATTCCATTACAGCTGTGTCATAACCTTTCCTTGTCTCGGAAATGTTGTGCTTGTTCACCTCCGCTTCCGCACCTTACGCGGCGGGTGAAAGTTTCTTCAATCGGCTGGATATAGACAAATGCTGTGGTGTTGATATTTTGATATTATAAATTATTATTAATTAATCTGCTTCTAAATAAACACACGTTTTGACGTCTAATGTCAAAAACTAACACACCGCCGTGGGACTGATAGGTTGTATCAGCTAGCACGGTGTCCGATAGTCTTAGGTGAAATAGGGAGAAATGTATATAGGGAATATTTACAAGTGGTCAAACAGAGGCCCAAGGCCTTAAATTCTTGCATAGGCTGAATTTAAGATGGCTAGGATTCTGTTTTTCTGGATTGTTTTTGGAGACGTGGTCATGCTGCCAATGCGGCGATACCGACTTCTACAAAAGTTTAAATATTTCCTTTTTGATTCTTTAATTTATAAAGGAAGATTATGATGTGAAGAAAGTGTTTAAGTAAAGTGCAATTTTTGAAATTTTCGCGTCTTCCTGTCAACTTTACTTTTTGTACCTCTATAAATCTCTATATCACTCTACTCTGTGAAACTGTCACGTAAAGTACATTAAGAAAAGTAATTCAAATAAATCTTATAATATATAACAAATAGTTCCTCATTGCATTATTTGCAACAAGAATGTAAAAAATGTGGGATATATTGATGTTAGCTGCGGGGTCAAGAACTGGAGTCCTTAAGCTTTGGAAGATAACATTTCAACCGTGATAAGGTACTAGCCAAGTCTACTTACTTGACTATACTTAAGTCCGACCGTGGATTTATTTATGTTTATTTGCTTTATCGTGTTAATGTGAAGAATTTATCCGTTTGATGGAATTTCGCGATGAATGGAGTTTGGGAATTTCCCCGAACGAGAGTTCCAAGAGCACCTTGAAACTACAAACTCTAAATCTATCATAAAGTCTCGCAAAAGCCAGAAACCCTAAGTAATAGCATTCAATCCTGCTCCTTCAAACCGACCATTCACACTCATCAATTTGAATCCAAGTCATTCTGACTAATGACTAGCGCAAAGCTTTTGACTGCAAAACAGTCATTCTTTGGCTTTGTTGAAACTTCTTCCTTGTCGTTTTCATGTTCTACTTGCTTTTTACCAACCCTTTATGTTATGTGCCTTGATAACGAAGAGAGTGCTGAAATTGTATACGGGATCAGTGCTTTCCTCGAGTCCCTATTGGAACGTCTATACACTTATAGGTTAAATGCGAGCTTGGTATGTAGATTAATGTTCTTATGTGTGTTTGAGACATGTACGTTTAAGGAAAAACATTTGCTTCCACTGCTGCTGCCACTCCTATCGTATTTCATACAGTTCCGTTTCAACAAGTAATTAATTCACTTGACTTGGCTATTGGACCTTAATGGCTTTCGGGAAGTTTATTTGTTGTTAGGTCATTGGAAATGTTCGAAGACTTCATGCCGCATTTAAGAGGCATTTTATTCATTTTCGTTCAATATGAATTGGCATTAGAAGGTCAGTTATCTTAATGAGTACCTCAAATTGTTGACCACTTCAGTTGCAAATTCATTTGGCACAACTCCAATACAGAACAACCAAGATCTTCAGGCAATAAACAGGATGTCGTTAGATTTGAAATTTTGAACCAACCCGAAATGCATATCCGCATGTTTTTAACTTTCTTGAAGAAATTGATACACAAATCTAAATATATTCCATTCCAAGGTTGCATCTAGCGTCATCTAGAACGTCATATTGGGACCGTGGTAGCCTCAAGACAGGGAAGACTCTGCCTATTGTAGACAGAACACCAAGTTGGAACTATATTTACCCTAAGAAAGCTTCATACTCCCTAAAATAATAAATAATCACACTACCATGGAAAATAATAAAACTTAATTAATTTTGTTTAAGGATTGGCTAGGAGGACTTTCTCCGAGTTGAGAAAACACTGTTTAAATGCCTTAAAAGCTGTCGTGGTGTCGCCCTCACGTACCCGAGGACCTGGAGGTGACTGTAAGCCCTCTCCAGCGGAAAACGACCCAGCAACGACTCTGGAAAAATGAACCGACCAACGAATTCCAATTGGCGCACTTAGGCTGGCGGACACGATATTTGGGACCAAGTACCACCGAGGTGAAACTCGTGCGCGAACAGCTCCAATATAAGTATCGTACCGCCTCCGTCCCGGTAAACCCTTGGCAGGCTCGGAGTACGTTTGACGCTCTCACCATTAAGTCGGTGGTATGTTCGGTTGAGACGGACTCCCCGTTAGCGCTGGTCTGGCTCTGAGCACCTGTCCCCATAAGGGCTGGTGCCAACCCTTGCATGGTCTCCCTGCTTTGTACAGACACCCATTTAGGCGACTACACAGGACCATTTTGGCGACTGCACAAACAAGTGGAGATAGCAGCCCTGAGGAGGGACCCTTTCAACATGATGCCTTACAAATTAATACCAACTGAAACAAAATCAAAAACATCGAGCAAACAATCAAATCCAGACGACAAACAGACGAACGAACACAAAAAGGCAGAGAGCCTCTACCAACCAGAAATACTGGCGGCATTCGGCCGCAGCAAAAAAACAATGCGCACGGCGGAACGTCAACTAAGACTAGGGGAAAAGCATGAACAACTAATACCTGGGAAACACACGGAGGGAAAACCACCGATGACATTCAGATCATGATTCGACGTGATGCTGCCACTGACACTGCTTCTGATGCCATCAGAACCCTAGATCCTAACGCAAACAAAACAAGCCCGCCCCAAAACGAGGCGCAGGACAATCTCATTGTACTGGATCGGCACGAAGAAGAGCGCCGCATGCGGAAGGCAGGAAAAATAGTTAAAAAGATCAAAGTTTCCTGCAATACCCAGAAAAACATAAGCAAGGACGTTAGGGACGGTATTTTAGGGCTGGAAGAGCTCTTAGACCGAATCGAGCACTACAAACGCAAATGGCTTAAAACGGAAGAAGAGCAAAAGACCAGTGCCACGGTCGAAACGCAAGTTATTCCCGCCCATAGTGCTACCAAAAGAAATGCCAGTAGCCCAATCCAAGGTGAACGAGACAAAAGGAGGAAGAACGACGCAGCGAACAGACAGGTTACGTCTAATGATGGATTCCAGGTGGTGGCAACCAAGGCCACCAAAAAAGCACGAAGAAGACTCCTCCCTGAAAAAGCCACCAATGATAAGCTCCTTCCTGGAGACAAAGGGAAAGATACCCCAAACAAGAAACAAGAACCACGAAGCAAGCCACGCTGCAAAACCCTAAGGCATGCACTGCTGGTCAAACCAACGGATGGGAGAGCTTACGCAGACGTTTCGCGGGAAATCAAGGGAGCTGTAAGACCCGATGACACTCAAACAGCCATCAGGACCGTCCAACCAACCAAATTTGGTGGCCTCCTCGTAGAATTTGGACCTGAGACAACAAAGAATAACTCATTCCGGGACGCAGTCAAAAAGGCTCTTGGGGAAAAAGCAACAGCAGCTTCACTTTAACCAATGGCCACCCATGAAATCAGGGACATTGACTGCGTTACGGACAAGATGGAGGTGGAAGAATGCCTCGAAAGGGTTTCACCCGAATTAAGTGGGATCAAATTACGACTAACTCCTGAAAATAATTGAGGGCAGCACATATCATAGTCGACTTAACCGAGAAACATGCCGAAAAACTCCTCTGCATGGGCAAAGTAAAAATAGGTTGGGTGGCCTGCACAATACGGCAAAGAGCAGTTCCTCTCCGCTGTTTCAAATGCCTAAGCTACGATCATACAGCACAAGGCTGCAAAGGACCTGATAGGAGCTCCTTGTGTTATAAATGCGGCAACGCAGGACATAAAAGAACAGAGTGCATGGAAGAGGCGCACTGTGTCCTCTGCGAGAACGCTGATCCCAGACCTAGTGACCTGAGACATATCCCAGGGACAGGGAAGTGCCGGGTATTCAAAGAAGCACTAACCAAAGCCAAAGCAGCTCTGCAATGACCCGTGTCCTAAGGTAAACTTACATCGGAGCTCAAAAGCCCAAGACCTGCTTGACCCATTCGCGAGGGATTTGAAAGCCGATCTATTGCTGCTTAGCAAACAACACCGAAATAAAATTTCATCAGCATGATACCCTGATGAACTTGGTACTTATGCCATATGGGTTCGAAACAGCACCCAACTGAGAGTTCAGGGCCATGGACGAAAAGATGGTTTCGTGTGGGTCCGCTGCCCCAGAATAACATTTTTTAGTGTGAACTTGACACCGAACGAACCTATAACATCTTTCCAGACGAAGCTCAATACTTTTGAGGATACCTCCTATAGCACAGAAGGTCATGTTCTTATCGGGGGAAACTTTGACGCCAAAGCTTTTGAATGGGGCATGCCTAAGTCAGATCCCAGAGGGAATCGAATAATGGAGATGGCAGCCAGAGTAGGGCTAGCCGTGGTGAACACTGGTGACACTCCCACTTTCCGCCGCTTGGGCTGCGTGGGCACCATCCCGGACGTGACATTCGCCTCGTAGTCCCTTTCCTCTATGACACACAATTGGAGAGTTCTAGAGGACTATTCGGCCAGTGATCATCAGTATCAAGATCCGCGACAACGTTCCGAAACTTCCAGACACTCAGCGTTCCACCTTCGTGTGGAATACTGAGAGGATGGACGTGGAGAAGTTTGTTGACGCGCTCATGACATGCTTACCACCGCTTGGCTCATCGCTGGGGACCAGAGGACTGACTGCTGAAGACATGGTGAACTCCGCGATGAGCACCTTCATCTCCGCTTGTAAATCATCTATGCCCTGCCAGAGACCTAGACACGGAAAGCCTCCAGTGTACTGGTGGTCCACAGAAATAGCTGAACAACGAAGGGAGTGTCACAAACACCGGCGAGAAGCTCAACGAGCACGAAGCCAGGACGAGGATGCATCAGAATGACAGTATATCGGACGGCTAGAAATGCCTTCGCGGACTGATTAACGGGAGCAAGGCCCGTTGCTGGCAGAACCTCGTCGAAGACGTGAACAGGGACCCGTGGGGCTTGGGCTATAACATCCCGTCCGCGTTGATGCCACCAAGAGGGAAACAACAGCAGACTGTCCACTCTTCACGAGGAACGAGCTGGAACTAGCAGTTCTCTTCATGAAGGCGAAGAAGGCTCCGGGCCCAGACGGTATTCCAGCCGAGGTACTGCAACTGACCTATCACTCTTGCCCTGACTTGCTGCTCAGTGCGTCTCATGCCTGCTTGTGAAAATGCGTCTTCCCTGAGCGCTTGAAGACGGTGAGACTCGTGCTGATCACCAAGGGGAAGGGAAATCCCGAGTCTCCATCAGCATGCCGACCGTTATGCATGTTAGACACGGCCGGGAAAGTGCTAGAGACACTGATCAAGAGAAGACTCGCTAACGTTAAACACGACACTGGGATTTTTCTCCAAGGCAGTATGGTTTCAGAACGCGACGTTCCACTATAAATGCAGTCGCGGAAGTGGTAAGTGCGGTCCAACAGGCGTATGCATGCAATCGATCCAACCTTCGGGTAGTCCTTCTAGAGACGCTGGACATAAAGAATGCTTTTAACTCCGCTAGATGGAAGGATATTCTGGTAGCCCCGGAAAACTCTTTCCAAGTTCCAGAATATCTGATGCGGATAGTCCGAAACTACCTGAAGGATCGCAGCCTGGTCTGCAACACGGTGCAAGGTTGTCGGAGGATGCTAGTCACATAAGACGTGGCCCAAGGCTCCATCCTCGGTAGGGACTTGTGAAACGTCTCCTCCGACGGACTGCTCAGATTTGAACTGCCAGAAGAGTCACGACTGATTGGTTATACAGACGATGTTGCAGCACCAGTGGCTGAGCGCACGGTCGATCAAGCGCAAATAAGCCTGGATGTACTAATGCGCCGGGTGGGAGCTGGATGACCACTCAAGGCTTAATCTAGCGTTAGAGAAAACCCAAGTGGTCATCCTGACCAAGAAGATGATCCCCAGAGTAAGAATGGTCCGAGTCGGGGACGCATTAATAGAGTCAAAACTATCAGTCAAGTACCTGGGCTTGCTGATAGACTCTAAACTGAGTTTGTGGGAGCACCTCAAGCCAACGGCAAACAAGGCCGCAGCAGAGGCCACGGCAATTAGTCGACTAATGGCCAATCATGGGGGACCAAGTCCAACAAAAAGGTGTCTGCTAATGAGTGTAGTGCAATCTACGCTTGTTTATGGAGCAGAGATATGGAGTGAAGCTCTCAACAAGGAACAGCACCGAAAACGGCTGGCACAGGTGCAGAGACGAGGAGCACTGCGGATTGCATCAGCATACCGTACAGTCTCTGAGCTGGGGGTGTTGGTAATTGCAGGGGTGATACCAATCGCTTTCCTTGCTAGAGAGCGCAATAGAGTCTACCTCCGAAGGCACGAGGGTAATAAAGAAGAAGTTGCTCGCGATGAAAGACAAGGCACTCTCGACGAATGGCAACAATCATGGGAACGTGAGCTAAAAGGAAGGTGTACAGCGTGGCTCATCAAAGACTTGAGATCATGGCTCAGTCGAATGCATGGTGAGCCTGATTTCTATCTGACCCAGCTACTGAGTGGACACGGTTGTTTTCAGTCTTACCTGCACAAGATAGGTAAGTCACGGTCTCCAGATTGCATATTTTGCATGGATGTGAAGGATGACGCCTGTTATACTTTCTTCTCATGCAGAAGATGGGAAAAACAGTGCGGTGACCTTGCCAAAAAATCCTCCTCCTCTTTTCCATCCAACTGGAGAAGGAATCCCGGCAACCCGAAGGTCCCAAAAAGCGTTAAATTGGAAGGCCTAGCCCAAAGTAATGTGTCAAACGGTTCCAGGCTAGGCGCTCCGGTTGACAGGGCAGGTGTGAAGTCGGTAGTCCAGTAGGTCTTCTGCGAGTCCGACACTCAGGGCTTAAAAAGCCTTCACCTACCTACTCAAAAAAAAATGTTTCGATTTAAGCAATGTGCTTTATAATGAAACAAAGTTGCATAAAAATACAACACACAAAGCTCATTTCGCTTAAAATATTAACATTACCCACTAAACCCCTATGGCTGACTTAAAGACTGAGATGGCTCAAGCTTGGTGTCATTTATCCTGACCCGAGTAGACATGATAACAAACTATAAACGAATACCAAGAAGATTGAATATTTTGAAATCGATTCAAAGCATCCAGCGTGATTCCAATATTTCGATGCGATGCAGCCTCCTTAACTTTATGGGTTTAGTATATTCGACCACTTTTCTGAATTAGCGAGATAAACCAGTTCAACTTATTTCTGTTCTTATTTTTCTCTATATATTTTCCCTATTTTTCTATATTTTTATTATTGGTTGGTTGCATTGAAAGTGTCGGTTAACAGATAACTCATCGGGATACCTCTTTATTCTAGAACGCCAGGTCATTTCCCCGGAATCCGTATACCTACCTGAAAAGGGATGTCACCGGCCTTTTGGTCTTTTCAGTCGTTTGGAAAATATTGAAGTCTAAAGATGGTCAGCGAAACTGTTAAAGTAAGGTATGCTCTCTACTACGAGTTCAAATTACGGACAAATGCAGCGACGGCTGCCCGCAGGATATGTGACGCATTTGGAGACGATATTGTGTCAGAATGTACAGCTCAAAGATGGTCTGCCCGATTCCGCACCGGGGATGACAGCCTTGAAGAAGACGACCATCCTGGAGCGATGTTTCGGGTAAATGAAACGGAGCTTCTTGCTGACATAGAGCACAATCCTCGCCAAACTTTGCACAAATTAAGCGTAAAGTTCGACGTTGATAAAAGCACCATTAGTCGCCATCTTCGAAGTCTGGGAAAGAAACGAAGAGTTGATTTTATATGACGGATGAAAAATGGATTATGTATTACGATAACCGACGCACGTATCAGTGGTTGTCGCCAGACGACCCTCCTGGAACTATCCTAAGGCCAAGCCTACATCAGCGGGAGACCTTATTGTGTGTGTGGTGGCATCATACAGGCATCGTCTGGTGTCAACTGGCCAGTTTCTTCCAAAGCATTACAGCAGAAGCGCACAGTCGAAAATTCAGAGAAGTTTATCAGGAATTGCGACGTACGTATACAGCTCTCGTGAATAGGAGGAGAGTCTTGTTCCTCCAGGATAATGCACGACCGCATACAGCGGCATTCACCAGGAACACCATAAAGGAAATTAGCTGGGAAACTTTACCACATCCAACCTATTCTCCCGACATTTTGCCGTAATATTTCCCGGTTATGGTCTTTTTAGCTGTAATGATACATTCCCTTAAGGAATATATCATCACAACCAAAATTTCCATGCTCCTTGGATGAAGTTTCACCAACACAAGAAATCTCCTGAAAACGAATAAAATTAAATATCAGGGTGGGATATTGGTGCTTCTAGGTGAAAATACATGAAAACTCATGTCAATTGTATTTTTAAAAATTTGCATCTGCATCTGCCTTTGCATCTGCCGCGGCTGCATTTTCTCCCGTTCCTTCTCGCTTTCTTCCTTCTTGCAAAGTTAGCAAGTTGTCAACTGCGAACAACCAATCGTCGAAGTTCTCGCAAACTTTCAACTTTGGTAGATTATTCGGATAACTGGAACTCATTTTCAGCTTACACAACACAAAAAATACTGCAATTAAACTGTTTTTGCAACATAAATGGGTCTGGGCCCATAACCTGTTAAGAAAAACGTTATTGGAGGATCAGGACTGACTTTTTATGTTTGGAAAAATGTAACAACGAGATATTTGCAGTTTTGTTTACATAATTTTCAACAAATGTCTCTATGTACTAGTTTGATATCATTCTTTGTCACAATTTCGACTTGCACTAATTTTAATAATTAGTTCTCGGAGCGATTTTCAGCCTTTTACCATTTCGTTCGTTTGGTAAAACCTTTTGGATGAGAAATGATCGAAACTTCACACCGAATGTGGGATACCTTTGAAATAAATTTGTGGACGAAAAAGGAGCTGGGAAATATCGGAAAATCATTACGAAACCCAATCATTTCATTGTGGAATTGATAAACATTGGAATTTTATAAAAGAGTTCCCGTTTTACATGGAAATTCGAACCCAATATGTGATCAATGAGTTTGTTTGTCAATGTCAAAATTTTCTTCAGCTCTGTTTTGAAGTGTTTTATGTTTAAAGATATGAGACAACTATCCCCGTCCATTATTACCGAATAACTTTGATTGGTGTTCATGGGCATATGGCATGCGGAGAACTTTTCCTCATCGGAGATTGAGTGCAACTTTTCCCCAAGCCATGTAAAAAGGATTGTTCGACTCCATGGTAAGATGGACTGTTTTTTGATCGAAAGAGCTTCAGGAATTATATGAAAAGTCATCCTGGAAGCACTTTCTACCAAGTTAATGCTATTAAGTTTAACTTCTTTCGCTGGCTTTTAAGTCTTATTTATTGGTCACAAACAAACAACAATGGAGAGGACAAAACCTTGAAAATTTCCTCCTGTTTTATAAAATCGCTAACGATGACCAATGCATGTTAGTGTTGATACCAATTCTCCCATTACCTTTACAATGCTTCCATTAACAGTCGAAGCTCTTCATATCTACAGAATTCTCTTGAATTTTCTTTCTTATTTGAAATTTTCTCGATTCTGAATGCGCGTGAAACAATTCTAATCCAATTATTGTTGTCATAGAATTCAAAATGGGTAGAATATGGGTTTGACTTTACAATAAACTTGAGCACGTGAGTGAATTCGTTTTGTGTTTTCAATTCTCTAAGCTTCCTTGTAAGCAGATGCTTACAATGCAAAAACATTGCAATGCAACGAATTCTTTTGTTTATGTTGGTGTTTTTCTTCAAAATGACATTTGTGCATTTATTCATGATAATATTTAAATTGCGCAAGTAAACTAATAAAAATTCGTGGACTCAAATGTGTAGAAGCGAGCAGGGCTGCGGAAACCTTCCACGAGCTTTCACTGATAATAGAAAGCAACCGAACAACTCACACTTCAGGATGCTTTTCAACAGAAAATTGGTTGTAATTATCAGTAATTTGTGCAAGGATTTTAATGAAAATGTATTGTCCCAAAATGCAATCTTGTTCCAATACAACATGAGAACTGGCCCCTGTATCTACTCCGGTAGCTTCGCGAGTGCAAGACAATTCACTGTTGAAATTATTTTCCCGAAATTCAACTTTAACTAACTTTAGATTCTTCGGTTGCTATCGCTGATTCGAGTGCGCGATATGAGGCTATTTTTCAACTTCAATTATTCTGTATTGCCATCAAATATATTATTTAATAACGTGATAACACATCGGCCGTGAAGTAATTTACAGTGTTGAATTGGGCTTTGAATGTGCCGACCTACAATTTTCGTATTTACAGAATTTTTCGCGATTATCAGTTGGCTGCCATATTCCATTGGATAGATTAAATGTAAATGGAAATACAAATGTTAATTAATATATTTTTAGGACGAAGATGGAATCGTTTGAGTTTGATCCGACATGTTGAGTGAATCGTATTAAAAATTGATTGCAACCGATATAAATATTTCAATTAAAATAACTCCTCATTTCCAATCTATTGAAATTAATTTTCAGCAGTCGTTTGGTTCAAATGAAAACTGGATTACGCCACTTTACTGATTCGTCGAGTTGCCTCTTAATTTTTTATGTAAATATGAGCAGATTTTCAACGTGATTATTAAGGTATGCGAGAAAATTAAAAAAAAAAATGGCGATAACATTCTTGTTCTTTGCAGTCTTTGCTCCGCTGTTCTTCAATGAATGCGGAGCTAAGGCGAGGAGGAATCATGCGAAACTTGAATGGATTTCATGTCTAGAAAAGAAGGAAATCGCTGAATACGGTAGCGTTGAGAGTTAATTTTAGTCTATCAGCGGAAATTATATTGGTTTCGCAGCAAATTTTGCAAAGATAATATTCAGAAATCGGTAGTTTTAAAATGGTTCTAGTTTTAAACACAAACAAATACAACGCGATACTCTTATAACCATGAGAGGAAGAAGTGTACTCATTGAACATACTGCGTCCTCTAAAAAGACGCTGATGCATGACCCAACGATTCATAACCCTTCCTAGCTACTCATCATTTTGTCATAGAAGTCTTAATCATGGCAGGACATCAGTGAACAAAAAATTTATGAGGAGATACCTACAAATTTTAGACACGACGTTTTGGACCAGTACCGAACGGTTGAAATATAAGGATCGTACCGTCTCTATTCTGATAAAACTTAGGCAAGCCTAGGAGTTTGTTCGAAACTCGAATCATTAAGTTGGTCGGCTACGCTGGGTTGGGGCGAACTCCTGATTGGCGTTAGTCTGGCTCTGTAGACGTGTCCCCATATAGGCTGGTCAATCAACCATCACATAGCCTCCCTGCTTTGGATACGTATTCAGAGAATAATTTCGGCGACTAAACACACCATTGAAGATTGTGGCTCTAAGAGAGTACTCTCCTACAATGATCTCCTGTAAAACAATATTAACCACAACGAAACCTAAGGAACAAAGAACCTAATCCAGATGAAAAGCAGACGAATGAACATCAAACGGCAGAGTGTTTTCACCAACTGACGATACTGGCAGCATTTGGAATCCATCGGAGCGCTCCATACGGCATGAGGAAAAGCACCAACAACAAATACCTGGGCAATATATGTTAGGAGATATGGTCAATAATATTCAAAGCATCGTATGATGCAATGTCCCTACTGATACTGCCTATGATAACATTAGAGCTCAAGGCATAAACAGGATAAACCGGCCTCAAAACGGGGTGCAGGACAAACATAAGGGATAACACCTCGTGCAAAGAAGTTCAGAGCTTTAACTATCCAGAAAAAGAAATATTCAAGAAAACTGTAAGAGGGATTAAACCAAATCCGGCATTAAAGACTCAAGTGGCAAAAAGCAGAAGAAGATCACAAGACAGTGGGCACGGCCGAAATGCAAGCCAATCCCACGCATAGCACTACCGTAAAACCTGGTCGCAACCCAAAGGCGACCGAGACGAAAGTAGGAAGGACAAAGAATTTGGATATTTGGAATGACAGGAGTACTTTGATTCGAATGATATTTGTTGTAAAAAAGGATTCGTTGAATGAAAGACCACGAGAGAAGCGTCCAAAAGATTTCTTCCTTATAAAGGTGAAAATACCCCTAACTATTGGGTATGGGAATAAGGTCCCACTGTTGGTAGACAGATGTCCTTACAGATACTATTTAACTGTCTACTGTGGTAGTGTTCTTGGAATTGGATGTTGTATGCATGTGCTCGCCAACGCAGTTTCCGATATGCGATCAAAGCGTGAACACCGTTTTTTTTATTCTCAATTGAAAATGTCGACTTTCATACCGAAAAAGCTGCATTTGCGAGAAGTCTTAGTTCATTATTTCATTCTCAAGAAAAGTGCTGCGGAAACTTATTGTATAATGCTCGATGTTTACAGTGATCATGCTTAATCTGAGACGACTAGCAGATTTAAATGTTGGCAGATGTTGCAGGAATTAAATGTTGACAGATCTACCGTCGAAAAGCACTTGCACGTTATGGGAATGATTCAAAAAGCTGGTTCTTGGGTGCCGCATCAACTAAGAGAGAGGGACATCGTACAGCGTTTGGTGACGGGTGATAGACTACCTCAATGAGTCAGGTAAGATC
The DNA here is from genome assembly GCA_954870665.1 of Stratiomys singularior. Taxonomy (NCBI): domain Eukaryota; kingdom Metazoa; phylum Arthropoda; class Insecta; order Diptera; family Stratiomyidae; genus Stratiomys; species Stratiomys singularior. Next base: position 54,263,375 of record OX940880.1, on the reverse strand, counting down.
CAAGAGGATCAACCCGCGAAGCTGCAAGCCGCCCTGAAGAAAGACCTCTTCGAGTTATTACGCAGTAAGCAAGAAAGAATTCCAACATTCAGAGGAATGAAACCGACAGCAGGCCATCTGACTGTAACCTGTAGCGGCGAGCAGTCTCTAGAATATCTAAAGACTGCAGTTGCCAAGGTAAACACCACTCTGAACGGTGAGCTTAGAGTCGTCCCCATAAAGGAGGTACCGCGATTATGCACCGTCAAGGTATTTATACCCGAAACGGAGCAGACACCGCAGGAACCCTTCGAGACGCTTAATCCGCAAAACACGGGGTATGAAACGGAAAGGTGGCATCTCTTTGCGGAGAAAGAAGTCGCCAACAAAGGCATGGTCCTGGTACCAGGCATGCGAAAGGAAGACGTTCGCATTCCAACGGACAAAAACGGACGACTCAGTCTTGGCTTCACCCAGGTAACTGCCAGAGCTAAGGCGACCGAGGCCTTGGAGCAAATGCGAACAACCAATGCGGGTGACCCAAGCAAATCTGCACCACAGCAGGGCGGCAAGAGCCAACCTGCATAAACATCTAGCTGATGGGAACACCGACATAGCACTGATACAAGAGCTGTACCATCTTAATGGAAAGATACTTGGAATAAGTACAAAAAAATTTAAAGAAAGGGGTAAAGAAAATCCGTAGCTGCATTACATGTCGGAAATTAATTTAATTTTTCTACCGCAGTTCAGCAACATGGACCTTACATCAGTGGTGTTCCACGGAAGGGACGGGCAGGTAACGCTGTCCTCGGCATACCTACCGCTTGACGCTCCGATGCCGACTACCGAAATCCGCACCCCATCTGAGCATATACGGGGGAAGCGGCCCATCATCGGATGTGATGCAAACGCGCAACACGAACTCTGGGGAAGCACCAAGTGCAACGAAAGAGGTGAGCAGTTAGTCAATTACTTAATAATTACTAAACTCAACTTAGCAAATCAGGGTAACACACCGACTTATGTTTAAAAAGAGAGCGGAAGTGACTGACGTCACTCTAATCACAACAGAGGCATTGGAGGACCTGCACGACTGTCGAGTATGTGGCTCACCTAGGCTGTTGGACCACCAATGGATCACCTTTCAAATGAGAAGTGGCGAGAGGACCCCATTGGTCTACTGCCATCCTAGAAAAAAGGATTGGGACGGCTACACAAACGCACAAACGCTACAGTGGATTCGCTACAAGCGAATCCATTGAAAAGTCGAAACGACATCGGCAATGAAGTGAGATACATCACAAGTATACTGGTCGATAGTTTCAGTGAAATGTGTCCAACCACTACGTTCAAACAAAAACAGGTAAGCTGGTGGAACAAATAACAGGAAGAGATCAGAAAACATAGTCAAAGATTATTCAGAATAGCTCGCCTCACAAACCGAGATACGGATTGGGAGGACTATAAGCGAAATCTGAGAATTTTTAAAACAGCTGTAAGAAGAGAATAAAGGTAATTCTGGAATCTTTTTTGCAGTTATATTGAGGGAGAAAGCGAGACATATGCGCTAAGCAGGGCTCTGGAAAAAGAGCCACATGTGGACACGATGCTTCAAAAGGTAGACGGATCGTGGACAACAAATAGCATAGAACGTCTCAAGCTCCTACTAAACCAACACTTTCCGGGCTCAACGGATGAAGAGACAAAACAAGTAAACAACGTGACTCCTCATCGTGCCTCCCTAAAATAACTGGGAAGCGAAGAAAAGGTCCTTTGGGCCATTAATACTTTCGAACCTTGCAAATCACCATGAACCGACAAAGTGTATTTGATCATGCTTATGAAAAAGGATATCACAATAATACGGATTTTGGTGAAAATATGTAATGCCTCCATATCCAAAGGCTATATTCCTTTGGACTGGAGAGAAGCTGAAGTAGTTTTTATACCCTAGCCGAAAAAAGCCAGCCACAACAAAGCAACGGATTACCAACCTATCAGCTTAACGTCTTTCATGCTCGAACCCTGGAAAGCCTGGTGGATGGGTACATAAAAAGCACCGTGAACATAACGGAGCTTTGTCCCAACCAACATGCATACCTCCCAGGGCGCTCAACAGAGACGGCACTACACGAAGTCGTACGCAGAATAGAGAGAATTCTTCCCATCAAAGATAACACTTTGGCGGTCTTCATTGATATCGAGGGAGCTTTCAACAATGTAAAAACTGAGAGCATAGTAGCAGCCATTCAAAGATATGCAATAGACCCATACCTTACTAAATCGATGACGGAACTACTAGCTGAAAGGAAGATTACAGCCGAAGAAAACGGCGTAACCTTGAATAAATGTACTAACAGGGGTACACCACAAGGCGGCATAGTAGCACCACTTGCCTGGCTACTCACAGTTAACCACAATGTGGAAGACCTCAACGGGAAGGGTTTCAAAACGATATCGTTATACTGATAATTGGAAAGTTCCCGGAAACCATGTCGGAATTGAGGCAGACCGCACTCTCACATCTTTTTGAGTGGGTGAAGCTAAACGGACTGCGAATTAATGCCGACAAAACGGGACTTATGCTTTACACAAAGCGCCGTAAACCGGAGAAATTTTCACCCCCGACCATTGACGGAAAACATATCAGTTTAGTAAACAAGGTGAAATACTTAGAAGTAAGCTTCCATAGTAAGCTAACTTAGACTCCACACATAGCAGTAGTCAGACGGAGAGCTACAGCGGCGCTCTTCACAATGAAAAGACTAGTGGGGAAAACCTGGGGAGTAAAACCAGAAATTGCCCACTGGATCTACACAACAGTAGTGAGGCCTGTAACCACCTACGGGGCATTGGTTTGGTGGCAGGCATTAAAAGAGAAAACAATTGCAAAAGAGCTAGAGAAGATCCAGCGAATGGCCTGCCTTGGCATCACAGGTTCCATTAGGACTTCGCCAACTGCTGCAATGAAGATAGTGCTTAATCTCATGCCACTCGACAAATTCATCTCCAGAGAGGCATCACTTGCAAACATCAGATTAAAATCCACATATGGGATATATACCCACAAACGGGACACGTATGCATTTTGGAAAAAATGGAGAGAATAGCCCCGACAAGTAAAAGTGAGCTGGATAGAATTCAAACAATATTAGACACAACAATTCCACACAAGATCAGAATTCCGACCAGAGAAGCGTGAAAAACGGTGCAGGATTTCACATCTGGAAGTGAGATCATGATCTACACAGATGGTTCCAAAACGGATGAGGGAAGCAGCCCTGGAATCTTTTTTCCCGATCACCCGCAACTCAAGCGAAGTAATAAACTGGAGAGCCACACTACAGTTTTCCAGTCGGAAGTGTTTGCGATAAAAGCGGCTATGGAAGCGGCGACAAACATCTTTAATGGAAGAATACAAATACTCTCGGACACTGCAGGCGCTTGCCTCTAACCGCGTAGTTTCACAACTGATGCAGGATTGTAGGCAAGCTCTCAAAGCCGCAACAACTTGATTAAATGTTTAATTGAAATGGGTCCCTGGACACAGTGGTGTGGAGGGAAACGAAAGAGCGGATTAGCTAGGGAAAGCTGGATCAGCCGACCACAATGCTACTAGAATAGACACAAAGCACCACTAGCAACGGTAAAAAGGGAACTAGACGAAATCCTCTGGAAATAGACAGATACTGCTTGGAATGACGGGAACGACTGCAAGATAAGCCGAGCTCTTCGGCCTCACCCTAATCAAATGAGGACAAAACAACTCCTGGGAAATGGCGTTAGAACATTGGTGGCAGTATTAACGAGCCATAATCTTCTAGCACATCATGCCAAACGAATAGGAATCTAAACGGATGACATCTGCCGAGCTTGCGGCGAGGAGGAAGAAAGTACAGAACACTTCCTGCTATATTGCCCGAGTCTGGCCAACAAACGCCTTATTTGGCTGAGATGTACTGGCGTAACAGAATTGGAACACTTGGCGACCACAGAGCTGGGGGAACTGCTTGGCTTATGCAGGACGACAGGATGGACCATATGTAAACAATAGTACTACACATGGGGAGCTAAGAGCCGAGTTCTGGCCCATGCTAAATTCCAGCAAGTGGACCCAGTACAATAATAAAAATAAATGGTGATGGGCGAGGTGCTTCATCAACGATGTAAAAGAAAGTGTTTTATGCATCGAATTGTGACTGGGGATGAGAAATGGATGTACTACGAAAACGCTACTCGAGGTAGGGTTGGTGAACCAGGTGTACCAAGTCGATCGACGCCAGCACGGAATATTTTCGCTTCCAATGCCATGTTGTCAATCTGGTGAGACCGCAGTGACGTCATCTTTTACGAACTACTAAAACAATCACTAGAGATTTTCACCTACGACAACTCATCCGTCTGAATCGACTCTGAAGGAAAAACACCCAGAATGGAATTGCAGGCATGACAAGCTGATTTTGCTGCATGACAATGCAAGGCCACAAGTAGCCAAGCCGGTCAAAGAATATTTGGAAGGTGTGAATTGGAAAATCTTGACCAAGCCACCGTATTTCCCAGATATTGCTCCTTCGGATTTCCATTTGTTCCGTTCCATGCAATCGGCCCTTACTGGAGAACGATTTACTTCTTATGAAGGCATCAAAATTGGCTCGATGACTAAATTGAATTAAAGGAAGGTGATTTTTTTCGCCGAACAATCCATCTACTACCAGAAAGATGAGAGAAGGTAATAGCTTCAAATGGTGCATACTGTGAATGACGTGAATGTTTTCTTTAATGTTGAAATAACCTGAAAACTTTGTCGAAAAAGCGGCGGAAACTTATTCCCATGCCCAATAGGAACAAGAAGGGTGAAGTAAGCCACCTCTTTAAGCCCTCATGCATGCACTGCTGGTCAGACCTACCGATGGTAGAACGTACGCAGACTTTGCGGGAACTCAGAGGAGCTGTGAGCCCAATGACACTCAAATAGCCATTAGAATAGTTGAGCCGAACTAATCCGGCTACTCCTTGTAGAATTTGGAACTGAGACAAAATATAACGACTCGATCCGTGACGTGGTTGAAAAGACACGTCATGGGTCAACTATACTCCGTCAACTATACTCCAGCAACAGAAAATCATCGAATCTTCACAGAAGCCCTAGCTTATTTTGCTGAAATGACTTGTCTTTAGAAGATAAATTTATAACTGAGCGCTAATTCCCAACACTTGCTCGATCCTTTCGTGAATGATATGCAATTCGCCCCATGGCTTCTGAATAAACAACACCCAACTAAGAGTTCCTCAACATGGTACACTAATAAGTCCAGCACTTGCGCCATTTAGCTTCGGAACAGTACACATCTAAGAATTCAGAGCTGCTGGCGAAGAAATGGTTTCATTTAAATTACTCACCTAGGTATAATATTGTTTAGTGTCGACCTGTAAGACTGTTGAAACTTCGGTGCGTTGGTCATGACAATCGTTTTGCTACAGGGAGAACGGAAGGGCGAAGGCCAATGGAGAAACCGAGGAAGCACTGGTCTGATTCTGTTGAATAAGACAGTTCATCCCTGCTCGGATTTCAAAATTGGAGAATGCGATCGATGGACCGAAAAAGTTAGAGGCGCTTGCTGCAAGAAATGAAGGCCCGAGAGTGGCTGTAATGCTAGGAAAAAGAAGAATAAGAACACTAAACGAGCCAATAACATCAATTTGCCGCAGACGTTTCAAACAAGTTCAGTCGAAGGTGAACTCTGTTGATGGCACTGTCACAATGATTTTTGCTCTTGTCGAGGGGGATATGGACGCGAACGTAATTAAAAATAATTTTTGCTCAGGGAAACCATCATGCGCCGCTTCACAGGGAGATCCTCGGAATACTCGCTTCTCAAAGACACACAATTTGAGAGTTTTAGAGGACTATTCGGTCAGTGGCTACCAGTTTTTAGCATTCGAATACCGGACAAATCTGGAGATTTGAACTAGGAAAAGATGTTTTTTGTCCTAAAAACGATTTTCCGACGTTTTCTGCCTGTTTCCTTGAATTCTACATACACGCGTTTCTCTTCAAAAAGTGAACTTGGGAACATTCATCATCACCCTCCGAAGACACACACCACAGTTAGGCTCTTCGTCGGATACCATACGACTGGCTGCTGAAGAAATGGTGAATTCTAGAATGAACACCTATAACACGGATCAGCTACCAGCAACCTAGCAAGCCTCCGATGTATTGAAGCTAGAAGCTCACCGGACACACTATACCTGTCGGCTATCTAATATTTTCGTGCACTGCTCAACCGAAGTATGGCCCTCTGCGGGCAGTCTGTTGTGGGCAATATGAACAGGAAACTATTTAGCCTGGTCTTTCCGCAAGGTCTGTAATTCGTTGCCTTAAAGGTACCCTGCGACACGAAGTAGACACATGGATGAAACACTCTGTGATGTATTTCGAATAGAAATATATAATAATCTAAGAAAAATAATGATATGATTGTCGCAACCGATAGGTCACACAGCGATAAAGAAAGGAACAAGGTTAAATAGACAGGGTTTCTTGAAAATACATAGGCCGCATAATGGCACACCTTCCGGGCGTGGGGGTCTCAGCACATTATTTAAGCCCTGAACCTTATAATAAAAATAATAATCTAATGAAAGTATGTAAACATTAAAAATTCATTTTACAATTATGTTGCGCTGATTCTGACCACCTCTGCTAGATTTCAGGACTTAACTTGAGCGTACGATTTCTGCTGCGCTGCGTTCAACACAAATCTCCACCTCAGCTCGTTTTCGGGACTTCACTTGCTTTTGCTGCGCTGATTCTGACCACCTCTGCTTTCTTCAACACGAATCTCCACGTCAGCTTGATTTCGGGACACCAATGAATTCCACTGCGCTACCTCTGACCATATCTGCTGCTTGCTTATATCTTGGCATCGATCTTAATCAAAGTGTTCTCTTGGGCTTTGTAATACAAAGATTTTGTGACTCGAGGACTTCTGGGGCTAAACACTTCAAACAGCTGCTAATACTTCTTGATCCTCTTTATTATGGTCAATACTCTAGAATTCTGGGTTCTTATCCTCAAAAATTGATTCATAACTTCTATCTATTATCCTCAAAACTTAATTCACAATTCCTCTTTATTATCCTCAATTCTTAATTGACAATTTCTATACATTATTCTCAACATTTTACTATCTTTCTTATAGGTATATGTTCACAACCAACAAGTGAATCATATCAATGGAAAAAATTTTTTCCCAAAAGCGTTCAAAGAAAATTTTTCTTGTTTTATTTTTTTCTACTGAGAATTTTTTGCTGACAATTTTTTTTACTGAGACTTTTTTTTGTTTGTTTTTAGGTCTCCTGCACATCGGAATACGGAACAACTCCGGGCTTTCTTCTCTACACATTGCGTCCATGTTGACGCCGCACACGAAGAAAGGCCCGTAAATGATCCACCCTTCATGAATGAGGCACTGAAATGAGAAGTTATTTCCATGAAATCAAATAAAGTTCCAGGATTGAGAAGTTTTCATCGCAATGTATTGACATTGGCATATCACTTTTGGACTGACTACTGGTCAGTACCTTTATTGCTTGCTTGCAGGCATTAAAAGTGGGGTTTCCGAGTAATTGAGAAATGGCAATTCTCGTGCTGATCAGCAAGGAAAGGAAAATTTCAAAACTGCGTCAGCATATCATCCGTTATTCATGCTAAATATGGCCGGGAAAGCCTCGAGAATTTCATAAAGAGAAGATTCGTTGACCTTATCGAAGCTCAGATTTGTGGAACAAATACATACGCGAACTGCAGGAGGGGTAGCAACTGATCGGCTATGGGGATGATGTTACAGTACTGGTCTTACGGCGTACTGACTACCATGCGTAATAAACGATTAATGCGCTAAGCATGCACCATGTAGGGAGCTGGAAGACCCCTCACGGGTTATGAAATCAGCTTATGCTGTTGTCCGTGATTGATGCTTCGAGCAAATGTGTATGATTTTTTGAAAAAGTGTTTTTACCATATTCAACTTCGTCAGGATCATGTTCAGCCGGTTTTTTGGTTTTTTTTTTGTCTTTTCATATAACACATCCTTTGTTCGTTCATTGCGGGAGAACTTCGAATATTGTTCCTATGGCTTCCTTCTGTTTGTTTGGAAAATAGATTTTGAGTGCCGTTTTTCATTAGTATATTCTAAGGATAGTTTGCTTGCTATTCATTTTTCGTGTTGTATATGTTCCTGATTCTAAGATTCTTGGTGAAATCCGGGAGCAGTTTATTATAAGGCTATAAAAATATAAAATGATTTCCTTTCGATATCGCATTTTGTATTTTTAATTGAGTCCTCTAAGGGGACTTTCAGTCGTCCTTTACATTAACATATAAATAGTGTGGTTCCTTAATGTGGTGAATTAACTATCAAATCGTGAACAGGTAATTCAGGATAATAAAGGTGACCCACATTGTTTGAGAACCTTTTTAAGTTGCTTTGTGATTTGTACTGAGCAGAACTACCTTTTTCTGGGTTTTACGATCTTCATTGCTATACTCGTTATTTTTGATGGGTTGAAGCCATTCAATTTAGCCATTGTCGTTCAATATCTGCGAGACTCTTGAAGTCTCTTCTTTCTGACGTACGTAAAGATTTTATCTCCATATCGTGCCCATACCCTTGGAAATTTATCTTTACTTCTTAGTTCCTTCTTCAGTCTGAGCGTTTCGCTAAGGAATGATGAGAGCGGGACTCCCATCACAACGTCTCCTTTGGTTTCATAGAAGCTTCCTTTCCACATAAAGTAGTTCTCCATCATACACAGTTGGTAAAGTGGGACGTATAGCCTGGTTTTGGAGAGTCATCCCATGTTAGTATCTAGTACTAAATAAAAGCTGCTGTTTCCAAAACAGGTACGTAAAACTGGAGTTTTTTGAAGGACACCATTGACTCATTAACTGCGGAGAAATCAGGCTTTCTGTGAATGTTTTGCGTTTCTAGAAGGGATTGCCAGCTACGTTTGATTGAATTCTTCTACAAACCATCTTTCTTGCTCCTTAGCATCTCTCGCACCTTTTTTCTTCCCTAAGTAAGCGTTTGATCCTTGCTAGCATGGGAATAGAGACTATTACTTCAAGATCTCCCCAATTGGCGACTTGCAGCTTCTAATTACACATTAAACTCTTTATATTGATTCCTCCTACGGGTTTTGACGGAGTTTGAGGAAAATTTGTTGACTGCTCCCTGCACATTCTTCTTCCTTTGATTTTCCCTTCCACACGGCCTTTTTGGCTTATCCCACTTTACTTTTCCGTTGCTCTGATTTCATTCAAGATGGGAATCTAGGGAATTTTTCATTTTTTCATTTTTGAGTTTTTTTGACTCTTTTTGAGATTCTCAGAATTTATTTTGGTCCCTGCGTTACACCAGGACTTAGAAGTTAAATCTTGTTTGCATTTCATAATACTGATGTTGACAGCAGAATTTCCAGATGATCGAGGTGTAAACGTTGTATTGATTGCGTCAGGAAGATTTTTATTTTGGTAATCATCCTTTGGGCTCCTTTCAAAGTGATTTCTATCGATTTTGACATAGGGGAGTGGAGCTATTAGGAATTTCGTTGTTGATTGTTTATAAGATAAATTGCTTAATGTGCATATTGAAGATGATGGTGTCTCGAATAAACTGTATCAATATGTAATCCTTGTCCATTCATTTGTATGTATGGACACTGGAGTTCGTTAAGTTCTATCGTTAAACGTTCCCCACTTGTGTAGATACTGCCTTTTGGTATTGGTCACATCGTGGATTCATAGGTGAGTTCTGGCTTTACAGCCCACACCAAGTCCATTGATTTCATATCTATTTTTACAGTTATTTTATCCAATTCTTCCCTAGGATCCTTAACATGGTAGAGGCGGAGGATTCCTTAGAATCAAACTGAGGTACATTTTTAGGTCCAGCGTTTTTACAGCTATTGTTCTTTAGACAGCAGTTCTGTATCTTGACCCTTCTATACCGGATGTAGTTTCTTTATTTGATCAAGATAACTACTCAACCTGTCATATGGAAATGACAATCTGTCAATCGAGTAAAAAAAGATACAACTGATAGAGTTATCAAGGAATTCAGAAATACCTGAAAAGCAAACCGGAGAAAGTCAAACTTACGGTAGTGATTATTTGTATCAGTGGTGCTCGAAATAGTCCCCACCAGATAATAACGGTGCATGGATAAAAAGTTGCCAAACATCAAAAAGTTGCTTCTGGATGGACATAGTTAATTTCTACGCCAGCTAACCCCTAGCATTTCTTAGCCAGAGACGCAGATTGTCAGCACTGTGAGAGCAAACAAGAAGTTCTTAAAAAAGGAAGTTATGATTTAAAAATTGAAAAGAGGAGAAAGGGTAGTGAAAGAAGACAAAAACGGTGTTGTGGTACTTAACTGGCTGGACTCTCGAAATGTTAGATAATTGATAAAACAACAAAACATGCTCCAAAACTGGTGGATTTGAACGCAGCTGTCCCCAGTGCAAGTAGACATAGATGTAGCGAAAAAACCCACTTCCCATTTGAGCTTATAATGGAGGTACCTACAATTGGGATTGATATTTGAGATTAAATGGATTTCTAAGTGATCAATCTTAGAAAATGGTTAAATAGCAACATAAGTGGGTGGTGGAATATATTCCTGGAATTTCAGTCGTAAACGCCTACATTATCTGCAAAATATCTACGAAAGGCTTTATTGGAATTAGACAATGTCGTGATAATTTGGTGAAAGAAATGCTTGACTAAAGCTCGGATACAACTGAAAACATCATTGTAAGACCAAAAAATTATCCCAAACACTGAAAACGATGTAGGAAACTCCACACCACCGACCGTGGGGTTGGTGGTTGGCATTTTAATCTCCCGGCAAAACTATTGCATCCTATTGTAGGTTCCACCAAAAGTGTTTTCAAAAATTTCCAGGCCGAAATATTGCTTCTACCTTTTGTGACGGCCAAATTTCGGTTTTTTTCTTTTTTTCTTATACACGGTGCCAGGGAAATATTTTAGGCCAGAAACAATTTGGAAATACATATAATCAACGTAAAATTTCCCAAGGAATCGATTCCCCTTGCCAGAATTTACCTAGGATGTTTCCTTTCGCAACAATTTCAAATAAACTGTTTTTCGTTCAAGTGCTCATAACTCGGGGTGGATAAATTTTTGAAATTTTCTGCGTTTACGCAAAATGTTCCTTTTCTAGTCTACTTTCGGGGTCTTTCAACTTTGCCGTTTGTATTTTGGTTATAGGTACTCAAAAACCGTAAAAACGGCAAAAAAGTGGTCGGGGTTTTCTGGCCTAGAATATTTTCCTGGCACCATGTATAAGAACATAAGGAAAGAAATTGAAAGAGAGTCCATAAACCGAAAATTAGCCGTCACAAACGGTAGGAGCAATATTTTGGCTTGAAAATTTCGGAAAACACTTTTGGTGGAACCTAAAATAGGATGAAATGGTTTTGCCCCGGGAAAAAATGCGACCCAACAACCCGAAGACAGTTGGCGTGGAATTTCCCATAAACGACTCTCAAAGGAAGAACATAAGTAGAATGTGCATCGGATGCTACCTCCACATGAAAGAAACAGAAAAATGAGAAATGGCTTAGAAACACAGGAAAAGGTTTAGACTTATTGTCCGGATTGCAAACAAAGCCCTTCATTGTCCTTTTTTTACTTAAGGGAACATAATACTTCTGTGTAATAGTTTTATCGTAATGGAAACGAATAAAGCGTAACCGTTTTTTTTTTTGGAGGAATAAAGCACGGTAAAACCTTCCCTATTTCCCTCCGGAAACCAAGCAAATTTTAAGGTTTTGTTCCAACCAGGTTATGTTTTCAAAAGATAAAACAAATTTATTCGACCATGGCTGACACGACTTTCCCAAAAAAATTACGTATGTCCGACATATATGCAAAAAATTACGTTTGTCAGACATATGTGACTGACATGGCGCAAGCAGAAATTGTTAGTGTCAGACTCATATGACTGACGTGACGATTAACACGTTAAGGCTAACGTAATTCGATAAATATAGTTTGAAATTTTTTACGAAAGCGAGCCATAATGGTAATGGCGCTTGGTACCTTTATCCTTTAGCCTTTAGCCAACACATTGTCGGTGCTACGCAAGTCACATTTATGCAATTTGACTCATTTTCACCAAAGTTGATTTTCATTGATGTTAGGTGTCAAAGACACGTTTATATGAATTACAATACTAAATTGATTAAGCTGTCTTTCATCATTTGGCACACTTATATTACTGTCAGTCTAAAGACTCGGCAAAACTCATGCTACGTATGATGTGACAGATGTCATGCGTTGTGTGGTTAGTTTGGTTTGTCAGTTAATCATAAATAGTTTGGCGTCTGAAACAGGCCCACAAGTTGTGCCTATTTATATCGATAAAATGGTTCTGTCAAAGAAACTCATCGAACAATCCGCCAACTTTATGACCGACATAATGGTCATTCAGAACAATTAATTCGATTAACCATGAATCGTTTACGTTCCACGTTTACTCTCACTGATAAGACACATCCATCTATACTTCATACAGTTCGTAATGAATATACCGTAGTAACTCTAGAGCTTAGTATCAATTTAGATCCAAGCGGGTCCATTCCACTGTGTGCTCAACACATTGTGGAAGATTTTACAAAAGGATCTGTGTTTACGAGGTACGAAATCCAACTCCAGAATTAAAGCCGGACGACCTCCGGGCACGGCGTGGATTCGGTCAACGGGCCTGAGAACAAATTGCTGCAGGACCCAAATTTGATAAGAAAATTTTGTTTAGCAATGAGGCTCATGTCTGGTAGAATGGCGATGGGAATAAGCAAAACTGCCGCATTTTGGAGTGATGAATGGCCAGTGATGAATGATGAATGGAGGTTATTCAATCACTGTTGTATCGAAAAAAAGTCGCTGTTTGTTGTTCTTTATTATTATTATTTGTACTGGGATCCACTTGCTGGAAAATAGCATAGGCCAGAATCGGCCCTTAGCTCCCCGTGTGTAGTACTATTGTTCACAGATGGTCCATCCTGTCGTCCTGCAGAAGCCAAGGAGTTCTGATTCTGTTAAGCCAGTACACCTTAGCCAAATAAGGCGTTTATTGGCCAGACTCAGGCAATCTAGGAGGAAGTGTTCTGTACTTTCTTCCTCCTCGCGGCAAGCTCGGCAGGTGTCATCCGTTTAGATTTCTATTCGTTTAGCGTGTTGACCTAGAAGATTATGGCCCCTTAATACTACCACCAATGTTCTAACGCCGTTTCGGTTTTTTCTTTGGAGTTGTTTTGTCCTCATTTGATTAGGGTGAGGCCAAAGAGCTCAGCTTATCCTGCAGTCGTTCCTGTCATTCCAAGTCGTATCTGTCTCTTTCCAGGGAATTTCGTCTAGTTACCTTTTTACCTAGAGGTAGCAAGTATTTATGTTACGTATAAAAGTATTGTATGCTAGAGACATACAATTAATGTCTATTCCAGTGGCATTTTGTTCGGCTGATCCTGCTCTCGCTAGCTCATCCGCTCTTTCGTTTCCCTCTACACCGCTGTGTCTAGGAACCTATATCAGTTTTACATTTGCTCGGTAGTTTTCCATTAAGGTTTTTTGTTGCCGCTTTTATTGCAAACACTTCCGACTGGAAAACTTTGGTATGGCTCTCCAATTTATAACTTCAGTTGAGAAGTGGGTGATCTGGGAAAAAGATTCCGGCGCCGCTTCCCTCATCCGTTTTAGAACCATCAGTGCAGATCATAATTTCACTTCCAGATGTGAAATCCTGCACCGTTTCCCACGCATCTCTGGTCGGTGTGGTGTTTGTTACGGGCCTGTGGAATCATTGGTTCCTGTGTCTTCCAAACTACTCCTGGGAATAACAATGAATAATAAAGGTGCTTGACTATTTGGAAGACAAGATTTTCCGCGTTATTAGCAAGGGACGGCTCCAGCTATTGTTTAAGTAGTCGACAACTGGAGCTTCTTCGCGGCAGTCGTGGCACTCACGTACCCAAAGTTATATTTAAATAAAAATGGCAGAGAATCGCCTTTCGCATAAAACCAAACTCATGCGAATTGAAACGATTCGTTTGTATTTCATTGTTTTTTAAAGTTCTATACCTCTAAAAAACACCATTGAAACATATTGAGAACTAACTGGTATTGAGAACTGAGTCAAAATATAAGAATGTTGTCGGTTAATATGTTGGGTAGAAAACAAACTAGCTGGTTGCTGCAATTTGTGTTCTACTGCTAAAAAAACTAGCTCATTGCACCTATTTAAACATTCATCCTTTGAGGCAGGACATTCTGAGATGAAAAGTGATTCGATTCACTCGAACAGAAATTGAAGATCATTCCTATTTTGCTTCCAGAATGTTTGTTTCGAGAAGACAAATTCTCGAATCTATCCTAAACCATTTGACGTTATGAGAATGGAGTATGACGATTTCCTTGATGTCACCGAATTGGGAAACAAAATTCATAAGGAAGTTCCTTGGTCAAAAGTTTGCTCCCTTTATTGAGTATTATTAAGTAAAGGGAACACCGAAGATTAAGTGGCTGTTTTCTGCAAAGATGAGAATAAAAACGAATTTATACTTGTGAATCTAAAGACTGTTGAAGACCTCACGGCTTCCAATTTTGACAGCGGCGAGAACGGCTCTGATGAAAATATGCAAGTATCAGGCCATCCGAAAGCCACACATAATTTTTTGGTATCATAGGTTCGTCTTCTATTAGGAATAACGTGACTGAACCCTATGAAAATTAAGAATTTATCTGTGAAAGAATAGACAAAGAAGATAAATAAGAATTAAAATAAGAACTAAGGCGACGAGTTAGCGTGGTTAAATTTATACGCAGAGTTTGATTTTTTTCTTCATCTAAAATGTGTATAAATATGAAATGCGGATTTTTTCTGCTTGAAATATGCATTTATTTGAAAAACAGAACGAATGAATTCATATTCAAATTATATATCATAGAATTCATACTAAAAGTATTGGCCATCGTTAGCTACGACTTTTCTCATCTTTCTGTCAAATGATGGATTCCGTCCACATACCACTTCTCATATTTTGAGGCTAATCACTCATCAAGCCAATTTGTAACTTCAACGTAAGAATTGAAGTGCTCTTCCGAAAGTCCGTGCTGCATCGACCGAAACAAGAAATAATCAGAGGGAGCCAAGTTTGGTGAATACAGCGAGTGGGGCAGAACTTCCCAATTAATGTTTCCCAAGTAGTTCTGGACAGGTATTGCAACATGCGGCCGAGCATTGTCATGTTGAAAAATGACTTTATCATGTCTTTGGTGAAATTCTGGTCGTTTTTCCTTTAGTGCGCAGTTCAATTTGATCAGTTGTTGTCGGTAACGTTTGCCAGTAATAGTCTCACCAGGTTTCAGCAGTTCGTAATACAAAGGTCCCTTACTATCCCACCAAATACACAGCAAAGTCTTCTTTCCATGAATATTTCGGACTGGTTGTGATGTTGATGGCTAGCTTGGGTGTAACCATGATTTTTTTGCTTGAGATTGTCGAAATAAATCCACTTTTTATCGCCAGTAACAATCCGATGCAAAAAACCTTTTCTTTTCTGTCTGGCAAGCAAAATTTCACAAATGGTTTCTCGCCTTTCGATGTTTCTTTCTTTCAATTGATGCGCCACACATTTTCCAGCTTTTTCGATCTTTCCCATGGCTTTTAAACATTGTTGAATGACTGCCAAAGTAACTTCCAATGCTTCTGCCAACTGTTTTTCAGTTTTGTGTGCTGTCTTCATCCAATAATGCTTGCAAATCTGTATCTTCGAATTTGTTTGGTGGTTTTCCACGGTCTTTGTTGCTGACATCGAAATCGCCACTTTTAAATCTTTTAAACGATCGTTCACAAGTGTCTTGGCTTGGGGCACTTGGCACTCCCCCAAGTGACATTTCTGGCACTATGGTCACTCATATTCTAAACCTTGTTGCAGAATGGTGAAACAAAGCCTTTTAGGGGTATTTAATAATATCCTTTTTGTTTTATGGCTCATTTGAAAGCCCACACTTTCCTGATTATAAAAATGTAAGGGTTGAATATTTCCGATGAATTTTACGGTCAAAATTTGGAGTTTTGCATAATACTACGCGTGGTAAATTAAACATTTCTCAGGCGCGGCTTCGTACCGACGGCAAGCTGTCTATGTTATGGCACCGACACTTACGTTTTTTGTTTGAATGATATTTTTATACTTATACGTATGTTGGTAACATTCTCATTATCTAACTGCATAGTCGTTCTTGTTCCATTGATTTTCAGAAAGCCGTAGTGTAGTGAGCGAACAAGGTGAATGTCGTCCCAATCCAATCATAACCTCGTCTGGTGCAACCTAACTTCAAACTCAAATTCGTCAAGAAAGAAATTTCGGTACCTATGCTGTGAAAACCCCGATACAAGCGGATTCACTCTCTGGCCTCGTCCAAAAAAATGTCAAGTGCAAGCACTGCGAAGATGAAGATTGTGTCAAAGTTTTCGAACATCGCAGCTCAAGGAAAGGTTTAAGAAAACAAAATGCAATGATGTCCGATACAAATATCCATAGAACTTTCAATGTGAACACTCATTTTGTAGACGGTTTGCGTAGTATAGGAAAGTGCGCTAAAGCTGGAAGAATCTTCTGCGGAGTTATGAATCTGCCTCCCCCTCCTGTGCGTTTTGAAGTGAAAATAACATTTTGCTGGAAGCCTTAGAAAAAGTTAGTGACGTGCGACTCAATGACTAAGGCTGAAGTGAAGCTAAAGAAATAAATGTAACATCAGATGTAGCAGCGAAACTTCGATGGTGGTTGGCAGAAAAGTTGGCATACATCTTTGAGTGGGGTTGTTTCTTGCCGTCCAGTGAATACTTGTAAAGTATATAATGTGTTATGAAAATTGGGCCACATGAGTGCAACAAGAACTATGACGGTTACAGTGGTGGAATGCAAGTGGAGGGTGCACTGAAAAGTTTTCAAAGATCTGAGGCTACTTGGGGTGGAGTTAGGTATGTGAAATATCTTGGTGATCGTGACTCTTAAGGATTTTCAAAACTGAGTGAAATTGTGGAGACAGTGAAAATTCAAAAATTGGAGTGTGTTAGTCAAAAAGACTTGGAACTACATTGAGGAAACTCAAACAAACAATAGGAAATAAGAAACTTGAAAATGGGAAAGGGATAAAAGGAAAGAACAAGTTGCTAGAGTTGTTTGGATTGGTTATTAGGAGAAACACCCACAGTCTAGCAGAAATGAGAAAAGGCTACCTTTTGGCTACCTACTTTCACAAGCTATCAACCAATGACAAACCCCAACACAATTTGTGTCCTCCAGGAAAAGAGTTATGGTGTGGGTACAGGAAGATGGAAGCAGGAATGGAACCTTAGAGTCATAAAAGCAGTCTCCCAAAACCAGTGCTACTAGCTACCAAGAGTGTGTACAGGGATTTAACCAGAGGTGATCACCTCAAAAAGTGCTTGCATGGTGGTACTCCAAACCCAAATTAAAGTTTTAACAACATTGTGTGGGAAGGAATTCCCAAGTCAGTGTATGTTGGGCTACAAACACTTCATATGGGAGTTTTTGGTGCAGTGATTAGTTTCAATGATGGTTGCTGGTGTAGAAAACTAGTGTTAGAAAAATTTGGGATCAACGCTGGTGAAAATTTTACTATCCTAAGCTTAAACATACCCCTGTAATAGCCCTTTTCATATTACAAAAATACGGGTTTTTTGTTGGTGTTTTTTTTTTTTCAAAAAAATAATATTTAATTTTTGTATTTTTCAAAACATTTTTTTTAGTTTAAGATTGCTATATATGTGTTTCAGGTCCAGAATACAAATTTTAGGCAATAGCTGCAATTTAATATTTTGTTTGTTTTTGAACAATTAAAAAACTATAAAAAATCCACTTAAGTCAAAACTAAAGCCTTGTAACATACAAAGAACAATCCTTGCTCCATTTTTTTATTTTAAAGCTTAGTTTTAAAACACTATTGCATATATATGCTGAGATATAGCAGGTACAATTAAAGGCTTATTTTAGGCAATTTTACGTATATGTCCCCTTAACTGAACCTATACAAATTAAAATTTTTCAGATAGCTCCAAATGTTTGATTGAAAATTTCTCAAAAAGAATATGTTGCACTTCGGTGACTTTGACGGAGCTCTTTCTTTCTGTTCCGGAAAATATTGATGATGGCATTTTGATCTATAATCGCGAGCTACAAAATAGAAACATCACGTTTACCTAAAATTCATAAAACGCTCCAACGAATTGTTCGTATCATATTCGTCCTGCCCTAAGCACAGTCTAAGTTCTCGTCCTACGATAATAAATTAGTTGTTTGTTGGTCAACGTGAAAGGATTTTTATAGCCAGTGAACAAACTAATTGGCCACAAGCAGCTGAATTTCAGCCATTTCAGAGGCCTAGGCTAATGCTAACACTCACACTGCAGACCAAACAGGCTCAATATGAGTTGCGGCCGTTCTAGTTTGGAAGTTTATAGTTCCCGAAAAAGAAACGACAAGTAGCCTCGTAAAAATGAAGAATTTTACGACTTGGAGTAGTTTTGTCGTTGTACTCTCATCGGGAGTTAACAGAAGTTTTATAGCCGAGCGACATTCGAGATTGTATAAAACGATAATGTTTTTTTTTCGAGGGAGTTAGCATCTCACTACAAGAATAACAACACCAACAACAACTCCTACTACATTCAGATCAATTTCTCCAGTTAGGCTCGACGGGTGGAATGTAAAATGCGAAAGGATAATTATCCAAAAGAAAGTGGTGGTGTATATATGAGAACTGTCGCTGTGCCGATCGTTAAAACAGACATTTGTCAGCTATCCCATGGATAACAGAGGGAAAACGTTTGTTTAACAACTTAATTAAATTTGAAATGTCTTCCAAGATTTTATCGCATGTTTTCGAGCTTGTGAATACTAAATGTTCTAAGGGTACAAATGACATCTCATATTCATCAAACTGGACTGTTCTATGTGATTTCTTATTGACCATGCAATGTCCAAAGTGGTGTTGGAATGTATTTGGTTCGAATATTACCAATTTTTTGCTAAAAATTCAATACAGTGACTCATTCAGGCTGCATCTTATCGGTTCTTCCGAATCTAGCAAAAAGGCACTATCAAAAGTTACCGAAATAAAATTCTGCTTCCGGGCAGTGGCAGATCTTACAGCGGAGACAACAACTTTTGAAATTTAATCATAGAATCTGTCGAAAATCGTTGTCGCGGAGAAAAAATAGAAATTTGTTACCAGTAACAAATTACAAGTTACTTGTTTAGTATCAGATAGCTTCTGTATCGCAGCGTCCAAAAAAAGAGTCTGCAATGCTCCCCATGCTCCTGCAGGTGACTAATATGTACGCGATCCACGATAAAAGTTTATTTTTATCGAGTTGTTTCCTAATTTATTAAATTTACTTTATCACTTAAAAAAATCTACTGAACAATCTGATGGGACATATCAAAGCGTGGTCTAAAAATAGTTATATCATATGGTACATCTTGTCAATACAGGTAGTATCCATCATTGAATTGGGCTACGTTTTCTTCCCGTCGCCTAGTGCAGCCGATCATGTCGTAGATAAATAGAAATCTGATTCGGTTGTGTATTTTATTTTATTTTGTTTTTGTCTTTGTGGAAACTATTGCTCCTCATTTAAAGTAATATCCATGAAAATGATATATTTAGAAATAATGAAACAGGAAAAAAAAACCTCAGAATAATCCAGGACGACTTCAAAATAACAAGACCTGTATTATGAGAGATAGATCCTACGGCAAACAAGTGCATATAAGACACGATTGCCAGAAAAAGTGTCCGTACAACCTCAAAATTTATGCTAAAGAAAGCTGCAACATTTCAATATTTAAGTAACAAAACATATTCAATAATGAAACTATCTTCTCTATAACATTTTCCTATGGTAGTCCTTTAAAAACTAGATTTTACATAACAATAACAAAAAAACGTCATTTGAACGAACCAGAAAAAGTATCCGTACATGACAATATCCATGAAGGACGAAGCAGAGAACAGACAGTTTACGTCGAATGATGGACTCCAGGTGGTGTCAACCAAGCCACCAAAAAAGCGTCCAGACGGCTCCCCCTCGAAAAAGTCACCAATCATAAGCTCCTTTCTGGGGACAAAGGCAAAGATACCCCAAACAAGAAACAACAAGGCACAAGGCATGGGCACAAGGCTGCAAAGGGCCTGATAGGAGCTCCTTGTGCTAGAACGCTGAACCCAGACCTGAGACGTATTCCAGGGACAGCGAAGTGCCGGGTACTCAAAAAAGAACTAATCAAAGCCAAAGCAGCTCTGCAATGACCCGTGTCCTACAGATAAACTTACATCAGAGCTCAAACGTCCAAGACCTGCTTGACCAATTTGCGAGTGATATGAAAGCCGATCTATTGCTGTTTAGCGAACAGCACCGCGATAAAAATTCATCAGCATGGCACCCTGATGAATTTGGTACTAGTGCCATATGGGTTCGAAACAATTGTGTACTTGACACCAAACGAACCAATCACATCTTTCCAGGCGAAGCTCAACTCTTTGGAGGACACCGTCTTGAGCACAGAAGGTCATGTTCTTATCGGGGGAGACTTTAACGCCAAGGCCATTGAATGGGGCATGCCTAAGCTAGATCCCAGGTGGAATCGAATCCTGGAGATGGCAGCCAGAGTAGAGCTAGCCGTGGTGAACACTGGTAACACTCTCACTTCCCGCCACTTGGGCTGCGTGGGCACCATTCCGGACGTGACATTCGCCTCGGATTCCCTCTCCCCTATGACACATAATTGGGGAGTTCTAGAGGACTATTCGGCCAGTCATCATGAGTACATAGCACTCGACATCCGCGACAACCTTCCGAAACTTCCAGAAACTCTGCGCTCCGCCTTTGTGTGGAATACTGAGAGAATGGACGTGAAGAAGTTTGTCGACATGCTCATGACATGCTTACCACCGTTTGGCTCATCGCTGGGGACCAGAGGACTGGCTGCTGAAGACATGGTGAACTCCACAATGAGTACCTTCATCTTCGCTTGTAAGCCATCTATGCCCCGCCAGAGACCTAGACACGGAAAGCCTCCAGTGTACTGGTGGTCCACAGAAATAGGTGAGCAACGAAGGGAGTGTCACAAACTCCGGCGAGAAGCTCAACGAGCGCCAATTTAGGCCGAGGTATGCAACAGAATGGCAGTGTACCGGTTGGCCAGAAAATG
This sequence comes from Stratiomys singularior, assembly GCA_954870665.1. NCBI lineage: Eukaryota > Metazoa > Arthropoda > Insecta > Diptera > Stratiomyidae > Stratiomys > Stratiomys singularior. The sequence goes on along the minus strand of OX940880.1, from coordinate 54,242,066 downwards.
CCTTCGCAGACTGATCAACAGGAATAAGGCCCGTTGCTGGCAGAACATCGTGGAAGTCGTGAACAGAGAAATGTGGGGCCTGGGCTATAAACTAGTCATGCGGAAGCTCAGTGGTCTATGGGGCCCCCTGGGTACTTTTTCGTAACGTCCCCACTTTTTCCTTTTTCGCCACGGGCTCTTTTTCACCAACGACCGACCGTTATGCATGCTAGACACGGCCGGGAAAGTGCTCGTGAAACTGATAAAGAAAAGACTCGCTAACGTTATCCACGCCACTGTTGATCTTTCTTCAAGGCAGTATGGTTTCAGAACGCGACGTTCCACTATAGATGTAGTCACGGAAGTGGTTAGTGCGGTCCAACAGGTGGAGGCACGCAGTCAATCCAACCGTCGGGTAGTCATGCTAGAGACGCCGGACTTAAGGAATGCTTTCAACTCCGCTAGATGGACGGATATTCTGAAAGCCCTGGAAAACTCTTTCTAATTACCAGAATATCTGTTACGGATAGTCCGAAATTACCTGAAGGGTCGCAGCCTGATCTACGACATGGTGCAAGGTTGTCGGAGGATGCTAGTCACATCAGACATGGCCCAAGGCTCCGTCCTCGGTCCGGACTTGTGGAACGTCTCCTCCGACGGACTGCTCAGACTTGAACTGCCAGAAGAGTCACGACTGATCGGCTTTACAGACGATGTTGCGGCACTAGTGGCTGAGCGCACGGTCGATCAAGCGCAATTAAGGCTGAATGTACTAATGCGCCGGGTGGGGAGCTGGATGACCACTCACGGGCTTAACCTAGCGTTAGAAAAAACCGAAGTGGTCATCCTGACCAAGAAGAGTATCCCCAGAGTATAAATGGTTCGAGTCGGGGACACATTAGTAGAGTTGAAACTATCAGTCAAGTATCTGGGCTTGCTGATAGACTCTAAACTGAGTTTCTCGGAGCAAATCAAGGCAACGACCAACAAGGCCGCAGCAGGGGTCTCGGCAATTAGTCGACTAATGGCCAATCATGGGGGACCAAGTCCAACAAAAAAGCGTCCGCTAACGATTCTAGTGGAATCTACGCTTCTTTATCGAGCAAAGATATGGAGTGAAGCTCTCAACAACGAACTGCACCGAAAACGTAGTTGAAAAAAAAGGTGCTCGCGATGAAAGACGATGCACTCTCGGCAAATGGCAACAATCATGTGAACGTGAGCTAAAAGAAAGATGAACAGCGATGCTCAACAAAGACTTGAGATCGTGGCTCAGTCGAACGCATGGTGAGACTGACTTCTACATGATCCAGCTACTGAGCGGACAAATTGTTTTCAGTCTAACCTGCACAAAGGAGGTAAGTCACGGTCTCTAGATTGATTATTCTGCATTGGTGTGAAGGGTGACGCCTGTCATACTTTCTTTTCAAGCAGAAGATGGGACAAACAGCGTGGTGATCTTGCCGAAAAAATGGGAAGAGCTCTTTCCAGATAGCCTTATTGAAGAGATGCTGAAATTTTTTGACAAATTGAATGAAGTGGCACATTGCTCTCGGCCAATTCTAGTAATGAAAAAAGGTATACTTGACCGGCTGGAGGCGTCGAGGGTGGAGGCTTTTCTTCTCTGGCAATTCTCCTCCTCTTTCCCACCCAACTGGAGAAATGAATCATCCGTGTGATCCGAAGGCACCAAAAGGCGTAAAATTGGGAAGCCTAGCCCAAAGTAATGTGACAAACGGTACCAGGCTAGGCGCTCCGGTTGACAGGGAAGGTGTTTAGTCAATAGTCCAGTATGTCCGTTGTTATTGTTGTTATTGTTATTGGTGCTGGTTAAACCCACCGACGGTAGATCCTTTGCGGATGTTCTGCGAGAAATCACGGGAGCGGTAAAACCTGAAGACATGCAAACTGCAATAAAAGCTGTACAGCCAACTCACTCGGGGGATCTATTTGTTGAGTTCAGATCAGATACAAACAATAAAGACGCGTTCCGTGACGGGAAAAGGCAACTGTAGCCTCACTCGAGCCTAAGGCCACATTGGAAATTAGAGACATTGACTGCGTTACGGATCTGCCCGAAATAGAAGACGCCTTAAAACGACACTTCCCCGTACTAGGCGAGACGAAAGTCAGGCTGGGCAAACCAAACCACAAGGGCCAACGCATGGCCATAATCGACCTCACAGAGATGGAAGCTGAACAGCTTTTGATTTTTGGGCAAAATTAGAATAGGGTGGGTTATTTGTCGCATACGGCGAAGGGACATTCGCCTCCGGTGTTTCAAGTGCCTTGGAAACGGTCATACCGCACAGGCATGTAATGGAACTCGCTGAAGATCCTTGTGCTACAATTGCGGTAAGACAGGGCATAAAAAGAAGGAATGCACAGACGAGTCACACTGTGTTCTTTGCCAGGAGTATGACCCGAGACCAGATGATCGGAAATATATTCCAGGCACAGGGAAGTGTTGGGTCTTCCAAGAAGCTCTAACTAAGGCTAAAGCGCTGCTGCAATAATTTGCATCCTTGAAATTAATGTGTATCGAAGCATCATCTCTCAAGACCTACTCTAACAGTTTGCGAGAGACAGGCAAGCTGACTTACTACTGCTAAGCGAGCAACATCACACCAGAATCTCACCAACATGGTATCCTGACAAATCTGGTACAGCCGCTATCTGGGTTTGGAACATTGCTCACCTCCAAGTACAGGATCGGGGGCGAGGAGATGGTTTCGTTTGGGTTCGTTGTTCGGGAACTACACTCTTAAGTGTATACTTAACTCCGATCGAATTGTTGTCTTTTAAAGTTATGCTCAATCCTTTGGAGGATGCTCTTTCGAGTACTAGGGTCATGTGGTCGTCGGAGACGACTTCTACGCAATAAGAATCGATTGGGGCATGCCTCAGTTAGATGCTCGGGGCAAACAGAGCCTGGACTTGGCAGCACGAGCTGGGCTCGTCGTATTGAACACAGGCCGCACCGATACTTTCTGCCGACGGGGTTGCGTCGGAACCATATCTGATGTGACATTCGCTTCGAAGTGCCTATTACAATCAGTTGAAAACTGAAGAGTGCTAGAGGATCGCTCGGCCAGCGGTCACCAGTACATAGCATTGGAGATCTATCACGGTGCTTCCCGAAGACCACGCGCTTGTTCTTCTGCGCTCCGGTGAAATACTGAGAAAGCGAATACTGAGAAGTTGGTTGAAGTGCTTATGGCACGATCCCCGCTGTCCGAAGCAACGCTGGGGAACGGACGACCTGCGGCAAGAAATGTGATGAACTCAACGATGAGAATCATTATGTCCGCCCGCAGGTCTTCAATGTTCCTACGAAGACCACTGCACGGCAAGCCCCCAGTATACTGGTGGTCATCCAAAATTGCTGAAAAAAGAAAGGAGTGTCAAAAACTACGACGAAAAGCACAGCGAGCTCGGACCTGGAAAGAGGTATGTATCCGATTACGAGCTTACAAGTCATATAGAAAATGCCTCTGCAGACTTATCAACAGCAGCAATGCGGAAGATTGACGAAATTGTGCGGGCTAATTGCCCTGTCCGTCCCGCCATCGTTGAGGCAATTCACTATGAAACACCAATGGAAACCCCATTTTTCACGAAGATAGAATTGGAGAAAGCAGTCTTCTCTATGAAGGCCAGAAAGGCTTCAGGACCAGATGGGATGCCAGCTGAGTTGCTACGGTTGATATTTCGTCCTGATAGACTCAAAATAAAAATTTTCGCAAAGTCAGGGCAACAGCTGACAAGGCTGCAGTGCGTGTAACAATGTGCAGCAACTCTAATGAGCGTTTTGCAGTCGGTTCGACTCTTGGGGTCAGAACTGTGGAGCGACGCTCTGAGCAAGGAGTCACATTGGAAGCTGTTGACACAGATGCAGAGACAAGAAGCATTGCGAATCTAATGCGCAAACCAAACAGTCTCCTGGGCGGCAGTGCTGGTAATCGAAGGGGTGAAACCCATCGCGCTCCTTTCGAGAGAGCGCAGAAGCATTTACTTGCGCACAGGTGAAGACCGCAGAAAATAGGTCACCAGGGGAGAGAGACGTCACTCTCTCAGCGATTGGCAACGGTCCTGGGAGCAAGACACAAGGGGAAGGTGGACTACACGTCTTATCCCTGACCTGAGGTCGTGTCTTAGTCGAGCGGATGGTGAAACCAATTTCTACTTAACCCAGCTTTTAAGCGAGAACAGTGGTTTTCGGTTCTACCTGCACAAGACTGACAGAGCACGGTCTCCTAATTGTGTGTTTTGTGCAGGTTAGTTGGATGCAAAAGATGGATCCAGCAGCGCGGGAAACTCTTCAGCGAAATTGGAGAGCTTTATCCGCAAACTATGGTCGGAGAAATGATGAAAAGTGGTGACAATAGGAATCGCGTAGCACAATATGGTCGGACAGTGCTGATACTGAAGAAAACTTTATTGGATTACTTTATTGGATCAGAGGATAAGGGGATTCTCTTTCTAGCCCTTCCCTTCCGTCTCTCTGCGTAGGAACACGAGTCCTATCTCGAAGAAATACGTCGAACGGTTCCAGGCAAGGTTCTCAGATTGACTGGGGGGTGTTTGTTGGTCAGTGCAAAAGCATGGCGCGTCTTGGAGTCCCAAACTCAGGGCGTAAAGAGCCTTCGCACAACCACAAAAAAATCTAAGTTTTAGGCCTCTAATAAAACACCCGTTAAAGGAAATGTGCCTGTTAGTTGGAAATTTCCCAGGTTTAATAAAGCCGGTGTTTAGAGACTGTACTAGTAATCTCATGCTGCCAAATGTCTTACGCTCCGGATATAAAAAGAGATAAAAAGGAGATCGTAAGTTTTTAGAACGTTTGCTAACATCATGCATGTCTTTCGCATAGCGCAATTTATTTTTTATCAATAAATTCACGTAGAATCAATCGAGAAAATATTTAACAAAACGAAGATTCCTCGTGGTAATAAAATAAAATGCGAGGAGAACATTAAAAATTCAATTTCTCTGTGGAAATTTCGTAGCATTTTTATGGTCAAAACAATTCCATAATTTCTTCATTTCCATTCAACAACTTGGCTATTAGTATCTGGTGGATATTAAACGTTTTAAATGGACATGTTCTAGCATTTATGGTGACTATCCTCCATTTTAGGTATCCCGATCAGTGTGATTTTACTACTTTTTCCATGACCAGTTAGCAATCTTTCAGGTAGTTGCTACCAGCTTGTAGCGTCCAACGTGAGCCGCGGCGCTGAAATCGAAGCTCAACGCGGCATATGCGTCAACACGGAACATATCAGGTGACAAGATCGCTTGGATTGTCGGCTCTAATGGATTAAGATTAGAGTGTGTTGCACTATCGCTTTGGCGATCTTACAAATAAATGTTTTATTAGATTGGTGATTACTCCTCAGTATGGTATGTACAAACTACACATGATCAGATCAGCTAAACGACTCACATGCGTTGGCTGCGCGTTGCGTCCAACTCAGCAATAACCATGCAACCTGGCGCATACTGATCCTTCTTATTCAATAAAGTCTCAACGTAATTACCAATTAGACACCTTGTCACAGCGCACTTAAAATTTATAGGCGTTTAGGGCAGTATCAATAAAATTTCGCTTAGAGACGCACATTGGGACGACTAAGGACGCAATTGACGCAGTTGGGAAAAGACGAAACTGACGCCGTCGTTTCGCCCAATAAAAGTTAAAGGGTTCTCCGTTAGCCGGGCAGATGTCTTTGAATGTGTTTGTGTTGATTGTCTTCAGGCAGGGAGCAGTTAATGGTATCTATGTATCTTCACAGTCTTTTTCATAGCAACATGTGAACTGACATGTCAATTAAGAAGAGTTTTAGGGCGTTTTTAGTGCGCTGCTAGAGTAGCCTCTGTCGCTCGCTGATTACGATTGGAATTCCAACTAGTTTTATTGGAGCTGATATAATATCAAACCTCTTTGAATGCATCCTCCATTTGGTCGATAGTGGTGCCGAGTAAGTGTAACTGTCGGTCGACCTTATTTGTATTCGCGAAAACCGCGAAGTACGTAAGGAATTCGCTTCAAATTTGTTCTTTGTATTGCACAAGCAGCACCAAACATTCTAATTTTTCTCACTTGAGGTTCTGCTTGGACAAATTAGTTTGGTTATTTTAATTGCAGCTGTCTTACATGAAACAAATACCTGTTACAGTTTGTTTACGACTCTAATAAGCGAATTCTAGCAAATGAATCGCGGCAGGAAAAAAGCTGCTGCCTTGCCTCATCGACGAATCTGTTTTTCTAGCACACTTGCTGGTAGCTTCCCACCTTAATTGACGTTGACATATGTAGGTAGATTTCCTATAGCTCGCATCACCTGCCTTGTGAATATCATTCAAGTGTTGCCTCTTCATTTAAGTCATCCATCATCTTGTTGCGACCAATTGAAAAATACACGTACAAGCGTTTAACATACGCTAATTTTTTCATGTTAATTAAACTTTACTCGCTTGCAGAGTGGAATGACTTGGAATTCATATGATCACTTGTCCATAGATTGGACGACGTATATACCCAGATATCGCCCAATAATCCGCCGAGTCATCCGTACATTGACAAATCTGTTTGAATTGGGTTGTATGCATAGGAATCTCCCCAATGCTGCACGTACACATGTGAAAATCGACAGGAAAGATGAGTAGACTGAATAAACATATGCGAAAATTCGGTGTGACCAGCGGATTCTTCTGATTAGTATCGAAAAAATTTCGAGTTCATTCATATTTTTCCAGGTATTGATAGTAGTGAACTCGGTTTTTCAGCATTGATTAAATGAAACACCGTTTCACACACTAATTAAATAAGGGCCCATACACTCGGTCATAAATGTTTACATTGGATCGGAATAAAAAAGGAAGCATTTAGGGCACGGTGACGAACTTCAACTAAAATCAAGAGTTTCGGACTTTAGAGGAAAACCAATTGCAGAGAAACTGAATCGGTTGATTGGTTCGCTTTCCTTGAACTTTCTACTTTTTATTGTGTTTATTCATTTTGAATTGATTTTGATACGTTTTGCCCACACAAACCTCAAGAGTTCCTAAAAAAACATCCTGCCCACCCTGGTGAAATTCAATCAAAAGCTGACCAATCAACTCCAGCCTTGGCCGCTCCATTCAAGACTCTTAGCAACACCACTTTGATTATTGCGTCTACAATAACACAAAACTTTGCTATTTTCAATACTGAATATGCGTAAACATATCCAAAAAACGTTGTTCATACCTTCGTAAATTGGGTTAGATGTTACACAAGACGAATTCAGTGCAATAAGTTGGATGAGTAGTTAAAGCTCATTCAAATCCTCTTCTAAAGCATTGAGCCCAGCATCAAAAAACAATATCCTTGCGCTTATTTTGCGTTTGGATGCGATCACTGCTCCCATCCATCTCTGCCCTCCTGCACTCATCATCATTGCTTCTATCTGCATCTATCATACTTTACCAGAACATCCCAGGGAGATCTACTGCGTGTGGCTTAGATCAGCATCATCCGCCCAACAGGTGTCATTGGTGCCCATCGATGATTCTTGGTTTCTGCAATCACATCAGGATGTCCTTTGGATTTCGATATTCAGGGAGGTTTACTGTTTACCACCTTTACGCAGCTTCTAGGATCCTGTCTTGGTTGTGAACGTCTGAAACCCATCCTTCAATGCTGCTTGTCCTTTTGATGGTTCTTGTTCGTCGTCGCTCTGTTTATTCTTTAATTGACAGGTTAAAATATTTAACTTTTCGCATTAAGTACACGCTGGAAATTGTAAAATGCTCTCAGATAGCTGATTTTTAACATGGCATGGATAGTTTATTCAATTAGTTGACAATTCCCGTGTGTCAAATTTTTGATTTATATAAAGAATGTCTATAAGAGGTATAGAACTTTAGTTTGACAGCACATTTAACGTTATCTATGGTGTGACAGCTGTCATATATTTTATATTTCGTTTGGTTTGCCATTTTATATTTACTAGCTTGACACCTGAGCAAAGTCGAAAAATTATGCAGATTTATTCCGAAAAAATAACGGTTCTATTCGTGAAACTTATCGTGCACTCCGTCAATTTTATGACCGACAGATTCGTCCATGTGAACAATTAACTCGATTAAACATTGATTTTTAATGCCACAATTACTCCCCTACTAACACGCATTCATCCAAGCTCGTACAGTGCGTAATCCAAAAAACCACCGCAGTTGTACATTGTAATATCGTTGAAGACCGAAGTGAGTCCATTCGACATCTTGCTTAACAATTAAACCAGTCCACATACACATTCTGGGAGATTTTATGGAAGGATCTTGATTCACAGGGTTACAAAATCATACTCGTGCAGGCATCAAAACCGAACAAGCACCGGGCACAGTGTTGATCCAATTTATGGGGCCAAGAACAAATTACTGCTGATCCCGAATATCATAGAAAAATTTTGTTCAGCGATGAGACTCATTTCAGGTTGAATCAAAACGTCAAGAAGAAGAATCGTCCATTAGACAAATTCTCCGTACGGCAGACAGCCTTAAGGTAAGGCTGACGCCTAGCAATTCCAGAAGGCAAAGGGTGGCAATAATAGACAACCCAGAGAAAGACGCTTTGCAACTCCTGACCAAGGAGAAAATTAAAGTCGGCTGGGTTGTGTGCAGGATACGTCGTACAAGTGCCTTAGCTTCGGACACATCTCCTTGAACTGCAAGGAGCTAGATCGAAGCAAACTGTGCTACAAGTGTGGCACTTCTAGCCGTAAGGCGAAAGACTGCCCAAACGAACCCAGTTGGATATTGTGCAAAGATAAGAGACGGAAGTCTGAAGACATGGCTCATATTCCAGGAAGTGGTAGGGGCCAGGAGCTCAAAGAGACACTAAGCAAGAGAAGAGCAAACACATGATTCAAGTCCTGCAGAACAACCTACACCGTAGCTCAACCCCATAAGATTTACTACACCAGGTAGCAAGAGAGAAAAGAGTCGACTTGTTGCTGATATCTGAGCAACACCACAACAAGGAGGAGGCTGGATGGTATTGTGGTCGATCCGGCATCGCCGCCAACTGGGAACGTGATAGTGCTCTACCCACAGTTCGGACTTGCTCCAGCGGAAATTGCTTTATGGTCATTGGATGTACGGATTTGACATTCATAAGCGTCTTTTTCACGCCGAATGAGTCTATTTCATATTTTCATAGCAGGCTCGATGAACTGGATGAAGCTGTCTCGAGCACGGAAGGCCGAATCCTTGTTGGCGGTAACTTTAATGCCAAGGCAATACAATGGGGAATGCCTCTCTCAGACCCGAGAGGAAAAAGAACCCTAGAAATGGCGGCTGGGAGGCAACTTTTCATCAGGAACGTTGGAAACACACCAACTTTTCGACGGGGAGGCTGCTTGGAACTATTTCGGATGTAGCATTTGCTTCAGAGTCCCTAGTGCCTAGGATACACAGACGGAAGGTACTGGAGGACTACTCGGCGAGGGATCACCAGTACATTGCTTTCGAAATTGGCGAGTGTGCTACTCGACGCGTAGCAACCACACCCTCAACTGTAGGTTGCAATATTTCTAGTATAGATGTCGATGCATTTGCCGCAGTTCTTATGAGCGGTGAAACTATGGCAGCAATGGGGGGAGCCTCAGCTGAAAACATGGTGAACTCCACCATGAGGCTCATCAAGAATGCCTGCGACTGCTCTATGCTCAGGCGACGGTCTCGACACAATAAGCCTGGTGTATACTGGTGGTAGGCATAATCGCGGAAAAGCGGAGAGAATGTCACGAACTCAACCGCTAAGTTCAACGTTCACGAAATCGAGACGAGTCACAATCCCGAACGCTGACATACAGGTCGGCCAGAAAACTCCTCCATAGGTTGATTAACTAAAGCAAGGCTCGCTGCTGGCACAATCTCGTTGAGGACATCGATATTCATCCAGTGGGGGCTGGGTTACAAGCTTGCCATGCGGAAATTAGGAGCTGCAAGGAGGCCCTGTGTCCTTGAAGTGAAAAAAATGGACCAGATTGTTAGAGCGCTCTTTTCTATGCATCTTATTCGTCCCGATGATGCAGATGTTGAATTTCCTGTGCTAGACCCAGGCTCCAGGGCCAGACGGTATACCAGCGGAAGTGATACAACTTACACATCAACTTTGCCCAGACAAGCTGCTCACCACTTTCAATGTCTGTCTGCAGTACGGCACATATCCAGACTGTTGGAAAGAGGCGAGGCTCGTGCTGATCCACAAGGGTAATGGGATCGCCGAGCAACTATCTTCATATGGGCCCCTATGTATGTTGAACGCCGCTTGGAATGTGCTCGAGAGGCTCATTAGAGAAAGACTTGCAGGGGCCATCCGAACTGTCGGTGATCTGTCTCCTCAGCAGTACGGCTTCAGGGCTGGTCGATCCACGATCGGTACAATAGCAGAGACAGTGAGTGCGGTCCAGCAGGCAGAAGCCCACAATTACTACTCGAAACGAATAGTACTGCTCATAACACTCGATGTGAGAAATGCCTTCAATTCTGCTAAATGGACAGATATTCTTCGTGCTCTGGAATATTTCAGGGTGCCGAGGTATCTGACGCGGATATTGAAAGACTATCTCAAAAACCGGAAACTCATCTATGACACATTAAGAGGCCGGAGAAGAATTGATTTGACATCAGGGGTAACGCAAGGTTCCGTTCTGGGCCCGGACCTCTGGAATGTCTCTTACGATGAGCTTTTGGGGTTGCAGCTACTGGGGGAGTCAAGACTGGTTCGCTACGCAGATGACGTAGCACTACTAGTCGCTGGACGTACTGTCGGACAGGCGCAACTCAAACTGGGTGCGGTAATACGTCGAGTGAGCGAGTGAATGACAGACCGTGGACTTAGCCTGGCGCTGGAAAATACCGAGGTCGTCGTCCTGACCAAGAAGCGGATCCCTCGTATTATTCCCGTTCGGGCGGAAGAAATGATCATCATGTCAAAAGAATCAATCAGATACCTTGGCTTGATGATTGACTCGAAGATGAGTTTTTTCGAGCAGGTTCGAGCGTCAGCGGATGAGGCTTCTGTGCGAGTATCGGCTCTCAGTCGCCTTATGGCCAACACGCGGGGACCAACCTCGAGCAAAAAACGTCTACTGATGAGTGCAATGGAGTCAGTGCTCTTGTATGGCTCCGAGGTATGGGCTAACGCTCTTAGTAAACAGACGCACCGAAGGCGTCTGGCACAGGTGCAGAGGCAAGGAGCTTTGCGGATAGCGGCTGCACATCGCACTGTCTCTGAATCTGCAGTGCTGGTAATCTCGAGGGTGGTTCCTATGATCGTAGAAGAACCCTAACCTTGTGGCAGCAAATATGGGAAAACGAAACGCGCGACAGGTGAACCGCATGGCTGATTAGTGACTTGGGGCCGTGGTTCTACAGAATGCATGGTGAGACTCATTATTACCTGACGCAACTACTCAGTGGTCACGGGTATTTTCAGTCTTACCTGTATAAGATGGGAAAGTCACCATCCCCAACTTGCGTGTTCTGCTTGGGGACGACGGATGACGCCTGCCATACGTTCTTTACGTGTAATAGATTCACAAGGCACCGTTCGCATCTCTCGGAGAAAATTGGCGTAGTTTCCCCAGAAAATGTAACGGGAAAAATGATGCAATCAAAGGACAATTGGAACTGTGTGTCGCATTACGTACGGATAGTACTTATTATAATGAAGCGCATGATGGATCGCTTGGTGAGGGAGGGGGGATCTCAGTAACAGCAATTAATAGCAATCTATCCGTGCAGAAAGAGGGATTTCCCTTAACCTAAAGGCACCGCTAAACGATGATTAATGAGGGCTAATCCGAAATAATGTGACAAACACATATATCCACTGTCTTTGGTGACCATGTTTTCTCCCTGGTTTTCCTGAATACTTTATTGATTCTTCATAGTGTGGGTACTGACGTTTTATGCGATTTTCAGTTGATTTTGCTTCTTGCTTATATGTAAGAGTTTATCAGAAGATGCGCTGAGTGTTCCTTAGCACAAACTAGTCGGCAAGGATTTTAACATTAAAGTGCACAGAAGACTCGTATAATTGGAATATCTTGTACGTTCTCCGAAAATCACTGTCGCACATTAAAGGAGTCCCAACTACGTTCTCTCTTATATCAAACTTGAACAAGTAGAGCGAGAGATTGCAACACACGAAACGGGCCTACACACTACAAAAGGATTAAAAAAACCTAATGAAAGGTACAAACCACATTCGAATAAATTGCAAAACCTTTCATTATTTGCAAAAAGCTCAATTTCCACCGGAACTTGTTCCCGCGAATCCATCGAAGGAAATATAATTTGTGCCTCGTCTTACACGATTTGTGCTTGGTTTGCGTGTTGAATGTAAACAGATTTATATCGAAACCTTCGTTCCCAATACCAACAATGTAATGAATGGAACGCCGCTACCGTGCCAACCCACAGTTTGTATAATTTGAATTAATATCCAAGCACTTCCACAATATTTCCAAAGATTTCCTTCGAATTCGTTTAGCAACTGAACCAATCTCTAATAGCATTTAAAACATGAAATTGACGGAGGATAAACACTATCAAGTTTCACTGGGCATGAATGGGAGCTTCCACTCTAGGCTCATTACTCCGTGTGTGCTAAGCCCACGCTAGCACAGTTACAATCAATACACATTCATGCTGACCATTCATAATTCATCCAATGATCGTGTTCATTCAATAAAATGAATTGGCGCCAATTTCCACCGAATTCAGTTGAATGGGATATCCTCAGCAAATTTTGCTATGCTTCCGCTCCTCATTAACGACTAGCACAGCGAAATTATAACAAATTCAATACAATAAATAAATTGGGAAAAAAATGAAACAAACTAAGAGTTTCTCGGCCGGAAATGTATGTAGGAACAACAAACGTATCAATGGCGAACCAACAATGTCAGTACTCAAATTATACTGATGTTATGCCGATGTAACTTTCACCTGACATTTTTTTTTTTTGGGTTTTTTTTGGGTTCGCTCCTGCTGCCCGCCGAAATCGATTACTATCGATTTTCATTTTACATTGTCAAGCAACAAACCTAGTCGGCGGCCCATTTCGACCTTTCAGCAATTTTTCTTGATTTTTATGTCTTTTGGCCTTTTGTCAGCCGTTGTCGAAATTAAAATTGCTTGAGTGCGAACACCTTTCTATAATTTATTTAATTCTCTTCGTCGAACGGAACTGGGATCATTGTCAATTCTTGATTATTCGATGTGTGACGACTGTCGTCTGTTTGTTGGTATCGCGTAATTGTTGACGGGGACATCGAGGTGACGACGAAAGCAGCGTTCATAAATTTTGTCGGATCCAATCCAGGAGAAGGGAAATTAAATATTTAATGATTTGCTTACGTGAAAAATGCTAAGGAATATCCGTCGTAAATGCGCAGGGCGACCACCATCGTGGAACGTTCAATATCTATGAGCTGGTGAAATTACCAAAAAAACAAGAATTAAATTGAAGTCCAAGCTTTAATTTGAAAATAAAAAACAGTCAACGCTAGTCAAACAACGAATTTCTCGATTTGCTCGTCAATGTAAAATCCAAATTATCCACAGCAGGAGCCGCATTCAAAGTTGAAAGTTAATTCTTATCGAAACCACTTTAAGTGCATTTGTACAAAATTAACATCCCCAAGGCTAAGTTATAGGTTTAGTTGTTCTAAAGGTCAAGACGCTCGTATGTACGCACATATGCAACAGTTCTTCACTCATGTCTCCTTGTTTTCTTTGTTTTCTTGCTTCGCTGCCACTTTTTCGGGGTTTTCTTTCCCAACCGAGTGATTTTTGTGCGATAAGCAATTCACAATTCAGCATAGGTAGATAATACCGAAAAACGTATTACGTACACTGGGCAACCTTTCGTAATTTATGCAACTTCCTGTTCTTCTTTCACCGGTCAACATATAAAATCGACAAAAAGGTGATACTTAACGCTGGCGTGTACGCAAGAAAAAATTAAACATGCAATTCTTATGTTTACGCGAACGATCAAACCGAACACTAATTTTAATGAGAAGGCTGCGGAAGGAAACGAAAGTCATAAAGATTATCATGTTGAGATTAATGCCAAGCTAATGGCCCAAAAGGATGGTGCTCTGATGGCTTTCCGAATAGAGTTGTGATGAAAGTAGATGAACTGTTTTCTTTAAGATTGTGATCACATGCGTTTGCTACTTGCAGCCGTTTCTTGGGCCAGCATCTTTACTTACTTAGATATGGATAAAATCGCGAAAAACAAGATATTTTGACGTCGAAATTCAAAGAGAAAAATGATGCCTGATATCGGATGTTCTTGTGCCTATCGATTGGTCGACTCAAAACATAGGATTTTCCAGTAGGGGAGAAGTGGCATGTAGGAGCCAGATTTTGAAGGAGCCACTTCTATTATTTCGGTAGTTTAGGAACGGTTTTGGTTGGGGATTTTATTTTTAAGTGGCAACACTAATTTCTCGTTACCCACAAACATTTGACAGTTCGCCGATATCAACGGACGCCGGTGTATTGAGTTAAAGTTTTTGGCGCCAAAAAGTAAGTATTTTACTTCATTTAAGTTGTTTTTTGGTATTTTACTGTAAACAAATATAGGTACATGAATTGTAGACTGAGTTTGTGCACATGTTTGGCTTTGCAGCTGCATAAAAACTGAGCCGCGAAAGTTTTGATATTGTTGTTATTTTTAAGGTTATATTTTTTTAAGAATAAGTTTTGAGCGAGCCGGGTGAATGGGCTTATTTGGGCTTATTTATTTGCTTCAGATATTGCATTACGGAGAAGCCTGGTCTAAAAAAACGAAAAAGACCCGAAAAATGGGTAATTGAAGAATCAGTCAATGAAATTTTGGAGAAAGGTCAGTCTATAAACAAAATTGCACTTGCTTTAAATATATCGAGAGCTTACTCAGCTAAAATAGTTAAAAAGGTAAAATTTTCTGGTGAATCATCTTATAAACACTGTCCTGATATAGGAAATAAGCGTATTTTCACAACAGACCAGGAAAATATGCTTGCGAATTATTTAAAGACTGCTTCTAAAATGTGCTATAGTCTAACAAGACATCAAACTAAGAAGCTGGCATTTGATTACGCCATGGCCAACGATATTTGCCCGGATAAATGGAAGGAAATTAAAACTGCAAGTAATGATTGGCTCAAAGGATTTATAAGCAGACATAACGATTTGGCTGTGAGAAAACCTGAAAGCACTTTTCTAGCCCATGCAACAAGTCTTAATAAAAATAATGTAAACACGTTTTTTGAGAAACAAAGCACTGTTTTACGCAAATACAATTTTTCTCCCTATATGATTTTTAACGCCGACGAAACAGGCTGCAGCACCGTCACCAATCCTCCTAAAGTCATAGCTGAAAGAGGTTCGAAACAAATTGGGCAAGTTACCTCAGCTGAACGAGCAGCATTGATGACAACTCTGTTCTTTATTAATGCTGCTGGTGGTTTTTTACCGCCTATTTTTGTGTTTCCTAGAGTAAACTATAAAGGTATTATGTTAAATAATGGTCCGCCTGGAGCTCTAGGGTTGGCTCAAGCTTCTGGATGGATGACTGAGGACTATTTTGTTAAAGCGCTTGAACACTTTATGATGCATATTAGGCCATCAAAAGAGAATCCAGCATTGATATTGATGGATAATCACAGCTCTCATGTGAATCTTAAAGTGGTCAAAACAAGATACCGCATTGCCATGAATGAATGGATGTTGTCAAACCCTGGTAAAACGGTGACTATTTATCAAGTTGGACAATTTGTAAAAGAAGCATATCTCTCAGCTTTTAGCCCTCAGAATATAACACAAGGATTTTTGAAAACAGGAATTTACCCCTTAAATTCTAATATATTTGATGAGGAAGAATTTTTATCTTCATATGTGACTGATAGACCTGATTCATCACAGTCAAACGATGGTACTGAGTTGAACTTAGACAAAGAAAATATTAAAACCAACTTAACCAACAAACCAACTCTGCCCTCTACAAACCCACCTGAAGCTCACGAAGAAAATGAGGTTGTAACAGATCAGAATATCAGACCATCTCTTCATTTAACCTCTACTCCTACGGTTGCGATGCCGAGTACTTCAGGGCAACAAATTATACCACCGGAAACAATAAGACAATTTTCTAAAGCGGGGCCAAGACAAAACACGACACGCAATAAGAGAAAAATGTCCTCTGCCATCGTAACTGACACTCCCGAAAAGAAAAAATTAGAAGAGAAAGAGGGTGCAAAGGATGCAAAGAAACCAAAACATATTATTAAGAAACTGACTACAAAACAGTCCATAAAAACCCATAATAGAAAATCAACAATAAATCAAGAAAATTCCGTACTGCAAGGTGACTCTGATTCGTCTGACTCTATCGTATTGGCTGAAGTAAGAAAAAAGGTTGTTCGAAGAAAAACAAACTCCAAAACAAAGAAAAGTAGTGATGATTGCGTAGTTTGCAACAAAACACATGAAAACAGTGATCAAGATTAGTTTAAGCGCAAAATTTGTTCTGGTTGGGCTCATGAATCCTGTGGCATTAAGGGGAAATTTAATTTCTTTTGCAAGACATGCTTCTAATTTCAAGAAAATGACATTATATTCTAAAGTCCCTAAAATGTCTGAATCTTAAACTTAAGCAAATTGATAGTTAAGATTTTGAAGCTTAAAGTGAGCAATATTTTTTTTTTTTTTGAGTTCTTAAAGATTTGACGATGTTGTTTTTGATAGAAGATATTATTTTTTTATCTTGTTAAATTTTTGAGATTGTTATTAATAAAAAATAATCCTTCTCTAATATGTTAAGATTACATATATTATAATAGGTATGACTGAATAATATGTTAAGATTAAAGCGTTTTTTTAAAACGACTTAAAATGACTGATAGAAATAAAAATTTGTTAAAAAAGTCATTAGTTTATAAAAAGGATTTGTTAAAATTGTCTTTTTGTTTTTTTTTATAGGGCAATAATTATTACTTTGCATAATTTTCACAGACTGGCTCGTCGTCGTCGTCGTCGTTGTAGCACTACAGCCCATTTCGGGCCTTGGCTTCCCGTAGGTGTCGCCTCCAGTTGTCTCGGTCCATCGACCGCGTCCTCCAATTTCGGAATCCGAGTAGCGTGCTGCTATCTTCGTCTACAGAGTCGGACCAGCGCTTTCTTGGCTTTCCCAATGGCCTGCGTCCCTCAGTTTTTCCGACAAATACCTTTCTAGGTATCCGATCTTAATTCATTCGCTGCACATGGCCAGCCCATTGCAGCTTCCGCAGTTTTTTTCTATTCTACGCTTTATTTCCGCCGTTTCATTACCATCTTTCACTAGTTTGGAGCCAAGATATGTAAATTCGTCCACATTTTCCAGGTTGAATTCGTTGATTGTTATGTTCTGCCGGTTGGGGGTGTTTCTCCTGGTTTGTATCATAACTTTTGTTTTGGACTCGTTGATTTGCAGCCCCACCCGCTTCGCTTCTTGGTCTAGTTTGAGCAGGAGTTCCTTGGTAGATGAAAAGGATCTTGACAGGATACTGATGTCATCCGCATAGGCTACAAGTTGGTTCGATTTGTATAGTAGTGTTCCTTTCGTATCCACAGGTAGTTTCCGTACGACGTATTCTAGAGCTAGGTTGAATAGCAGTGGAGCCAGTCCATCGCCCTGCTTCAATCCTACCTTTGTCTTCGAAGATGTTTGACGACTCTGCTGTTCTTGAGCCGTGCGTAGGATTAAGGAGCTCCATGAAATAGGCAGCCCATCTTTCCTTAATCCTATCGTCGTCAGCAATGATGTTACCGCTTTCATCTTTACAGAGTGAAGTCTTGGGCTGATATCCTAGTCTTAAGCTTTTCACTACTTTGTAGGCGTTTCTCGATCTATTGCTCGCTAAATTTGCATCTATTGACCTTAATTGGTCATCAAAATATTTTCTTCTTTTATTTCTAATAATCTTATTGGCTACTCGTCGGAGGTTCTCGTAAGTTTCCCTCTTCGTCCTGGTATTTCTATTAAAATATTCTTTATACGCCTGGTTTTTCTTTTCTAACGCATTCTGGCATTCATCATCAAACCAGTCATTTCTTCTGTGCCGGGCTATATACCCAATCGACCGTTCTGCTGTGCTTTTAATTGCTCCTTTCACATCCATCCATAGCTCGTTACTTGTCTTTTTAGACATATCTTGGAGGATAGGAGCTAGTTTGTTTTCAAGGGAGTCATGAAAATCTTTAGCAATTGACTCCGTTTGTAGCTTTTCGATGTCAAACTTTTGTATTGGACTGGTTTTCGTATTAAACACCTTTGACAGGCGACATCAAAACGTTGATTTGACCAGGTAGTGGTCCGAGTCACAGTTTGCTCCACGGAATGTTCGGACGTCCAGTATGCTAGATGCCCACCTCTGTTGAACGAGCACATGGTCGATTTGGTTGAAGGTGTTGCCATCTGGAGATGCCCAAGTTATTTTATGAATGCGTCGGCGTGGGAAGTACGTTGAACTAATAATCATATTTCTGCTACAAGCAAAGTCAATCAGGCGCTGGCCGTTGTCGTTACTGCTATCCTGAAGGCTGTGGCCTCCTGTAGTTCCCCGATGGATATGTTCATTGCCAATTTTTGCATTGAGATCACCTAGGATTATTTTGATGTCGTTTATGGGCAATGAGTCGAAGAGGCATTCTAGGTGATTGTAGAAGGCGTCCTTCACTTCCTCGTCCTTATCTTCTGTCGGGGCGTGGACATTAATCAGCCATATCTTGAAAAATTTAGTTTTGATGCCGATCGCACACATTCTCTCGTTTATTGCTTTGAAGTCGATAACGTGTGACTTGAATTCCCTATCCACAATAAATGCTACTCCGAATTCTCGGCTTCCTCCAGACTTCCCACTTTTAAATAGTGTGTGCGATCTTATGTCCTGTATCTCAGTACCAATCCATTTCGTTTCCTGGATTGCCAGCACATTTAGTTTGTATTCACTGGCCTGTTGTAATAATTCTTTAACAGCGCCAGGTTTGTTGAGTGATCTGACTTTCCAGGATCCAATTGCGTAGTCCTTATTTCGTTTGCGGGGTCGTTTCCGTTGTTCCGATCCAATCCGAGGCTCCCTTACAGGTTCCAAAACAATTTTCGATTTTGCAGGGACCAGTTGTTAGCCCATCGCCCAACCTTCGTTCCGAAGGCGTGGTTATTACATTCCTGTTATCACGCGCAGGAAGTCGCGCTCACCCTCTTGCATCAGTCTTCATAAGAAGTCCAGCGGCCACCAACGTGGAGGTTGCAAATAGGATTCGGTAGCAGGGCTGTTGGAGTTGCCTATTTCAGTTTCGGTTTTAGTGCATCCCATGGGGAACCAGTAAACCCAGTTCAGCGCCGATATTATCGCTACCATTGACCGCTCATTCTTTCACAGACTGGCTCATTCATAACTTTTGGTGTCTCTTTCAGTACCGAAAAGTTATGAAACAGCCATAAGACACATTTTTTTAGAAATGAATATTTCACTGATTTTTGTAATGTGTTTAAGGCAATTTCGTATGAAATTACCTACTTTAATAAATAAATAATAGTTTGACAAAAAAAATCATCATTTCTTTCATTAAAAGTATATTTCTTTGCTCCGTTTAGTAAACTGGCTCTTTCGTACCACTTCTCAACTAGAGCGCTACTCCCTTATTATGTGGGACGATTTTTGTGATTTGTCCATACCACGGAGGGGACACTTTCTGAAATTCCGAAGGTATTTATGCTTCTTCTCAACGCAATGAATTGTGATATGACGGAGTAATCTTTTAATAATTTACTTTATATAATCCAAATTTCTACTACAGTGAAAGCTCTAAATAGGGGACAGCTATGGTGGCTCAATTATTGTCCGCTAATGAGAGGTGTCCTTAAAGTAGAGGTTTATTAAATTTTGTTTATGTAAACGTATACATAAAACAGTAAGCGCCTACATATTCGTGTATATAGATGTAATAGTGGTACATTGGTTCAAATTAAAATACATACAATGCTTTTATTGAAAAATGGTTTTATTGAACTGAATTTACATACTGCAAAAACTTACATAAGGAATTTCACTCACAAAAGTTGATAGATTTATGGATAATCCTCGTCACCAATTTCAACGAACGTATTCCATTAAAAAATAAAAACCTAATAATTACCTACACCATTTGCTTAATCCCTATTTAATCCCTGAGTTTCGTTTTTTCGTAATTTTATTCAAAACATCCATTAAGGAGGAGTAACCGTTTCCTAAGTCCCGATTTAACCACACTTCAGCTGGCTCCCTCGATATTATTAAACTTTCATATGCGTCCATTTTATACCATTGATTGATTTCCTACACCAATTCCACATCACGTTCTCCTTTGCTATGCTTTTCATCTAAAATGTGCTTTGCAACCGCTGATTTAACCTGATCTTTGCTCCTATTATTTCGTAATATTTTTTCCGCCTCCTTCACATGCTCCTTCAACCTCGTATTGATCAACCTTTTTGTTTATCCTATGCAGGTTTTTGGGCACTGTTATTGACATGTTATTTTATAAATCCCGCTTACTTCATTATTTGATTTTTTATCTTTTAGGGTAGGGTGCCCCAAGTCTGCGCAGAAGCTAAGATTGCGCAGTACCCATATTTCGAAAGCGAAATGACATTTGCGGCTAACCTCAGTCGCGTTCAGGCCCATTGCCATGAGCAAGTGCACTGCCGGAAAGAAATTCAAAAACCTATCAAAACGGTAACGCAACGGTAACGGCAAGGTAAGTTTGAAGTTAAATATTGATTTCGATGTTATTTTTTCTCAATTTGAAACTATAATGACGTAAAATCCTAAAGTACTATCAAAGATCTGGTCATTGTTTTCGTTCGCGTGATTATTACTTCTACAGCCGGAGAGTGGCATAATTTTTAATATTTTCAATAGATGGCGTCCGAAGTCCAATTATATTCCCTAAGACTGCGCAGAGTAACGGTCCGTAAAACTGCGCGCGCAGACTTACCCTACCATAATTTTTGATTTAATATAACAATCTCAAATATTCATTTTCAGAATGCCTAATCAAAGGAAAAGGACTTCAGAACGTTCGCTGTGTCCTCAATCTATTTTAGAAGAAGCTAGTCGACGAATAGAAAATGGTGAAAGCAAAAGGAAAGTTGCATTGTCATACGGGATGAAAGAAAGTACTTTGCGGTATCGCCTGAAGAGAGAAAAAGCTGCAACAAAGCTAGGTAGATATGATGCAACTCTTTCTCCAGAAATGGAACAGGAATTTTGTAATTATTTGGAAGATCTCGACAACATGTTTCAAGGAATGACTGCTAAGAATTTATAGGCTGCTGCCTATGAATTTGTGGTGAAAAATAATATTCCTCATCGTTTTAATACTGAAAAGAAAATGGCAGGAAAACACTGGCTTCGTGGATTTCTTAGACGGTACCCAGATTTTTCGTTAAGACGTCCGGCTTCCACAAGTATTGCTAGGGTGATGGGTTTTAACAAACCACAATGTGAGAGGTTCTACGAAAATCTGGCAGAATTGACGGACAAGTATAAGTTTCCTCCAACTTCCATTTATAACATGGATGAAACTGGTATGTCTACCGTGCCCAACAATCCTCCAAGGGTCATATCGAAAAAAGGAAAGCGTTCCGTTAATAAGATTTCAAGCGCTGAAAGAGGGACGAACGTAACCGTTGTTAATGCTATGAGTGCGTCTGGCCACTTTATCCCTCCTGCTTTTATATTTGGTCGCAAAAGAATGAAAGCTGAATTGCTGGATGGCGCACCACCAGCATCTATTGGAATGGTATCTGACACAAGTTTTATTAATAGTGAACTTTATTTGAACTGGCTAGTTCACTTCAAAGACCACACAAGACCAGCTAAAGAAAACCCTATCCTTCTGGTGCTTGACAATCATGTATCGCATTGTACAATTGGGGCTGCAGACTTTTACCGAGCAAATAACACAATAGCTCTTACCCTGCCTCCACACAGCAGCCATAAGATGCAACCACTAGACAAAGGTTTTCATAGTGCGTTGAAAATATATTTTGCGAGCGAATGTGAGAATTGGATGAGAAACCACCCTGGCATAGCTATAACTGCTTTTCAGATGACGTCTCTGTACACTCCAGCTTTTAATAAAGCAGCCACAGTTGGTTGTGCTGCTGAATATTTCAAGGTGTCCGGGATCTACCCATACAATCCAGATATCTTTACAGATGCAGATTTTCTTCCTAGTGCTGTGACTGAAAGAGAAATTGATGATAACAACTGTTTAGAGTCGCAACAAGAGAATCCTCAAGAAGCAACACCCCAAGAACAGAGAGAACCTGTGATGGATATTGAGCCTCGTGATTCTGTTTTAAACAAGGAGCCCGAAAAATCAGCAACTCCCAGTGTCAATTTGCCAGAAACTGAGAATGTTTCTGCACAAACAGAAACTCCAGCCCAACCAGTTGTTGTGACTCCTGATTCAAGGCAAAAGAGAAGCGTCGACGTTTCTCCAGCTGAAACAAGTGGTGATATCTTCCAAGTTCCTGCAGCTGTACCATCTTGCAGCAATAAATCAACAGCAATCAAAGTAAAACTACAAGATATTTACCCAATACCTAAATCAGATGTTAGAAAGAAAGCAAACAAGAGAAAACATAAGAAATCTGAAATACTTAGTGGTTCCCCGTACAAACAACAGCTTTTAGAAGAGAATAAAATGATGAAGATTCCTAACAAAAAAATTAAAAAAGTTTGCAAAAGCCTACGAAACCTAAAAAAAAGAAATGGTCTTGCGATGGTTGTAATGAGGAGTATAAGGAGCCGATTACAGAAGATTGGATCGGTTGTTCTGTTTGTTCTGAATGGTGGCATGAGAAATGTACAGCCTACAATGGCAATGGACAGTTTAAGTGCGATTTATGTGCTTAAAATAACTTTTTCTTTTCTAATTCTTAATTTTATGTTTATGTTCTTTATGCGCAATCTTAACGATCCCAGTGCGCAATATCCAGGGACCCGTAGTGGTAAGATTGCGCATTTACATTTTTGTATTTTCCCTTAATTACTCCCAAAGTTGTTACCAAATATTTGATTTAAATTAAAATTATTAAACTACATTAATGTAAGTCTAAATAAAAATAAAGATGATTATATTAGATTATTGTTTAATTATTCTACAGCTTATCAAACCTTAAGTGCGCAGACTTGGGGCACCCTATCCTACTCCTGCCAATATTGATTTTAATGGTAGGTGTCTACACGATGTGACAACTTGAATACTGTAGGTTTTTAATATTTTCTTAATTATGGTCGTTAGTGGTGGGTGTGGAAAAGACCGCCTTGTATTTATATCTCTATTTCTACTCTGCATGAATAATGTCGTGTATCGATCTTTCAATAGTTTTCTCGACGTTTTTGCGATAATTTATTCAATTTTATTAATAAGGTACCCATTTTTTTTCGCTGTATCTAATGTGTAATCTCGTTCCTTATTGAACTCATCTTCACTCATCGGAATTGTCCATAATCTATGAGCCATCGAATTATAAACAGCCATTTTATGTTGGTACGAATGATCAGAATCATAGGTAATCGTCCTTTGAGTGCTCGTGGTTTTTCGGTAAATTCCAAACTCTACCTTCTTACCGCGTCTTTTTATCAGAATATCCAAGAATGGTAGTTCGGAGTTTACTTCTACTTCACACATGAATTTAATGTTTTTATGGATTGTGTTTAATTTTTCACAGATTTGATAAATTTCTTCCTCTTTTACGACCGCAATAACATCATCCACATATCTCCACCATATTCTGGGCATTCATTGGCTATTTTCAATTTTTTCCTCAAAATGGCTCATGAACACTTCGCTCAAAAGGGGCGATAAGGGGTTGCCCATAGCCGTACCCGCCTTCGTTTTGAAGTATTTACCCCTAAAGGTGAAGTAATTCTCGTTCATCCATACCAACGCTAATCTCGAATACTGTCTAACTTTTCGTTTCCAATCTCGGGTACCACTTCTTTTTTCGAGCCATTCTTCGAATGGCTCGCTTCTCTAACCGGGATGCTATGAAAAAGGGTTTTTACATCGAATGAATCTAACTTTTCATCCCGTTCAATGTTGACCCCTTGAAGTTTTTCGCTGAGTTCCACAGTGTTTCTAATTGAACTACCACCTATATTCATTCCTAAGCTCTCAACTTCCTTGATTAGCCATTTCGCGATATTGTATGTGGGTGAATTGGTATCAACTATGATTTCTCGTAATTCATTCCCTGAATTATGACCTTTTGGCTGGCAGCTTATTCGCGGTAAGGACGGATTTGGCATTTTTAAGCGACCCATATTTTCAAAAATAGTGCTCGCTTCTTTCAATGCTTTGTCAACTCTTTTGATAGATTCTGGCTGTGGATCATGTTTTAATTCTACATAATTTCCTCATGACAGTTTCTCGTATGTCAATTTTTCATACTCATGTTTATCCATAATAACCATTTCGTTGCCCTTGTCTGCTTTTAAGTAATACACTTGTTTAGTTTTAAGATGTTTAATTATTTTCCATATGTTGTTGCTTCGCTTATTATCTGGGTGTTGTTTTACCAATTCTTTGCTTACTGTTGATCGGATATTCTGTTTACCCCCATGACTTTTATTGTTGCTTCCAAGTCCACTATAATGTCATCCATTGGTGGCCAGTTCTTGATGGCAATATTCAGGCTCCTGTTTAAAACCTCCATTTCATCATTTGTAAAATTTGCACTTGACTTATTAATCACGAAATCAGGGATTATTACCACTTTTGGCTTATACAGTAGAACCTCGATAACTCAAACCTCGGTAACTTCAAAAAATAATATGTTGCCTTCCCATCAGAACCCAAAACCTCAATAACTTAAACTACGCAAACTCTATAACTTAAATAAGTAATTTCTGTATTGACCCTCAGTTACTTAAAGAAATGTTTCCACAACCTCTATGACATAAAATTGTTTGTCAATGAGTCATTTTGAAAAAGTGTGCAAAACAAAATTTTTCGGTATTTATTGCTTGCACGTGTTCACTAGTTAAATTATTAACGTAAACGAGACATATGGCGGCTATTGTTTGCTTCTTCGAAATTCTTTAAAGCTTTGCGGCGGTTAGCCTTAAGACAACGGATTACTTGGAGCATAAGTTTTTGAGCATTGTCCTGGGAACATCGCTTTACCTACTGTGTGATAAAACTGGCTTAAAATGAGTTCAAAAAGAAAACTAACAACACTCACATACGCTGACAAATTAAAAGCTATAGAAGCAGTGAAAAATGGATTGAAAAGGAAAGAAGTTGCGGCTCAGTTTGGGATACATGAGGGTACATAATCAATCATCATTAAAAAAGAAGCTGAAATCTTGAAGACACAAGAATCAGGCGAAAGTCTTCAATCTAAAAGACGAAAACTTGCCGAATCCCCTAATTTAGAACAATGTTTGTTTACGTGGTTCAAACAGTGTCGAAACGAAAACATCAGTGTTAGTGGACCCATACTGAAAGAAAAAGCCGAAGAGTTCGCTAATTCGCTGAAAATCAAAAATTTTAAAGCCAGCAATGGCTGGTTAGAGAATTTTAAGAAACGACATGATTAAGCCTTTGAAAAAATGTGCGGCGAAAGTGCGAGCGTAAGCAAATTAGTCTGCCAAGAATGGAAATCTGAATTACATAATTTAATGAATGGTTATGATCCCAATGATGTTTTTAACCTGAAGAAACGGGTCTATTTTTCAAATGTCTTCCTGACAAAACATTAACATTCAAAATGAAAAATGTCATGGAGGAAAGCACAGTAAAGAACGACTTACGATTCTCCTTTGTGCAAATTCTACGGGCACGGAAAAACTGAAACCTTTAATTATAGGCAAGTCAACAAAACCTCGGTGCTTTGCAGGCCTAAAATCACTACCCATGGATTATGAAGCCAATAAAAAAGCATGGATGACAGCCGAACTTTTTAAAAAATGGCTCATTAGCATAGATAAGCAAATGGTAACCTAAAATAGAAAAATTATTCTGTTTATCGACAACTGCACAGCAGACGGGGACATAAGCACAGTTGGGTCAAACATTACTTTTGAAGACTTCGTTACTTGCGATGATGAAGTAGTCACATTAGGGACATTAACAGAAGAAAAAATATTGGAATCAATAAACAACTGCATTGAAAGTGATAAAGACGATGATTTTAATGACGAGCCAGAAACTTCATCTACGAGCGTATCAATCAACGAAGCAAAAAGAGCTTTAACAACTGTACGATCATTTATAGAGCAGTGTAGCAGCATAAAAGATAATGTATTCTCCTCTCTATTTGTCATTGAAAATCAAATCGATTTAGAAACTGTGAATTGTTTAAAACAAAAGAAAATCACAGACTTTTTTAATTAGACTAAACCTTTCATTGTGGTTTTATTTTTATGTAACGTGTGCAATGTGAATAAATAAATATGATCATTTAAATTTCTGTATTTCATTGAACCAATCCTTCTGACGCATTCGAGTAAAAATGGGAACAAGGGTACATACATACATACATGTGTACATACCTACCACTATATTAACCTATCCCTAACATAGACCCTTGATAACTTAAAACCTCTATAACTTAAAATATTTTGTGTTTCCCTTGGACTTTAGCTTATCGAGGTTCTACTGTATTTGGTGTTACCTTGCGTTACCGTCCCTTTCGGATGCTTTTCTGCAATCAATTTTTCCAGCTTATGATTGTGTATGAGTCTCTTCCTTATCTGCTCGCATTCCGTTGCCCTAGCGATTTTATGAATTAAGGTGTTTAACACTCCTTTATTTTCTTATTTCGCTAGCTTTAGATGTGCATGGTAAGTTTTTAGTGTTATGGAGGCTAGCTTTTTGTACATCACCTTTATACTTAACTTTATAAGGTTTCTTTCTACGAGTTTCTTTTGGTTGAAGACTCCAGGTAAATGTGATTTGACAAAAACTTTATGTGAAATCGGGGAGTAAATGAGAGTAAAGAGTAGAGCAAGCTGCTGGCGAGAACTTGTGGACGATGTGAACAGGGATCCATGGGGGCTCGGCTACAAGTTAGTGTGGCGCAAGCTCGGCTCCTCACGGAAGCCGTGTTTACTTCAAACAGACAAGATGGACGGCATAGTGCAGGAGCTTTTTCTAACTCATCCTGTCCGTGTTGATGCTGCCCACGAGGTAGATTCAAACGAATGTCCATCATTCATTCATCCAAGGCACCTGGACCAGACGGTATTCCAACCGAGGTGCTACAAATGGTTTTCCACGTTTGCCCTGATTTGCTACTCAATGTGTTTAACGCTTGCCTTAGAGAAGGTGTATTCCCATCTCGCTGGAAGGTGGCGAGGCTCACATTGATCAGCAAGGGGAAAGGGGACACGGGGCTGCCATCTAAATACCGGCCACTTTGTATGCTGGACACAGCCGGGAAAGTGTTTGAAAAGCTCATCAAGAGAAGACTCACTGACGCAATTCGTGCTGCAGGGGACCTATCTCCTCGGCAATATGGCTTTAGAGCAAAGTGATCCACTTCCGATGCCATCATGGAAGTGGTGAATGCAGTCCGTCGAGCCCAAGCGTACAAAACTGATTCCAAACGAGTTATCTTGCTAGTGACGCTTGACGTCAGGAATGCCTTCAACTCCGCCAGATGGTCAGATATTCTTGGTACATTGGCAAATTTTTTCCGATTGCCAGGGTATCTGATGCGGATTTTGAGGGATTACTTAAAGGACCGCAGTCTGCTCTATGACACGCAAGATAGGTGGCGCAGTATGGAGATAACGTCTGGTGTAGCGCAAGGCTCCATACTGGGACCAGACTTGTGGAACGCCTCATACGACGGACTATTGAGGCTTGAGCTGCCAGATGAGTCGCGCTTAGTCGGCTATGCAGATGATATAGCAGGACTGGTCGCCGGACGCACAACATGCGCAGCGCAGACTGGGAATGCTAATGCGTTAAGTGAGGGAACGGATGACCCCCCGCGGGTTCAGTTTGGCACTAGAGAAAACCGAGGTGGTCATTCTCACGAAAAAAAGAATTCCCACGGTAATTCCTTTGCAGATCGGAGATGCGACTGTTGAGTCCAAACTTGCAATAAAATATTTGGGACTATTGATCGATTCCAAAATGAGCTTTTCGGAACACATCAGGGCAACGGCGAAAAAGGCCGCTATAGGCGTCTCAGCTCTAAGTCGGCTAATGTGCAACATCGGTGGGCCCACACCGAGCAAATGCTGTACAGTCTGTGCTACTGTATGGCTCTGAGGTTTGGGCCGGAGCTCTCAGTAAGGAGCTGTACCGAAAACGCTGGGCCCAGGTACCAAGACGAGGAGCTTTGCGGGTTGCGTCTGCATACCGCACTGTCTCTGAGTCAGCGGTGTTGTTGATCGCAGGAGTGATACCCATCGCCCTCTTTGCTAGGGAGAGACGGAGAATTTATGACCGAAAAGTGGAGGGCTCAAGATATGCTGTTATATATATATATATATATATAATAAATTACTCTCGGTCAATACTTACTGCCAAAAAATGTACAATGGATAACCTTGGGCGCGGGGGCTGGGGGGGGTCTCCTTTCCAGCAGTCCTCCTCCCGCTGGAGGGAGATTTCTCTAGGCTGACGGCAACCTAGGGGGAAGCAAAATGAGGCCTAGCCCGAAGTAATGTGTCAAACGGTTCCAGGCTAGAGTCTCTTGACAGGGGGGGGGGGGTAGGGTGTTTAGTGGATAGTCTGGTAGCATGCGCTGCTAGGAGTCCCACACTCCGGGCGTAAATTGCCTTCACCCCCCCCCCAATCCAAAAAAAAAATGTGAAATCGGGGTAACTCCTTCCAATAAACGACGCATATATGAAAGTTTAATCATATCGAGGGAGACAGCTGAAGTGCGGTTAAATCAGGACTTAGGAAACGGTTACTCCTCCTAAAATAAGCGTGTATAAATAGATAGGATTAGTAAAATAAGATATGTTAGTTTGCACTGAGGATGGAATAGGCGTACATTCCGAAACCCGCGGTGTTTGCTGAAATAAAAAAAAAAAACAACGAACAATAAAGGAAGCTATTGTTTTTATTTTTTAATTGATAGATTTGATTTGAAGATTATTACAATGTAGTTTTACCATAGCAAAATTGGGTTTCAATAAAACAAATACATAATAAGAGAGCAAACTGAAGAAATGTCTAAGTACCAGCGGGTATAAAAAAACTTTCTAAAGTTAATTGCCTTACATTTTTTTGATGACTAGACTCTAAAAGGATCTGCGCATCTGCTACCAATTTAAAACTTTCAGGGATGTTCCGATATAGGAAGTATTGTTTAATTTTTGGCATAGAAGTCACAGCTTCAGCATATGTTACTTTTTCTTGACCCTCCAAGCCTTCGGTTTCTTCAGGGTCTAGCTCTTCAGGATGTTCGCTTTCCCCTTCAGGACGTTCGCTTTCCCTTACATCATTAATTATTGAATCTAGGTCAATGCATTGATTATCCGTAGACACATTTTCATCTATGGAGATGTAGTCACAATTATTGCAGTTACCTAGCACTTGAAGTTGGTCACGAATTCCTTCTGTTTCTTCATTTTCTTGAATGTCATTTACATTTGGCATTTTCAATCCCGCTTTGATGAAAAAGTTACGAGCTGTGATATATGGATGAACTAATCCGAAAAATTCCATCGACTGAAATAGATTTTTCAACAGCTAAATAATCTGTATGCGAGTCTATTTTTGAAATTAAATGATTCAAAATTTTTTTCCTGTAATGAACTTATTATGATTTTTTTATAATGCCTTGATCCCGTGGTTGACATCTTGAAGTTGTTTGAGGCGGTAAGAAAACCATTTAATATTTTTTAACTCTGGGCTCGAATGGGAAGAAGCATTGTTTAGCAGCAATAAAAATTTCCTTACCAATCTTCCCATTTTATTGAAAGTTTGTCGAGTCATCCATGCCTTTTTATTGTGCTCCCACTGAACACCTAACTTGCTAGGATCTACGATTTTGAAAAAGAGTGGCTTTTTTGATTTACCTATCACCAAAGGAACTTCGAATTCACGTATCATGTTGACACACAAAAGCATCGTGAGCCTTTCCTTTGAAATTTTGCCGCCAGAACAGGAGTCTCCTTTAAGAACCATGGTTTTGTTTAGAAGTGCACGATAATATAAACCGGTCCATCAATCCATCAATAGCCATAAAATAGATCGACAATTTCCTTTGTCCACTCTTCTGCTGAACCTTCTGGAACTGAATTACTTTCATCAAAAATCTATTTGTATTTGATGTTGTGTTGACTTCGAAATTTTTCAAGCCATCCATTCGAAGCCTTAAAATTACTTTTTTTTTTTGTTTTGCTGCCAATTCTTTTACCCTTTCCTGCATAATTGGACCAGAGATCGGTATGTTTGCAGCTCGAGCACGACTCAACCATTCGATTAAATATGAATCAATTTCACTCACCCGTGAAAAGCTGGTAACTTTTGAATGAATGTTCTTGTTTTCCTATATTGCCACAGTTTCTGGATTTCAACAGGATTCGTCAAAACAATTGACACTACCGATTTACTTACATTCAATTTTTTGGCTAATTCCCTTACACTTGGCCGGCCACTTTTTTCGTATTCATCAATGATTTCCTTTTTTTTCTTTTACTGAAAAACTTTTACGTGTTGGAGACATTTTGTTAGTTCAAAGATTTTCAATAAACTGGTTCAAAATGAAAATAAATGTTCACCCTACGCAATATTCTGTAGAAAAGATGAGAAAAGGGGGAAGGACAGGAAGTGACAGGAGAAGTTTACTGAGTATTAGATGAATTGGACCAAAGACTAAAGCATTCGCGGAAAATTTTTGAAACAAATTTTACACTGTCCTTTAAGTTGAGGTCTTCAAACCCATTTTCAGGCAATTTTTTCTGTCCGAAAAAAGAGTGTCCCTGAAAAAAAGGTTTCAAAAGCATTGTTTCCGTATATCTAGCGCCAGTGTAATTTAAAGTTGTCGCATAAGCAGAGGTGTCCTTTAAAGGGAGTGGTTCTTAACGAGAGGTTTCACTGCATCTCATACCGTAAGTGGAACACCATGGTAACAAATGCAAAGTGTGTTTGAATTTCCAGTTTATTTTCATAAGGTATTCTCAGCAGTTTTCCGGGATCTAGACCGAGAAAACTAGGAATTTCTTTACAAAGTATTGTTGAATTTTTGTACAAAGAAGTTTTGTACAAAGACTATAAGTGTGTGGCGAATCTGCTTTGCCGATCTACAATCTCGCCTACTTATTCTTGCTATTCTATTAAAAAATAAAAATAAAAGAAACATTAAATTAATAATAAAAAAGTTGACAGGAAAATAGAAAAACAATACACGCGTTTTATTCCAGCGAATATGATTTCATTTTTTTACCTTTATATTCAACTTAATCTCTACTAAAGGATCCAATTTGAGATCCATAGACTCCGTTAGCTATATTGGTGACGCCGACGTGATACAATCAGTGAGACAATTTTACGCAAGTTGATTCCGTTGCAGATTTTCATTTTTTTCGGATCCCGAATACAGTTTCGACTCGAGAAAACTGTTTGCCGGAAATAAAGTGCACAGCATCAACTAGTTTTGAAGTGATCTCGAAAGTGCATGTGCTTTTTCGTCAAAAAAAACGACAAATTACAATTATGAGTCAAGATCAGAACAAGGATTTGGCTACTGACACCAATTCAACAAATTACAAGAGTGTTGATGAACTTTTCGTGGAGCTAAGTACAAAAACAGATTTGATCCTGCAACAGTTTTAAGCCGCTAACTTAATCAACCAGGACAAGATGCCCGAAAATACATAAATGAATAGTTACGAAGTTGCTAGAATCGTTGTTAAAGTCCCAGCCTTCATGCCTAGTCGAAGCCCAATTTCGCACATATGATGTATCAGCTGATCAGAAGAAGTTCGATACAGTTGTCGCTCCGCTGGACGGGTACTGTCTGGAAATAATTGCAGACATAATACGAGATCCACCAGTATCAGGAAAATATGAGATACTGAAGCACCAAATAATCTCCGAATTTTCTGACTCCAGTTTGAAAAAGCCACGAAGATTGCTACAGGGAATCGAACTTGGGGACTCCAAACCATCATCGCTGCTGCGAAAGAAGAGAGATCTGGCCGGTTAATCCATGAGCGACGAAACAGTCGAGTCTCTGTGGCTCTCAAAGCTCCCTGAATCGATTCGACCAATTTTTGGCACCCTCAACGTCATTATCAAGCAAAACCGAGACAGCCGACCAGATTCTGAAGTTGGGCAAATTCGAAACAGCGTCAAGTTTGACAACTCACGCTGTGAGCTCCGCTGATATCTCTTGTCAAATCAGTGAACTGACCAAGGGAATTGAAGATTTGTCCGTAGAGATCAGACATGGACGTCAAGGCAGTTCCAAATCCCCAATTGCCGAGGCACATCAAGAGGTAGTAACACAAAAAAGAAAATCATCGACAGCAAAACTTAACTCCAATCTTCTGGAAAGATGCAATCGGTCAATGTGTGTGAGGTGAATATAAATTCCAAACCAGAGACATTCAACGTAAAAACACCTTTGCAAACAACTGTCTCTCACCACATTGAGACCAAAAGCCCTCCAGTCCATTCCAAAGCCCGTCGTCTGACTCCGGAAAAATACGCAATCGCCAAAAGATAATTCGAGTATATGGCCAAAATGAGCATTTGCAGACGCTCGAGTTCACCATGGGCCAGACCATTACATTTGGTCCCCATGAAGAATGGAGATTGACGTCCTTGTGGCGATTACAGACGTCTCAACGCACAAACAATTCCTGATTGTTACCCTGCACCTTACATTCAGGATGCTACAATTAATTTGGAGAACTGTGAAGTTTTTTCAAAAATTGATTTGCATACCATCAGATCCCTGTTCACAAAGACGACATCGAAAAGATTGCGATTATAACACCCTTTGGATTGTTTGAGTTCCCTGTGATGCAATTTGGTTTAAGAAATGTCAGCCCAAAATTTCAACGATTCATTGATCTAGTGTTGCGAGGATATCCAGTTGTTTTTACTTACATTGACGACATCAGAATCGCATCAAAGACCCACGCTTAGCACCTTGCACACTTGCGAACAGTTTTTCAGAGATTCAAAGAATTTGGTCTTAAGATCAACGCTGCAAAGTGTGAATTTAGCAAACCTGAGATCACCTTTCTGGGTCATCTCATCAACAAAGATGGCATCAAATTACTTTCAGAAAAGTAATGGACATTAAAAATTTCACCAAGCCAGTCAGTACCTCAGAACTTCAACGTTATCTTGCATCAATCAATTTTTATCGCCGTTGCATTCCTAACGCTGTAATTTCACAAGGCGTTTTGCAAAAACTGATAAAAGGCAACAGAAAGAATGACTTATCTGAGGTGGCCTGGACAAAGATGAAGCTTTGATCACTTTTGAAAAGTGCAAGGAGGAACTAGCCAACTAAGCTCTCTTGGCTCAACCATCGGACAATGCTGAACTGTGTCTGCATGTTGATGCTTCTGACTATGCCGTTAGCGCCGCTTTACATCAAAAAGTCAGAGATCAGCTGCAGCCTTTGTGTTTCTATTCAAAGCGTTTAACAGACACACAGAAACGGTACAGTACAGTATGACCGAGAGTTATTGGGAGTCTTTCAAGCGGTGCGGCATTTCCAATCATCACTAGTGAGAAGACCATTCTCAATTTTCACCAACCACAAGCCATTGCTATTCATGTCCACGAAGAATCCAGGAAAAAGCATCACCTCGACAACTTTGCCAAAATGATTTCATCAGTCAAATCACAACTGATATTCGACAAGTTGCTGGCTCCGAACATGTAACTGCATATATGCTGTCAAGAGTGGAGGCAGTTTCAAAACAACATATCGACTACGAACTTCTGGAAAAGTAACAAAAAGATGATGCCGGCATCAAGGGTTTCTTGAACAACGAATCTAATTCGCCATTGCAACTTAAACTATGCGCTGTTCCTAACACAAAAGCACAGTTATATTCTGACTATTCAACTCATCGAATCCGTCCATCATTACCAAGGATATGTGACAAGCAGCTTTTGATTCTATACATTGCCTTTTCAATCCAGGAATTTCGCCTACTGTTCGAATGATCACCGATCGTTTTGTCTGGCCTTCAATAAACTAAAATTGTGGGGAGATGGCCAAAGCTTGTGTTACTTGTCAACGAGCCAAAATACAACGCCACAATAAACCGCCTTATGCAAAATTCCTTGTTCCTGGCGAGCGATTTAGCCACATCAACATTAACATTGTTGGACCATTACCTCCTACGTAAGATTTTTGTTATTTGACAGATTCACTCGTTGGTTCGAGCTAATTCCCATTCAAGACATAACGGCCGAAGCAGTCGTCCGTGGTCTCGTTAATGGTTGAATTTCTCGTTTTGGTGTCCCTCGTCATGTTACAACTGACCGAGAAAGACAATTTGGGTCTTCTATATTCAATGAGCTGACCGAAATGCTCGGAATCATGCAACTACGAACCCCATCCTACCATCCTCAAAGTAATGGTTTGATTGAACGCACACACAGAACGATAAAATGTCAAAACTTTAAAACTTTGGATCGATTTGCTACCGACTATTCTCTCGGGATAACGCCCTGCATTCAAAGAAGATATCAAAGCCACACCAGCTGAGCTTGTCTACGGGACATCACTTAGGCTTCCTGGTGAATTTTTCGAAGACCAAACCGGCGAACACTAGAACGAGTTCGTCATCATGCTGAAGGAAACTATTCCTGATTTGAGACCCCAATCAAATGAAAATGAAAAAGACAATCACATGTTAGTCGAAAAATGCGAAATAAAAAGCATTTCAAACCTATAAGGCAGGAACTTTTTGTAAAACTCACCGACTGGTAGATCCAACAGTTAAAGCTTGCTGGAACTAAAGGGAGCTGGTAAAACCAGAACATACCCAAACTACTATTGAAGCTGTTTGTCTAGGTCGACTTAATTTTAAGGTTTTGGAACAGATACCACAAACAAGACCGAGGACAAGCCTTCAGAGAAAAAGCAACCATAGTCTCCCACAAGTCTATTGCAAACCTAGAAATAAAGAACATTGACTGCATTACGGAGCCATCCACAATAAAGAGGTCATAAAAGGTGATTTCTCTAGTCCAAGTGAAAAAAATGTCAGGTTGACAAAACCAAATAATATGAATCAACATATTGCCGATGTTGACTTCTGTGAAAGGAAAGCCCAATAGCTAGTAAAAAGGACAATATCAACATGTGGTAAGCGTTTTGCCAATACAGTAATGAGCAGTTTCTCATTCAGGAAAATAATGGGAACGAGGGAGCTCCTTATGCTATAATCGTGGTAGTTTGTGAAATAAATGAAATTATTGAAAAGCGGTGGTAAACTGTGTCCTTTGTGACAATCTCCATCGGAGAATAGATAATTTTAAACCTATTTCAACACATGAAAGTGTCAGGTTGAGCAGGAAGTCTTGAACAACACCAATGTGCCACTGAAATGATCTGAATGGTTCAAGTTACTCTGAATTGGATTCTTATCATGTAACATCTGCCCAAACAGTTTGCAAACGATTGCTAAACTGACATGACGCTGCTAAATAGAGAACATAACCCCAGAAGTCATCTTAGATATTATCATGATGAGTCCGGTATAACGATCATGTGAGTTCGGAGCTGTGGTAGCTTCCAAATTCAAAGCTAGGAGCGGGGAGATAGCTACATTTGAATTGTTTGCTCAGGAACAACAACCTTTAGGGTACACCTATTATGCCAATAGAAACGTTATAATCTTTTCAAACCAGACTTTGCTGCTTCGGAGAACTTCAAAAATCGTGGCATAAGTGCTCGCTGGAAATTGCATCAACGACAAAGCGATCGTATGATGGGAATACCTCAATCAGATGCTATGGGAATCGGATTCAGTACATACCAGTATGATGCCAGTTCGTCGTTTCCAAGTGTCCACTGATTGGGCTACGTTGGACCATTACTTGAAATGATATTCACTAGAATCAGGGGAATGAAAATTGGAGAAAACTAAGGGATTACTTGGGCTGTGATCACCTGTTCATGACAATTGAGATCAATAACGGTGCTTATCTAATCAATAGCCGATAGAATACAGTGACAGTGAACACTGAGATTTTTATGAAAGTGGTAGCAGCAGGGTTCCATCTGACGAATGTTTTCACGGAGAGCGCAAGATCTGTAGGCAAAGTCGTGATGAACTCAAAAACGGGAGTTACAACGTTTTCCAGTAAGTCTTCCATGCCCCTAACAAAACCTCGACACGCTAGGCCCGCAGTGTTTTGGTGATCATCTGACATTGAAAACAGGCATCAGCCAGACCAGCAAGTTAAGGTCCACCAAGCAAATATCATTGCAGCCTCATCAACGACAAAATGGCAAAACCTGATGGAACAGGTGGACGCAAATGCACGATGCCTCAGCTACAAAACTAATGAAGTGAAAGCTCAGCACCCCAAAATCACCCGGGTCAAACGGGGCTTAAAGCATTGACTTAATTTTTCGGGCGCTTGTTTCGATTCACCTCACTTATTGGACCTTTCTTGATTGTATAGCTTTGCTTACTTAAGTTAGAAGGATGAAAAACTGTTTTTACAAGCAAGAAAGGGTCCCAGATCTGATAGGACCCTAACAAAGTTATCGCACATGGTTTTTTACTTTTGACCTGATCTACTCTTCATTGTTTACCTTACCATATTACCTGCACCAAGCTGTGTTCTGTGGGCGCAGGAAGGTAACAAGGTTCTTGGCGATCAGGAAGAAAAAGGAAAAATGTAAGCTCATCGTCTAAAAGCGATGCACTGCTCACACTGGAGACGACCAACAAAATTCTCAAATCAGGGGACCACTGCCTCTG
Organism: Stratiomys singularior; assembly: GCA_954870665.1. Taxonomy (NCBI): domain Eukaryota; kingdom Metazoa; phylum Arthropoda; class Insecta; order Diptera; family Stratiomyidae; genus Stratiomys; species Stratiomys singularior. The sequence continues at coordinate 54,205,056 of OX940880.1, read as the reverse complement.
GCATGCTTCATGTGGCTGCTGTTGCATCTCCTTAGATCAGGTTATTCCTTCATGGGTGCAATCACAGAAATGGAGAGTGCGATCAAGCATGTAGAAAGAGATAGCATATTCACACGTTGTTCACAGGATGTCATGCTGTTTGATCTGGACATTAATAATAATACTTTCCTTGATGGGAAAGAAATCCTGGAAACTTGAATGTCGGTTTCAAGCATCAGAACAACTCATACCGGTTCTGAGGGTCACCCTGAATGATTTCCGTATATTTGGAAGAGACACAACGGGGGGTTTATAGTTATACTAGGGGAGGCACAGGGATCCATCCACGGACCAATGACGGGTTACTGGGGCTTCAGCTGCCGGATGAAACTTGCTTAGGGATTCGTGTGGTGTTCTGGCCCATTTTTTGAAACACACAGTTGCCCATGTCCAAATCAGTCTAAATATGCTAATGGGTCGAGTAGAGAAATGGTGGTTCGTACTGGATAAAGAAGTGAGACCCCAGCGTAAGACAAATAAATATTGAAAAGCGCTTGCCGAATCAAAATTCGATATTCCTGGGTGTATAAATACACATAAAGATAAGTTGTTTCTTCCGAGGAAACCAGGACAAAGATGGTAGTGTTGCAGCACCTGTAACGGCAGCGGTTCGTAAATGGTACAGTACAGGGGCCTCATCACGCAGACAACTCCTTATGTGCATTGTGCAGTATGTCCGATTCTATGCGGCAAGTTAAACTATAGCAACGGTAGACCTATATATATACACTTATATACAGTTATACTCCTGTCTATAGTAACGTACAATACACCTACAGATGCCCGAAAACTATGCATATTTTTGACCTGCAGTTCATGACCTCTTTATCGAACGGACGCAAACAGTACATCTGAAATGCAGCTACATTTCAGTCTTTTGGTGACCACCTGCGGATGCATCCACCATATTGTAACGCACTCGGGATGAATCTTCATTCACAGTTGTATATTCGTATCTCTTTAACTTTGTCATATCTTTATGTGTATTGACTACGTCTTTAAATTCTGTATACATTTGCAATAATTAAAAATTTTCATATTAAATTTACACATAACAAACTAATTACTAATTGGTTTAAAACCAATACGGCAGAATTATGGAGCAATGCTCTGAGCCATAAGTTGCACCGAAATTGGTTGGAATAGGTTAAAAGACAAGAAGCTTTGCACATTGTATTTTCAAATCGAATGCTTACCGGGACAAGGGTGTTGGTAGTCATTAGACTGATGCCTATCGCTCGTTTTGCCAAATAGCGCAGAAATATTTCGCGGTTCAGAGGAAAAGAAAACAGTGGTTACCACGTCCGATTTCTTACCTGAAGCTGTGACTTAATTGAGTACAGTGTGAGACCGACTCTTGTTTTCTACATATGGAACGTAGATTACGCGTTTCACCCATTTATTGCTTCCGAAAGATTAAGTAAGCAGCGCAGTTCATCTTCAGAAAGGCATCACTTGCAAGCATCTCATTAAAATCCACATATGGGTTATCTAACCACCTACAAACGGGGCACGTATGCATTTTGGGAAAAAATGGAGAGAATGGCCCCGTCAAGTAAAAGGGAGGTGGATAGAATTCAACTGATATTGGACACAACAGTTGCATACAAGATCAGCATTCCGGCCAGAGAAGCGTGGAAAACGGAGCAGGATTTCACATCTGGAAGTGAGATCATAATCTACACCGATGGTTCTAAAACGGATGAGGAGTTCCAAAACGTTCCAAAACGGACGGAATCTTTTTTCCAGATTATCCGCAACTAAACCGAAGTTATGAACTGGAGAGCCACACCACTGTTTTCCAGTCGGAAGTGTTTGCAATAAAAGCGGCTACAGAAGCGGCAACAAACAACTTTAATGGAAGTTTACAAATACTCTCGGACAGTAAGTCGGCACTACAGTTGCTTGCCTCTAACCGCGAAGTTTCACAACTGGTACAGGATTGTAGGCAGGCTCCTAAAACCGCAACAACCCAAGTAAATGTAAAACTGACATGGGTCCCTGGACACAGCGGTGTACAGGGAAAAGAAAGACCGGATGAGCTAGCGAGAGCTGGATCAGCCGACCAAAATGCCACTAGAATAGACACAATTAAAGTGCCACTAACAGCGGTAAAAAGAGAACTAAACGAAATCATCTGGAAAGAGACAGATACGGCTTGGAATGACAGGAACGACTGCAGGATATGCCAAGCTCTTTGGCCTTACCCTAATCAAATAAGGACAAAACAACTCCTAGGGAAAGAAAGAAAAAGCGTTAGAACATTGGTGGCAGTATGAACGGGCCATAATCTTCTAAGTCAACACGCCAAACTAATAGGAATCCAAATTGACACCTGGCGAGCTTGCGGCGAGCACGAAGAAAGTACAGAATACTTCCTCCTAGATTGCCCGAATCTGGCCAACAAACGCCTTATTTGGCTGAGATGTACTGGCGTAACAGAATTGGAACACTTGGTGACCACAAAACTGGGGGAACTCCTTGGCTTCTGTAAGACGAAAAGATGGACCAGCTGTAAACAATAGTACTTCACATGGGGAACTAAGGGCCGATTCTGGCCTATGCTATTTTCCAGCAAGTAGACCCCGGTACAAATAATAATAAAAAGCAGCGCATTAGCCTCATCAAAGAATTTGAAGAGCGCATTCCAAAAACTGAAGTCGAAGAGATTCCGAAAACTGAAGTCGAAGAGATGATTAGAACGCTTGATAAATAGAATCACGTTGTACAATTTCCTCAGGCAGTCCTGAACCTTGAAAAAATGGAGCACAAAGCAGTAGTCGGGAATGAAGGGATCTGGCTAGGGAACGAATAGCGAATTAAAATCAAAATGCGTATAGAAATTGGAATACGAGGCCTGGCCCAAAGCTGTCTGTTAAGCAGATCCAAGCTAGTTGTCAGTTTGACAGTGGAGGTATTAAGTGAGTAGTCTAGGAGCCCAACACCTCCCCAGGTTGCAGATTGCTTAAAGTTCTCAATTAACTCTCGTGTTGAATATAATTTGAATGACATATCCAAAAAGACAAAAACAAAGACAATGGATCTCATTACAAATGCAATTCAAAGTCTACTCCGGCTTAAGAAGTTTCTTAAAAATCGAAAGAAATAAATGAAACAAATGCTCGATTATTAAGTTTATCATTTATATCTGATGGCAATGCAAGTCAACAGATATTTGCTGCAAACTTTTATTTATCCTTCTTCAAAATTCCATTTTTATTCGAATCACGCACTTCTGATTCATTTGATGTGCAACACTCAACGTTTGAAACAATTCTGATGCAATTTTGATATTGTAATGTGATGCCGTGTGAATTTCAATTGATTTTCATTCAAAATTTGAATAGTTTTGCATCCATGTGTTGAATATTTTCTTCTACGGACATTTTCGTTCTATGTTTACTTGTTCAGAAAAGTTGATTTTTGAATAAATCATTTGGAAATGTTTCAACGAAAATACTTTTCCAATCTGCTGTTGAAGAGCGTGATCCATGTTCTACTGTTCTACATACGCCCCAAATATTTACTAAAATCTCAATAAAAATATAATTTATCGGAATTTACACATGTTTACTAAATAATGTCGCTTTGAACATATTGTAAGTTTATTTTTAAACAAATTATAACACAAAAGCAGAACCCATCAACCAAATTTATTTGTCTGAATCGAAACGATAAATTATCATGCAACATGATATCATCTGGGCAAACCTCAGATTCGAGTCCTCCGATTAGCATTGAGATACAATTTCATTAGAATATAAAATCAATTTGCAGCAAGCGCCATCTTTAAAAGATATTTAAAAAATAAAATTTCTATGCGCATTTCCACACATAAAAAAAACACAACAACAAAAAGAAATGAATACATTAACCAAAATTTACATTTATACCCCGAAATCGCCATGAATTCAAAGCGAACAATGCCGAACGAAATTCCATTAAAAGCCATTTTGTGCGAAATTTACAAACAAATTGTTATAAACATTAGCATGAAACCGGCAAAATAACGGTAAAATATGATCTACAATGTTGAGCACAATTAATTCCTGGAATGTTTGTTGATTGTTATTTGGCTTTTGCATAGCTAAATTTCCAAAATGTTCAACAAAATCAAATTTGTTGCTGGAGATGATCAATTTGCATTGTATTTCCACAAACCTCGTCAGCATAAACAAACTCGGAAATAAAATTATGATAAATGGAAGCACCATAATGGGAATGATTACGTTATCTTAATATATTCTCCGGCACTCGAAATTATTCAAAAGATAAATTACAAGTTCACTCGTATGGGCAGTGGCTCGTGTGAAATTTTACACAACTTTAACATGCACGAAAACACAAATGTGTAATTTTGAAATCCACTGGTTTTATCCCTAAGATAAAGTTAAGTTTGTCAAATTATATCCTGTAGTTTTCTATAGTTTATCCAATTATCCAAAGTATATCCTATTTTTTCTCTGATCCTGTGATTGTGAAGTGGAATAGTCTGGAAAAGTTGATGCTGGTATTTTAGTGGAAAATTCGCATGCTCTCCTCACATGACCCCCCAACTCGAATCATTACGAAAATAAAGAAATTATATTTTTGAGACAGGACATCACATTCCATCCCCTGTATGTTCATTACATGTAGGGAGATATTGAAGTACAGCTGTGCCAAAACAATTGCAGCGTCGATAAATCAAAATTTGAATAAAATAACTCGTGCTGATTCTTATCTAATCTTCATTCCTTTTTCTGTCCAAAAACAGCAGGTCATTGAAAATTTAAGACCAGAATTGATAATAAATAAAATAATAGCTTCGGCGGCTTAATAAAAACTTTAATTCAGTATTTTGAATTAAATAGAGAAACTTTTGAAAATTGGGAGCACGTTGATATTGAGTCCATTAACGTTGACATCGTTTTTGATAAATCGAACACCATGCGGGCTTCAAACACACCAGAGTTGACCAAAAGATGTCAATTACGTATAATATTTCAATAATCGTCTTTGTTAGAAAAATTGTTGGTGGTAGAGAGATGAAAGTTATTTACAACATCCGGATCAGGGTCCTCAGTGGCAATCGATAACACTTCCGTGGTCAAACTACAAAAATTGTCTGGAACTGTTTGTCACATTACTTCAGACTAAATCTCTTTGGTCTCACCTACTGGCACTTCAGATTAAGTAAACCCCTCTTTCAGCACCGATAGATGCAAAAAAAAAGAGGAATTACTTCCGTTTCCTGCGCATTATCAAACAATCTATAATGCTCTCCTTTTTAAGAAGAACAGTCCACACGTAATTTACAAACAGTTCCAATTGTCTTTGTTGAAGATGTTAAAATCTTTCCCGGTTTATTTTGTGGAGAGTTCACATTTATTTTCTCGGAGATATGCAAACGGTGCCTGAACTATCTTAAGAATACAAAGAACTTTTGACAGGCTTCATCTGTGGTCCCCGGTCGAAATAAAGAAATGGTTAGGACAAGGATGATGAATTTCCCATTTTATATAGATAAGACTAAAAATATGCCGAATGATTCTTTCTGCAAAACCACGGTCCAAATTGACCAATACGTTATGCGGTTCATTTGTCTCACGCATCGTGCGCCTACATTTCTGGTCTCAAAGCTGAGGTCCTTCTTCTTTCCTCGCGGTATTCTTGGCCATCATTTCCACTCCAACTCCCTACAATCCCCCATCTCCCCTGGCAGCATTGGTATTTCTGGCATTTTCTCCCTTGGAAAATCCGCTTCATTTTTGAAGCAAGTAGCACTATAGAGATAACACCAACACCGCTGGTGGTAGACAACACCACCGGCCCTATACTTCGTCAAGTCCAGATTCTGTACAAGCGCAGTAACCACCAGTGTTGGCCATAAGACGACCGAGATTCAAAACTCCGCAGCAGCTTTATCCGCTGACGCTCAGACTTATTCAAAGAATTGGATATTGACCAATCAGTAAGCCAAGATATTTTATGGATTCCTTTAACTCGATCGTCATTTCTCCAACCTGAACTAAGATAATACGAGGTATCTGCTTCTTGGTCAGTAGGAAGATCTCGGGTTTTACCAGCACTTTACCGGTTATCCACTGACTCACTGGAAGGCCGTATTGAACCTGGCCGTATTAAAACACAAATAAACGTCGCACTCCTGACATTTTAAAGAAGTTAACGCTTTGTAACCTTGTAATCTGCATCCGGAACGATTTTTATCCACATTTGTTCTATCTTCTGGCAGATGAGATGCTTGCTTCTTGCTTCATGTGGAAGGGTGTGGATTTTTAAGATTCATATTAATTATAGTTTTTGCCAGCTCTATTCTAAGTCTCAGTATATATTCTCAATATATTCTAAATACAATCTCAATATATTCTAAAATCTCAGTTCTGACACGCAGTTTCACCTTAAGCTTTAGCATCCCGACGGTACTCTATCCAAGAAGTAGCCACTACAAAATCTACGAAATGAAAAATTGCCTTCACGGTCTATTTTCCAGTTCGACCTCTCATCGCATGTTTACCAAAAACTCTATCTAGCAAGTCTATCCCTCTCATGCATGTTTGTGTAGTAACATCTGGTCAAGACCGGTCTTGTTGCATCGATGCACCTTTTTTGCTCCTTGTTCCAAGGTTTGTAGGTATCCTCAGAGTGTACAGGAATTTGTTAATTTCAGTATAACGATTTCTAACCATTGCAGATGCCACTAAATCACATCTAGTTTCTAAGGCCCAGTACTGTTTTATTCTTGGCATCCCCAACAGTACGATGACCATGCTGCATTCAAAAAATTGTTGAATTTCCGGTGCAATAGTGTTTAATGATTTTTCCGTTTGCAAGAAGGACGTAACGTTTGCACAAAATACTACATCAGCATTCAATTACTGCTCAAAATGTTGCACGGCTTTTTTGACACCACGCGTCTGGTGATCTTCTGGAAACCTAACTTCAGCTGGAGTTGATCGAACGGATACGGTATAAAATCACTTGAATGCTTCCAAATTACTGGCCTACCGGCACAACTATTCTTCCTTGAACTGGAGTTGTGCTGAAGTGGCTCATCATCAGAGGTATCTAAAACACCATTTGGATTCTGTACACTTTGCTGTTCTTTGATAAAATTGATATATTGGTTTTGTATATTATCTTCATCCACATCAAAATCCTCTTCTTCATCGAGAAATCAAATAACAATGCGTGGCGAATTTCCTTATCAGACTTACCTGAAACCATTGTAAATAAATAACATTACCTTCAATAGTACCCAAAGTATCACATATGATACGCTTAATTTTTCATATGATATTTCCGTTGACTAAAGCGTTCACGCTTTTCATATTAGTTAAACAAAAAAGAAAACAGCAGTAATAAAAAACAACTGTTAACCGTTAACCGTTATAAGTATTAATTACTTACTCTTACGTGAAGTCGACATATCGAAAACTGTAAATTTGTCAAAAAATAACGGCACCACTACTAAACACTTCACTTAAAGAAAGTACACCTAAACGTCACTGGCCGTCTATGATAAAGCTTTCTTTATTCAAGAACTTACGCAACAATATAACAGATAGCGCTGTTACGAGACAATTTTACAAGTATCTTATATGGCACTCCGGATCCCAGGAGGATATCTAGTTTGTGTACAGCTAATGTTAAATTTAAAAAATAGAATTAAAAATGTAAAAAATAACTAATGCTCCTATGTCATCAGAATATCCAATCAGGCGTCACTCCTCTGGTATCTGTATCTTCAAAAAAGACATTCCGTGGACCGGGCGAGGTGGACAGGTCTGAGCCAAGAATGATAGCTTGGGCCACCTCTAATGACACATCTGTGTTTTACCGACCCCACAGTGTGACATTTGATTGGTTTCTGGTCTTTGAGGTTATCCCTCAATATCCTCGGCAGATCCTCCGGCATCCTGAAATTTTACAAAGTAGCAAGAGACTATATTATCTAGCAAAATTTTAGGTATTCTCATATCGAGGCTATTTGCATCGAGAGGCTATTGTGGACTTCTGCCACTGGACCACGTTCATTCCTCAGTTGTTGCACCAATCGGGAATCATTCAGCATCACTTACAGCACGTTCAGCATGCATAGGGACCTATGTGCATATGCTTGGACCATATTTCCCTCCTTTTCCACATCAGTACCTGACTCGCTCCATTGCTGCTTTTTAGTAAGACACCCTCTTGTAAGAAGGTATCAAAAATCCCGTGTAACATGACACAGCAAAGAAGATACACAAGCTGAACCAGATCAAGCCATAGGGCATCTGTCATACTCCGAGCTTTAAAATGAAAAGCTTATTGCCCAAGCGCCAGGGATCCCCTTTGATATCTTCAGGGAATTTCTGCAGCAGCAAGCCATGCTTTCATTTCGCTAACCTAAAGAAGAGTTTTGTGGCCTTCTAGCTTGTATGCCAGCGTTCGGGAATGTGACTCATCTCGAGCCGTTGGATGCCGGGCTTTGTGAAGAAGTCTGTGACATTATCTTCGCATGTCAGTGATTCCTTCTGACCACTGGCAGCTGGGCCAATAGAAGTCGGAAACGAACGCAGCAGAGTATTTACCTCATGGTTGGTTAAGACTCGCTTAGTCCTCATAGCGATCATGGTTTCACCCCCATAAGAACATAAGAACCATTTGACAATGTTCTAACCAATATTCCTGGGCCGCGTTGCTCTGCGTCGAGTAACACGAGTTATATTGGTGATCACTAGCACTAAGGACTTCGAAGTGAACATCACGTCCGGAACGGTTCCCAAACACCCTCCCGGTCGAAAGTTTGGGGTGCTTCTAACGTTTATGAGGACAAGTTCCATCCATGCCCCCATTCCTAGGGATCGTTTGCATCTAAAGACTGGATGAGGCATTCCGTATTCAATCCCCTTGCATTCACCATCAACAAGAATTCCACCTTCCGTTCTTGAGACAAACTCCTCCAGTTTATCTAACTTCCTTTGGAAGAATTAAATAAGCTCGATTGGCGTGATATAGATACTGGTAAAAGCAATACCCGCTTAAGCAGCTCTAAAATTGGAGCAGAACACTTTCCCGTGTCATTTTCGATACTTGCCCTATCACGTAGATGACGGCGTTGCCAGATAGGACCGTTTCGGTATATTCTCTTTTGTGGTATTGCTGAAATATCCGCAGTAGATTGACTTTTATCTCCTTCGCAACCCGGTCGAGTAGGTTCAGACGGTGTAACCCTGCCTCTGAAGAACTTGAATCATGTTTTAACTGTGCTCTTATTCAGTACCTCTTTGAACTCCTTTCGCCTTCCCCTTCCTGGAATGTGAGCCAGATATTCACAGCCTTCATCATTCAGGCTTCAGATCATTGGCTTTATAGCAGGCAGCGTTTGTGGAGCGACGATCGTGAAGAAAATCAAAAACTAAAACTCCTTGAGGGTCCCAAAAACTCGTTGAAATAATCTTCGCAGCTGACAAGCTTGTTTTGGCTTTGGATGGTGCCAGCTGCCCTTTCTTTTCCATTTCATACTCGGGAGTGTAGTCGCATGTCACATGTCACGTTTTCATCTTGAAAATGAGCAAGAAGCTTCCAACAGTTTGTCAGAGGGTCCCACTTAGCTCACAACTATCGCATTTATGTGTTCTCCGAGATTTATCGAAATTTAAGGTTGTTTCAGACGGTGGTATGCATACTTCTCACGCTGATTCCCGTTTCCTTCTTAATTTCTGCTACAACAGGGCGACCCTTTCTTTCAATAAGCTCGCGAACTGCTGCAACGATGACAGACGTAGTGCTGGAGGTAGGGGGTCTTCGGTGACTCAAATTTCCCACTTCTTCACGCCCTTTCTTTAAATTCGGTTCATCAGGCTCTAATGGCTATAAAAGTGCATTCGCATCACACGAAACATCTCCCGAATTTCAGCTTGCTTAATTTGCTTTTTTATGATGATGCGTTGCGTACCCGAACAAGGAACTGCTCCTACGCTAATTCTGAGAACAATTACAGAAATTGATCGGACCTTTGATTTTGCCTCGAGTCATCTAGAGGGATCCACTCAAACATTTCCGACGCTTCGCTCACCTTCACCACGCTGTCTACATCCTCAGAAGCAACTGGCTCGTTTTTTTTTTGAATCCCCCTCGTAAATATGCCTATTAAGTTGATGGCTGGCACTCAAACACTTTCACCTACCATTCTCATGCTTTTATGAGTCGTACGGTTATTTTACAGTGAAAAAGCTTGAGTACGTTTTACACATTGGGAAAAGAATATTTTGACAACTCATAGAAGTTTTGTCAAAACGAAAATACAAAAACTGCAAAAGGCTGAAGAATTACTAGAACAGTCTAAAAAAAGATGATGAGCAGAATGAAGAGACACCACGCAAAAGAAGAAAAATTATCGAATCGGACACCAGCTTTTCCCAGATGTAAAATATGAGAATTGACTGAAAAAATTCAACTCTATCATACAAACATCCAGATCCCTTAGCTACATAGGGAAATAGTGGCTACAATTAACCATATGATCCTAGTTGATGAGAATCCACAAAATGGACTAATGGTCTAGACTCGTGTAAATTTTGCATGCAGAAAAACAATTAGTCTCATACATATAAGAATACAGAATTCTGAATACAGAGGTCCAAGAACCCAAGACTGCTGAAGTTTTTGAAAAATTGACCGAAGAGGACTCATTCAAACGATGTTCAGGAACAAACACTCAAAATAATAATGGGTGGTGCAACAAAACACGATGGTCCATGATTCCTGAACACATATTTGCTGGACGAGAAGGGACTTAGTTGGCTGTCACCATATCTTTGTCAATTTTTAATGAGGCGCGAATGACTCTTTGGAACGTAATATAGGTTATGAAGGGTCTGAAAGGTCGCCATTGATTATGTGCGCGCAAAGACTAAGAGAGGATCTCGAAGGCGGAAGAGCCTAGCACAGCTGCGTCGAAGGATACCCGTTCGCCGAAAAAATAAGCGCGACAGGGGGAAGATAAAGGGCTTAGACACTCGGGACTGATTCCATAAGGATCAGAAGTTGCGAAATAACCAACTGTAAGGGTAAAAACTTGCTTTTGTCTTCAAATTCAAAACATAAATCGTAAAAACGTTAAGCGCGTTTTCCTCGGAACTGCGTTTTTTCAAACTGTCCCGAGTTATTCTTTGAAACCAACAGACAGATTTTCTGCTATTCTTAGTTCGTTTCGACCTGCATTTACCTATTACCGTATTACCCGTACAAAAAAGTTTTAAAAGATTTTAAAGAGATAGCGTCACTGACATAAAATTGAATCGGACAATATTGCAACCAACTTCATTTTAAAGTCTCATCATTCGGCTTTCTCCTTCAGTATGCGTCATTTTTCTAAAGTGTAAACAACATAGTTTCTATGTGCTCCGAATATGTCGACTGTTGTGCCAACAAAACACAATTTGTGGAAAGGATTACATTTTTGCTTTCATTTGAAGAAATCTGTTGCTGAAAGTCGCCAAGAGTTGCACGAAGCCTATGGATATCATGCTCCATAGAATTCTACTTGTGAGTACTGGTTTTGACATGTTAGAAGTGGTGATTTTAATACCGATGACAAAGAGCGCGAAACACGATCAGAATAGTTTGAGGATGCCGAATTGGAGGCTCTTTTGGATGAAGACTCGTTCCAAACACCAGAACAATTCGCAGAAGCTTTGGAAGTGACTCAACAAGCCGAATCTAGGAGGATATTAGGTGCCATATGAATTGAAGCCGAGAGACGTCGAAAGAGGCTTTTTCGTGCTGTAACTGTTGATGAAAAATGAGTTCATTACGATAACCTGGAGCGCAAAACATCATACGGGCCGACCGACCATGCGCCAAATTTGACGCCAAAGCCGAATATTCAAGATGGCAAGGTCATGCTCTGTATTCGGTGGGATCTATTGAGCGTGGTGCACTGTGAGCTGTTAAAACCAGGTGAAACCATCACAGGACAACTCTACCGACTACAATTGATGCGTTTGATCCGAGCATTGAAACAAAAACGGCCGCAATACGAGCAAAGATACGTTAAAGTTATTCTTCAGCATGAAAATGTTCGACCAAATGTTGAAAGGCCAGTCAAAACATACCTTGAAACGCTTAAATGGGAAGTCCTACCCCACTCGCCGTATAGCTCGGACATTGCACCTTGCGACTACTATTTGTTTTCATCGATCACGCATGCCCTCGAGGAACAGCACTTCCGCTCTTTTGAAGAACTCAAAAACTGGATAGCTTCGTGGATAGCCACAAAAGATGAGTTGTTCTTTTGATGAGGAGTCCGTATGTTACCAGAAAGATGGGAAAAGACAGTGGCTAGCGATAAACAATGCTTTGATAGATGAATTTTTAAAAAAATTAGCACAATTAAGCGTGAAACGTGAAAAATATCCTTTAAACTTTTTTGTACAGGTAATAATTTATCAGAAAATTGCCCCTAGAAAATAAGTGAAAAAACTCAAATTTTCATCTTTTTTGCACAGACACCATTGTAAGATAACATTACAATTTTTTACATAAGGGTAGTAAATTACAATGTAAACTACCTTCATCTTTACTGAAAACTTTTTGAACCGTCGATTTCAAAGTTACCAGTTTCGAGATTATCTCAGCACAATCCGAGGCTGTCATTTTCACATACCCATCTACGGGGTCCTCTATAAAATTATTTCAAAAACAAGTTATAAAAGCTTTTTAGCTTTTTCAATGTTGGCCAATAAAACAGAGAACGTTACTGGAGTTTGTATTCCTGAACATAGAATTTGTATTAATGTTTATCATGCGTCCAACTAACTCAGTCACTGCATAAGACTCCGCTTCTATTAAATTACAAACAAAATCGCAATGCCGTCGGCTGAGCTTACCTGAGTGCTGGGCGATCCTCGCAGGGGGAAGTGCGACATGTCGGGAAGCAGGATTTCAATCATTCAACAGCCTTTTGAATAAAAACCAAACAACACAGCCACATACTATGAACAGCACACTTTCGGATCCTTGCTCCTCTCTACCGTCGATTTGCACAGGAAGGAATAAGGAAACACTTCAAGGCCGATTCGAACTAATCAATCACAGAATCCACTAATCTATATTGCCTGCAATTGTTGATGATTATACTATGCTTTGGGACTTTCTACTATTGCATTACGTTATCGACAAAGGACACAGATCATATGGTAACTATTCAACACGATACTTTGCTACTCTTTTATGCTTCAGATCAAGTATGTTTTGCTGCCCAGGACACTGTTAGCCGAGCTACGAACCACTCGAATATTGCAACGAACGTTTAACAAGGACTTACACGTTCCGCTCTGTCACGGCTCGAGAATCAGATTAAGCAAGTTGACATATGACATTGCACCAATTACAGCAACAAAGTCCCCGCAGCGAACGTCTCATTGGTCCGTCGAAAGGGTACGGAGCTACCGGTAGCCAAAACTTCACTAGAAACGTGCCAAGTGGTATTCTTTCCGATTATTGCATGTCACCTAGTTCAGAATCAGAGAATCGGCGATGTAATTGCTGGCAGTGGTGTAGTACATAATAGTATCTGGTATTAGGCAACGAGCGTTGCCAGCATCAGTTCACTAATACTAAAACGCCAATCAGAAAATCATCATGGGCCGCGTCCGCACGTTGCTCCAGTACCGCGGTCGCTGCGGGTGTTACACGACGTGCAACAACTATTACAGCGACTGCACGCGGCCCGTTGTCGAAGCACAACCGCAACTACAACGCCACAAACAGCAACAACAAAAATATCAGTTGTAAAACATGGAATTGGCGCTGTTTGCGCCTGTAGTGGTACAGACTGGTTTTATAGCTGTCCTCGCCGCCTGCCCGAGGGAGATTTCTAGATTTGATTGGTGCTTGGCTATTTAATTGAATGACCAACTCATTTTTTTCGCGCTTGACCTAAGTAGAGCGGTTTGTGCGATGTTTTGTCATGGTGCTCGCAATAGAAGCTGCGGGCGTCGCTGCAACATTCAAATTCGAATTTCGCGCCTCGCTCGCACGCACACACTCACACCCGATGCGGCCCGAACAAGGAAACGCGCGCATTAGCCCGACGTGCCAAATCAGCTGATTTGTATCTGCAGGCTCTCGCAGAGGCTCGTGGGAAGCATTCAATTGGCATTTAATTATTTCCCACAGGCGTTTGCTGTGGGACTCGCAGGCCGCTGAAATTCCAAGAATCGGAACTCGCAATGCCGCCGCTAGCGCGTTCCATTCAGTGGAACAGTCGTAGCCGTCGCTCCGTCAATCGCCAAGGGACAGTCCCAACCAGTTACAAATACACGACGGCGCGCAACGCAATTGACACAAACGAAACTAAACTGAGGCGAAACAGATGCCGATCGAACCGCATGACAAATCCCATCGCATTGCGTCCCGCGTAGCGCCGCATGCATGCAATCGCTAAACTCTTTCCATCCTTTTGTCTCCGCCGTTCGTTGTCTTAGCTCCTTCTTTTTGTTCCTCGCCAGCATTTCCCGCCTTGTCTTTTGTTTTTCCGCGGAACAAACACCGTCAACTCGTTTCGGGGGGCAGCAACCGAAAACAAGAACGAGACAAATAGTCGTTTAGGTCGAACATGGAAAAAAGCCAAAAAAGCCTCAGACGACCACCCACCGGCTCACCGCCCCATTCGCGTGCAAAAGGGGGAGCAACGAGTGTATTGGTTGCACTCATGTTTACTTGCTTGGAGCGGGATCTAGAGTTGATTGTCGGCCAGGACAACGGGCGAGCAGGACAATCACGGGGAGTTGGAGTTGATTTGGGTTCTAGAGCAAGTCTGACTGCATTTTTCCCAGATTTCGATTTCTTGTGCTGTTTCTTTTGGTCATCGCGAGTTGGGGCTTCGTTGAGATTCTCCCCGCCTACTGTGACGAGTGGAGCAGCTCCGAAGCGGTTCAAGTGGGGAATCGCGTCGATGGTGTTCGGGGCATATTCGACATGCACGCAGGCATGTGGCCCCGCACGTTGCGCTCGCGGCGGGTTGGAATGGGGCGGACAAATGGTAAAACAAATCGGTTGCATGTTCGTCTTTTATACGATGCTCCCGTTGTACACAATCTCATAATCCCGGGGCGGCCGGTCGACATTCGTTTGTTTTTCGGAATGCAATCAGTTTTTGCTACACTCCCACGTGAAGGTTATCGTACATCGAAGCGACGGTGAATACGAACACGTATTATATGCAAGCGAAATTGAGCCGCTAAAATATTTTAAACGTATGAAAAACAAATAAAGTCATTGAAATTTCCGTAAAAAAATTCTAACATTCAAAGTATATTACGACTCTATTACAGAATATTCAATTTAAACACTGCTACGCACGCAGGAAGCAGGAGTGACGCAAAATAAAACATGTTTTTTTATAATTCAGCACGAAAAATCAATTGAATATTTATAGTTATCTACTCAGCCTTTAGTCCACTAAGCTTTAACACGAGATAACCTGGCTCTCTGTTCCCCGCAATCTTTCTACCTTCCTAATTGACCAAAACAATGCAATGTGTAACTTACTTGCATTCAGGCCGTTCTTACACAGTAGTCGGGAGATATTTTGTGGACCGATTGACGAAAGATTTATGCATAGGGAAAGATGGTATTATGGGCCTCCATTAAGTTTTTTCATAACAATTTCAGAATAAAATACAACTTCATCCATTCCTTTCACAGCAAAGCACAGCATAGTAATTTGTTTACATGTCACATTTATATTTTGTCCAGTGAAATTAAGATTTATCAATTTAGAAACAAAATTGAAAATTTTTACACATTACATAAAATTTCATGTAACTATGACGATAATATGAGCCCCATAGTTATAATATGGAAATACCTTGAGAGGATAAAAAATGCATTTCCAATATAGAAAAAGAAGTATAATTTGAATAGTGCAAACTCAAAAAAAACTGCGGCTGAAGCTCATCTAGAGCTGCAAAAAGTTTATGGAGATACTGTTGTAAGTGAGACAACGTGCTGTGATCGGTTCCGTCGCTTCAAAGACGGTGATTTTGGTGTTGAAGACCGTTTACATGAAGGAAGACCAACAACCTTACAAACGCTGAATTGGCGGGATTGCTCGATGAAGATCCGTGCCAAACACAACAGTAGCTTGCTTCAGTATTAGGAAATACATGCCAAGCAATTTCCGAGCGCTTGCATGCGTTGGGAATGATTCTGAAACAAGGAACTTGGGTTCCTTTCCTTATGAATTGAAGCCAAGACTCGTTGAGCGTCGTTTTGTTACTGTGAACATCTACTCCAGCGGCAAAAAAGGAAGGGTTTTCTTCATCGCAAGGTTACGGGTGATGAAAAATTTATTCATTACAGCAACCCAAAGAAGAAAATCATGGGGACTGCCCGGTCATGCTTCTACGTCGTCAGCTCGGCCGAATATTACCTCTGCGAAGGTTTTGCTGTGCATTTGGTGGGACCAGGGCGGTGTTATTTATTACAAGCTATTGAAATCGAACGAAACCATCACTGGGGAACGGTATCGAACTCAATTGATGCGATTGAGCTGAGCACTGCGCGAAAAGCGGCCACACTACAAGCAGAGGCACCAAAAAGTCATTCTACAGCATGACAACGCTCGGCCTCATGTTGTCAAACCCGCTTAAACCTACTTAGAAACGCTCAAATGAGAAGTCCAACCCCACCCAGTTATCACTTATTCCGTTCGATGGCAAATGGTCTGGCTAATCAGCAGTTCTACTCATGTGAAGACATCTCAAAATGGCTTGATTCGTGGATAGCCTCAAAAGACGAACACTTCGACCGTGACGGTATTCAAGCTCTGCCAGAAGGATGGAAAAAACTTGTCACTAGTGATGGGCAATATTTTAAATGTTTCATTTTCAACCATTTTTTCACAATAAAGTGGCAATTTCATAAAAAATAACAGCGAGAACTTAGTTGCGCACCTAATATTTACTTTATACTTTTTAGCATCCTTCCGCAGGTCTCAGTCTTCTTTACATTTCTGATTCCTTTCTTTCTGTTTTTGTAAATCTTGTTTTGTTTGTAACGTTTCTTTGTATGACGCTCTCAGCAAGGAGTTACACCGAAAGCGGTTGGCACAGGTGCAGAGACAAGGACCATTGCGAATCGCATGCGCATACCGAACGGTCTCCGGGGCGGCAGTGATGGTAATCGCAGGGGTGATACCCATCACCCTCCTTGCGAGAGAGCGCGGAAGTATTTACCTGCGCAGAGGCGAAGATCGAAGAGAAGGGATCACCAGGAAGAGAGACGTCACTCTCTCAGCGATTGGCAATAGTCCTGGGAGCAAGACACAAGGGGAAGGTTGACTACACGTCTGATCCCTGACTTGAGGTCGTGTCTTAGTCGAGTGCATGGTGAGACCGATTTCTAGTTGGCCCAGCTCTTAAGCCGGAATGGTTGTTTTCGGTCCTACCTGTACAAAATTGACAGAGCACGGTCTCCTAACTGTGTGTTATGTGCAGGATAATTGGATGACGCCTGTCACACATTCTTCTACTGCAAAAGGTGGAGCCAGCAGCGAGGGGTCCTACTCAGCGAAATTGGAGAGCTCTGTCCGGAAACTATCGTCGGAGTAATGCTGAAAACTGACAAATCGACAATTGAAATCGAGTGGGGCAATATACTCGGGCAGTGCTCATATTCAAAAAAGCTGTATCGGAGCGCTGGGAGGCATCGGTGATGGATGGATATCTTTTCTAGCACTTCCTGCCTCTCCCGTCCTTCCCGTTAGAGAAGAGATTCCCATACACGGAACACGGGGCCTAGCCCGAAGTAATGTGTCAAACGGTTCCAAGCTAGGTTCTCAGGTTGACAGAGGAGGTGTTTAGTGGGTAGTCTAAAAGCATTTTGCGTGTGGGAGTCCCACACTCAGGGCGTAAATAGCCTTGGCTGCAAGCGTTGAATCTCAGAGCATGAATCTTGAATTATGGATGGACATGCTTTAGCAGAAATTACTTCAGAATAATGTGGAGTACAAATTGTGCCCAAATCTTTTTCTTCACTCAATGACTTTTTGCCCTTAACTTTTTTATATTTCTAAGTCAAGGTGATCGTCAGTTGAGAGGGTGATATCTGCATCTGAAAATATATTCCTGTTACAGGGAAAGATTACCGCAGACTTAAATCCATTAGCTGATATTGTTCGCTTTCGCAAATGACTCACAAATGTCATATGACCCAACAGGCTTTTCACTGTCGAGCATTCGCTGTCGAATGACTTCACTTTAGTGGAATTTCAAAGCACCAATAAAAGTTTAATCAAGTGGCTGAAGTTTATGCGACGTGTGGGGTGGTAAACTTAGTATTACCACATGATTTTCTTGCGCTAGGTCAATAACTTCAATATTTTTGACATATGAAGTGTGATCAGCTAGAACTAAAAGCAGTGGGTTCTCCTTGGTTGGTTTGGTTTGGTTTTTGGGGTTAAAAGTTTGAGCCATTCAGAAAACATCAGGATGGATGACATCGGGCAGTGGAACCTAACGGAGCGCTCTCTATGAGAGTATCTGTCATATTAGCGAGGGGAGATTAAAAGCGGCGGAATAAATGTTCTCCCAACACCCATACAACATACCACAGTCACTAAAGATCCTCTTTCAGCTGAATTTAATGCGCCAGCTTGTCGTTTCCCTTTCAGTCCAATGACACGTGGCATTTTCTTGTGAACAACAGAAATTCCAGTCTCATCCACAGTGAACACTTTATCTGCGAGATATCCGTGTTTCTTGAGCTCAGCTTTCAGAAATTCAAAAAACGCATAGAGAGCTTCCTTAATGAATCAATTTGCTGTGGAAAAAGATGAAGCTGTGGGTTTCAGCAACGCCAAAACAAATGGTCAAACCACGCTCTACCTGCTAGTCCTTGTGTGAATGGATGCCGTATTCCGTTTTTTTTCCGCAGAGCTCGTAAGATATACGACGAACATCTTGTCTGGTAAGTCCGTGCAACTCCCATTCCATAATAACTACATAATAAACTAATTTATTTTCAAAAGCGTCATCCATGATCGGCTTACGTCCTAATTTAAGTCCTGCAGCTTTTGATGGCGATGCATCTCCACGAGCGAGTCTCTGAAGAGTAGCGCGTAGTACATTGAAATGTTTTGCTGATCTTTTAGTTCCATTTCATTGTGTCTTACGGCCGAGACAGCATTCGCCATACTTCTTTGATTCCATAGCTTTCTCTTTTCTCCCACCATCTTTGCGTTGAGCACTTTTCTTGGCATCTGCGAAAAAACAAACAAAAAAACATATAAACAAATAAATGAATAAATAAATTAAATAGAACTAAGAATAAAATTAAAATAAAAACATTTATAATTAGGTACATGTGGGTATTAAGAAATATTTAGTTAAATAATATTGGTAACAAACAAAAAAATAAATAAAAAACGTCTAAGTAAAAAAAAAATTCAGATAAAAAAATCTCAGAAAAAAAATATTCCTTGTAGAAAAGCAAACAATAACATTTCTTGGAAGCTATTTGGGAAGAAATTTCCCATTGATATGATTCATTTGTTTGTTGTGTACATATCGCTATAAGAATGGGAATTGTGAATCAAGGATGGAAGATGGAAAATAAAGTATAGAAATTCAGTATCAGGTTATGGAACATTAAGTATAGAAATCCAGTATCAAGTGATGGGAAATAAAGGGTTTAAATTATAATGAATTTAATTATTGAGCATAATAAAAAGAATCAGAAATATTAGCAGCTGTTTGAAGTGTTTAGACCCAGAAGTCCTCGAGCACTAAATCTTTGACTCACAAAACCCAAGAGAACATTTTGATCGAGGCCAAGAAGATCGTAAGCAGGCAGCAAAGGTGGTCAGGACGCAGCGCAGCAGAAGCAAGTAAAGTTCCAAAATCAAGCAGAGGTAGTCAGAATCAGCGCAGCACAATTCATGTAAACTGAATTCTTTATATTTGCTTACTTATTATTTTTATCATTTCTATTCTTTTTATTTATTGTATCTGATATAAAGGAGTAAGTTCATTCTGTGTATGTGTATGTGACATGGAAAGATCAGAGCTTAAATAATGTCCTAAAACCCTGTGAGCTAGTCAGTTAAAAGTAACATACTTCGGCCGCCATTATGCGGGCTTTGTATTTTAGAATAACCCCGTCTATCTAACCTTGTTCCAACTTATCGGTTGGCCCAATATATCAATATTATTATTAATTATATATATCTATAATTGTTTTGAAAATACATCACAAATCTGCGCTGTTCTCTGGAGCAAAGTGTAACCTCGATCATAGTTTTGTTATCCTTAATTACTGCTGATAAGCACCTGTCAATTATACATTAACCCTGTGAATAGAAAGTCAAGCATATTTAAAGTAAATAATCACCTTACAAACTTTGCTTCACAGCGAAAAACAAAAACAATGCACAGCACAAAACATTCACATATGAACAGAATCAAACCGCTGAAGTACGAAACCCAAGAGCTGTCATTATAGCTTTCGACTGTTGCCACTAGTCTGCGCACCTTACTTTATCCTGGGATCCTGGGAGCCATTATTTCCACTCGTATGTGAAGTTTTTTTATGATATCGGGGAGACCATTTAGTTTGAAATAAAACGCTTTTTAAAATCCAAATAAAGTATTAAGTATAACCAATTTGCTCCACATTATTTGGCTGTATCTTCCCAATGACTTAGATTATTTAAAAATCATTCTAGGAGGACTTTCTACACAGGACTTTCTATTTTCTACTACACTGGATTCTACTGGAAATAAATTTCCAAACCTGCGAGTATAAAATTTAATTTTAAAAAAATTTAATTTTAATTCAAAAAAAAATCGATATTCTCAACTTAACCCACTGGGTGGTCCCATGGGCATCCCATGTGAGGGTTGGCACCAGCTTTCATTGGAAGAGGTGTTCAGTGTAAGACTAGCGCTCATTAAGAGTTCACCCTTGGGGGTTTCTTGTGGTTTCGAGCATATAAGCAAATAGGTAAAAATGAGAGAATCGCCGAACAGTTTATTTCTTCTATGACTTGATTTCTTTAATCGGAACGTTGACTATTACGGCGTTTGTGTAACTGACGTGCGATTATATTACGACCACGGTACCGACTTTACTTTTCATTCGATAGATAATTTTTTCATACTTTCTGAAACATCGCCACCATAGTCTCAACCGAAGCACAACCACCAATTTAATGGTGCGATCTTCAAACGTACTCTGGGAACTACTGAGGTTTTACTGGACTTGGCTTTATTTTTCCTCCTCTCAGATGTTAATGGTTTGCAAAATTCACTGGATTGAAGTATCGTTTTCTGATGATTTACGTCCGAATGACGTTTTAACCCAAATCAGTTTAATCAAATGATGTTGAGAAGTCTGAATATGTGCTCGTGAAATATGATCTGTATTCGTATTTCCTTCACATACGACACCGCGGGTGGATCGTGAAGAAAACGGAATGCAGTGATCCAAAATTTTCCTTACCACACGGATAGGACCTTCCTATATCATAGAAATAGATCATATATCATAGACATCAAAATGTCTGGCGACAGCATCTCCGAGACCGAAGACCGGATTCGAACATCGATCAACACCACAATGAAACAAACAAAAATGCCATGCTCTATTGATATCGAAAAAGCCTTCGACTCAGTATGGTCTGAACAACTAATACTGTATTGTAGTAGTTTGAATCAAAGTCAAATTTTTTCACGAAAATTCGTTCAGTTCTTTAAATAAGCTAAGACATATTCCAAGCTAATCAATCAGAATTTTGGAATTTATTTGGGTTCTATTCTCGGGCCCCAACTGTTAAACTTAGTCCACCACGATATTCCCATGTCTTAACAACCAATTATATCATATAACATCACACAAAATACGCCCCCATCCCCCACTGTTCTCTACGTAGAAATGATAATTCTGGCCACCCACAGTCTCCCCAAAGCCGATGCAATCCCTTCAGAACTCAAATAATTTGCGCTGTCCATTAACGTTGGGATATCTAAACTAATTTGCATTCAAAATGCCTTCGTGAATGGCCACCAATTTGCCCAGTCACAGAGTGGAATGCTCCACAGTGCAGAGCATATAGCGATAATACTCCCAAGCAGCTAAAAAAGCAAAATCACTACAAAACCCTGATATGTTCCAGAATACAACACTGCTTCCCTGCTTGGTTTACAATCTCTCTTACCTTCGCCAAAGAGCTCAAAGTTTTCGACAGAAAGATTCTAAGGAATTGCTTGCCGTAGTACGGAAAACCTAATAAAAGATGTTAAACTATAGCAACAATACACACACATATATATACACTTATATACAGTTATATTCCCGTCTACAGTAACGTGCAATACACCTTCAGATTCCCGAAAAAACTATGCGTATTTTTGACCTGCAGCTTATGACTTCTATCCCGAACGGACGCAAACAGTACATCTGAAGTCCAGCAACATTTCAGTCTGTTTGGTGACCACCTGCGGATGCAGCCACGCTATTGTAACGCACTCGAGATAATTCTTCATTCACAGTTTTATATTCGTATCTCTTTAACTTTGTTATATCTTTATGTGTATTGATTACGTCTTTAAATTCTGTATACATTTGCAATAATTAAAAATTTACATATTAAATTTAAACATAACAAGCTATTTACTTATTGCTTAAGAACAACAAAAGACACTCATTATTCTCCACGATGAAAAAAAAATTAATCTTATTCTTCATTATATGATGGAATCAAGAGCCACGGGATTGAATAAATGGTTAGTCACGCTGAGGCTATCGTAGGTAACATGTTTTACCGGAATACATTGCTAAAACCTCCTCAATTTACCTAGCCCCATCAATTTTCTCTGGTCTTACCTTTGGTCTGTGTCAAAGGTTAGGGCCGGCATATGTCACCAAGTAACATATAGAGTTGAAGTCAGCTGAAGAGCCGCTTCTCCACAAACCCTTCGGACTTGCCAACCGTTGCTTCATCAGTCCACTAACCCTTATTTTAAACCGAATCAATGAGCATAATTTAGATGCAAGTTAGGATTCTTACATTATAATCAACACAAATGAAAGCTTGACAAGCAAAAGAAAATAACTACAGTTAATATCTAGCACAAGAATCGGCTATTACCAGATTTTCATTTGTCAAAAGTTGCTTGACAATTTATTGTTGTCAAATATTTACCCGAAGTTTGTTCACAACGACGTGTATGTATATATACATCTAAAGGATCAATAAATTTTTTAGCTGTCAATTGTGTTATCCATAATACCGATAATTTTATAACCCTATCCCATACATTTGGTGGAAAAGCGCTCGATGCTTTATCATTTAACCGATTAAAAGGAGATATTAGTTGATTAAAGCTTAATAAATGACAGAGAACATAGTGATTATCCCGTAGAAGATCCGTCAATTTTAATTGCTACATTATGCTTTCTTTCTCAGCACTGCAAAATTTTTGGAATTTTTTTTTACGGTGAGATAAACAGAGGATCACAGAAATATATTTATATATTTCTCGGGCTTAGGTCAGGGTTCAGACATGCAGTCCGTCCTGTGATTGTGTCTTGCTCCCAGAAGAAGGAGAGTGATGGGGATCATCCCAGCTATCACCAGCATTGCCGGGATACGGTAAGATACACGCATGGAATTTGCAGCACTCCTTGTCTCTGCACCTGTATCAAGTGATTTCAGAGTAACTCTTTACTGAGAGCATTACCCCACAGTTCTGACCCATAAGATAGAATCGACTGCAAAGCGCTCATGAGGAGTCGTATCCTTGGTGTGGGGGGCCCCTCTTTGTTGGCAATTAATCAAGTGAGTGGCGATACACATGCTACCTCGTCAGCTGTGGTACTGATTTGTTGGGAAAAAACTAATCTATTTATCAGGACACCTAGGCATTTCACTGCTAATTTCCGTCTAACCAGCATGGCCCCAACACTTATTGTCCTTCAAATTGTCTCCCAGATTCTCCACCAGATGCTACCTGAATATTTTCCCATCCGGCGCAGTTGAATGCATTCGGACATCCAGAGCTACCAGCAGGACTATCGTGTGGAAATGTTGTGTGCTTGCACAGGTTGTATCGCGCTCACAACTTTTCGGATCCTCGGACTTCAACACAAAATCACAGTATCCACTTTCACAGTATTCCCCTGGAGCACAGAATACTGAACGCATGGTAGGACCGTCATGGATGTCCAAGGCTATATGCTGATGATCTCGAGCACCCTCCAATTTTTGACTGATTGTGCTAGGCATTCCGAAGTGAATGACACATGAGGGTTTCAACGCAGCCCCATAGACAGAAAGCAGGGGTATGGTCTGCGTTGAATACGACGAGCCCAGTTTTGGCTGCCATGTCCTAGATCAGTTTGCTTCGAGCATCTGATTGAAGCATGCTCCATTCGATCGCTCTAGCTTTGAAGTCTCCTGCGACGAGCACATGGCCTTCTACACTAGAAACAGCATCCTGCAAGGCCCTGAGCCTTAGTTGAAAGGACAACGATCCCTTGGCGTTAGTTATACACGAGTGTAGTTCCCAAACACCGAACCTGAACGAATTCATCACCTCGACCCTTGCCCTGCACTTCATAGTGAACACTATTCCGAACCCAGGTGGTGGCTATACCAGATTTGTCAGGATACTACATTGGTAAGCATCTGGTGTGATGTTGCTCCCTGAAAAGTAGCAGGTCCGCTTGCCTATCCATCGCAAGCAGTTGGATTAGTTCTTGGGCGATTGTGTTTGGATGTAGATGATTTTAAGGGATTATTGTAGAAGCGCATAGGCTTTATTTGGGGCTTAGTGGAAGATCCGACACTTCCTTATATCTGATTTGTGTTCCAGTCATCTGGTGTCTTCTGTCCACTACTCCCTGTTCCTTCCGCACTTGTAGAACAAGGAGCTTCCATTGCTGCCATGATATCCCTGTGCTGTATCCAAGAAATAACCCCTCTCCTCCCTTTCTAATTTTGCCCTTCTTTACTAGTTGTTCAGCTTCTCTCTCTGTAAGGTCAACTATGGCCATGCGTTGACCCATATTGTTTAGTTTGGTCAACTTTCGAGGGACTTTCGTCTCGCTTAGTGCAAGGACATCATGTTTTAATGCGTCTTCTACGCCGGGCAGGTCCGTAACGCATTTAATGTCCCTAGTTGCACATAGGGTCGCTCCGATCTTGCTTTTCCTCCGTTTAAGCCGATCCCCTTTGATTGGCCTGCAGACCAATTTTTTTTTTTGGAAACGAAAATCGGGTTAATCACTGTGCTTTCGAAGGGATTAGCCGTTTAGTAACTCCAGGACTCTGTTTTTAATCTATTGGGTCACGTTCGTTTGTGCATCCACTGAGCCACTAATATCCAGGATAATTGAATTTTGGTGGTGATGGAATTTTTCTTTTCAGTTCATCAGTCGAATCAGGTTCCTATTCAGTGCAGTCCTCCCGCAAGTACCTGGGGACGGCACTCTCCTGAGAATACTTGGTTTCAGTAATGCTTCTGTCGACCAGAATTATAAATTACACGGAATTAAACTCTAACAAATTCTTATTAAATTCGGAATTAAACTCTAACAAGAATTTGTTATTACTTTTGATATCTTACTTCATTTTTACACGAATTTTTTGACAACGTATCTGCCCTATCTAAAGAGAAAACTATCTTATTACTTATGATATTCACTGTGCTTACGCCTTCGAATTCGAACCAACGAGGACATAAAAATATGAAGAAGAATTTTTCCTGGGGGCTAAGTGAAATAGAACGGGATGGATGTAGTCGCTCTGATCTAATGTTTTCTTGTACTATATGTAATGCACATAAGAAAACATTGATAGTGATGACATGGCCCCTTAGCTCACCACTTTTTCGCCTTTTTTTTACAGTGTAAAGCAAAGCAAAGTACCACCCTTTCACTTTAATCCATCAGAATGTTTTCTTTGGCGATTGGATGCAACTGCGATCCATGCGAATGGATGTTGGTGCATGTCTATGTAAGTTAAAAACCCCCTCATGAATCGGAACAGGACCAAGATTTTAAAATACGAGAAAGATGTGCAGGAGCTTAAGGAGAACATGTACATTGGTGACTCTTGGGGTAGTTGAGTGTTCGCGAGGCGAAGAGGTTTCGCTTGCTTAGCTTTAGTATGGAGCGAATCCCGTACGAAACGGTTCATATGCGAATGCTTATGTGTAATAAATAGGAGCATGTATTTTCTAGGTGAAGCCTAAAAAATTTAACCTATTATAGCCAATCCAAATAACCAGAAAGACCATCTTGGAAGCTTGTAGTTACATGTGTAGCTCGTTGATTTGATGAAATGTTCGTTGATGGTTTATATAAAATCAGTGCTACAGTGTCTGCATGGAAGTGGTTACAAAATACTGAATTCTATCTGCTATACGTTATTGTGCTGATTCATTTCGTTGAATCAAGCAACCTCGCAGAAAACACTCGAATTATCTTCCTCTCTTTCGATTCCTTTCATGCGGAATAAAAATGAGCAATTGTTTAAATTTACTTTTTGATTAGTTCAAGCTTAGAATTATTGATTAATCATGCATCAACTAAATTAAATGTGGCTTCCGGAATCATGTTTTTGTAAAATGTATAACAAATCGAAAAAATACCCTTGCGAACAAACAACTAACTGATACCAATTCTTCTGTTTAACCCATTGTATCGTCCAATATGGCACAGCATGTCCCCTTTGCTGATTAAATCGCAGGCCTTGGAAAAACAAATAACATTTTGAAATCATAAACTCGGTGGACACGTTGGAAATTAATTGTGATTTGATAGGCTATAAAGTGGCAATTTTATGACTTTTCGATTTCGTTCAAACAAATTTATTGTTGCTAATCAATTTCACAGCTCCCACTATATCTATGAGAAATGATTCATTCGTTAGTAGAAATTTAATAACATTTGATACATGTGATTGAGCTCTTGCGATAAGACCAATTTGCAATAATTTAATGTGGCGATTTCATGATTTAATGGAAGGCTGAGAAGTTGTCTCAGCTTTCCGCGTTGTTAATCATTTCAAACGGTCAATTGTGTTGAACATGATTAAAGCCGATTAAATTGTAGTTTTTCATGGTTTTTATCGAAATTTCCTACTATGATGCAATCAGCTTGAATAGCCCTGGAATGACATACTGCGGTATGAGATACGTATGAGTATTTTCTACGACGCATTCTACTCTGCGAATAGATAGAACACATCTTCTTCCTCATGCATACAAACTTTATTTTCTTTAGGGTAGTATGTAATTTTCGGTGTAATTTAAAATGTAATCCCGTCCACCTCTCAATTGTTAAAAATTTTCTAGCACGATCACGTTGAAAACAATTCAGATTATCTCGTACCCTAGGGTGTCAATTGAGTTTTTAACCTGAAATACGGTCAATGTCTCACTTCAGATTTATTCCGGTATTTTCTTGGACACTCAGGAGTATCTTCAACGTTTGGCAAAATGTTAAGCTGACCTATGATATTCAACGATAAGGAAAGAAGCGAAGTCGGAATTACGTTCGGAGGCTGTATGTATCCTCATAAAACGTATCTTGGGTTATCGGAGGATCACAAATGAAGAAAATGGGCCAACCCACGAAATTTCGACCAAAGTAAGGAAAAATTTTGACTCGGTATTTTCCTATTTCCTCAAGTTTTTTACACATGGAGAGTTCCCGCCTAGTATACTCAAGTGTACCAAAATAAGTATCCTGAGTCAAATACGAACGTCTGGAAATCGTTTTAGGTCTCAAATAATTTCAATTTAAAAATTCGCAAAATGTATCTTTAAAAATTCGCGAAAAATTCAAGAAAAATGTAAGAAAAATTCGCTACACATTTTGCCGTAGCGTCCTAAGCACATGTGGACGGGCATAGGATTTTAACGTGGTTTGTTTTTAATTAGAATTATCATATACATTTGCGCTCAAAAAAAACCCGAACCCGATGACTTTTGCTTTGCAGTGTTTCTCTGTTGTTTGCCGATAAAATGCGTTATCTAACA
The DNA here is from genome assembly GCA_954870665.1 of Stratiomys singularior. Lineage (NCBI taxonomy): Eukaryota > Metazoa > Arthropoda > Insecta > Diptera > Stratiomyidae > Stratiomys > Stratiomys singularior. The sequence goes on along the minus strand of OX940880.1, from coordinate 54,176,980 downwards.
GGACTCGTTAAGTTTGTTTTGTGTTTATGCATGAAAAAGAGCTGGATCGCAATCAATTGCATCATTTAGTGCAGATCGTTCAGTGAAGAATTTGAATCTGCAGCGGCAACGATGGTGTTGACGGTAAAACAGAAAATTTTAAAACTAACCTGTTGGTAAAATTCGTGACTGTATTCATCAATTTCAAAATAGTGTTTCCTGCAGAGCCTCAAGCATGGCGAAAATGCTTTTTGGCGGATATCAAAATACTTCCTAATACGGAATAAGGTAGTTGTGCCACCGATACTAAATGTCCAATCTAAATGGCATCGAATTTAACAGTTTCGGAAATGCAGAAGTCTTAGGAGCATCAATTCCGCGAAAATAACTTTTCGGATGAAGGTTTTGACTGGTAGAACTAAATATTAAATAAAGTTTGAGAGCTCCTGAAAATGTGCCACAAGTGGGAGATGTGATACGGCCACTGAACACACTGAGAACGAAAGACTTATTTATAAGACTTGACAATTGGAAAGCATCAGGACCTGATGCAGTGACTGACACAATTTTAAACTGGCTTCCAGGCAACGTCTTAAATACCCTGACGGACACAATCCACACAATTGTCCGTTTGTGGAGGTTTCCTACGGCATGGATATCGGATATCATAATATTTATACCTAAGCCCGGGAAAAACCATGCCTTTATCCAAAATCGGAGACCCATAAGTCTTCTTTCGGCAACCTCCAAAGTAGCTGTAAAGGTATAACTAAAGATCAAACTGAAGTATAACTGAACTAGATTGAAGACTCTGATTGTCGACAAACACTTAGTTCTAGATGAAAAATATGGTTTCAGAGAAGCACTTTCCACGGAACTCCAACTGGTAGGGGTATCCCAGCACATGATATTAGATGTATAAAAAAGTTTTAAGGGTTTTTGAGTTTTGAAGTTTTATTGGTAAAAACTGATGCAATGTATATGATTAAAAATATTGCATACAGCTTGTATACAGCATACGGATTCCGCGTTTAAAAAGTTCTACAGCTATTGAAGCGATCCGAGAACCGACAAACGTTCAGTTCTTCGTCAGGAATGGTTGAGCAGCACAGCCATCTCATGAACCATAGACCGGAACAAGTGGTAGTCATAATGAGAAAGGTCTGGCAAATACGGCGGGTGAAGTAGGACATTCCAGTTCAGTTCCTCCAAAGTTTCTTTGACAACTTTATCAACATGTGCTTGAGCTTTGTCATGCTTGAAGATCATTTTTACATATTGGGGGTATGTAAGGTTTAAAGGCCGACTTAATGGCATCACTATTAACGTTCGTGGTAACGTGGTAAGGTTCCGCAGTGATAGTACCGTTAGGCTGGAGTAACTCGTAGATCACTCCTCGGTTGATCTCACCAGTTGCACAGTATTATCTGTTAGCCATGAATACTCCGTTTGGCCGTTTAATTCAATACAGGTTAATCCTGGTTTTTCTGTGCTTTGGATTGTCTTAGTGGATTCACTTTTCACCACCTGTCACTATTCTATTCAAAAACACTTCCAAAGTTGAGTTGGGAGCAGTTGTTCGCACGTTAAAAAGCGGCGTTGAACGTCACATGGCTAGGCAAACACTAATACTAGTTATGCCATCTTTTGTGAAACCCTCATAATTTATTTGTTAAATTCAGAAATGAATTTAATCACATGAAGGCAACACGTTTATTTGTTTGACAGAACGAAAGCCGTTGAAAAATGCTGACATGCTGATCTCATTTCCAAATTGCATGAATTCTCTGGCCCATACCTTAATTTCAATTTATTACACCTTCCCAAACTTTCAATGATAAGATTCTATTTACTTAGGAGTATTCGCACGTGTCCATAAAATACTAGGAAAATGTCTATCAATATTGCTCGAGAGGTCTCCATCATTAAAAACTATTTGTCAAAAAGTGTATACAGACGAATAAACGATTCAATGGATTTAATAGAAGACGTCAACAGGAGAAATTTGATTTATCATGCATCTAGTGAACCATTGAACAACCACCTTTCGTTATTGTACGGTGAGAGATGGTATGGTATTATTAATTATAAATTTATTTTTTGTGAAATTTATTTTCAGAAAAAAAAATCAATAATGAATAATTAATAATACATAAGAATATAATGATATATTGGGGTAACCGATAGGTCGCACTTGCAGCAAAAGAAAGGAACACGGTTAAATAGACAGGGTTACTTGAAAATACAAAGGCCGCATAATGGCGGCCGAAGAAAGTTATTTTTAGGAAGGCCGCACAGGCGTGGGGGTTCTAGGATATTATTTAAGTCCTGATCCTTTCATGTTACATACACACACACACAAGCACAAAAAAAGCTTACTCTTTCATATTAGACAAAATAAATAAGTAAATAGAAATAATCAAATAAATCAGTAAATATAAAATATTTAATTCACGTGAATTGTGCTGCGCTGATTCTGACCACCTCTGCTTTATTTCGGAACTTTACTTGCTTCTGTTGCGCTGATTCTGATCGCCCATGCTTCCTCCAACACGAATCTCCAACTCAGCTTGGTTTCGGGACTTGAATGCATTCAGCTGCGCTGCGTCCTTACCACCTCTGCTTGATTGCGGGACTTCAAGGAATTCCGGTGCATCCTAAACACATCTGCTGGCTGCTTACTATCTTCTTGGCCTCGATCCTAATGTTCTCTTGGTCTTTGTAATTCAAAGATTTTGCGATGCCTTCTGGGGCTAAACACTTCTGACAGCTTCTAGTACTTCCTGATTCTTTTTATTCTTTTATTTTACATCACCTGATACTGGATTTCAATACTTTATTTTCCATCTTCCACCGATTGATTCACAATTTCTATTCTTGTTATAGCGATATGCACACAACAAGCAAGTGAATCATATCAATGGAAAGTTTCTTCCCAAATAACTTGCAAGGAATGTTTTTTTTTTCTACTGGGAAAATTTTTTTCTGAGTTTCTTTTCAGACATTTTATTTTTATTGAGCTTTTTTTTATTTATTTTTTGTTTGTTACTAATATTATTTAACTTAATATTACATAATACATAAATCTAACTATAAGTGTTTTAATTTTAATTTTATTCTTAGTTCTACTTTCTTTATTTGTATGTAATTATTTTTTTGTTTTTATGTCGCCTACACATTGGAATACGTAACAAGCCTGACACAGGAAAAAACCAAAGCTGGTATTTTATCGAAAAAAACTGATCCCCAGGACTCTTCATCTGCCAGCAGGAGAAACTTCTATTGAGTCTAAGAAAGAAGAAGATTTTCAAAATTAAGTCAATTACTAGTCAATTACTTGACAATAAATTCCCAGGAAAGTTTCCCTGATTATCAGCATCCTACCAGGTCCAGCTAAGGTACGAGAACCATCCTCAAGCAAAAGACGCCTGTTAATGAATACCATCGAGTCCATAGTTTCTACAAATCCGAAATCTGAGCTGAAATTCTCAACAAACAAACGCGGTGGAAATTTTCAACGAGCCCTGAAAATCACATGGAATTACCGTATCGTATCCGAACAACCGGGGCTTATTGCGAGGACAGCGAGGAAACGCAAAGGACTTCTGTTGCATTTAAATTGGAAACTTGACAATCATACGGTACGTGGACGGCGGGAGTCATTACCGACCGGCGGTCATAGCATAGTCGAGGACACAGTGGAAAGAATCACTGCCTTATTCATATATACACTTTTCTGTTGCTCCTCAGTAGAGATAAGCATGTCCTGGCTTACCTGTATGAGATGGGAAAGACGTAGTTTGTCGATCGCTTGCTCTGTTCGGAGAACATGGACTAAACCTAACAAGCATTGCTCGAGACTTCAAATTACTTAAATACTGTTTAAATAATTCAAAATTGTACGTTTTGGATTTTTTTTATGGTTTTCCATGTCAAAAGCTATGTTTTTAATTTTGAATTTTGGTAACTAGGTCGGTATTACCACCATAGTACGTCACCTTCCTTTCATGGGCGTTGTCCAAAGAGACAGCCCCATTGACCACTTGTGGATCCAATACTTCTATTATGTCCTCTTTTTCAGTAATGAGATCTGGCTGTCGTTAACCACAGGAGGTCTGAATGTGTGGTTCTTTGACCACTTGCCAACCTTTGTCACGAAGACTTGATGCTAGGATATTGCACACCGCATTGGAACGCTGAATGCGACCGCCGTATGTACGATGACTTGCCTGGAGGACGTGAGCATCAGTCTCAGTTACCGAGCAACCTCCTCTGCATTTGGTGGAGTATTCAAGCCTTCGGACACCCCATGAAGTTCTGCTTCTTCATGGTCGTATTGGACATAGTCCCTGCCAGGTATCATATGAATTCTCGAGTCGACCCAGGTGTTCGAAATATGAGTTTTATAAGATTCACGCAGCTCACGAAGCCCACCATTGTTTGGCCTTTGCAGTACCTTTCCAGCGGGCGAAGACGACTCTTCTATGTTACTCATACGAGAGTGTATACGGCATGGAATCGTCGTTTCAAACGATGGTATACCAATACCGCAATCATGGAAAGCAGCATGGAAATAAGGATTGGGGACATCATGAGAGTCTGAGGCAGGCTCAAATAGCATCACGGACTTGCCGGTCGAGTGCCCTTAGTTTACCTAAAGTAATACCGGCCAAAACAAGACCATGATAAAAGCGTAGAATCAAAAAGGTGCGAAGGATCTTTAACCGCTGTTGGAGCTGTAAGGGTACCTTTGTTATTTTGCGAAGATCTTCACAAAGGTTCTTCCCTGACTGTTTGGGGCCTATTGGTCTCAAACCCACACCCAAATTATAGCACTCGGATGAGGGAGTTAGCTGTTGTAAAGCTGTACCGTTCTCAAGATGGAATTTTGGCCCTGGTACAAACCTTATAAGTTTTCTGTTTGCCTCCTGGAATAATCGACAGGGGTATACATTTATCAGGATTTAATTCTAGCCCAACCTTTCTTGCTTCCAGCTCAGCTAATCTTACCAGTTTATTCATGCCAGCCTCAGTTGAGGATATAAGAATGATGCCATCAGCATATACAATCGAGTTAATTACAGTTCTGCACAATTCGTACCCTACGTCTCCAGGAAAAGCTTTAAGTACCTTGTTCAGCACCAGGCTAAATAGATAAGAAGAGAGAGGGTCGCCCTGATGAACTACCCTTGTCAACTTGATTGATTCCGATTGCTGGCCCTCAACTTCAAGCAGGGTGTGACTTCTGTTGTAAGTCGTGGAGATATAATGGACGAAGGATTTTGGTAATCTCCTTCGGATTCCGCCGCGCCGAATATAACAACGAAGCAAATGTGGTGATAGGCCAGCAAGAGGCCAATATGTTGTGCAAATGGCGAGCCACTACACTTGTGATACTTATTGGTCGGAAGTCACCAGGAGCTGTGCTCTAGTCCTTCTTAGGTAGGAATACCGTCCGGTTTTGCAATAGTTCTGCCAGAAAGCCACCCATCCACAGAACTATGTTGAAGAACATTGCCATGATTGAAGATGGTAACGCCCTCCATTGCCTGGCTATAATGCCATCAACTTCACACTCCACAAGCCGACGCAAGTGGTATTTGCACTGCCACCGCCTCTTCACAGGTGACAGGGTCAGCTATGATTTCGAGCGAGGAATGACTCTGGGTCACACTTGAATGGAAATTTGTTAAGACAGTTGCCGAAATAGGCCTCCAATATTTCACCATTTCATCTAGACATCTAGGGGATCTACTATAATTTTTACCATCTGGGATCTCCTTTGTCATCCTGCTCATGTTCTTGCGGAACAGGTGTTGTGTTCGCGCATACTCAATGTTCCGTTGATGGCGTTTTTCCCTTCGGGATATTCTACTATTTTGTTCTGGGTAAGGGCTATCATTATTTAGAGGCCGCCTAAGTTTTGAGGTGGAGGTGGCTGGAAAATCTCCCTAAGCCATTGACAGCAGACTTCAGACACATTTTTCCAATCTAACAGGCGAGCGCCTATTAGAACAAGTTCCGATGAGTTGAAGCCTTTGACATTCTCAACAGTTGACATTAGCTGCCGAGCTGCTGCTGTATAGCCTACTCCAATGTGCTGGAGAAGAAAGAGATGGTCTTTGCCCCCTGGATTCAAAAGAGAACTCAGATGACAACCCGGGTCCTATCAGCGGTGACGAGGAACAGGAATCGTAATCTGAACTGGAGTCGTCGGGCGGAGACGAGCTTACGAGAGAAGCTGATCCTGCGCGAAGATCTTCAATCACTGCAGCAACTAGCACTTTGTAGGCCGCATTGCGCCTAATCCGCTTAATTGCCTCCAGTGTTCTGCAACTGTCGGCACAAACTCTTTGCAGGTTTTAATTTATAAATTTAATATTGTTCAGAGTCGCGATGGCCTCCTCTTTCGCCATCATCCTCTGTTCTTCGAGTGACCATTGCTTCTTGACCCTTGTCACGTTAAACTCAGCATTGACCTGATCAGGATGAGCGATAGCACGGTGAACGCCGAGCCCTCTTGTGATGTTAAATTTTCTCGGACAGTTCGGGCACTGAACAAGACTTTCGTCAACTGATTCCATTTGTTCAGGTTGGAAATTGGATGTTGGTGGACTAACGTCCGTCGTGTCTCTTGTTCTGTATCTTGTCGCTTGTTGTATAGTTTCTGCATTCCTTGTGCGAAGTGTGGGACCGGGGCTCCGAGAGCTACACTCGAACCCGGAAATTTTTGTTATTTTTTCTTCGTGACGTGTTCACAGCAAGTTTAAGACGTGAGGTGGTTGGCAGCCTCCTACGTCCGAGGGCATAAGTCCAAGCCTTCTTCATTGGTGACAAGCAACCGACCAGAACTACCGCAGCCTAAGGACGCAGAACATGCACTTGGCCGAAAGCATTAGCTTAAGACCTAGTGGTGCAGTTGAAGGGGAAGGGACCGATAGAGCCACTGAACCCATTTTTGTGGCATCGCAGGTCAGGATCTTAATATCGGCCGGCGGGATTCAGTGCACCTCCGCTACCTAGAGTCCGTGGGGACGGCCTTCCCGAAAGGTCCGACTACCAAGCAATGTGGCAAATCAAGACCCCTCTGCGGTTCCACTCCCCATTCACACGGGCTTGTGATCGTCATGTGGTAGGACCTAAGTTCTGTACACAAGACTGGGTTATGTTTTACTTATAAGGTTAGTCATTTCGCTCTCTCTTTCAATGTTTTTGTGGGGAAACTTAATTTTCGTCAGATTCTGTATAAAAATAATTAATGTTCAATAATGAGAAAAATCACGGCACGAGGCACAAATGGCATAAGTAAACACGACTAAAAGACAGGACAACATGTTCTAGTCGAATTCCAGAATACGAACGCTAAGTCAAACTATCGCCTGTAGTGATAGGCGATTAACTAAGACAAGGACTCATTTCTAAGTGATGAGAAATCTCTTTTGAAACGAATCAAATCGAGCTCGCTACGAATACGAAGACCCATTACGAGTCCTTCGTGGTGAGGAATCAAATGAAATCTTAGCATAGAACTAGTTTTACAGAAAAGAGAGAACAACGTGGAAATAGTTACAAATCCGAGACGTGTCCTTTTCCACATGACCGATACAAGCATACTCAACAATGTTCCTTTCAAACAAAACTTCGATTCCATCGCGTTTTTTTTTCCTCTTCATCTCCACACAACACTCAGCCCTAATTCTAAATGGTTCAAACAATATTTCTTTTGTTTTTATACTTACTACGTATCAACTTTGTCCTGATTTTCTCGCTTAGATTTTATTCGAGGAATGCCTATTTGACCCGAAAAGAATGTTGTAAATTGTCTCAGTGGACAATTTTGGTAGGAAATTTGTTGAAAAACTCTTTTTTGAAAATTTGTCCAATTGTGCTCCTAGGAATTTCAGAAAGTACAAAGAAGTGTTTTATTAAATTAACACAGCAGTTAAAAATTCAATTATAATTCATAGTATTTTGCCAAACAAACAACAAAATTTATTGTCCTTTCAAATCTGAATTACAACAAAATATAATGCGACATTAACTGCTTTCATAGTGAGATTTACATTCATAAGAACTGCACGAATACTCATTGTTCCATTCCTTAAAGTGTTGCAAAACGTGCTGCAATTTCACGAAGAATGTTCCAAAAATCAATCGAAAACTTTTCGAAGTTAACAATGAAAAATTGGATCAGATTTTCCAAAACCCACGTAAATTTAAAAAAAAATGCTTTGCCTCTTGCCCCTTCTTAGTCTAATTGCGGATTTTTCTTTGTCAAAGTTTAAAATTCATAGAAAACTTTGTGGCTGTTTCTGTTCACCCAATAACAAATCAATAATTTTCCACTCAAGCGTGGCTCTGATTGGAAATTTTTTTCCGCAGCAACACACACACACATTACACATCGTACATACGAACGCGTGCTGGAAAAATTCAAGTTCATCGCTCCTCGGATATGCTGGGATGGAGGCTAACAATGACAACATGAGCACAATACCCTCATTGTCAGCGTTCAATTGAAAAATCGAACATTACCCAAATTTAAAAGCCAGAAGCAGACGAGCAGCACGGAACAGGGCAGAAAAACAAATGAAAAGCGTGAACGGAACTCGAATAACAAGCACAAAATCTCCAGCTCCATCTTTTCCCAACCGCAGCGAGATGAATGTGGGTCTCATCACAACACTCATCACTCAAATCCTCACCATACCACCAAAATGGGACAAAACCGATTTGAACCGTTTCGCGGGTTGCCAAGGCATCATTTTTCCTCACTAATACAACAGCAGCGCAGGGGAAATTTCACCGTGATCCTTGAGTAGTTGTTGATTTTCTTGTGGATTTTCCGCGACGAAAACGAGGAAAAAGGGAATTGTGAAAAGAGGGCAGTGCCGCGCATTTGAGGGGTATTTAGGGTGTAGTTAGGAAGCCGCCAAACGGCTGCGATTTAGTGCAGCCTCGTTGCACTCTTGATGCGTGCAAGCAGACAGGCGGCATAGGCGCGCATTGGGAAGGAATCGCGCATGCGTTACATACTGACGAAGATCCCCTCGGTCGAATGTCTTAGGGGAAAGTAAGGGCTATGTAAACGAGTTGCATTTCGTCTTGATAAGAATGTGAAACATCTGGGTGGAAGGCTTTCCGTGGAATGTTTTTCCTCTTTCATTACGCTTTTCATCGCTGTTCGGATCATGTTGTACATCGTGTCTAGTTAATTACAAACTATCGCACTCACTGCTGGCCAGGCATTTGGAATGCATCACATTCTCGATAGTTTGCATAGCATGGATCCCTTTTCCTTACATGGATGCATCCAGCATCTTACGTATGTGAGAGATTCTGAACAAATGCAAATGCCCGGTGGAGGGGGGCAGGGGGGATTGCTAGAAACTCAATCACGAGCTCACTGAATTGATGCAATACACAACGCGACATCGCGTCGATAGTGCTCGCAAAGGGAGTGCCCGGAAAACTTAAGGAGAGCAAGAGGAGTATGATGCTGTACAGGTGCTTACATTACTTTTTACATATGTAGCTTTATGTACGTCCAACAATGATTTTACATCTCATTCACATTCAATTGCGATATATTACGTCCTTGTCTCGATGCAGACGACGGTACCAATGTCGGTGGTATCATTTTTATCGAATTGTTCTCGGATGGGGGATGGGATGCTGGAGTGTTATTTTTAGATTTTGTTTTGGTGGAAAATGCGCTGCCCCGAGATTAAATAGTATTAGTTAGTGAGTTTGGAGCTTGGATAAATGTGCCTTGGATGCTTTGCGAGACATCTTGCCGCGGGAGGTGGAACTTTCTCGCTTTGTTTTATAAATTTCGTAGCCTTCATCATCTGCAAACGTACTCTTAATTTTATATCTTCATCGCTTCATCATCGTATTTGTTTACATCCATTTGCGCTTATTAAGAAGTAGAAGATTCAAGGCAACTTATAATTTATGCACAAGGGATTACTGGATCTTAATTTTTTAAACTGAAGCAATTAACTCTTGTAGCTCATTTATCATTTTGATTAACTGATCTATATTAATGGAATTCATGTAATTATTAATTTTTATGCGACATTGTTTAAAAATGAAATATTCAGGTGCTTTCACGAAACTATAAACGCGGAGAACAACCAAAACTTAATTTTTTATGCGGTTGCGAATAAAATTTGGTTTCCTTATGGCCGCAGAAAGTTGTTGCATCGAAGATAATGATAAGCAATTGTGGATTAAAATAGTATAAAATATTTCTTATATTAGAAAAAATATTTGATATTTTATAAAAATGAATTGAAATTTCGTCTACATTCAAAAATATTCAATCAGTCCTGATCCTTGACTGCAAAATTTTCTATCCATTAACATCCCTTTTTTGTACTTTGATGTGTCCGTGCAACTTTGCGCAGTTTCGCCACTCAAATCATAGGTGAAGGTGAGGTTTCTTTTTTCGCACTAAGAGGAAATATGAATGGTCAGAAAGATTTATTATCCATGACTCCTTTATAACTAAATGCAGAATTTAACCTAGTTTCAAATTCTATCGTCATATAGATATTGAAATAATAATAATATATTTTGTTTCAGGTCGACAAGGAATAACTCGCCCCACGGAGGGGTTGATTGTTCCTCACTTGAGGGAAGTTGTTACGCTTGTCAACTTCAATTACTAATAATGTAATATTAGTTGGAAAGATATGTTTAAAATATATAAGGCACCTTTAACTGAATATTTATGAAAGTTTCATTTGTGAAAGTACAAAATATATGTATTTTTCCACAAATTCTTAGAAAACTTTAAGGTAGTAGTCCGGTGTGATGGGGTCAAAAAATCCTTTTTTTTTTCTTTTACATTTTTAACACGTTGACGGACAGTAGAAACAAGTGAAATTCGAAAATTGACACTATATGTTTTTGTAATTTTTAGAATATTAGAAGTATAGTTTTACTCTTTCTGCTTAAATACACTTAATTTTGATAAATTCAGCACCTTTAATTAGGTTGCGGCTACAACCGTCATGGCGCCAGCGGACTCTAGACACTATGTAATGGGACGATGGCGGCTATAACAGCAAAAATTTAAAAACGTAAATGACAGGTTTAATGACTGAAATAAGCAATTTTTTGTGAGCAACAAAGTATTTTTGGGAGTTTTACACGAAATGTTAGTTCATGATCAAACAAAAATAAATAAATGACAAATAAATTTATTATAATTTTATAATTATTATACATTATTTTCGGTATGCCATGTTTCAAAGCATGGTGCAGGACACAGTGCAGGTTTTGATATGCAATTCTTGCAGCAATATGATGTTTCCTTCCTTACTCCCTGTTTATAACATTGTTTACAACGCTGAAAATATGTTTTTCGCTGATAATTTTCAGGAGGAGAAATTTTCTCAGGAAAATGCTGTGTTCCATTGTTGTTGATTTCATTGGTTTGGATTCGTGCACGTTTAAATTGAACCAAAGACCTTCCATCCTGTTTATAATCTATGCCAGTTAGAGATCGTATAATTGCTTCCCTGAATTCTATAAACTTCATTTGAGAACCTGTCTTTTCTTTAAAGATGTAGTAAGAATTCCACACTGCTACATCCAGTAGATGAAAGATTATCTTTTTATACCATCTAATTGTTTTTCGTGGACAGGAATAATAGGACATCATCTGATCTGCTCTGTCGACACCTGACATATTCTGATTATAATTCACTATTTCAATTGGTTTTCTCTTTTCCTGTTGTCGACGGTTAGCTGTGTTTATCATACTTGGGTGGTAAGCTGTTGTTAGACATAGCACATCCCGTTTATCTTTCCATTTGGACACGTATGTCTGATTTTGGCGTCGCCATACATGTTCTCCTTTTCTAAGCTTACGACCTGTTATTTCTTGCGGCAGACCCTTCCTATTTACACGAAGAGTTCCTGTCACATGTGTCTTTTTGCTCAGTAATTTGTTAGCCAATGGTACACTGTTGTAATAGTTATCTATGAACAAATGATGCCCTTTGTTTAAATATGACTGCATCAATCGCATCACAAGACTTTCAATAGTTGTCATGTTTTCTTCGTTTTCTCGATGGCCTTTGTATATTTCTATGTTCAAAACATAACCTTGGGCAGAACAAAGTTCGTACAATTTAATTCCGTATTTTGCCTTTTTGCCTTTCATGTACGTGCGAAAAGAAAGCCTTCCTCGAAATAATAACAAAGATTCGTCTAATGATAATGCCTCATTTGGTGCATATGCATTCGCAAACTTTTTTATGAGCAAATCAAGAAATATTTTTATTTTCCTCAAACGGTCGTTTGAATTTTCTTCTTCTACACAAAAGCATCGCAATATTTGCTCAAACCTCCTTCCAGACATTTGTGAAGGAAAAGCTGGGTGGTAATGTAATGCATCAATGGAAAAGAGTTTTCTAATACTGGAGAATTTTAGCTGGGACTGAAGCAAACACAAACCCAAAAACTTTCTCATTTCAATCGTATCAGTATTTTTGAAATTTGCCTTCCTACTATGCCTTGTATGTGGCCGTGTTTGATTGCAAAGTTTTAGGCCGTAATCATTCGTAGATTTTATAATCATTTCCATTACTTGGTCATCCCAAATTTTTTCAAAAACCTGAATTGGAGACACATCTTCGTCTATATCCAAAAGAATCCCAGCCGCATCTGCATCAAAAGAAAAGTTTCTTATAGGTGTTGTATTGATATGCCATGTCTCATCATTTTCTGGTTCTTCTGGTGCTTCATATTCCTCATCTGTAGTTGATTCATTTTCTTCATCTGCATCAAAAGAAAAGTTTCTTATAGGTGTTGTATTGATATGCCCTGTCTCATCATTTTCTGGTTCTTCTGGTGCTTCATATTCCTCATCTGTAGTTGATTCATTTTCTTCACTACCCGAACTGTTATTTTCAGCACAGTCAGCATCAGGTTCAGATTCACTGTTGCTTGACCCACTACCTGTTTCCTCAAAAAGCTTCAGCAGCCTAGCCTGTTCTTTTTCCCATCTGGCCATTTTCTATAAATATTGAATAAAACATTCAATTTTATTTTATATTATTATTTATTGTATATTATTTATACATTTATTATTTACATTATTGTTTTTATATTTCAAATGTAATATCATAAAAAACAAAAAGTAAACAGTATAACTATAAATATCGCTAAATGAATCAAAAAATGCTAAATTTAAATTTTTTTATTTCTATTTAAAGTGTAAAATCAATCATAAACAAATACTTACCAGTATAAACAAAAAATATCGTTAAATGTATCAATAGCAACTGTAAATTGAAGAGAAAACAAGATCGCACTACTCCGTTCACAACCACGTGCATACTCAATGTGTTAACCTTGCATACTAAATTTTTTTTCGAAAACATGACACTAGGCTTCTACTTGTACGCTGGTAAATGCACATTTGTGCTGCTACAGCCGCAGTGTCTAAAAACGACCGTTTCGTATTGGACGGCTATTGCCGTCATGTCACATAGTGAACTTGAACTTGACGGCTATAGACGCAACTGTCCGTCAACGTGTTAATAGAAAAACCTTTCAAAAATATACTGTAAAATTTCCAGACCGAAATTTTCAATTTTTTCGAAGTTATAGCCACAAAAGGAGAGCCGTAGTGTGTATGAAAGTAGTGGTTACGCCAGCGGCAGCTGCTCTTTCCGGTCCCTCTTATATTGTCCTTCCGACCTTTATTATTTAAAGACACGCAGGTATACTTAATAAATCAAGCATTTCCGATTGACAAAGACGAAATATAAGAATTTTGTACAGTATAACAGAAAGATTTTCAAGAAGTTCATCAGTTACCATTTTTCGCTCGACGAGTGCACAATTTTACAGGGAAAAACGTTCTGGAAATTGCTACCAATACGGCTGCCTGTATCTTTACAATAGGTCAAATAGTCACAATAGGTCAAACAGCCAGGGACTACGCTGACACTGTAGACAATGCACGAATTTTACGGGCGGAGAAAACTGCAGGAGCCAACAGTAAAGAGGCCAGAACTTTACACATGGCTCTGAAAGCCGCTCAAAATGATAACTTTGAGATAACAGAAGGATTACTCTATGCACCAGGCATAGCTGATTGATTTATGTAAGTATTATTTGTTGTCAAAACTTTGAACGTGTTATTCTCAAAACTATGTTTTTAAAATTTCGGGGAAACACTGACTAGAAAGCATTTAACCGATTTGGCTGAAAATTTAACTTGTTATTTTAGATACATATAGCTAAATACTAAACCTTTGAAAAATTTATTTTTTTGATAATTTATTAATTTTTTAACATTTTTACAACAAAAAAAATTCGATTTTCAGTACCTTTTTTTCACAAGTCCACTATTTATTTTATTTATTTATTTTTTGTGTGCATGTTATTTGTTAGTTCACTAGAGTAAACTAAAAACAATAATAATCTCTTCGATTTATTTATTTCTGATGACTACGAAAGGCTGTGTGTTTTCCCGAAACCGCTCAACGTTCCTCCGGGGACTCCACTTCAACACAAAAAATTATGAATAAATCAATGTAAAATTGAGTAAAGAAAAAATTTTTTGTATGCTTGAAAGTAGTGATAAAAACATGCAAAAAAATACAAAACGATCGCATATTATTTTCCTGCTGAAAAAAATTCACGAAAAAACGTCGAAACTTCGGCCGTCACACCAGGCTACTACCTTAAGGATTTAATGAAAAAAAAACTGTAATAAACAAAAATAATAAGCATTATTCCTAATAATGTAATCATTTCATTAATAGGCCTAAGACTAATAACATATTGAATGTACCTATGTTTGTTATCTTTTTGATCCCAAATGTGTACACAAAAAGTGGGATTGTATTTGCTTACCAACTAGTACTAGAAAGAGAAATGGAATCAGGGAGTCATAGTTCAGTTCTGCCAAGAGCATCGGATATTAAGCACGTATTTCTTATCATTATGTCCAATAAACTGAGTTTCAAGCAAATGTCTAATGAAGATGAAAATTAAAAAAGTGACAATTGCTGAAGCGCAACTTTCTTCCCGTAAGGTAGTAAAGAGAATGGGGTGCAACCAATCCACTGCGGTAAGAATAATAATAAGAAAAGCCTTCCCAAAGATCTACAGTGTGATACAAATGAACTGGAAGAAAAAGGAAGACAGATAAGCGTATATATCGCATGATGATGAGATTATCCTTTGAGAATTGCATAAAACCTGCTAAAGAAATATCTCGGGATCTGCCAGATTGTTGCGTTTTCCTTTGTCTAGTGGTGCTGGTGGCATAGAAAAATTAAATTTTTTTTTGTGGTTGGGAGATGAAGGCTATTTACGCCCTGAGTGTCGGACTCTCAGTGTACACAGCAACTGAACTACCGACTAAACACCTCCCCTATCACACCGAGAACCTAGTCTGGGACTTTTTGTCACGTTACTTCGGACCAGGCCTCTTAAATCGCTCCTAGCGACGTCTTAGGATCAGAGAGATCCCTCCCTCAGCCGGGGTGAACAGAAAAGAGAGGGATTAATTTCTTCTCCCCTACACAGGTAGAGCCTCCTTAGGCTTAATCCTTAGCAAGATGCACAATATGTGTCATACCCGCGATGACCAGCACTGCCGGCTCGGAGACAGTATTGTATGCAGACGCAATCCGCAGAGCACCTCGTCTTTGCACCTGCATCAGTCGCTTCCGGCACGACTTCTTACTGAGAGCTTCAGCCCAAACCTCGGAGCCGTATAGCACCACCGAATCCACTGCGTTCACCAGTAGGCGTCTCTAAGTCGCGAAGGGTCTCCCAATGTTGGCCATTAGACGGTTGAGCGCCGATACTCCATCTGCGGCCTTGTCCGCTGACGCTCTGATTTGATCGAAGAAGCTCATCTTCGAGTCAATCATCATGCCAATGTATTTGATCATCTTCTTGGACTCGATGGTCTCTTCGCCAATCCGGATGAGTGTAACTCTGGGGATGTAGTTTCTAGTCAGAATGACGACCTCGGTTTTTACCAGCGCTAAGCTGAAACCACGGTCGGTCATCCACTTGCTCACTCGACCCATTATCATACCTAGTCTGAGTTGCGCCGAGTTGCGTCCGGCGACTAATGCAGCTACGTTGTCAGTATAGCCGATCAAACGAAACTCATCCGGTAAGGGCAGCCTCGATAGCTCGTCGTACGAGATTTTCCATAGGTCTGGGTAAAGAATGGAACCTTGCGCCACCTCGAAGTAACGTCTTCTTCGCCGACCCCCCAATGTGTCAAAGACGAGCTTGCGGTCCTTGAGGTAGTCAATATCCGCAATTGTATACCTAGGCACTCTGAAAGATTCTAGAGCACTGAGAATATCTATCCATCTAGCGGAATTGAAGGCGCTCCATACGTCAAGCGCCACGAGTAATAGTATGCGCTTTGAGGAGTGATTGTTGGCTTCTGCCCGCCAATCGTGGATCGCCCAGCTCTGAAGCCGTATTGCTGAGGAGACAGATTCCCTGCGACTCGGATGGCCTCCCCGAGTCTCCCTCTGATGAGCCTCTCGAGCACACTTCAGCTGCGCTGAACATACATAGGGGCCAATATGCAGATGGTAGTTCCGGATTCCCCTTCCCCTTGCTGATCAGCACAAGTCTCGCCTTCTTCCAGCATTTTGGGAACACATCCTCCTGTAGGCAACCTTTGAATATGCTGAGCAACATGTTAGGGCAAAGATAGTACAAAAGCTGTAACACTTCTGCTGGGATGCCATCTGGTGGTCCCATCGCCTATCGCATTTTTAATGTGAGCATCGCGTTGTCCTGCTACTCCGCAGTGAAAATCGGGTAGTCAACAGAACTGGTGTCGCATTGAGCATCGAATCGGACGGAGAGCACAGGGAAAAGTGCCCGGGCGACCTCATTCATTCTCTCTCGCAAGACCAGCTTATAATCCAGGCCCCACAGGTCTCTGTTGTTGTCCTCAATAAGTTTTTGCCAACAGTGAGCTTTGCTTTCGTTGATTAACTTGCGAAAGAGTTTCCTGTATGCCATCATTCGGAAATGTGACTCATCCAGATCCCTTGGGCGTTGGACTTCGCGGCGGAGTCTATGACATTCTTTTCGCTTTTCACCCATGTTTGTTGTTTACCAGTGCACAGCAAGATTATCATGTCATCGCCGTCACAGGGGCATAGAGACGTCGCACGCAAACGTGATGAGTTACATATTAGAGTTCACCACGTTTTCGGCTGAGACTCCTCTAGTCCCCGTCGTGATCCCCGTTATGATTTCACTCCCCGTGAAATCTCCAGCGAACTCCTTGACATCCATTTTGGCGATGTTTCAACCTACGACGGAAGGTCAGGTTCACCAATTTGGAATGTAACATACTGGTGATCACTCGCCGATTAGTCCTTCAGTACCCTCCATCTGTTTATCATAGGCACAAGGGACTCCGAAGCGAACGTCACATCCTGGATGGTTGCCGAGCAGCCTCTCCGGTGAAAGGTTGGTGTGTTCCCAACGTTCACGACGAAAAGTCCAGTCCTAGCCACCATTTCTAAGATTCGTTTCCCTCTGGAGATCTTTCTCTGTGAAAGACTTCTCTGTCCCTTACGACCTTTTGTCCTCTAGGGTTGGTAGGCGTGAACCTTACCCTAAAACTGTCTGCCGTAGAAAGAGTTTTTCTAATGGCCCGCGACACATTCAATGTCTCTTATTTGTAAAGAGGCCATTTGCTGTTATGTCGAGATAACAGCTTTCGAACCATAGAGGTCCTTGACGGCACTCTCGAACATGCCCTTGTCTGTGGATTCCGCCCGAATGCCACGAGTAGGCCACCTATTTTGGCCGCTCGAACCGTCCTTATGCAGGCTCATGTTTTTTCGGGCTCCACATTTTCTCTTATTTCATTGAGGACGCCGATATAAGTCCTCCCGCCTATCGGTTTAATCAGTAGAGCATCCCTACGCTGCTTGTGCCTGGTCCTTCTAGGCATTGCGCCGAATTCCGCACATTTATGCTTTTCAGGCGTGGGCTTGGTCACTCCATCAGCTCTTGCACGCTGTGCCCTCTTCGCAGTCTTCTGCTGCGCTTTGGAGCGTACGAATTGGATGTCACCGCCAATCTCCTCCCCTTGGCTGGGGGCTGCTGACTAAGGCCGCTTCACTCTTTTTCCGCGATTTGGCTTTGGTGGGTTACATGCCAACTTTTTGTCGTTTGCGCAGGGAGTGCTACTTTCAGCTTTTGTTGTGACTTTTCTCTGCCCTTAGCCACCTGCGTCGATACTATAGAATCCTGTCGACCAGGTCCTTGAGTTCGCCGATCCCGGTTTTAATGTCCTTATTGATATTATTCTGGACATTGATGGCTCCTCTTCACTTCTGTCGACGGTCATGCTCGTAGCCAGCTCGCTCTGAGGTGAAGTTTTCGACCCGCTCTCAGCTGGGGGATATTGTGGCTGCTGAGCACAATTGTTTCCGCTTTTAACAGAGCCCGGTATGTGGCTATCAACAGTATCTGGGGCATTACGCTCGGGGTTGACGGTTCCAGTTCTCTGCACCCTGCGAGCGAACATGCCTGCCTCCATGGGTTGATCACTTTGATTAAATTATTGATTCTTCAGTGACCAAGTGTTCCCTGGCGACTTATCCCCAACCTGATTGTTGGGGAGAAGACCGCATGAGGTCGCGGCTCCCTCACATTTTGGAGTGTATATCGCCACCCCGAACTTATTTTAATTTTTTGTTGTGTCGTCCATCCGTCCATGTCAACCTCGCCAAGCCCCCCACCACGCCAAGGTAGTATCCTTGGGCGGGATAGAAAAAATAATATCAATAATAATATATTTTTTTTATGTTTGGGAGGTAAAGGCTATTTATGTCTTGACTTTCCAACTCCCAGTCGCAACCGCACTACCGATAAACACCTCTTCTCCCACACCGAGAACATAGCTTGGAACTGTTTGGCACATTACTTCGGACTAGGCGTCATTAATCATTGCCTAATGGCACCTTCTGGTTAAGGGAAATCTCTTTCTAAGCACGGATAGATTGGAACGAAAAGAATTACCGTCAGAGAGAGATCTCTTCCGTCTGCGCCGCAGAGTGATCCATGATGCCCTTCTTCATAAAAAGAACCGTCCGTACGTAGAGCGACACTCAATTCCAATTGCCTTTTTTTAGTAAAAAGCGCCTATTTTCTCCGAGAGATGCAAACAGAGCCTTGTCAATCTTTCACACGTAAAGAACGTGTGGTAGACGTCATTTGTCATCTCCGGGCAGAACAAGACTTTCCCATCTTATGCATGTCAGACTGAAAATACCCGTGCCCACTGAGTATTTGCCTCAGAAAATAATCAGTCGCACCATGCATTCTGTAATATCACGGTTCCAAGTCACTGATAAGCCGTGCGGTCCACTTGTCTCGCGTTTCGTTTACCCATTATTAAGTTCCTTCTCCGTTCCTCTCGGTTGACGCCTTTCCCACTGATTCCCCCCTACGTAAGTACTTACGGTTCCGTTCTTCTGTAAGACGTACAATAGGTACGACCCTACCGCAGGATCAGAGACAGAGTGATATGCAGCTTCTATCCGCAGAGCTCCTTGCCTCTGCAACTGTGCCAGACGTCCTTTTTACTGAGAGCATCAGCCCAGACTTCAGACTATCAGTCGTACAAGAGCACTAACTCGATTGCACTCATCTGTTGACGTCTTTTACTCCCCGCGCGTTAGTCATAAGGCGACTGAGAGCCGGTACTCCGGCAGAAGCCCTATCTATTGACGGGCGAACCTGCTCGAGAAAGCTCATCTTCGAGTCAATCATCAACCTAAGGTATTTTAAAGATTCCTTCCTCGCTGATCGTTTCTCTTACCCGAACGGGAATATAAAGAGGGATCCGATTCTTGGTCAAGATCGTCACCTTGGTCCAAAGACCTCGGTCTTTTCCAGGACTAGGATAAGTCCATGGCCAGTCATCCTCCTGCTCACTCGGCGCAGTATTGCACCTAGTTTGAGTTGCGCCTATTCGACTGTAAGTCCAGCAACTAGTACTGCTACGTCATCTGCGTCGCCAATCAAACGCGACTCCTCCGGTAACTGCAACCTCAAACATTCTAAAGGCCATCACTGATGTCACTTCCATTCTTCGCTGACCCCCCCCCCCCACATCTGCATCATCGGGACGAACAGGATGCGTAGAGAAAAGTGCTCGAACAATCTCTTCTATTTTTTCCACTTCAAGGACACAGGGCCTCCTTGCAGCTCCTAGTTTCTGTGGCGGTGGTGCCGGATCGGTCAGAATACCGTCTAGCCTTCTCCTTGTTGTGGTGTAGCACAGTTATCAGTAGCAAGTCGACTTTTTTCTCCCTAGCAACCTTATCGAGTAGATCTTGTGCGGTTGAGCTACGCTGTAGGTTGTTCTGCAGAACTTCAAAAAGACTCGAACAACTGTTTCGGCTTCCTGGTCGTGCATCACTTCTGGCCAACGTGAGAACCGGTCAACACGAGGCAGTACCTTTTTCCATCCGAATCACTGAGCGACGCTGCGAGGTCTGCGGTTGTCTTGGCTCAAGGATAAGAGAGTTGACGAACTGCCATGAATGCGGCTTTCCTGAAGGCTGATGTGACGTAAGGGCGCGCCTTTATCGTTCAGGTATCGCAAAAAACTTATGGGTTCGTTTCTGGGATCTGCAATTGCTTCAGTTGCAAGGAGGATCCTGAACGCAACAGAGTCGTGAGTTCCCTGTCGTTTGCCTGTTATTTCGCAAGTTCAGTGTATTTGATTCCCAATCAATTCAGCCTTCTTCTTCAACGCATGATAACTTATTAGCCGGGAGTATGATTTTGCCAGAGATGTGTTGTATTGATAAAGCTGATAAAGTCAAGATGTCGTTCTTGTCGTAGAGAAGCCATGTCGAGTTTTCGGTGGAATGCGAAAGTTAATGGTTTGTGGTCAGTGTAAACCGTGAATTCTCGGGCCTCAAGCATGTGTCGAAAATGTTTGATGACTAGCTGTTCTCTGTCAAAAGCGCTATAATTGCTTTCTGTTTGGGTGAGCTTTTTTGAATTGAAACCTAGCGGTTCCCAAACACTGCTTCCTCGTTTTGTAGCGCTGTTCCCACCGAGTAGTCTAAAGCATCGCTAATAAGGACGACGGGATCAAGTCTCACTCTCTATGTTTGCTGCAGCAAAGCTCCCTTTTATGATCTTAAACCATAGCGCCGGTTCAGCTGGAATAAACGGGGGTAGTCAAACGGGTGTGTAGTAGGTAGACCGTACTGAACCACCGTACCGAACCACAGTAAATTAAAACCAAAATTTGGATCTATTGGGTTTTAAGCAATAACTAAATAGTTTTTTATGTTTAAATTTAATATGTAAATTTTTAATTATTGCAAATGTATACAGAATTTAAAGACGTAGTCAATACACATAAAAATATAATAAAGTTAGAGAGATACGAATATAAAATTGTGAATGAAGAGTTATCCCGAGTGCGTTACAATAGCGTGGCTGCATCCGCAGGTGATCACCAAACGACTGAAATGTTGCTGCACTTCAGATGTACTGTTTGAGTCCGTTCAGGAAAGAACTCATAAACTGCATGTCAAAAATATGCATAGTTTTTCGGGCATCTGTAGGTGTATTCCACGTTACTGTAGACAGGAATATAACAGTATATAAGTGTATATATACGTGCGTGTATCGTTGCTATAGTTTAACAGGATCACGGTGGGGTCACCAGTTAAGGATGGTTTCTGTGGAAATAAAAAAGGCGGGCGGATGAAAATATAAAATAAATATTGTAGTTCTAGTTCGCTTGGATGTTGCCGCAGGCCAAAATTAATTCTATGTTGCTTGTGTCCGCCGGGCCTTGCTTGATTGGTTTCGAGGACGCGTTTCGGCTGTATACAGCCATCTTCAGCTCGTTATATGAAGCTGAAGGAACGAGCTGAAGATGGCTATATACAGCCGAAACGCGTCCTCTAAACTATGAAACCTAACCTATGAAATAATGAAACCACAAGATAATTGTAGTAATATATGTAAAGAATTTAATATTTCCACATTTAATTTCTAGCTTTAGGCATAGAAACGCTTTATTCCATTAATTAATTGTCAAAGATGTGAATTTATAGGATAAATTGTAAACCTCATGAGCTACAAATAAAATTTCTTTTATTCAGAAGACAATTTGTTACTTATTTTAGAAAATTCATTTTTGATTCATTTATACATAATCTTCATTATCTCAAAAATTAATCGATATACTAGTATCACGATGTTGACTATCAGAATTATGTTCTGATATTGCCGATCAGTATCAAATACTGTAAAATTTCAATGGAACACAACGTTTAACTTTATAAGTTTTTTGGTATTAAGTGTTTCAAGAGTTAATATGTTTCATTTGCGAAGAAATGTTTGAAGGTAAAACATTTCCATCATGAATGCATTAGAAAACAAAATTCAAAAAGTGTGTTACTAATATAAAACATCAGAAAATTATTATTACAAATCATTATGATGTTTGAAAATTGTCCTCAAAACATTTTATGAATTTTGTTTCAAAACCTTTAAACTCATCAAACGTTGAAGCGTGTTAAAACGAAACGTCGGTGTGTTTCAATATAAAACACTAACTAAACACCATGATTTGCAGTGATACCATTACGCCGCCAGCACCGTGCCTTACAGTTTTGATGGTTTTTTTGGGTTTTAAGCTTCTCCTGGCTTTCTCCATATTCTAAGTCTCCGATCAGACCCGAAAATATTGTATTTGGACTCATCAGAGAACATGACATTACGCCAGAACTCGAGAGATTCATTTTCGTATTGCCGAGCGAAGTCCAAATGTTTTTTTTTCGATTTTATTCACTTACCAGTGGCTTCCTGCGAGGTGTACGAGACTTGAATCCGGCATCAATCACAGCTTTTCGTACTGTTTCTGGGTAGACTTCATTTTGATTTCATTGAAGGAGTTGCGTACTAATTTTTGGTGCACTTATGAACGGATCTTTGGCAATCATACGCTTGATTTGAGACCGATCTTTATCAGTGAGAATTGCAGGGCGTCCTTGGTCTTATTTTCTACCCGGCCTTCATGTTTAAAGCGACAGATTACAGACTGGATGGTAGAACGGCTCCAGGACAGTACTTTGGCTATTTCCGCGTATGATTTTTGTTCATTTATGCGTAAATTTACTATGAACTTACGCTCTTCCAGCGACAACTATTTACCAGGAATTGTTTGAAATCACACTGAGCGAAACTCAAAGTTAACATTTGTGTTCCTCTGTTTACGTTACTAGAAACTGTAAGGAGTGGAAAATATGTGATTATGATCGATAACTATAAGCAAAGACATCGAAGGGCAAGCACAAACTTAAATGTGCGAAGACATAATTGGAGGCAAATTATCATGTTTTTTTTTTAATTTTTAGTTAATCTAAATTTTAGAATAATCTAAATGGATTATTTTTGTTTCTAAATTAAATACGAATGTTTAATGAATAAACTTGCAATAAAACTTTCTCAAATTTCTTGCAGCAATTTGTTGTTTTCTATGACTTGATTTTCAAATGGTTGCTGTACGAAGATATTATTCGTACACTGTATGTTGGCATAATTTTCTTACCGGCTAATACTACTTCGGTCTTTCAACCCTTGGATCAAGGGATTATACAAAATTTCAAGGTTATTTATAGAGGATTGCTTCTCGAACACATTCTTTCGAAAATTGACAAATTCAAGTCAGGATCAGAACTCGCAAAAAAAATAGATGTTCTTGACGCCTCGCCAAAAATCATCGGTCCGGAGGGACTCAAAGAAGTAGGTAATCGAGGTTTTGAGGTCGTTTTCGCTGTCGAAGATTTTGCCCCTCATTTGGTTCACATCGATTGGAATAGATGATAATCCGTCGGTGCAAGGTTCGGAGAGTAGAGCAAATGCGGTAGAACTTCCCATTCAAGATCGTTAAGAGCCTCCGTAACGATATTTGCAGTGTGTGGGTGCGCATTGTCGTGAACAAGGATGACTTGATCGCGCCGATCTGGACTTTTTGCTGAATCGCTTCATTGACCCGATGAAGCTGGGTTAGATAGCGTTCCTTGTTGACAGTCTTGTTCTTCTCCAGCATCTCGCAGTAAATCACACCTTCGTAGTCCCACCAAACACAAATCATTGTCTTCTGGGGATGAAGATCTTGCTTAATTCTTGGCTTTGGTGTATCTCCTGGTTCCGTCCACTCCTTTATTTGCTTGATGTTAACGTTAAAGCACCACTTCTCATCCCCAGTGACGATTCGGTACAAAAATTGTTGCTTGTGGCCGCGAGTTGCTCGATGTCGGGCAAGATTTTGAGCTGCCTTTTTGCCTTTCTGCCGACGATTTGACTTGTTGAGGTCAATCAGTTCATCTTTTCGGCCAATTTTCGTGTCGTTTGGCGAGCATCATTCTTCAGAAGCGCCTTGAGATGGTCCTCGTCGAACTCGGAAGGTCGGCCGGAGCGTGGCGTGTTGTCCAGGTCAAAATGGCCGCTTTTGAACTTTTTGTACCAGTCTTGAGCAGTTCTAGCAGCTATAGCATCTGTCCCGTTCACGTCGCAGATGTTCCTGACAGCTTCCGTCGCTTTTTGACTATGACGAAAGGCAAAGTAAAGCAGGTGTCAAAAATGAAATTTTTTGCAGCCTGGGATATCCATTTTAAGAGCCTGAAAGTTTGTTTAACATAACAGATTTAGAAAATTGAAGCACAGCGATTTATAGAGGGGAACGAGAGCTTTCCAATGCATATATTAACAAAACATACAATCACAAAAAAATAAAGTTGAAAAATAAAATGCAGGAACTAATTACACAACCCAATATTTTTTCAAATAACCTTCAAAAGTATGTATGAAAATCATCGTTCTAGGGATGTAGAATCCTTTAACATTGGAAGGATGAATATTCGATACAGTAAAACGTAAACACATTGAATCCTAATCGACATTCTGACTTCCAGAAGATGTAACTGCTAGCCCTGGCGGCTCGCGTCCGAAATCATGTTAGAACATACATGGTGCAAAATTATCCTTGAAGAAAGCTTTCACGTTATTGATGGCAATTAATCAATAATTTCCCTATTTATTTATTTATTTTAAGTGAACGTTCTGTTACTAAATATTAAAAATTATTTACTATGTTCATGTCAGATGCACTGACACACATGTAAAACTCAAAAGGATGTATTTAAGATATATTTGCTCATTCAGCCATCGCTGAGCAAGCCCGAACCATAAGAGACTATTTGGGGAAAATAAAAAAATTAATCAAAATAAAGGTCTTTCTTTTATTTTTCAGGACATATTTGTGATAAAATAATTCTCTTTAGGAACTTCCAAATTATTGATGAAAAGTGAGCTGCAAAAATATTGATTTCAGCATATTTTTACAATTTAAGGTCGTCTGACTTGATTTGCATTCCAATCAATTAAATATTCGACAGTCTAAATTCCAAAAATCGGATTTTTTTTATATCCATTACTAGAATTGATTACGTTACAGTTAGGGAGCATGGTGTACTGCCTGCAAAATTCATGACGTATCCACAGTTGATATTTTACGGCATATAATTCTAATCCGTTGCATTGTCCATTGTTCCGCGAACGCAAAACTAACTTCAGGCCATTGAGCGTTCATTTTAATTTTTCCATTTGTTACTACTCGCTTTCATTCGCGTACAAATACTGAAGACAAACGGTGAGAACTGCAAAGAAAAATGTTTCATCTTCTCCGTTTGCAAATCTAAACACCTTTGAGAAAAATCTTCAAAGATTCTGATTCCAACACTGTCGAATCGATTTTCTCCTCTCTACCTTGGCCAAAATGCCTAATCTGTCGCATGGTTGCTGCACTGTTATCCTTTTCTGCCTCGCTCGAACTTCAATCTGGAGGAAAACGGCTCGAATGTTGCTCAGCGCAACTGAGAAAGAGAAAACTTTGTTAGCGGTGCATTAAAACGAGGAAGGAACATCACATACACAAAGAGGTGCGACCTAGGCGCATGCCCCGCCGTTATCACACCTTCCACGAAGGGTATCGTTTGCTCGACGGGTAATGACGATGTGATGAAAGGATAGTGGAAAGAGGAAGAGTGAGAGAGAGTGAAATCATGTCGATAATGCAGTCTCAACAGTATTTTCAAATAGTTCCTTTTGTGTATTATGGGATCGAAACAAGTCGCCTTCTTACCAAGATCTACACATAATCTACACGTTTGCTTGAATGAAGTTGAGTTCATCTAAGAGATCCACTTTCTTTCCAACATATTAACAGATGAATTAGGAGTTCGAGCACAAATGGTTTATTTAGAAAGAAACTATTTTAATTTGATTATCGAACGCTAGTTTCATCTGTCGCTGGTGTCGGCTAGGAGGCAACTATCCCGTACAGTTGACTGAAAACTATATTCAGGTTAACCAAAGCTTATTTGTGGGAGGGGCATGGGACTGTTCATGGGGTGAGTGGAGACACAATGATACATTGCATGTAATCGAGCTGATAGGTAATGGACAGGACACAGTGGCGTAGAGAAAAGTCTTTTATCTGATGGGCAAGAGTAGCAGTCGATAGTATTCGCTGTTTACGTTGTTGTAAACGTTAGCAAACAATTCATAACAGAATAATGAATATAGAAAATATTGAAAAATCGGCTGATTTGGTGGGTTATGCTCGGAACTCACTAAACGCGTAACAGAGTGAGTAATAAAGTAGTAAAAGTTGATTTTTAGCGTTATATAAGTTTCGAAGCTCTAAACGTAGAAGAGTAATCACTTAAAAATGATTTTTAATCTTGTTACTAGCACCTGTCGGTAACTGAACATGATGCTATAACTGGGAAGGTTGCTTCACAGTGAATCATTATCTTCGAATGATAAAAATAGCGATTAGCATTTATTAAAAGCATTAAATTTATGTAAAAAGTAATGTTGGATTTGACTACTATTACACCAAAATATACATACTTCAATTATTTAAATGATCGCTATTTATCTGTTGTTATTAAGCGATATCAGTTTCAAATATGAATTTTATCCGTAGGAATATCCTTTGAAGACTTTTTAAAAGTTGTTCATTCAAATTCAAAATTCACGTTTCAAATCTTCTTCGATCCCAATTTCTTCTAGCGTCCAATGAATTTCAATGTGAAGACCTTAGAGCAATTGGTTTCATTCAATTTAAGTTTTGAACGTGGATTCACGATTGCTGGTTCGGATTGTCGCTTCTTGGGCCGATCACAATTTGGTAGAGTATGAATTTCACTGAAGGACTCATGCTGGACTCTGCAACCCATTCTTGAGTAGCTTTCAGGGTGAAATATTGCTTCATTGGTTTGGTCAATATATGTTACAATGTGTTGGGTGCGTTATTGAAGTTATTGATCGTTACTTTGAAGGTGTCTACCATCTTTATAATTAAAAAAATAGATATTTATTGAATTTTTGGATATTATTTGTATACAAAAATATCATATTGAAAATTAAAATATAAATATTGAAAAAAACCGGTGCTGTCTAGCACGCTAATACGCTCCCTACGCAGCGGTACCGTCTACTTGGCTTTGTTTGACTAGAACCAATGTTTTATAGTAGGATCCCGTCTTATATCTCTTATATCGAATTCACATCCCTCAGTCTCAGAATTGAACATTAAGGTGCAGGAGTGTTAGTGATAAGGATGTTGCTTTCACAAAATGAGTGGCTAGTTTCACAAATTGCAACGAGGCTCGATTTCAAGCTATGTGTATCGTTTGCTTGCGAACCAAAGTAAATTGATTCGTGTCCTTTAATGACGACTGGGTACGAGAGCGATCAACAATGGTGAATGTTTTGCGTTTGATAGGTGTCGGATTGAGTGCTGTCAGCCTACTTTGTGGTCTCACGGAACTTGGAAGTGGAAGGTTTTCCTCTGTTTATTATAAAGTATAAAGTCGTTTCGATGCACGTTTTGAATTTAACCCTCAACCTGTCAATGTTTTTATGGCACCTTAAACCTATCTTGGGGGGTCTTTGGCGTCTTGACGTTTTTTCAACCTGTTTAAATCACGCAAAAAATCTGGAAAAATTCATGGAATTGCTTTAAACCTTCAACTTCAAGAGTCTATCATAAAATTGTAAAGAATTTAATTTTTTATATATTTTTTATTAAAAAAATGAAGAAAAACAGGGTAAATGCATTTGTTTACTCAAAAATTCATAACTTTAAGACAAATAGAGATATAGAAACGAAAAAAAAAGAATATTGAAGGGGAAGAGTGTAGCTTTCATGAAAAACATAAACCGCATACAATTTTTATTAAATTACCCTTAAGTTTGCAACCTCAAAATTTACAAAAAATTAGTCCTCTATTTCGTATTAAAAACGGCAATAAATATATCATAATTGAAAGATTAGTAATAAAATCAATAAGAAGTCAGTAGTTAAGTGTCAAAATATGTTTTATTATAGAAAAGAAATACAATGGTTATATTCGGCAGTTTTTCGGTAACGCGTCACGCAAAGCATCCCGGGCAGATTAGGATTCTATGGTCCTCGCAAATCGGTTTACTGCATTTTACGCAGTAATAATTTGTTTTGCGATCTTTTTCCTTAGGGCACATGGTACATCGCTTTCTTTTGGCCATTTTTACCGTAGACAGATTGATAGGAGCATTAGTTATATTGATTGACAGCACTTCCTGCATATGCACTAACAAGTTTTTCTGTATACCGGGTCGCTGTGCGCGCTCTTCAAGATGGGGCTTGATAAGAGCAAACGCGAGGTCTTTCATAAATTATCGCGAGTTATATTTCGAGCAGTATTATAAATTGGCTCACCCAATTTACGCACATAATATGACGGTACGCTTTCACCAGGCTCTGGTAGTACTCGTCCGCAATATGGTATAGCATTATACATATAAAACGTTTCCGCGTCATTCATAGAGACAATTTTTAGCCCGTAACGTGCCGGTTTTGATTTAATGTATACGCGCGCAGAAAACGGACCGCGAAAACCTAACAACTGTTCATCAATTGTCAAAAATTCACTCGGCGAATAATTAGTTTGGCAATTCTTTATAAACGAGTCCCAAATTTCTTGAATTGGTGCCAGTACATCTGTAGCGCGCCTTTCAGCTCGTGTATTTTTATCATCGTATCTTATTCGGCAGCTGATAAATTCAAATCGTCTTTGCGACATCGCTACTCTACACATTTTTACCCCGTATCTTGGGTCCCACAATTCCGAAACATAAACGTGACCATTTTTATTCACGCCTAGATAGTATAGAGTTCCGATAAATGCTTTTAATTCGTTCATTTTAACATGTCGATAAGGCGCACTCATATCAATGTCAGGAAATCTGGCCACGTATCTATCAATTTCGACGTTCGTATATTTCAATATTATTTCCATGATATCACTTGTAAATAATACGTTCCAGAAATCTAGTGGTGTTACCGACAACGCAGCTGCTCCAATAGCTCGAGGTAAAATTATCACTACGTTCGATCTGCGACCTCGAGTTTCCGGACATTCAAGGCACCATTTGTGTTTATCTTTTCCGTATATAAACCTACGGCACCTGTTTGTTGTTGTTGTCGTCGTCGGTTGCTCGCTCTCTTCTGCTTCATCGCTCTCTTTGTTGTCGTCGGATTCGATATCGGAAAGGCTCTTTTCAGAGTCCACACTCTCTTCGTCTTCTACGGCGTCGATTTCTTCTTCACTGTCGTCGTCACCGAAATACAGGACATTTTTGCTGGGACGTAGTACCCGTGCAACATCCTCGGCGGATTGTTGCGCCATTTTCTCAAAAAACTAAAAAAAAAAATTCAAAAAAAAATTTTGATTTTTGCCCAAACTTTTTGTGGCATTTCTATAGCCACAATGGAGGCTTTTAAGATGAAAAAACAAAAAAAAAATTACTTACCGTTTTAACACCTGCAACCTTTCAAGGGGGGTCGTTGACGTCCGGAGCAAAATTCAAGTTCTCGTTACAACGGCTGAGGAGCGACTGGAACATCGGCCCTTCGCAGGTACGTCCTAGCGAGGCTAAACTTTTTTTACATAAGCCTAGTAGCGGCCTCTCTACGCGTATTCAGGAGTTACAACAACATTTAATTTTCGCTCGGACATAAACGACCCCCCTTGATAAGTTGAGGGTTAAATTAACATCAGTTGATACAATATAAAAACTGACTTTTTCTGATAAGGTATTTAATTTTACTGTAATACTGCAATGAAAAACGTGGCCAAATGATTTTCACAGTCTCTTTTTGAAGTGAATTTCTTTTCATTAAGGAAATTGTATTTTCGAGCCAAGAGTGGATTCAGATGTTTAACAACCTCAACTGTAATGGCGAAGCTCAACTGACGACGATGCCGGGCTGGTAAGGCAAAGGGATGACATCTAGGTGAAACATGGTTGTTTCAAAACTGTTTTGTTTGCTAGCATCAAGTAAGCGATAATTAAAAACAATTGTAAGAAGAAAGTCCATCCAAAATGAATTTGTAAGTAGAAAGCGATGTCTCATAAGGATAATAACCTGTCACTGCTAATAAAGGGGGACTCTTGATATTTTCACCAGGTTTCTGAACAGTTTGCATCTGCGGATTTTTATCGATTGAAATTTTCTGACAGTAAATATTTTTATTTATTATTTATATATATATTAATTATTCATTTATTGTTTTTATTTATTTATTTATTTATGATATTTTTTTGAGCATTTGCTTAACAAAATCGGGTTGCCTTGCAATACCTAAAGCATGGTCGACAGCTCTTTCATAAGTTTGATCGTCATCTCTTGAGTTTTTAAAACACGAACACTTTTTTGCGACAGCTTTCTTCTTCTTCCCCACAATCTTTTTGCTGAATTTTCATCGTTTGTCTTCGCAGCTTTTCTTGCCTGTGCTAGACATTTGCTAATTTCATTAACACGAGCAACTTGTTTGTGTATTAAGCCTTACGCAAATTGTTTAAAACTGTTTGGCGATGGATATCCAGTTCCTTAGAAATGTCATGGCTGCTGATGTGTTGGTCTTCTTCAATTTTGGATAGTTTTGGATATGAATACCTGGATATTGCAAATTACTATTTGCGTTAGGTACATATCCCTAATGTAGATGTACCCCTATGCATTAGTAGCGAAGATGTATCTCTACCATGCAATTCAAAGCAGCCTTCCGTATTATATTGGCTAGTCTAAAAACTATTGAAGCATTTTTGTCACTAGATGGTGTTTGTTTGTATATATCGGGCAATACAAATCAAATTGAGTCAAACTGACATTCGTTTGAAAGGTGACATGACGTGTCGAAAGTTGTATTCATTTAAAAATGAGTGAAATTTCTGAAAAAATCGTTATAGTTAACAATATCACTACGATCAAGGTGAGAATGCAAGCTTGACGTTTGGGTGCTGGATGAATGAACACAAAAAAATTGGATCGACCGAATTTCCATTTGTGAAATGCTAATAAAACGCAACGAAATCGAGCCATTTCTGAAGCGATACGAGAATGTCGTTCGAAAAAAATCGTGGTCAAAAAAAGTGAATCATCACAAACGACTTCAAAGCCAGAATTGACACCGAATAGGGTTAGGGTTAGGTTAGGGTGCTGTGTGTATGCTGGGATAGGAAGGGAATTTTTTATCATGAGATGGAACCTTGTCAAACTCTAAATTCGTCTCTGTACTGTCAGCAATTAACCATATTATAACAAGCAGCTCAAAATAACTGGTCAGAATTGACCAATAGAAAAGGCATTGTCTTCTATCATGACAATGCCAGACCATAGACATCTTTGATGACCCGGCAAAAATTGACAGAGCTTGCCTGGGAAGGAACCGTATAATCCAGACCTTGCAGTATCAGTCTACTATTTGTTTCGGTCTCTGTGAAAATTCCTTAAGGTACTATTATACTGTTATTATACTATTATACTATTTTTTTGTGACCTAATTATGTTCTTAATAATGTCAAGAATGCCTGTGTAAAATATTTTTTCGAAAATAATTGTCTATCCCGAGTAGGTGACAAAGAAAGAGAGTCGAATAAAAATCACGGGTTGCCAGGAATCGATTTCACTGTTTCCAGTGATGGAACTTGGTCGAAGCGAGGATTCTTTTCGCTTCTCGGCGTGACTACAGTTATAGGAAAGTATTCGGAAAAGGTGTTGGATTATTTTGTCTCTTCTAAATCGTGCAAATCCTGCGAGATTCGACGATCAGAGGTGAATAAGGTTGAATTCAACGACTGGTATGGCAGAGTTGCTGAGACTGATAGAGTTCAGGGGGAATGGAGGTGCTGATCATTAAAATTACATGCTGCAAGATATTTATACTACATTGGGGACGAATCTCGTAGAATCAAAACCATACGGCGCCGAGTACTATGTAAAATAATATGAGTGCGTTTTGCATGTCAGCAAACGCATGTATCGGTATTTGACAGAGGTTAAAAAAACATTCACCGAGAGAAAAAAGTTAATGAAAACTATGGAAAAAGAATATTTTATAAAGAAATGTGGAAAGAGGTCAAGTTGGTTTCGAACACGCGTCCCTGCTTGAGCTCTATCCATATTTCTTTATAAAATATTAAATTCACTATCGAGGTACTCGAAATATTTGATCAGAACTTCCGCACCCATGAGTCTTGGCTGAGTTAGCTTAGCAAGGGTATAAATCACTTATAAGTTCTAAGTGAAAATGGAAAAATTGATCTACCAAAACTTCTGAAAAAGGAAAAGAACCTCCGGTAAAAGTAAAAAAACCAAGAGCCCCGAGACGAAAAAAATGAACCCAAGCCGCCACCGCCACCTAAACCTGAAAACCTTAATGATCTAACCGGTAACACGTTGAAAAAATTATCGACGTCGTATTCTCTAGCAATTCAGGGACATCCCGATTCCAAAGAAGCCATGATCCACGAAATTCGGGCTGGTTATTACCATTCAATATCATTCGATGCTGCGCCACAACACGATCATTGCGATGAAAGCTGGTGTGGCGTTCTAAAAGTCAAGAAGAATAATATTCCTTATTCTCATAAACCAGCCCTCAATCCTGAAATTCGGGATCTCGTCAAAGAAGTCTATGTAAAACTCACTTTTAACGAATTGTTGGAACGCTGCCTTGGCGGTAGTACGTAAAATGATAACGAGTGTTTTAATAAAAAATCTCTGGGCAATCGTTCCGAAACACAATTTTCACGGAAAAAATGTCCTTGAAATTAGCTGTCACGGTGCCGTATCACTCTTCAACGAAGGTCGTATGCCCATTTTGAAAATGATGGAAATTATGGGCATCAAAATTGGAACTTACGCGTACAACTTTTCAATTTTTCAAAGACAACCAACGCGTTAAAATGGCCGAGAAGCAGAGTAAAAATGCGAGCAAAGAAGGACGAACTTTGAAGAAAAATGCGTAACAACTACAGGAACAGGCCTACGAAGACACGGGAGGACGGTTATATGGACCAGGAATCGCAGATTAATCGATTTTAAACCAAGATTCTTTTTTATATATATATTTGATGAAATAAAGATGAAAAAAAACGTAAAAAAAAACTTGAAACGCGTTTTTCTGAAAACGACGATTTTCTGGGCGGATGAAAGTTTTGCTCAGCTTCCACATAACAGAATGCAACGTTCTTGGTGTAGATTTTTTTGTAACCGTGTCAGCTACTAATGCAAGCAGAATTAGACCAAAATATTACTTCCCCTCGTCTCAGGGCGTCAAAGAACTGTTGAAAAATAGGGCATTTTTTCGCAAATTTTCTTGCTGGCGACACCATTTCAACAGTTTTATCTCTAACGACCCATTGCTGGTTACGGCACTAGTAGACGTGATTAAAAAAAGTGTAGACTAAGAACGTTGCAATCTGTAATGTGGAAGCTGAGAAAAACTTTCATCCGCAAGCCATGTCATTTTTTCTTACTTTTCTAACGACCAGTTTCAGTTCAGTTTCAGTTTTTTAAGCATAATAAAAAAAATAGTTTTTGATATTTCACGTAGATAGTAGATGTATATAAAAATTGGGTGAAAGCCGTTTTCCAATATATGCAATAGGTTCTGAGAAAAAGAATTTCAAAAATGACTGTTTTTTTTGTGCGTTAGTAATGTAATAATACCTTAAGACAAATTACAAAGCAATAAATGTTTATTTGCAGTCTGTTGATGGAAACTTCTTTTTTGAAGACCTTCGGTAGCACATTTTAGTCGGTTTTGTGCTGAAATTTAGAAAGATATTAACCTTTAACTGGTGACAAGCGGTCTCACAGGCCGAGCGGTGTCAGTGAAACGTCATTTCACCCCCTTCCCCGCGCTTCCTTTGTTTCAACGTCTGAGTAGCTGCAAGTTTAGTTGCGTCCACGCCGCAGATAGTGACAGTTGCGTCGTATTGTCCTATATTGGTAAATTACAACAACATAAAATTCGGCAGCGGTCTCTCAGACCGTACGTCACCACTGACGTAACTTTTTAACGTAATTTTGCTATATTGTTTTTTCGTGTTTTTACGGTAATAACTAAAAATGAGTAATTCTGCACCTCCAAAAAAGAAGCGTAGGGAGTCGGGAGTTGGAAATGTACTGTCAAATACTCAAATTGAAGCGTGTCTGGCACAGGAAGATTCAAGTGGGTCGGAAGTAGAAAATTTTCCCGAAAATTTCATCCCGGAGCAAAGTGATCACGACTCGAATAGCGAAGAAAGTGCTTCTGAAGATGAAGAACCAATTCAAGAAAATCAGCAATCAGAAAGCGACAGTGATGATCAACCTTTATCAAGGTTAGTTAGATGTTTCGTTGGCAAAAAAAGGTTCAAGTGGGCAAAAGATCCGCCAAACAGAGCTGTGCGAACAAGCCATCATAATATTATAGCTCGAATGCTAGAGACAAGGTTAGATGTACATGACGAAAGAAATCCTTTTTCTCTATGGCAGAAAATAATGAGTCTGGATATCTTAGAAGAAATATTGAAGTGGACAAATGAGAAAATTCGTGAACTCAAATTGAAGTACAGCAGAGACAATCGTCCTGAATTACAAGATCTAGATATGATCGAATTGCATGCATTCCTTGGTCTTCTTATGTATACAGCTGTGTTCAAAACAAATCACGAAAATTGTGAATACTTATTTGCAACTGGTGGGACAGGGAGAGACATTTTTAGATCTGTAATGTCACAAAAAGGTTTCTCAATTTGTTGTTATGCTTGCGGTTTGATAGTGGAGTAGACCGACAAGAAAGAAAAGAGAATGATAAGCTAGCAGCAATTCCCAACATATTCCGAATATTTGTGCATAACTGCCAATCCCTATACAACATTGGAGAGTGTGCAACTATCGATGAAATGTTGATAGCTTTCAGAGGTCGCTCTTATTTTGTTGTGTATATGCCAAATAAACCATCGAAGTACGGCTTGAAGATGATGTGTATGTGCGATGCCAAGACTAATTATTTTTATAATGGCTATATTTACTGTGGTAAGGGGTCTGATGGTGAAACGTTGACAAATGAAGAAAAGAAGTTTTTAGTTCCATCACAAGCAGTGATTCGTTTGACAAAACCTATACACGGTAGTAACCGCAATGTAACGTTCGACAATTGGTTCACATCGATTGAATTGGTTGACGCTCTAAAAAAAACGAGGTCTGACATGTGTAGGTACTCTAAAAAAAACAAAAGAGAAATTCCCAAAGAGTTCTTGCCATCTAAATCAAGAGATGTAGGATCGACACTCTACGGATTTACCAATCAAATGACTTTGATTTCTCACGTGCCAAAGAAAAATAAAGGTGTGTGTTTAGTTTCTTCAATGCATCATTGTGATTCTATTGATGAAAATACAGGCAAACCTGAAATTATCGCCTATTACAATTCAACAAAAGGAGGGGTTGACGAGATAGATAAAAAATGCTCCATCTACACCTGCAGTCGCCGAACGCGAAGGTGGCCCATGGTGATATTTTATCGAATGTTGGATATAAGTACGGTGAAAGCACATGTTTTATATCAAGTTGATGGTGTCAATGCTATTGATCGAGGACAATTCATTAAAATTTTGGCTAGAACCGCGGTATTATCACACATGCAGCGCAGAATTTATAATACTCACATTCCACGCGATATACGCGTCAACTTAGCACGTATTTTGGGTTCTGATTTGCCACCTGAACCACAAAACTTAGAGGATAGGCCGAAAACACGGAAAACCTGTGCCAGTTGCCCTCCTAAATTAAATCGCAAATCAAATTACCAATGTAATACATGTAAAAAACATGTGTGCTTGCAATGTGCCAAACAATTATGCCCCGACTGTCAATAAAAATAACCAAAGTTTGACCAATGCCAGTTTTTTTAAATGATACCTGTGATTAAAATAATATATTTTTTGTTGATTAGAGTATCGTAACTATAAGGAAAAAAGGTATTTTTGTTATTATTATGTTGATTTAATTTTTTTTGTGTGATTATTGATCTCATCTTTAGATTTTTGATTTTTGTTCCTACTTACATTATAATAGCATGTTAATAATTAAAAATTAC
Organism: Stratiomys singularior; assembly: GCA_954870665.1. Lineage (NCBI taxonomy): Eukaryota > Metazoa > Arthropoda > Insecta > Diptera > Stratiomyidae > Stratiomys > Stratiomys singularior. The sequence continues at coordinate 54,140,444 of OX940880.1, read as the reverse complement.
ATTCAGAGTCTATTGGGTGGTTTTATTTTATCCTTTTATACATTAATCAACTGTTTTTAAAAACTGAGGTAAGCTAGCATAAATACTTTCGATGCTATAGACCATTTAATAGCAGCGACTTCTCAGGGCGCGTCACCAGTTACGTTACACAAAAACAATGTCACCAGTTAAAGGTTAAGCTGGCTTTGAAAAATCACTTCAAAACCTGTCAAAACTCTCTCAAAGTAACCAATGATTAGCCTTTTTGAAACTTTTTTTTCGATCAATTAAACTATTCTCTGCTATTGCTCATGCTTTTCGTTGAAATAAGATTTTAATGTCCTTTCCGCACGCCGTTTGCAGATTTCATGACGCTCTGCTGCTAACTTTAGCTCGAATTCACTAGTAACTCCGCCTGTATCTGTCAAAAAATGAAGTCAAACTGTTATTTGGTTCTGTGAATTTGATGGTCTCCCTAGCGTGACTTTATAGTCCACAACCACCACAATATATTTTCCTTTGCTGATATATACAGTTTAAATTTCAGTTCTGTCATTTTTCGTATTGTAAGTAAGACGCTACTATATTTTCTATCCTAAACTGACAAGGTATTGAGTGGTTGCAATGAAGGTGTCGGCTTAGGGATGAGTCATCTGTATACCTTTTTATTCCAGAACTTCAGGTCAATTTCTCCCAATCCGTATTCCTACCTGAAAAGGGATGTCAGCGGCCATTATAAAAGGTCAAGTGTGATTCAAATGTCTTAAGTCTTTTGGGAAATATTGAAGTATAAAGAAGGTCAGTGAAACTATAAAAGTTTGCTCTCTACTACGAGTTCAATTTACGGACAAATTTAGCAACAGCTGTGCGCAGGATATGTGACGTAATTGGAGGCGATATTGTGTCAGAACGTTCAGCTCAAAGATGGCTTGCCTCATTCCGCAACGGGGATGACAGCCTTGAAGACGACGATTATCGATGGATCGATGTTTCGGAAAAATGACACGAAGCTTCTTGCCGACTTAGAGGACAATCCCCGCTTTTTAGAGGAGGAGGATTGCTAGAGAAGGAAACTTTTTGTTTTAATTACTAGGATTGCCCGTAATGTGTCACTTGATTCCATTTGTCAAATGATTTCAGCATCTCTTCGATTAGGCTATTCTGCATGAAAAGAAAGTAGGACAGGCGTCTTCTTTCACACCAACGCAGAATATGCAATCTGGAGACCGTTGTCGTTGTTCAGGTAAGAGTGTAAACAACTGTGCCCGCTCAGTAGCTGGGTCAGGTAGATCGTGGCTCAGTCTCACCATGCGTTTGACTGAGCCACGATCTCAAGTCTTTGATGAGCCGCGCGGTCCATCTCCCTCTTAGCTCACGTTCCCATGATTTTTGCCATTCGTCGAGAGTGCATCGTCTTTCATCGCGGGCAACTTTTTCATTGTTACTCTCCTGCCTTCGCAAGTAGACTCTTTTGCGCTCTCTAACAAAGAGAACGATAGGTATCACCCCTGCAATTACCAACACCGCTGACTCAGAGACTGTACGGTATGCTGATGCAATCCGCAGTGCTCCTCGTATCTGCACCTGTGCCAGCCGTGTTCGGTGCAGTTCTTTGTTGAGAGCTTCACTCCATAAAGAAGCGTAGATTGCACTACACTCATTAGCAAGCGCCTTTTTGTTGGACTTGGTCCCCCATGATTGGCCATTAGTCGTTCAATTGCCGAGACCCCTGCTGCGGCCTTGATATGCTCCGAGAAACTCAGCTTAAAGTCTATCAGCAAGCCCAGATACTTGACTGATAGTTTTGACTCTCGAAAAGGCTGCGTATAGGGATCGTACTTCGCTGTTGTTGCGCAACAAATGGGAAGCCTTTTTGAATCGAGTGATTACGTGCGATGAAAAATGGATTTTGTATGACAATAGCCGACACACGTATCAGTGGCTATCGCCAGACGACCCTCCTGAAACTATCCCAAGGGCAAACCTTCATCAGCGGAAGACCTTGTTGTGTGTATGGTGGCATCATACCTAGAACCAAAGCACTACAGCTGAAGTGTACAGTCAGCAATTAAGAGAAGTTCATCAGTAATTGCGACCTACTCATGCAGCGCTCTTGAATAGGAGGGGAGTCATGTTCCTCCAGGATAACGCACGACACCATACAACGGCATTCACCAGGGACACGAAAAAAGTAATTGGCTAAGATGCTTGACCACATCCGCCATATTCTTCCGACATTTCGCCATCGAATTTTCACCTTTTCCGGGCGATTCACTAACCGGGAGGACTTAGAAATAGCATTACGAAATTTCTTCGCAGTGCGAAACAAAGACTTTTAACAAACAGGAATATATTTTTTACCATCACGTTAGCAACGAGTCATTGATGCCAATGGTAACTATTTTCAAGATTAAATATATTACCTTTTATTTAAAAATTTTTAAATATTTTACTATTTCTAAAACCGATAATTTCATTGCAACCACCCAATACATCATTACTATACATCATGTGCTTAGCTGCTTTCCTAATTTGCATGAACGCCTTGCATGTAATCTCTATATATATATAATTCTTCATTGATTTTCCTTATGCACAGAGTTCTAACTGTTGATTTCTTATGTCTAGAGATTTGAAGGAAACTTCATAACAACTATTTTAACATAAAATTTATACTAAGTCCATGATAATTTATCGGAGTGGTACTAGTAACTAGTTCGAGAGGAAAATTTAACGAAAACCTCTACTAGGCTTACATCTAACTTATAACTAATTTTATCTTATAATAATTATGACCTAAAATATAAACTAATTATTCTAGGCAGATCCATGGTTGAGGACATTTGGTCTTGGTTTTTAAATATCGCTAAGAGATTGGATGAGGGGATTCGGGGAGTATTCGGCTTTTTTGAGTAGATTAGTTCTACGTGATTCCGCGAGCTTGCTGATAGGGGTAATATGTGTAGTAATCTAGAGGAGTAATAGTAAGGTTTGTTTAGGACCATTTTCAAATAACGATTTTGGGTGACTTGAAGCTTAGCTTTAAGGTCTTTAGCGCATTGGTACCAAGTGGGACCTCCGTAGGTTATTATGGGTTGTATGCACATTTTGAAGATGAGGATTTTATTACGCAAACTCAAGTGCGACTTTCGATTGAGCAATGGATGTGTAGAACTGATGTGCTCGATGTGGTTTTTAAATGTAAGTTTCCGATCTAGTTTTAGACAAAAATAAGTCAGTTCTTCGGACCATGGAATTATTTGGCCTAAAAAGTTGATGGGTCTGTTTGGCAGCATGGTAGGCTTGCGTTTTCTACTGGAATATATTGCTGCGGTCTTGTTGACATTAATTTTAACTTTCCACCGGTAGAAGAATTGGTAAATTTTTTCTAGCATTTCTTCTAGATTGGAGATGATCTGGTTAGCATTGTTGCCTGAGGTGTAGAGAAAAAGGTCGTCCGTAAAAGCCGCTAATTGGCAATTTTGACTCATAGAAATGTTAGATGTATATATGTTGTAAAGTGTCGGACTCAGACAAGAGCCTTGTGGGACACCAGCAGGGGCGGTTCTGGGAGCGGATGGTGCTCCTCAGACTTTCACGTAGTATGTTCTGTCACTAAAGAAGGATGTAATAAGTTTCAGCAGATAAGAGAAGTACTACATTCTATAAGTTTATGAGTTAGGCCATCATGCCAAACGGTATCAAACCCCTTTTCAATGTCAATGGTCAGTAGGCCAACCGACTGTTTTCTAGTCAGTGCTGCATTAATGTCTTTGGAGACACGTAGCAGTTGGTGTTCTGTGGAGTATCCATGCCTGAAGCCAAACTGGAAGTGAGGGAGGATGTCATTTTTTTCGATGTAATCCGTCAACCTTTTCAAGATAAGTTTCTCGAATAGTTTGCCAAGCGCCGGCAGTAAGCTTATTGGCCGGTAGTTATTGGGGTCATGCAGGTCTTTACCAGGCTTCAGGGCTGGTAGTATGCTAGCATGTTTCCAGCAGCTTGGGAAGTATGACATTTTCAGGCAGGCGTTGAAGATATGGCGAGTTAGAACTATCGCTTTCTTGGGAATATTCTTGATGACCGTATTGGGTATTCCGTCAATCCCAAGGGCTTTAGCGTTCTTTAGCCTCTTTATTTGCTCGATTAAATGTTTCGGTTTTATTAAAGCACCGGGAGGTAAAATTGCGGTGTTTTCGACAGATAGTAGTGACTTAGCTACTATCACTTCTGCCATGTTGTTGCTCATTCTTTGGGAGATATTGTGGTGTTCGTGGATCTTATCAGCAAGTAACTCTGCTTTCCCTTCCTTCGAATGTATCAGGCTACCATTTTCGTCGTTTAGAGCATATGGAAGATCATGATGTTTACGTTTTAAAATTTTAGTCAACTTCCAGACTTTTCGTGCATTGAAGTCAAGGTTGGTGAGTAGGTTATTGCAGCGGTTGTTTCAGAGGAGCTTGATTTTGGCCTTGATAGCTCTCGTTAGAGAGTTTACGCCATTTTTCAAGGAGGTGTCACGATTTCTCTGCCCACTTACGCCGTAGAGAATTACGTGCTCGGATCAGCTTGTAAGCTTCCTTTTCGAGTTCAATTGCGTGGACTTTTCTGCTATATTTTAGTGCACTACAATCTATTGCTCTCCAAATGGTGTTTTTGAGCTCTTCTATTCGCTGTTCAATGCATGTAATCTAGTAGAATAAGGAAGTGAGTGATTTTATTTTGGCCTCAAATAAAAATACAAGTCAATAGAATCTTATGATTTCTCCTAAGCCTTTGATGCTGAAAATACAACATACATGCATAACCTAAGGATTTAAACACACATTGAAACACGCAAATTCGACAACGACTAATACAACTGGGACAGGATTACTCAACAAGCCTAAAGCTCAAATTGTTGAAAATATTTGTAGTAGAAATACGAAGAGTTTGATATAAGTAATGGGACTTGAATCACTGGAAACGATTAGATAAACTTTGTGTCTACCGGTGAAAACTGGGCCAGTTTGTTTATCCCTTTCAGTTTCTCAGTTAGAGTTTCAACTCCGTAAAAATAAAAGGTTATTTTTGACAGCACTACCAATGAACTTGTATTTTTGCTATGAATAACAAGCATAGAGCATCGGGGTTTAGAGGAACGTTATGAAATCAAGAGTTCTGTTAGACCGCGAGTATGAATTTTATAAGATTGAAACACGTCTATGTCACTGTCTCCTTTGATAACTCAAATCCGCTAATATCTTTGCGGACCCAAAGGATGATATTTTGAATTAAGCAAAGGACGTTTTCATAAAGATCGACCCTGTATCTGAGGAACTCCCACGGTGCACGATGTCTTAGTTGACTATTTCTGGAACCCAACATGCGGATCATTAAGGATCAGCGTCATAATGTAAGAGGCGTTAAAAATAATTTTGGAATTTCAATTTATCATCAAATTTTTTCGACTGTATTGTATAAGTTTTTTTCAACGCTTGGAATCAGCACTCGGAACCGATCCCGATATGAATTATCAGTGGAAGGATTTTTACGATAAACTTCCAAAAGCAGGGTGCATAACCTGCACTTTCCTTTTGATTGAAGCTTCAAAAATGAAAAATGAAAAATAACCAACCTGATGCTTGGTTAGATCCTTATTTTACATAGTAATCACAGTAGGATAACAGGGTTTCGTTATGAAACTCAAAGCGTTATAAGCTACCAGATGTCTGAAACTATGCAAATCACTATGAAATAAAATATGAAATATTCAGAACAACCAGCACCATCTCTTGTGAAAAGACCGCATTAATTTGCACTTGTTATATTTATTAACAGGCGATATTGAGGCCATATCTCGTAAACGATACGGTAGTTAGTCTTCAAAATGGTCAAGTCTCTCGGGCTTGTCAGCGCAGACGAGTGAATTGACGTTTCTCCACAAGAAACAGTCTAGCGGTCTTCAATCACTAGATTTTGCGGGCCAGTTCAGAGGTCCGGAACTCAAATCAAAACTCATCAAATGCTTCATTCAATTAGTCGATAATTGCACGAGCTGTATGGCATATCGCGACATCCTGTTGCAAACAGAGGTCTTGTCCATTACAGAGTCAATTCTGGAATGGGAAATCCATGATCATGGCTCTTACGCGGTCAGCATTGACTGTAATATTTTCCTAGTAGCATTTTTGAAATCATATTCACCAATGATTCCATGGGCCTATTAAGTGCACCAAACAGTTATCTTCTCTGAATGTAACGGTCTTTGACAACCGCCTGTGTTTGCTCATCACTCAAAATACAACAGTTTTGATTATTGAAGTAGTATTGAAGTATTCAACCGGAAATGAGCCACATTAGTGAACAAAATTTTCTTATAAAATTCGAGATCTGCAGCAATTTGATCTAGGACCCATGCATCGAATCTATGGTTGGGCTTCAATTCCTGCACGAGTTGGATTTATAAACTAACCTCAATGCTTCCGTAAAATCTGCTATTATGTGGGTCCGCATAAATTAAATTTTTTGAGTACGATGTCCAATGGACTCACCTGCATCCTCATCAATACTAGGCTGTACACTAGGCTGTACTTGGCTGTACATCAGTGAGATTAAATGGGGTCTGGAATGGATCCATGGTTAATCGAATCAATTATTCAGATGAACGATTTTATCAGCCATAAAATTCACACTTGTTACTCAGGCGTCAACCTATTAATGGTAAAATTGCAAATCAAACTAACCATAAAACGCATGACAGCTGTCACACCATACGCGGTATTATAAAACATTAAAATTAAGTATTAAAAAGTGTTACCAACTTGAAGTCTTGATAACTACGTCGGCTAGACACAATAGGTGTCATAGACTAGACACAATAGGTTTGTTAGGAGGGAAGGATCAATCAGAAGAACTTCTGTTGGATTGTAGAGCAATTGGTTGTTGATGTAGAGCAATTGGTGATGGGTGTCTTCCAGTCTGAAAATGTTGACACAATGAGGAAGGATCCAATGCTCATTAACGCGGAAGATGGAAAAAGAAAGCCAATTTTGAGGGTGATGTAACATACCATTTCGATCTTTGGGGCGAGGAACGAATGAAAAGAGGTCTGAATGCGTTGCTTGCATTGTCGATTAGTTTTTTGGGGTGAAGGACGTGGGACAGTTGTTGATTAATGTTGACTCCAAGGTAGTTTGCCTGTTTATTTTTAAAGGTCACAAGTGGGTATTATGTCGGAATTGTTCCAGTGGGAAGAGGAGCCGAGCATTCCCTTTTATTATGATAGGTTCGCATTTGTTGGGTTTGAGTTGCAGCTTCCATTGGCTGAATTAGGATTTGAGGGATGAAAGATATTTATTTAGGCGAGAACCATTAAGGGGGGGGGGGGGGGGAGAGATTTCGAGACGCAGTATATCATTTATTCTATCATCGGCGAATTGGATGATGTGGATTAGGTTCTGATGAAGGATGGGCTTAGGCACGTCAGTGGAATATATTGAGAACAGAAGGATATAATCTCCCGTACCTTGTGGAATTCCAGTTGAATTTTAAAAGCGAGGAGACGGAGTGTCGGCAATTTTAAGTAAGGATGTTCTTTTGGTAAGCAACAAGTGGACTAGTTTACATGAGAGAGGATGGAGGGACATACCTTTAAACATTTTGTAGATCAGACCGTTTTGCCAAAGTGGATAGTTAGGTAGTTGCAAAATTAGGCGGGAAAAGATTTAATTATTTTAACCAAATATTTTGATTATTGTTAAGGAAACCTTTCGCATTTTCTGCGTCTGGAACGTTTGATATTCAATATAGTTTTCGCACTAATGAAATTGATTGGAATACAGAAATATAATAAAGAAAAGTGAAGTTGAAGAAGATACATGATGAATTCAAGGTGTTTCGGAAGTCAAAGAACTCCGTTTGGAGAAAGGGGTAGCTCAGTAAGTTCTGGATTGAGCGTGTGACATTGAGCTTGCTTGGGTGACTCGCGTGTTGTTCATGGAAATGTTGCATATCTATAAAGTGACCGGCAAAAGAGTTAGCCTTGCCGATAGGGAACATATTTGGATTGAGAATGTGGGTAGACTTATCGGTATTTTCTCCGACTTTGGGACAAGTAGCCTGGAGTTCTTTGAAGATTTGAGGACCAATAGAAAGGTTTTATAGTTTTTTCCAAAGAAATTGGGCATAAATGTTTGAGTTCTGGTTTTAAATGGAAATAGTGAGGAATTCGATCAAGAGGCAGGAATAGAATCGATTGCATAAAAGTTGGCATGGGAATCCTCTCTTGGTTTTAATATCGATGATAATTTTGTAAGAGAGAGAACTTAGTGATATTAATTGCTGGTTCTTTCCGGAATAACTCGGTTGGATGTGCTGTTTTCGGCGGATGTCAGGGGCTCTATAGTATCAGGTCAATATAGGCATTGAAGGATGGGATGTTGTTACGCAGTGGCATGGACATTGAGCTTGTGCAGTGTAAAGTGAAGAGAAGTGTAAAGTGCTTTCTAGTTGAGGTTGGAGTAGTCGGCGACCATAAGGGATGAGGGGCGGATACGCTAATCGCTAAGAAGAAAAACCAACAGATAACCATCATGGTCTCTGATGTAGGATATTGTTCCTAGAATGGAGGAATGATCGGAGTATGTGTTATAGAGATACCAAAGCTGTGAATTGCAAGGTCAATATAAAATTGGGAGTTAGGAATATAGCAGGTTGTGCGTGCGCGGCTACTGAGCTGAAGTGAGTTCTGAATTGGTGAACTGTGAAAGCAGTCAAAAAGCGAGAATGATCTAAGACTTATTGCACTCCCTTTCCATTTTAAACGATACCTTAAAGTACTTTCTTCCATGCACCTTTCATCTTTCAACCACCATTTTCTCTTTGTCTCCTTGCTTAATCTAAAAAGGATGAGGACACAGAAAACGCTTTGAAGCCGTTGTTTTTGGGTTTGGCATCTTGTAATGAAAATATATTTATAATATTGATGCCATTCATAGAATAAACTTGTAAAGATAAGTAAAGTAAAGAAAAAGATAATTGAACATACTTCTAACCTCATACTTCTTCAATGTCGGCGAGTCGAAAGCTGTGTGTCAAGATATTAAGGCTGTGTGTCAAGATATTAAAAACGATCACTATTTTGTGATATGTAATGTTCTGTGATAAAAAAATATTAAAAGTGATATTACTCCATAAGCTTACCTAGCATCTTCATTTCCAGAACGTTTTCATATTTTTTACGCAGTAAACTCCCGCAGGTTCAAGCACTAAAACACGGCTGAAGTTATCCGTAGATGTCATTCGTGGTAAACGTGTTCTAAGGGAACCTTACGCTAAACTTTTTTGTTGCTAGGGTTGGGGGGGGGGGTGTGCTTCGCTCAAGCTATTTAAAAGTTGATCTAGGCAGGATTTGCAAAGGCGTTTGCTAAAACATAACTAAAGGGATGATAAAGGATTCAGTTTGGAGTCCCATTCATGACAGTAGTGAACAATTTTGAAGAGTGCTGGTTTAGTGCTGCCAAACAGTGTTTTCAACTCATGTTTACGAGAACCAAAACAAATGGAATTATGATGAGATTGGATACGTAAATTTCCATGATGGAAAGCAAAGAAAAGAGAGTGCTTTAGGTTACTTGTGATATTATTTTTGGCAAAACAGAGAGCTCGTTTGCGAGTATTGAGATATTTGTCAGGAAAAGATGATTGATTTCCTTTTCAAAAATTTAGAAGACTACATTGAGGTACCCATTTTGCGGGTATACACGGGTTTGATCTGTGCTTTTTGAGGACTTTTTGAAACTTTGAGCAGTTATTGCGGAAAGATTTGATTACGGCAGTTGGCGCAACATTCGCAGGTACCATAATTGGCATATTTTTGGGACTTTTACCCTATGTCTTACGCCGTTAACCGTAACAGGCCGTGACAGGCCGCACTTTACAAATCGAAACGGGAGATAGCACTTAAGGGCAGCTCGAGCTAACCTCTGGAGATGTATAAAGTTTTTTTGAAAAATTTTCGTCAAAGTTTGGCTCGAATGTAATGTTATATGCCATAATTTTGGAATTTAATAAGTTCGGGAGTTTCAGAAGCTTTCACAGAACGAATTTTCTCGACTCCTTGACTTTTGAGGACGTCAATGATAATGGTTGGAGAGAATGAGTGGTGGAGATCACAAATAAAGACAGAAGAGATCTTTTCCTTAGGAAGCGTGAGGGTGTAAAAGTTAGAATTACTCTCAGACAGATTTTTCCTTGCTGACTCGAAATCTTCTAGTGTATTTCGGAGAACTTAAGTTAACGCATGGGTTATTCATTTCAGGAGGTTTTTGTTGGGAAGAAAGTTTAAAATTGATTTCTCAATAGATATAATATTACATTGGCCCTCATTGACGAGGATAATTGCGGGGTTTGTAAGTAAATCTTCCTTTTGATTTTTTGTGGCTCCCCTGGTCGTCGGTTAGAGGTGAGAGTGTCCTGTTATTGTTTTCTTCGTGACCTATGCCATGTTGGAATTGGCCCATGAATTTGCATTTGTAATGTAGTTATCGATTTTCGATGCTTTAGGGAACGTTTTCTTCTTTACAAGTAGTTCGGTGGAAAGTTCGTTTAATCATGGATTCTCAAGCTTCAGATCATCGATTTGCCTTTCTTGCTTAGCGGTTGAAGATTTGGAACTCATTGGTTCGTCTTTCTTATTACCTGAACTTTCACCAGATTCTGCGTTCACCGTTACTCAGCGTCTGTGGGCGTTACAACTCAGCGCAACTCAGGGTTCGAAGCTGGCAGTCGGTTACCTTTTTTTCAACCTTCCACATTCATGGTTCTTTGTTCTCGTTGTCCTTTGCTTAGTGTGACATTACATCTTCTATAATGATAACGCACTGATTGGTTTTGTTATTCGTCTGGAGGCGCTCATATACTAACTTCCAACATGGTTTCTATGTTTCATGGTTTCTAATCTCCTTTCCTCTTTTGTTTCTTTTGTTACATTTGTGGAATTTATATTTGAAACTTTTTTCTAATATGTCTAGTTTTTCTATAACCAGAAAAAGAAATCCCGCCGAAACGCGCAAAGAGCGTTACAGTCAACAGACGGGGACGACGGAATTCCGTTCGGCGAAGAAACAAACTAGATGAACTCTTCACACTAAGATTGCTTCAAGGACAAGTACTTTTCCACACGACTGCTTGGAATGGGAAATGTATGAAGTTCTATTTAAGACGTTTTATTAAAAATGTTGCTGCTTTCAAAATTCTCTGTAATTTGAACTATATTTGTGCGGATTTTCGCGGGTTTTGTTTCTAATCAAAATTATGTCCAAACATCCTTAGACTGAACCCCGGGAGTAAGCTCTCCTAGGTCAGATAGGTTGAAGGTGCTTATACAAAGCATTGAGTCTAAATATGCGATAGCTGATCGAATTTCGGGAATCCTGTAATATCAATCCTTGCGTGATGTTTTGTGTTTTGTGTAGGTAGTTTTAATTTTCTACAAGATCGGACGAAATTGGTCGTATGTGTTTTTGTTGAGTTACAGGGCACTTTCAAAGAATACTTTTCTGAACCAAAATGCTCTTTTCAGCACTTAATACGACAGGAATGTTACAACTTTATTAATCTGTTGGTACAAGGCTATAATATCCAAAGTTTCACTTGCAGATCTAGCCACGCTATATTAAAGAGGAAGCAATTAAATCGTCAGTAATAGTATCAACTCCCTTGTTCCCGACATCTCAAATTAAAAGCGATTTCTAGTTACGACCAATTTCGAAATCCTTCGCGCTCCGCAGATTCCCAAAAATGTTACAAATCCACATTACACTGCCTTTTATTTCAATCCATAAGTCTTTGTAATTTATCTGCGCGGTCGCTAAAGTTGCCACTTTATTTTTTCGCCTTGCAGTCGGATCAGACGGCCAAGTACCGCCATTCCTTGCAGGTAATCTTGCTCGCTCGCCAAGCTGAAGAAGATGCTGCTAGCGAGGATCAGGAGGGCATTCTTTAAACATCGACACCATACTTAATTTATTTCTTCCTCGGCTTCCAATCGTGAATATCGCTCAGCTAATTTGTTTTTATTTTTAATGCTCCTAAAACGCATTTACCGATGTTCGTCTAGAACGTACGGCGATGCTCCATATCTCTAGCTGAATTAAATATTGCGAGGCCCAGGCGAGGGTTCGCCGTTGTATTCATGTACATAAGTGTGGATATCATTCGTGTTGTGATATGTGCAAATGATATAGAAAGCCGACTGTGCTTGTAGAGAAACACTGACGAGTATTTACATTTCTATAGCTCTCATATGCCGATGTATACTGCCGTGTGCAGCGTGGATAGTATCCAAGACGTTGAGCCGGCTACGAATTCATTGATGCAGAAAATCGAGTCGCAACAATCTTTCTTAGACTCAAGACTTCTCTTCTTTGTACCTCAACCTGCATCCTGTGATTCTAATGGTTTTGTTGGACGTCTCTTCATTGGCTCATGGCTGGGCGCCGAATCATGATCGTCTCAGTCTCCAGCTTCACGTACTCGTACCCAAAGTATGAAGATCGATGTCGAGGATAAGAAACGTTCGAAATGATCTTTGTGAAAAACAAGCGAGCAAAGACATAAACTACCTTTTGAAATTCAGGAAGAAAGAACGTGCTGAGTTAACGAGCCACAGAAAAAGTGAAACATTCATACATACAACAGACAAACGGAATCTGGCGCCTAAAATGAAAATCTCGATATGTTTTTCTTCTGGTTTTCTGACGGAATGCATGGCACTGGTGGCTGTAACTTTGTTTTTGCACTATTTCCCAGACACAATCCCTCTTGCGCTTTACAGATGGTTAAGATGAAATACGAAGTGTTGCAGCAAGGATAGTTCTTTATCAATTTGGATGCGTCGTGGAGCGTTCAGATAATGAACGGATAGAAATAATAGAAATAATTGGCTAGTTTAGAGAGTGTATGATTTTCCGCGCTGCGAAGCCTTAACGACTATCACGTTAGCGTACACTGGGCGAGTTCCATTTAATATAACTCGATCAAAAGGCACTTTGATTTGGTGCAGAGGGGAACAGCTTCAAAATGCTGCAAGGAAAATTTCGACATTGAATTAGAAAAGTACAGAAAAAAAGTGAAAGAGGGTGGCGACCAGTTTTTGTATCTTTTTAGGAAGCTTCAGTGATACCAGAATCAGTCATAAATCTATGAAAAATCATCGTTTGCTTCTTGTTATCACCCGGTTTTAGTGCAATTTCATTGCTACATTTCCCAAAACATTATTTTAAACATTTTCAACTAATTTTGTGTATTAAATTGCTCGTTTTATTTATAATTTGATATTATTTATAGTTTTTATAATTTCCAGCTTGGGTATACGATTTTTTGTTCAATTATATCCTTATAACGTCTCACAACGGGAATTCTGGGAAAATTACGGAATGTTATGAGGAGTTAAATATTATTTGTACTGATCCTTACGAAAATTTGTGAAATATTCACAACTTACCACATAAATTAAGGAAAATTAATGAAAGGAAAAGAAATTATGACATGATATTTGATATATTTGTATATTTATTTTATATTTAAATATATTTTTTATATATTTATAGTTGACATGGTATGGTATTTGTATTTGATGACCATGAGGGTATCAGCAACGAAGTTAAAAGAAAATCAGTCGGCGTAACTCTGTACAACAGACCGAATCAAGTACATAGTTGGAACCAGCTCAAAAACATTCTCAGATCAACGAATGACAAATATGAAACACAAGAACAATCTGGCATTTTCGTTTTGAAGGTTCTACATGGGACGAAGAGTTTAAAGGACAAACGAGCGGACGCATTGGAACGATAATTAAGGAGCATCTGGGCGAAGCAGCGGCAGCTAAACAGAAGAGGAGATAATCAAACTTCAAGTTGGCTGTCGCAGAACATATCATCACGAAAGGACATGAGATTACAATGAGGGATGCAATAATTCCTAGAGAACTAGAGATACTCGTGAATTTGATAACAAGGAAACTCTCGCAATCAACCGAAAGAAGAAAAAGAAGCTGATGAACGAAGATGAAGGAAACTGTAAGTTATAGCCATTTCAAAAAATGACGTAATAACCTCTTAAAATAGTGTTGAAGAACCTTATACATTTGTAATTATTTTTTATAATATATTTATAATTTATAAAATAAGAGTGGTAACTCCTAGGTCACAATAAAGAGAGAGACAAACTATGGGGGAAAGAGAAAATCATATTTAGATGCCTGTTTGAGCCGTTATTAAACTCATCAAATGTTCGTTGTTGGAAATCAAGACTTAAAGGATCTTGTAAAATATCATTTTAACAATTCCTACTTTCAGGGGAATTTTGATGACTGATTTGGTAGATCACAGATTGATGTGTGTAGCCTATGTAAAGTCCTTAATGCAAAATTGAAAGTCGAAATCCCTGGGTGACAATGCTAAGTCAACTGCTACGACGGATGCAGATGAGGATTCATAGGAAACGCGTGAAGCTTAAAGTGACCAAAGAGTCTCTCTAAATCTTTCAGAAAGAGACTCAAAAAAAATAATGAAACCTTTGCATTGAGCTTCGGCTACATGCAAAACTAACCCCTGCTGAATATTTCAGTAAATGGAATATTCTAAATGAGGCAGTTATATGTTTAACAGCATGCACAATTTGAAAACGAATTCAAAAAAACTGTACCTAAAACACGTTGGAGAAGGAAAAGAATCGCCTGACAAAGTAGACAGCTTCCTCCTAAACTATGGACCACAGAGCCACCCTATAAGGTATGAAAATCAGTACTTTACAGTGATGTTCCATCAAGACAAAATAAAGATCACAGTCTTGTCACATCGTTGTTGGATCTTTGTGATAATTGGAAGTTTTGATTCTACGAGGGTGAGTCAAATATAAATTGGACGTTTGTCTTTATAAGTCTCAGACTCTGCCGAGCGGTCTTGTTACGTGGGGGGTCTTCGGTTGGTTTGTTAAGAGTGGGGACAGCCGCTCCCGGGCTGCTCGTTTTTCCAGTTGATCAGTAGCAATCATGAGAGAGCAAGTGGTTCCTTTACCCATTGAGCAACGTATTATTATTAAATTTTTAACAAATGAAGGCGTTTAACCATCGAATATTTTGGCTAGTTTGAAGGTGCAGTTTGGTGACAATACGCTTTCACAGACACAAGTGTTTGATTGGGCTAGAAAATTTCACAATGGACGAAAAAGTCTAGAAAGTGAAACTCACGATCAACACCCAAGATCAAGTGTACTGTTGGCAATATTCGATCGGTTCGAAATCCAGGGTGACCGCCAATTCACTATTGATGAAATCGCTTCGGAAATGGGTCAGCGAAGCCGCCTAAAGAAACAAAAGAAGGAACAATTCCATAAGAGAGGTCATTCTCTTCCATGACTATGCCCGACCTCATACATTTGTATTGACAACGGATAAATTAATTGAGCATTAGGAGACCCTGAAGTACCCTCCCTATAGCCCAGACTTGTCCCCATGCGATTATTTTTTGTTTGGTCCTATGAAGGAACCTTAGGTTGACGAAAAATTTGAAGCAAACGAAGAAATTGAGGAGCACGTGCACAACTGGTTGACAACTCAACCTCAAACTTTCTATGAGTAAGGGATTTTCAAGCTGTCAAAACATTTGGAAAATGTGCAGAGCGTGCAGGAGACTATAAATCTTATTTGAATATTATTACTGTTAATAAATGTGTATAAAAAAATTGCGGTTTATATTTGAGTCAACCTCGTTTCATACATTTTCCAGCTCACGGACATTGGTATTCACTCTGTGGCCGAGATATTGGTATTATCAAATGTATTATGGTAAATATTGATGGCATTTACACTCAAAAACAATATGCGGAACTAATACTGTAGGCTAGCATAACGGGTTGTTTCAAAATTCACAATGTCACCCAGGAAGATATTGAATCTTTTAAAAATGGTGGCCTCAGGCATACAAAATATGACAATTTCTGTTGAAACCTCTGGTACAGCCTATTAAAAAACGGAGGCTTTGGATACTTAAACTTACAAACACTGTTGTTCTAACCAGGACGTGACAAGTAAAGCAGTTGTCAAGCCATTAAGATGGTTCTGTATCACCAGCATTCACTTTGCTAAAAAACACTTTCCTTCTGCCTTACTTACAGAGAACGCATATCCTTCGGGAAAAGTGAGTATTTCGATTTCGCGGAAAATGAACTGGCTTTTTCCGTCTGCAGTGTATCGTGTGATTTGCTGAATAAGCAGTTTCCGGGAATCAGGGGACGTGTATTCGGTTTTAAAGTTATTAACAAGGCAGTTTGCTACCTCGGGATTAATTAAGGTCTGTGCATTAGTCCTTACTTGTACTTTTTTTTGATTTCTCTAGATTAATAATTAACTTATATTATGACGTATAGGGGAGTCTGGGGCTCGTTTTAACATGAATAGGTTGTGACAGCGTTAGCAAGAGAAGTTAAAATTCCATCGTTGGCTTACCGCATCACACCAGACCGTGAATACCCCCCGGAAACCCCAGGGTAGTAAGGTGTATGACTCTTGGTAAAATTGGCTTAAAAAATCTTTTTGTGGAGTTGCAGTTTCGTCGGATTGCGTTATATTTGCAACGAATCAATTTTTTGCGCAGTAAGACTTATCCGTGTTTCTTCGTTTCAAAGTTCACCGATAAGTTTTGGCACTAGGGATAAAAGTGACTTACGGTCATATGTCACTTTTCTGACATTGATGGTGACTCGTCACAACCTAGCTCGCATTCTGGTCCTTGACTTTTTTAATTCGATAAACACAGATGCTTTGTTTCTTGTAAGATGAGGACTTATACAAGAAAAACTGACTAAAAGGCAGTCGCTATTTTGGAAGCGGATGTAACAAGAAAAACTCGTGGTATCGCAAGAAATTTTTGAATCTGTCATGTATCTCTGAAAAGGTATCTAAAGAAGCGAGATAACAGGCAGACAAATGGTATAGGGACCAGTTGGCTATACGCGTAATTGAAAAGTCAAAAGTTGAAAAATTATGGCAAGCTACCTATCGCAATGCAGACAAAAATTCTACGGCTTGAAGCCAAAAGATGTCAGGTAAATGATTTTTACTTTTGCATGGAAGTACAATATTGCATTGACTCCATCTCCATCCTAAATTTTCGAAACGCAACCAGTCCTTGTCTCTGAGATTAATAGAGTTTCAAAGCATCATTTAATAGCATCAGCATGATCTCTGGAACAAACCGTATGACCAACCCCATATGATTCAGACATAAGCTGCTGCCTACCTACACCAACACACTCATAAGTCAACAAGAATCCTGAATGAATTAAGGATGCAGGTGATAGATGGCATGAGTGGTCCAAAATTCTAGATTCAATTGAAGGAATGTTGAGACAGATTGTTACCTTGTCCAACTGTTAAAATGATATAGATGTCTCCGTTTCATTTGTATACGATAAGTAAATCGTAGTTGGTCATTGGTTATCGTGAGAAGATGTGAAATTTAAAGTCATATAACATAATCTTTCATGCAGTATGTGGCAGAGAAACCGTGGTCATATCCTTGAAGAAGTGAGTCAGTTTCTCAAGACTATTTGACAAGGGTTAATCACAAATCATCTCGTGTTCCACAATTCATGAGATGCCTCATCACGATGAGGAGGATCAGGAGCACAATCCGTAGCTCATTTATCATCTTACCAGAAAAGGGATTACTATTTGTGGTTAGAATTGAGAGCATAGATGAGGCAAACAAAAATCTGCGACAGTGTCATCAGAATCTCCAAGGCAAAGTCCGACCACTTAATGTGTATCGATTGAATCAGGACATATTTGATCACCTCATTAGCACTTGTTCGACGTATATTCTTTTAAGGATTCGTCTTTTCTGTGAAGAATTTAAATCTATTGTTAGTCAAATAATCTGTAGAGCCCTGTATTTTATGTATGCTTTACGCGTTTTACTCCAATAATTTACTTACAAATTCATTCCTCTCTATTTTGTACAATTCTTTACTAGTCAGTTCATACATTACGTCTAGACTGTAAATTTGAAAAATGCAACATATACATATATAACATTCAATAATACATTGTTTGACACATCTGCCCTGCATAATACGTCTGACATTGTCAAGGTGGTTCAATCAGAGTGTTTTTTTTTTTTGCATTTGAATAAATTTATTTTAAATATCAATCGTATGACTACAAATTGCAAATCCCTAATTTGGCGATATCGCTTGCATGATGTATGATGGCGTGAATTAGTATGTGAAACGACCGCAAAATCATACAAAAACAAACAAAGTTTAAATTGCAAATGATCCAGACGTCTCATTATGAATTCGCTTCAGTGACTAAACAAGAATTAAAATTTGGATACACAAAAGTATTAATTAAGTAAATTAATGAACGTATACTTTGCGGAAATACTAGACAACGAGGAAATTGATCTGATATGCATTTCGTGCTTTTCATAGCTCCAATGGTCACTAGGGTCATTTTGACAGTTCCCTTGTATATCATAGCGTACATGTGACTGTCATGCGGTGATTTAGTCTCTAAGGAAAAAAATACTTTTACAAAACATCATTTTGTTGAGACTCTATTTAAGCTTAAATATTAAATTAAAATTAAAAAAAATTGAGTCCGAAAATTCAAGGCAAGTAGTACCACTGACGTGAAACCCGCGTATCATCGACTTCAGTACATGTATCGTACCATCTCCGCCCTGGTAAAACCTTTGCAAGCCCCGAGTGTGTTGAAAGCTCGGACTATTAAATTGACGCTGCGGGTTCGGTCAAGGTGAACTTGGAACTGGGGTGGTACTGAGCTGCTTTCGCCATAAATACTGGTAGCAACCCTACCAGGTGACAAACGAACGAATGAAAACAATAAAGCAAATTGCTCATACCAATCAGAGATACTGGCGTTATTTGGGCGCAGCAAAAAATAATACGAACATTCGGTATACCCTTTTACATGAAAAATACTTCGAACAACCAATGACTGAAATAAATATGGTTGCAGAAACCATCGGTGATATTCAAAGCATGATACTGAAACCGGTAATGATACCATCAGAGCTCGAGTATCTGAGGCAAAAAGGAAAAACCCACCCGAAAAAGAGGCGCAGTATATTTCTGTTTTATCGGATTGCAATGACTAAGAATGTCTCAAGTAAAAGTCCGCAAATATAACAAAGAAGACTAAACCATGCTGTCATATCCAGAAAATCATGAATAAGGACTTGGGGGACAGTATGTAGGTGCATAAGGAGCTCTTAGACCGCATCAGGCACTGCTGACGCTAGTACCTAAACACAGAGGAAGATGAAAAGACTATGACCTCGTTCGAAACACAAGTGATTCCTGCGTATAGCCCTACCAAAATATCCGCCAGTAGCTCAATTCAACCGAGACAAAAAGCAGGACCAGTGAACAGTGAGTGATTAGGATGGAAGTCGGAGACACTCCTAGTTCCCACGACATAATAGTTCTTTTAGACCAGAAAAACTAAAAATAAATATAACAAAATGCCCGCGATATAGGCATAACATCGGCTCGTTTGCAGTTTAAAAAATTGGAAAATGGGGATATAGTGTAAGCATTTCAGTAGTATATAAAATTTGGTTTACCTGGCGTTGGCGAAAAAGAAAAGAGTATTAAACACCGGGTACCGATTATAAGTAAAATGCGTGTTAAAGTGACAATTTGACAACAACATGTCTTAAAGGACATAAATTATTGTGTTTATTGGGCTCACCATCAGAAGAACATATAACTTCTGCAGAATAACGGATTGCAGGCGTTGGCATCGAAGACCACCAGATAAATAGCCAAATAGCTTTCCGCAGAAGCAGCTGATAATATACTTTTCCCAGGAGACAAAAGCAGAGAAACCTAAGAAAAACAAAGTAAAACCGCGAAATAAGCCAAGGCGCAAAGCCCGAAGCCATGCACTGCCTATGAGACCGCCGGATGGTATAACTTACATATAAGTTTTGCTGTAAATCAGGGGAGCTTTTAAATTCCAACACCCACAAAACTCCCATTAGAACAGGCAGTTCGACTCGGCGGCCTTCTTGTAGAGTTCGGATCTGAGGCAGCAAATTATGACACATCCCGTGACGCAGTTGAAAAGGGTCTTCGGAGAAATGACCACTCTCCACATATGGAGCATTGGCTGGGTTAGGAACACAACTGAGGAGGGAAGTGCTTAAAAGGGTTTTCCCTCAGTCAAGTGGAATCAAAATAAGACCATTTTCGGCGTGACAATTTTGGGCTGAAAAACTTCTCGGCATAGGTCAAATGAAAAATGTGTGATAAAAATTTTAAGAAAGTTTTGTGACTACTAAAATATACTCATATTTTTTGCCAACACTGTTTTTTTAAAAAGATCATAATCATAATAAATAATAAGGTAATATTAAAAGATATTACTGAAAAGGTCATAATAAAAAACACCAAATAAATTGCTGAGCAACGGGTCATTCTACTCTACATAGTTAAGCTGGGTGTCAGAAATACATTTAACTGCGCTAGATGGGTCAATGGTACTTACATCAGATGTCGCTTAGCGTATGGTTGGTCATCCTTGGCCCAGGCTTGTGAAACAACTGCTATGACAGATCATGCAGCGCTTGGATCGCCACTCACATGATTGATAACCAATATAGGGGTGCACAATATTCAGGAAATGACTACCAACGAGCGTTGTGCAGTCGGTTTGACTCCATGCGGCAGAACTATTGGACAACGATCTCAGCAAGGAGTTAAACCCGGAGCGGTTTGAACAGGGACGGGTTAAATAGGGGCAAGCAGTGCCGCGAATTCCATGTGCATACTTGTCCGAGACGGGAGTCTTCCTTGCGAGATAGCGCAAAAATACTTACAAGCGCAGAAACGAAAACGACAGAGAAGTGGTCATCAGGGAAGAGAGACAATACACAAAGGGAAGGTTGACAACACGTCTAATCCCTGACCTGAGACGATTCGCGATTCAGTCGAGGATCTAAATCGATTTTTATTTGACCCAGCTCCTAAGCAGGTATGAATGTTTTCGGTCTTACCTACAAAAAATTGACAGGTCATGGTCTCCTAACTACACATGTCGTACATTTTTTACTTGCAAAAGATGGAGTAAATAGTGCGGTGACCTCTTCGGCGAAACAGGCTCTGCCCGGGAGCTTTAGTCGGAGATATGGTTAGAGCCGCTGACAAATGGAAACGCGTGACACAATATGCTCGACCAGTTCTGACACTGAAAATGGCATACTGGCGCGTCAGGGATGGGCTGTCTTTTATCTAGCACTTCCTTCTCCTCCCTTTCTTCCCACTTGAGAAGAGGTTTCCGTTATCTGAAAGTGCCTGTAGGCGAAGGAACACGACGCCTCTAGGCATCCGGTTCCATGCTTGGTTCTCGGGTTTCCAGGTTGATATGCGAGGCGTTAATTGGGTAGTCTAGAAGCTTCTGCGTTTGGGAGCCCAACATTTAGGACGTAAACAGCCTTTACCTTGCTAACACCAAAAAAATTAGATTTCATAATACAAACAACAGACATTTTAATTTCTACAATCCGCTAATAATAGAAACACATTGTAGCTGTCAGTTTTCCGGATGCCGAAATCGAGTCACGCAATGAAATCGGTTCTGTTGTTTGCAGAATAAGCCAAGGAGCAGTTCTTTTCTGCTGTTTCAAATGCCTAAGTTAGTATACAAAAGTATAGAGTGCCCTTGAAAAACGTATTGCATTCTTTGCAGGAAGCTTGACTTCAGACCTGCTGACCTTGAACATAGTCCAAAAATAGCAAACTGTTTTTCACCAAATCCAACAGGAAATGAGTCCTGGAAGTGTTATCCAGAGTGAAAGTGCTCTTGGTGAATTTTGCTAACAGTCCCAGTTTTCGCCGGGAGGCCTGCATGGGCTCCAACTTGGACGTGAAATTTGCATCAGAGTCCCTTTTCTGAAACACTTGCGATCGGGGAGTCCTCCTTCACTACTCTACTCGTGATTACCAGTGCATAGCATTCAGGATCCGTGACAATACTTTCACACTTCCACCCACTCAGCGAGCCACGTTTGTGTTGAATACTAGCCAGATGGACGTGAAAAACTTCGCCTGCACCCTCACGAGAAGTACACTCCAGCTTTGCTCTTCAACGGGGACCAGATCTACCAAAATCTACCACCAAATCAGCTTCCGAGACATCTATGCTCTGCCAGAGACCTAGACACGAGAAGCCTTCCTTTTGTTGATGATCATCGAAAATCGCCGAAAAACGAAGGGAATATGTCAATTTCCGAAGAGAAGCTCAACAGGCACGAAGCAAGACTAAGATCTTCACCAGAATGGTGACATTTCGTCTCATAGGACACATAAGATCTATGCTATAACCTATTTACGTGGATGTTCAGTGCCTTACAGGTGTCATGTGAAGCGGACCATATGATCAAACTATAAGGGGTCTCTCCTCGCAAATTCCGAGTTTGTTGAATCTGTGCGCATGAAACGCCTGTGTACTGTCCACTCTCTACGAGGAGAGATTTTGAATAAGTACCTGTACCAGTACCAGTCCGAAGCCGTATCCCTGCTGAGGTATTGTAATTGTTCTACCACTTACTACTTGCTTGCCAGTAATTTTAACGGCTTCTTGGGAATAGAATTCTAACCTGATTAATGGCAGACTGCAATACTCATGCTTGTCAGTAAGGGGAATGAAAATCGATTGTTACCATCAATTGTCGCCCATCACTCATACTAGATAAGACAGAAATAAGGCTCGAAAATTCTTAAAGGAAAAACTAACTGAAGACTTCCATATCGCTCGGGATCTTTCTCCACGGCATCACGATTTTGGAGCAGGATGCTCCACTTTAAATGCAATTGAGGAGGTGATGACTGTGCTCCAACAGGCGAAGGAACGCAGTCGTTCCCACCGGGGTTAATTCTTCTAGTGACGCTGGATAGCAGGAATATGGTCAGCTTCGCTAAGTCGACTTATTCCAAGTAGCAGGAAAAAATAAAATCGTAGCCTAATCTACGTTCAACAGAGGACGCTAGTCGCATCAGGTATGTCGAAAGGCTACATTATTGGTCCAGCCTTGTGGAACATCTACTACAACGGACTGCTTCGATTAAAAATTCCGAAAAAGTCGCGACAGATTGTCTATGCGGATGATGTTGCACAACTACTCGCTGGCCGTACTGTTACGAAGGTACAGAATGGCACAAAAAAACTCATGGTTAAACTTAGCGCTATAAAAACCTGATTTGGTCATTGTGAGAAAAAAGAGTATTCTTAGAATAAGGACAATCAATGTCCACGTGACATGAGTAGTGACGAAACTATACGTTAAACCTATTGGTTTAACCTTAATCGACATTAATCGATTAATAGCTAATGTTTAGAGACAAAAGCCAAAAAAACGATGACAAAGGCCTATATAGAGGGAGACATGGAGCAAAGAGCCACTAAGGAGCTGCCCCGAAAACTGCTAAAGCAGGGTCAGAGACCAGAAGTACTGAGGAAGTTATCAGCATACCTGAGAGTTTCACAGTCAGTATCATGCTATGCAAGAATGTCAGATTTTCAGACATTCTTACAGTAAACCGTCAATACCTAAGGCGTTAGGCCACTCTAGCATTCTCTACAAATCGAGTTTTCTTTTTGAAATTGGCTCTTAAGACAAAAGAGATGTGACAAAATATTACATCTCAACATTTCTACGTCGTTTTTGCATTTTAGTACAAGGCCCCCTGGCCTGCGTTTGTGGTCACTTGAGAAAGGGACGTTAGGGTATCGAAGCACGTATACGGCAGGTGTTATTGAAACCATTTATGTATAGACTATTCTAGTCAGATTATTTTCGACAAGTTTAATCTTGTCTAACGTCTTTCTCAGTCAGTTAGGCACAGCTAAGCATTTCGGACGCCAAGAATCTAGGACGCTACGCAAGCTTGTAGTGATACATTCATATTTTTAATTTATTAACTAAGTTTTAAACCTGTATAGTTATTAATTTATACTTAAAATGGTGTGCAGGTGAAAGAGAGAAGCAAAACGGTAGTTGGCAACAGCAAGAGACCAAAAGCGTTTCGAAGAAGAGCATTAAATCGCCATGAGTTAGAAGCACCAAATGATTTGAATCTCAATACATCGGGAAAAAACGGAAAAAATGTGATAAAAGTATAAAACGAGCTTATGAAGAACTGACCATTAAAAATCTACTAACTCCTTGCATTGTCGGTTAGACATAAACTGTGTGTGCATTGGACCTGAAATCCATTGCAAGCGGTAAAACAGCCTTGGATGTGGCTACGAATATTGCCTTTTGTGTGTGCAGTGATGGGTTTTCTTCAATTTTGCACATAATGGAGGCATTGGACTTGAAAATCAGATCGAGAAGCTACGAAATCTGCCTGGAAATCGACAAAAAGCGTGTAAAGTATGCAGAACGATCGTTGTCTGAACGAGTAAAAGAGGGATGGAATGCTTCAAGATCAAGCAGAAAACAAAAACAAGGGCAAGGCGATAACCTCGAAGGCCAGTTGTATGGTTCAGGTATTGCTGATTAAAGGTATTTAAAAATTATTTATGATTTTCTACTACTCAAAACTTCAAACGCATTTATAACAAAATTCTATTTTTTGAGATTGCCTGAAACACAAATCAGACAATTATCAATCGATTAACTTGATTGTAGAAAATATCTTCAAAATTATATTTTTATCCCCGCACGTAGTATTTGTTTCTTCTTGCATGCATAGTCTATTCGTTATTAACAATTATCTGATAATTTTTCAAATGAATTTCCGTCTTTTCATTTTGGAAGTGCGCCATTTGCCCAGAAATTAAAATATCGAAAAAACCCTACGTATTCATCTAGCGGTTAGTGTATAAAATAAACAAAATTAATTGGCCAATTGAAGTTAAAAACTTACAGGAGCTATTTCTCCGGCCGTAAGCCTTGAGAAAAACGGAGACGTCTTCGGAAAAATGTTGCCCAGCCGCCATTTCGAAGTAAATCACTTAAAAAAAATTTTTGTATAAAGTTGTTTGAATACATAGTTATTATCCTTAATTGGTATTTCCATTTATTTTCCAATTATTTTTTATTATTTTCTAGAAAAAATTCTATAAAAGTTCTATATTCTATAAATTCAATCAAAAGACTGCAAACTAAAATTTTTTAAATTTCGATAGAAGATTGATTTTGTTCATTTTTAAACTAAGTTAATAGATAAAATAAAATTAGATTAAAAAGTTAAATCATGAAATTATTTTTTTTTGTTTTTAGTTAGTATTATTGGTCATAATTAAAAATTGCCCGAGAAGTTTTCACAGTCATCTGATCAATTACTTGAAAAATTGAAGAACTTGAAATTGAAAAAAAAAAAAACTTGATTGTTTTCTTTTTCGGCTCGAGGCTATTTGAAATTAGTTAAGAAAATTAATTTCAAAATAAATTTCAATATCACTTATCACAAGTGACATACATTAAACAAAACTGGTTAATTATTTCAAAAAATAAAGGGAGTGGCAACTAGTTCCTTAAACAAGTAATGGGAATTCGTGTTTTTCAAAAAACGCCACCAGAAAACCATGTTCAATTGTTCTTAACCTTAATTAAAATATGTTGCCGCAGTAAAAATTTATCAGAATGCAGATAATGTTCGTGTCAACATGATAAGTGAGTATGCTCGGTACATTCGAAAGACATGTAAATGAATTCACTATCTCGTTGAACAATTGAAGTTTTAATGCAAGCTTCTATTTTTAATCCGTTTTATCAGTTTTTAACAACGTTTAATTCATTTGTATCGTGTCATTTTTTGATGCGTAATCGAGTAAAATGAGTAGTAATTGTTGCCAATATTGCATCTTCCAAGTAGTTCTGCGTACATTGAAAAGCGTCAAAAGACATGTTTGAAAAAATTAACAAAAAAGGAAACAAAAAACAAACGGTTGTAACGCGAATGTAGGTTGGTGCAATATAACAATTTCTAAAATTACGTAAAATGATTACGAATTCACCTATGAGTAAGTTTTAGGTCCTTGCACCGCAAAAAAAAAATTGGTGAAATATTAAAATACTACAGTATTTCAGTTAGGTTAAACATGTAGACTTACTATTCCACACATCACATCGAAAATGCTACTCCTTTCGTAAAAGGCAAAAGGGAGGCATGTAGCCAACTTAAACCTGACCGTAGGAAAAGGGCAAAGGGGCCGATACCAGTCGAGACAGGAGACATCAGTCAAGGGAAGGAGAGAAATGTTGACTTTCAATTGGTGTGCTCTAAATCGCAACAGAAGGCTGAAAAGAAGATGCACCGCGTGACAGCAAAAAGACCAGGAGCAAGCAGCGCAGGGATGCTCTACTGATCAAGCCTGCAGACGGGAGAAGTTACGCCGAGGTCCTCAAGTAAAGCAGGTAAAATGTGGAACTCAAAAAAAATGGTGCCTGTATACGAACGGTAAGAGCGACCAGAACAGGCGATCTCCTCGTAGCACTTGTAGCGGTATCCACAGACAAGGGCCTGTTCGA
This sequence comes from Stratiomys singularior, assembly GCA_954870665.1. Lineage (NCBI taxonomy): Eukaryota > Metazoa > Arthropoda > Insecta > Diptera > Stratiomyidae > Stratiomys > Stratiomys singularior. The sequence goes on along the minus strand of OX940880.1, from coordinate 54,113,913 downwards.
GAGCGCTGTCAAGGACCTTCTTGGCTTTAAAGCTGTTATCTCGACATTACAGCCAATGGCCTCTTTGGAAATAAGAGACCTTGACTGCATTGCGGATGCCAAAGAAGTAGAAGATTCCATTAGGCGAATTCGTCCTACGGCAGAGAGCCTTAGGGTAAGGCTAACGCCTACCAATCCTAGAGGGCACAGGGTGGCAATAATAGACATCCCAGAGAAAGACGCTGTGCAACTCATGGCCAAGGAGAAAATTAAAGTCGGCTGGGTTGTGTGCAGTATACGTCGGAGGGTAGGCCTAACTCGATGCTACAAGTTCCATCGCTTCGGACACATCTCCTTGAACTTGTGGCACTTCCGGCCATAAGGCGAAAGACTGCCCAAACGAACTTAGTTGCATGTTATGCAAAGATAAGGGACGGAAGTCTGAAGATCTGGCAAATATTCCAGTAAGTGGTAGGTGCCAGGAGTTCAAAGAGGCACTAAGCAAGAAAAGAGCAAAGACATGATCCAAGTCCTGAAGATCAACCTACACCGTAGCTGAACCGCACAACACCGTTGGTTTGGTTCCTGATATCTGAGCAACACTACAACAAGGAGGAGGATGGTATTGTGATCGATCCGGCACGGCCACCATCTGGGTACGTGATAGGGCTCTACCCACAGCTCGGACTTGCTCCAGCGGAAACGGCTTTGTGTTCATTGAGTGCGCCGATTCGACATTCATAAGGGTCTATTTTAACGCCGAATGAGTCAATTTCATGTTTTCAGAGCAGGCTCGATGAACTGGAGGAAGCTGTCGCGAGCACAGAAGGCCGAATCCTTGTTGGCGGTGACTTTAACGCCAAGGCGATAAAATGGGGAATGCCTCTTCCAGGCCCGAGAGGAAAAAGAATCCTAGAAATGGCGGCTAGAAGGCAACTTGTCATCATGAACGTTGGGAACACACCAACTTTTCGATGGGGAGACTGCTTGGGAACTATTCCAGACGTGACATTTGCTTCGGAGTCCTTAGTGCTTAGGATACACAGACGGAGGGTACTGGAGGACTACTCGGCGAGCGATCACCAGTACATTGCTTTCGAAATTGGTGAGTGTGCTAATCGACGCGTAGCAATTCAACCCTCAACTGTAGGTTGGAATATTTCTAAAATAGATGTTGAGGCGTTCGCCGCAGCTCTTACGAGAGGTGAAACTATGACGGTAACAGGGGGAGCCTCAGCTGAAAACATGGTGAACTCCACCATGAGGCTCATCAATAATGCGTGCGACTGCTCTATGCCCAGGCGACGGCCTCGACACAATAAGCCTGCCGTATACTGGTGGTCAGCAGAAATCACCGAAAAGCGGAGAGAATGTCACAAACTCCGCCGCGAATCTCAACGTTTAAGAAATCGAGACGAGTCACACTCCCGAACGCTGGCATACAGGTCGGCTAGAAAAGTTCTCCGTAGGTTAATTAACGAAAGCAAGGCTCGCTGCTGGCGCAATGTCGTTGAGGACATCGACAGAGACCCGTGGGGGTTGGGTTACAAGCTTGCCATGCGGAAACTGGGATTTGCAAGGAGGCCCTGTGTCCTTGAAACGGAAAAAATGGACGAGATTATTCGAGCGCTTTTCCCTATGCATCCTGTTCGTCCCGATGATGCAGATGTTGAATGTCTCGGAGAATGCCCACTTTTTAAGCCATCGAGCTGGATGATGCGGTGAAATCTTTAAAATCGAAAAAGGCCCCAGGGCCAGACGGTATACCAGCGGAAGTGATACAACTTGCACATCAACTTTGCCCTGACAAGCTGCTCACCACTTTCAATGCCCGTCTGCAGTACGTCACATATCCAGACTGTTGGAAAGAGGCGAGGCTCGTGCTGATCCACAAGGGGAAGGGGATCGCCGAGCAACCATCTTCGAATGGGCCCCTATGTATGTTGAACGCCGCTTGGAATGTGCTCGAGAGGCTCATTAGAGAAAGACTTGGAGAGGCCATCCGAACTGTTGGGGATCTGTCTCCTCAGGAGTACGGCTTCAGGGCTGGTCGATCCACAATCGGTGCAATAGCAGAGACAGTGAGTGCGGTCCAGCAGGCAGAAGCCTACAATCACTACTCGAAACGAATATTACTGCTCATAACACTCGATGTGAGAAATGCCTTCAATTCTGCTAAATGGACAGATATTCTTCGTGCTCTGGAAAATTTCAGGGTGCCGAGGTATCTGACGCGGATATTGAAAGACTATCTCAAAAACTGGAAATTCATCTATGACACATTAAGAGGCCGGAGAAGAATTGATTTGACATCAGGGGTAACGCAAGGTTCCGTTCTGGGCCCGGATCTCTGGAATGTCTCGTACGATGAGCTTTTGAGACTGCAGTTACCGGAGGAGTCGCGCCTGGTTGGCTACGCAGATGACGTAGCAGTACTAGTCGCCGGACGTACTGTCGGACAGACGCAGCTCAAACTGGATGCGGTAATACGCCGAGTGAGCGAGTGGATGACAGACCGTGGGCTTAGCGTAGCGTAGACCGAGGTCGTCGCCCTGACAAAGAACCAGATCCCTCGTGTTATTTGGGTTGGGGGGTGCTGATGTTAAATGATCATCAAGTCGAAAGAATCAGTCCGTAACCTTAGCTTGATAATTGACTCGAAGATGAGTTTTTTCAAGCATGTTCGAGCGTCAGCGGATAAGGCTTCTGTGCGAGTATCGGCTCTCAGTCACCTTATGGCCAACACGGGTGGACCAACCTCCAGCAAAAGGCGTCTACTGATGAGTGCAATGGAGTCAGTGCTCTTGTATGGCTCCGAGGTTTGGGCTGACGCTCTTAGTAAAGAAATGCACCGAAGGCGTCCGGAACAGGTGCAGAGGCAAGGAGCTTTTCCGATAGCGGCTGCATATCGCACTGTCTCTGAATCTGCAGTGCTGGTAATCTCGAGGGTGGTTCCTATTAAGTTACTTGCAGACGCACGGAAACATGTATACTTACGTAAGGGGGCGTCGGCGAGAGAAACCGTCAGCTGAGAGGAACGGAGAAGGACCCTAACTTCGTAGCAGCAAATTTGGGAAAACGAAACAGTGGTCACGGGTATTTTCAGTCTTACCTGCATAAGATGGGAAAGACACCATCCCCAACTTGCGTGTTCTGCCCGGGGATGACGGATGACTCCTGCCACACGTTCTTTACGTGTACCGGATGGACAAGTCTCCGTTCGCATCTGTCGGAGAAAATAGGGGTGCTCTCCCCAGAAAATGTAACAGGAAAAATGATGCAATCAAAAGACAATTGGAACTGTGTGTCGCATTATGTACGGCCAGTACTTCTTATAAAGAAGAGCATGATGGATCGCTTGCTGGGGGAGGGGGGATCTCTGTATCGCAATTCTCTTCCTTCCTACCCATCCGTGCAGAAACTGAAGGCACCGCTAAGCGATAATTAATCAGGCCTTTTCCGAAATAATGTGACAAACAGTTCCAGGCTAGGTTCTCGGCGTGACAGGGGAGGTGTTTAGTCAGTAGTCCGGTAAATAGCCTTGACCTAAAAAACAGAACAAAACAAAAAACTCCACTCATCACGACGAAAATCTTTTGTTTTCTGTTCCTTATTTTCAAACACATTTTCAAACTGTTTTTGCTGTGTTTTCTCGCGATTATTTGCTGGTGAAGAGTATGAGCCGCGACAACTGCCGTTCGATTTTTCATTCAAAGAGTCGATTTTCTATTCAAATCAGAAGTTCTGGTTATTTGTTTCGATGGATCTACACCTCTCATCATATTTTTATTAAACGCCAATGCATCCAGGCAGTGAACCTGAATACGACTTTCATCTTTCTGCATTCCCAATACGGTCACGTTTGTAAGTTTCTGGCAGTTACTCAAAAGCATAACTTCCCGCGAATCCTTCCATTTTCCTACCATAATTCTCTCGGAGCAGATCCGCAGCACGGATTGCCTTCGGTTTAGTGGATCAACCAGTCGGGATATGTTTTATTCTATTTTGAATGCATGTGGCGACGCAAGTATGAGAGAGAGTGGTTTTGAGGATATACAATGTAGAGAATAGATCGAAATTTAAAATTGCGTTCGGGTCACGAAGGGTTTCGCACAGTTTTTTCACAACTTTTCACATGGGGAGAGTTTGAATTTTTTCCAGCCTATACGTTTTTTGTGTAATCTGTTCCTGTTATTATTTGCAAAACACATCCTTGTCACATTTACATGCCACATTTTATCGATTTCATCGGAATACATTACTTGAATGAGGATCTGCCTTTGTCAGTGATTCATCAATGCTTTGGTGTAAACTTTCACTACGCGCCTCAGAGAAAGTATCTTTCGAATTCCTGGCAATCAGAACTAGTATAACAGGAGGCATTTCATCCGAAATAGTGATTCAAGACCAAACCATAGTCAAGGATTTGTCAAACCGAAAGTTGAGGGGGTCTCCCTGGCTTTCATTTGGAAAGCTATTTTTTGGGAAATATGGCATTCAGTATCGCCATGATCACATGGAACGGATAATATACGGAATGGGACGAACTAAATAAGTCCAGATCAGAGTCTTCCTCAATAATTCCTAAAATTTGGCCTTCCGTCAATATATGGCGTGAGCTCAGTTCTTTGTAATATTTGCAAGAAAATGTGAACAGAAGAAATACCTTATTATTTAGTTCACATACCACTGGGACAAGAGATCAAAATCAGGAATACAAATGGGGCATATTTTTCCAATTTCGAAAGAACTTCATTTCTCTACATATCGCGAATCTTACCTGACCTCAACAAATATCTACCAATAGTAGAGCCCACACACCTCGTTCTTATTTAACCAAAAACACGAAATATTTAAAAAAAAGTTTTTGCAAACTGAAAATTCTCACAAATCAAAGACTCCACGCTTAACTGAAAAGAATAGTACATTCGTTTCCACCACAACCAGATATTTTTGACGGATAAGACATTGACAGACATTGGGCTAAGCATCCTGAGAAATGCTTTACAAATAAACGAATAAAATTTTGTTTTGAAATTTGTGTGGGATGCATTGTCCCCATACAAATGAAAGGATTGAATCTAAAAAATTGCAAAAACCGGTCCAAAAATTTTTGGGACCGAAATCACGGAAGAAGAAATGACAGTTTCAACATTATGTGTTGAAACTGCGGAAAGGGTATGACAGCAGTAAAAGCTTGTCAAATTTTCCGTAGAAAAAGAAGCCCAGGAAAGAGATATTTTTGAGGCGTGAGCACTTAGTCAGAAATATCTAAGGGCTTCATATTAAACGTCACCATTATGTGCGTAATGATAGCGAAAAAAAAGTATACGAACCGAAGTGAGGAGCAAGTCTCAACAAAAGGTCCAATTTTTGCACCAGCAACGCGGCGAAATCTCCCAAATGGTTAAACGTCATGGATATACGAGCGTAGACGAGTGATTTGACATATCCCCACAGGAAATAATCATGCGTAGTTTTACTACCAAGTATAATTACCAAGACCTTGCAGGTCAGTTCACTCGACTTCCAATAAGACGAAGATTGCACGAGATGTATAGCATGAGGAGCCAGACTGTTGAAGCCCCTGCATTACAGCGAATCAATTCCGAAAGGAATCTACATCGTGCCCAGTGGTCGTTTGGCTTCGATTCATGCACGAGTTCGATTTTGTAAGAACGCAAACCAAGATCGTTCTGATCTTCCATAATGTTTTCACACAGATTCAATTGTTGGGTACTATGTCAAATGGTCTCACTTGGGTCTTCATCGATGCTACGCTCTACATCTGCTATGGAAAGCATGCGGAAAGGACCCATGGAGTATCGAATCTATTGTTCTGATGGACGATTTTGTCAACCTTTCTTAACCATGTGTTGCATACGTTGCTCTAGTATCAACTTATTCACGATAAAATGACGAATCAAACTAGCCATGAAACGCATGACAGCTGTCAGACGATACATAGAATTAAAAAGTGTTACCAACTTAAAGTTCTGTACTGCTAAAAGTACGCTATATTTGGTACGGTAAACTATCTGATGATTAATGATGATCTTAATATTGTTCTTGATACAGAACTTCTATTTGTCGGAGCCAGCTTGATTCATCAGGAAGAGACGTAGATTGAAGCAAACTCTGTACGCGAACATCGTATTAATGATCGTGTTATATTTGGGAGGAAGTTCACTGTTATGTAACCAAGTTCTATTGTCCTTTCTGAGATGATGTGCTTTATGCCAACTACATGTTTCGAAATTTTCACTACCCTGGATAATATATATCCGATTCCCTAAGCACATCTAGATAATCACTTTTTACTGGCTGCCTTTGCCATGTTAACGACATTTTCCAATGGTGCATCCATCCATCGTTCCATCCAGTAGGTGGTATGGGTGACTAACAAGAGAATAATAAGAGTGAATAATGATAGAAATGTGTGAATAATGACAGTAATAATTGAATACTAAGAAAATCAGGATAAACATGGTATCAGGACCATCCTGAATTTATTTGCAGATATCATTTAAAATCCACTTTCTGTTGGTCAAGCTTCTAAAGGGACGTACTGGAATCAGTTCAGACCACTACTTTTCTAAGCCTGACTAAATGACATAAAGCCTCAAGATTTGCGTTGGTGTTACAAGGTCAAAAGGTTCTTCGACTTGGCAGATTTCAGAGTCAGTGCCCGTTGATGTTGGACCTTTTAAGATCCAGTTATGTTTCTCTAAGTTGGTCCAGATCTACTTTTCAGAGGCATTGGCCGTGTCAATTAAGACAACTTGAAGGGTTCCATGGTTTGGTTAGGCAATTTCTGAAAGAGTGTCTTATGCCAGGTTAAGGTTGAACTGTTCTTTATCTAGAACTCAGCCATGGGGTCTGAACTTAGGTTCTACCTCATGACGGTCGCAAGCCCGTGTAAATGGGGAATGGTGAAGACAGTGGATGCTTGTGTCCTATGAAGTTGAAATGAGAACAAGCGGGGAAACCGAAAGTAGGATTGGATCCGGAATAAGACGTTTTCTTAGTCTTTTCCTTGGTAGGTGAAATCAGAGAGAAAGTTGACAGACGTACTGCCGAACTTTTTATGTTGTAGACGTGCGCTGATTTGAGAACTGCTGGATGCTGGAGAAGAGGGGGTGCATTTGATGACGGACGGAATGAAGCAAGTACCTAAGACGTAACTTTGGGCTATTTTTGGCTCTTGCGACCTGAGTGAACCGAGGGAGAGTTGACTAAAACCCTACTGATGTGCGATGACTGCCGTATTAAAGACCTGTTGAGTGTCTCGGTGCCGAAGTGCTGAAAGCTGAAAGACTGCTGCACTGCTGGACTGCACTGTTGGGTTGAACGGACGAAATCATGACGAGGGCATGATGAATCAAAGTAGGCTGGATAGCAGATGGGGCACACTAACCAAAAATGAGTACTGATGTCGTCGCCAAAAGGGGTTCTAAACGCTGAGAATCTGAGGCGTACCAAGGAAAAGTAGAGGAAACCTGATGAGTGAAAGCTGCTGCAACGACTTGATGCATGTAGTGATAATGGCAGAGAACTAGACAGAGATGTAGCATTATGATGATTAAATAGGCGGACTGAATGTGACTGATGTGTATTTATGAAAAGATGAAAAAGTTGAAAAAGACGAAAAAGATGAAAGAGATGAAAGGATGAGATTGGAAGGAAATTTGGGTTTGGATGCTTTTGAATTTCATTTAAAGTTGATTTCTATCGTGTACCGTTGCATGACTGAGAGATGACTTATAAGACTGAATGTGACGAACTGAGTGTCTTGGTACCTACTGAATGTATTTGACAAGTATGACAGGCGCGCCTTCCCACATCCACTTATTTGTGGTGTGCATGCGGGACATGTACACTTTCTAAGGTTATATGTCTGGATGTAGTGAAAATGTGCTTTATGTGTTGCATAAATGTTGTGACAGTCTGTAAACGCAGACCTTATAGACTAGTGCTGTAGGACTCCGGGTGGCGCAGGCTTACTGGCGGTCTGAGCTTCGGTTCGTTTCAGTTGGTCGTTGGGGAGTACCGTCCCCACGTACCCGAGGTGTGAGGAAAGGTCGTCAGTCCCGTATGTCAGGAGCAAAACCCTATAATTTTTCTCGGACTGTAGAGAAACGCAACCTGATCAGATGTTTATCTGAAACACGGGTTAGGGGAAGCGCATAACAGGTTACTGTCATCCCCCTACACGGTTGAGGAGCCTATTCCTTCGCTGAAATGTGGTGGTTGTGGTTTCGAAGGCTAGAATGTACGCTGAGCATACACCATTTGTGTTTGGGAAATCCAGATAGCTTATAATAAATTGGGACTCAGGACTGTTGCTTGTCACAAATCTTAAGGGTGTTGGTTGACAAATTATTTCAACCCCGTCCGTGGGGACCATCAGGTTAGGCGTATCGTGGCAGGTACTCACATTAAACAATTTCAACTTTATGTTCTTTACCTAGGCAAAGGAATGGCATGATAAGAAAGTCTCTTCATGCATGAGCTTACATATTCTACTCCGTACAACGCTGAGGTGGGTCTAAAGTTTCCTAAAGGAAAACGTCAGTTACGTTTGCGAACGGGGACATTGTAGGTGAATCAGATGACGCTGGAAAAGGGGTTTTATAGTCAATGTAGACAGGTGCCGTGTATCTTTTATTTCTGGTCAGTAAACATTAAAGCTCCTTGGGCCTAATGTTAGGTCGCTGCGATGCGGATGCCCAACTGATATTGGATATTGTTCCTGTTAGATGTGCTCTTGGAAGCATTTGGCCTGTTCTTTATTAAAAAAGTTTTGTCCATACATTATACCTTATTTATTTGAAGAATTTTTTAATGTTATAACGTTCAGCAGTGTTTAATTCCTGACATTTTGATCTCTCAGGGTTTAAGATTCATTTGCTTTGCTTATCTTCCAAAACTCTTGAATCTCATTTAGAATGGATCATTTAACTTCACTTTTTGTTCTGTTGGAACATAAGAAAGCTTGATTTTTGAATTTTCAAGGTTCACCAATACTTCAACGAGAATTGTTAGCCTCATTATACTGTCTTCCGGTCAATAATACCCACACATACATCACCACACATCTAAGGTACTCCCTGAGATGCCTAATAGAATATATTTGCGAGCATTGTTTGGCCTGGGAAGTGACGGGTATGGGACGAGTATGGGTATCTTCAAAGGGCTATGGTTGCTATAATACGAGGTTTGTTCTTGTTGTTGTATCGCGAATTTCATGTTTGTTCGAGAATTATTTATTTATTTATGAATATCTATTTTGTCCTCTTCAAAGTAATCACCGTCAGACATTATATACTTGTGAAAAAGTTTTTTCCAATCCTCGAAGCATTTTGAAAAATCATTTTTTGTAATCTTGTTCAGCTCCTCGTTCGATGCTGTCTTTATCTCCTCAATCGTGGCGTAGCGTCGTCCTATCATGGGCCCCTTCAGTTACGGGAACGAGAAAAAGTCACAGGGGGCCAGGTCTGGGGAATACGGTGGCTGCGGCATTATTACTGTGTTGTTTTTGGCCAAAAATTGGCGCAAAAGTAAAGATGTGTGAGCAGGGGCGTTATCATGGTGCAAAAGTCAATTTTTTTTCTTCCGAAAATCCGTGCGTTTCTGACGGATTGCTTCTCGCAAATTGCGCATTACTTGAAGGTAATATTCCTCTTTGACCGTTCTACCTTGCGGCAAGATCTCATAATGCACCACGCCCCTCCAATCGAACAAAACTGTCAGCTAAACCTTTACATTCGACCGAACTTGGCGTGCTTTTTTCGGTCCCTCTGAGAACATTTTGTACCACAGATAAACGTTGCTTTTGTCCAAAGTAGCTTCGCCGTATGCAACAGTGAACATTCTGAATGCATGCGCGCACTTTAAATTGTTCTACACACAAAATTTAATACAATCTTTGATCCATTTTTTTGGGATAGACGAAAATCGAAGACAAGCTAAAACACGTCCACGCACAATAACTGTCAAAACTGACTGGACATTCAAAATGGCCGGAATCGTCAACATAAGTGCGGGTCATGAGTACCAACATAATGCCACCAAAAGATCAAAAATCAAACATACGTAGCCCGCGAATATTCAAAATTCGCGATACTTTTTGAACAAACCTCGTTTATCTACTGTTTAATGCTATAACATATGTTGTTTCCTTTCAGTTGGTATAATCTATGTTCATATTCGTGACTGCGATATCTGGTTCACAACGAAAATATCCTATTCTTTCCCAGTCTTCTGATAGTATATATGGACGCATTCAAATTGTTTAAGCAATGATCTATTCCCAAACAATTTGCTTTTGATATTTGTGAGATGAATTCCCCATATTTTGGTGTAGTCCAATGAGTTAGTTCGTTTGTTTTGAGCGCTTTTGAGACTATACTGTAGATGGTGCAAAAATGTACGCTAAAATCGGCTCCAATCCTTAAGTTTTATGTACGAATGGCTGCCAGTTGCAGTACAGAATCTATTACGATCTACCGAAATTTAATGTTTAATAACGAAACTGGCTAGCTCTCTCTCTTGTTGTCACCCCTGAGTTTCTAAGCGAGATGAGACGTTTGAAAATTTTTGTTAGGATTGAAATTGCTTAGAATCTATTATAGTGATGCAACGAAGAGATTGCCCTTATTTGCATAAATTCCTACCCTGTTCTTTAGTTTGCTCTTTATATTGAAGGCTCTATATATGTTATTATAGAACATCAATCGTTTCCAGGTTTCTTCGTTTCATATAATCATGTTGTTACTTTTCACATCGCTTAAAGCGTTAGAGCTATTCTCAGTTCTGGTGTTAAATTTTTCTAGGGGGCTCAAACATTCTTTTAAGGGCTTCTACCCTGACCAACGTGCTGTCTCTGTTCTCGGTAGGTAGTACCGTTATCTTTTTTTGTAGGCTTGCTGAAATTTTATCTAGACCCGAAGTCCTGTGAAAGTTGCTTGGTATTGGTTTCATGAGCAAGTTAATGCGTTCTACTGAAGTGATTTTATGTTTTCGATCGGTTGCTTCTAGTTCCTTTGATTATTTCCGTTGCAGTTTAAAAAGTTGGATTTATGGAAAATTCATCTAACAAGTTTCCTCCAAGTTGAGGTCACCATATCGTTCGTAAAATGCACCATATCTGAAAGCGTGGCTTATGGGTAAGGTCGCGGTCAGCCTTGAGTTTTTAGAAGAGTCATTTGGGATAATTCCGGTCTGTTGCCTACTGACCTTCTCCTTTACTTAGCAGACATGAGAACTTTATACAATTGCTTTCCTATTTGCCCGAGCTTCATTTCAGTTAGATTTTATTCTTGACTTGACAATAGAAGGCTGAGAGTCCTATCCTGCTACAGTTCAGGAACTTGAACTTATCTACTTTACTGATAACGAACATCATCTTCACCGTGTCTGATAGTACGCTCCCTGTAAAATTTGTCGGAGTTACCGCGGTTCATTGTGGTTGACTTTTGTGTATCAAATATCTTCATATTATAGAGCTGCATTCTCATTATGTTGCACAGTTTGGCTATCCTGGCAGTCTCTCACAGTTTTATTTTGTATTTATTTTATAATCTTACATCAATCATTAAAGCAAGCTTATGAAAGGATTGCATCCAGCAGAAAGAAAGCCTTACACATCATCAAAGAAGGTAGAGGACAGTAAGCTGAAATTCTTGCGAACACGGCAGTTAAGAATATCGCGGAAAGAAACGTAGCGCGGCAATTCTGAAGGAGTTACACTTGTTTCCAAGTAACTCCTTCATAGTTTCACGTGAAATCCAAAAAATCAAGCCAAAGGAAAAACAAACCGAAAAACATAGCAGAGTTGGTGAGGACTCCTCTAACATTTCATCAAAACGCAAATCAATGTACCAACTCCTTGAAATGGTTAAAATGTCGCGCATAACTCATATTTGCTAATTTTAAAATAATTCGTTTCACGAACATTACACCAACATAAATCATAACCATTCCAGTCGCGACTCTTGCACACAAAAATTAAATATTAGATAAGATCTTAACATTTCAGTTAAATTATCCTGTAGCTCAACTTCTGGTGGCTCATATTTCATAACTACAAGTATCATGCGTGTAACGTTACAGGACAGAACCGAGTGGACAGAATCGAGCAGCGCAACATGAATGAATGTTATAATGTCGCAATCATCGCAACAACCATGCAAATTTATGTCTCCATCGTCGCTTACGTTCCGATAATCAACAGAAGGCTTCGACGACAAAACGGAAGAACATTGACGACATTGTCCGATAGTTGGTTTTTGGTATTTCGCTTGGTCAAACATATGTGGATGGAAAAGACAAACACAGTTGGGTATTGGCTTCTTGAGCACGATCAAAAGAATGAACAATATTCTAGATAACCTTAAGGATCCATGTTAGTACAAAATTGTTACTTGTTATGTTGTTGAAGGGGAGCACCACGGAAATCGCACAGATTCCGATTGGTACCTGTGGTTCACGATTGAAAATCTTGTCGTTGTAGGACTTGAGCGTTTCGCTGTAGGATATGGTCTCGTGAAAGGTAACCGTCTATGACCCAGTCCCAGTTGGGGGTGCGAAAAAGACTGGAGATATAATCAGTATACAATGTATGAATTTATGTTCTGCAAACCAGAAGATATTGCTGGGCCTGAGAATGCTTTCCTAACTACGAAATAATAAATTTCATTTGTGTTCCATTAGTTTTAACCTAGACGCATTGCGTTTTCATGCTGCCATCCATTGCAAGGAGTTTGTTTTCAATGGTTTCTTTGATTATGCAAATGTAATTTACACGAACTATGAAATTTCTAATTGTAAAAATGAATTTTCAGTGAAGCTACTTATCATATTTGATAAGAATTGTGTTTTCCAATTCAATTGTTTCCTATTTACAAATAACACTGGGCTACAAGAAAATTTTTTTCCCTTCTTTCTATTTTATCCATAACGAGTAATGAATTAGATATTTCTGAATTGAAATATAATATTGAATCTTCCGTATCACATATAATTTTTTTTCAATGGCGCTTTAAATGAATTTCACTTTTTTTGTAAAAAAATATATTATAATTGTTACAACTGATACAAATGTTGGATAAATGTGTTACAAAAAATTAGATGCTCCCATTCCTGGCTGTTAAAATTATTTCACTTTGTAATAGGTGTATGAAATGCGGATTTTTTCTGCTTGAAATATGTATTTATTTGAATATCAGAACGAATGAATTCAATAATCAAAGTATTGGCCATCATTAGCTACGACTTTTTCCCATCTTTCTGTCAATTAATGGATTCCGTCCCAGTACCACTTCTCATTTTTGGAGGCTAACCACTCATCAAGCCAATTTTTAGCTTCTTCGTAAGAATGGAAGTGCTGTTCCGAAAGTCCGTGCTGCATCGATCGAAACAAGTAGTAGTCAGAAGAGGGCAGAACTTCCCAATTAATATTTCCCAAGTAGTTCTGGACAGGTATTGAAACATGCGGCCGAGCATTGTCATGTTGAAAAATGACTTTATCTTGTCTTTGGTGAAATTCCGGTCATTTTTCCTTAAGTGCGCGGTTCAGTCATTTGAGTGAGTAATTGGCTGCCTGAGTAACTTCAAACGCTTTTGCCAACTGTTTCTCAGTTTGTGCGTTGTATTCATCCAATAATGCTTGCAAATCTGTATCTTCGAATTTTTTTGGCGGTTTTCCATGGTCTTTGTTGCTGACATGGAAATCGCCACTTTTAAATCTTTTAAACCATCGTTCACAAGTGTCTTGGCTTGGGGCATGTTCACCATATGCTTCCACTAACAATCGATAAGCTTCTGCTGCCGGTTTCTACAAATGAAAGAAGATTATTAGGCTTCCCCGCAAAAGCTTTTTTTCTGGCATGTAATGCGACATTTTTGAAGTGAAAGAAAAATATGTTCTTTGTACAATCAAAACCTATGACATACTGGAAATTTTTGACAGATGCTTACCCTCCAAAATGCCATATTAGTTATCCCCGACACAAACCATATGTAATGGTTATGCCATCTGTTAGTAAAATCCGCATTTCATATTTATACACCTAATAGATTTTAACATTTCAGGGCGAATAACAACTTCATCAAATGTTTGAATTTTTCGTACACGATTGACACATAAAAATTTCAGAAAAGTTTGAGGCAAAGGAAGGCTGTTTCGATACATCCTCAATTTAAGGCATGATCAAACTCATTCGGATTGTTCATATAATCAGATAATTACACTGGTCTGCATGCAACAAAATCCTCCTTTAAATAAAAATATGATAAATATGAAGAGCTTAATATGCCAAATCGATGTTTTTTTTCCATTTTTTTTCCTATATCCAAATTTTTTTAAGTATTATTTTTTTAATTTCTCATAATTACGTGTTTTTTGTCTAACGTCGTTGCATTAACGCTGATCTGTTCAGTTCAAATCACCTCAGTACTCACGTAAACCACTCGCGCTGATAGAAAGAGAGGGAAAGATATCGGCTAACGTAGATTTAGCACGAATGTGCACGCCTACACTGATCTCGACGTGTCACTATAGCGCGCTATATGTCAAAAATTTTAATCTTGATTGTTTCTTGTTTACACCAAATTTTTTGGTAAGCTTTGAATTATATTCATACGTATAGTTAAAATATGTTGTAATGTTAAATAAAATGGTTCAATTAGGCAAAAATAGTGAAGTTTTATAAAGTATGGGAAAGATAAAAGGAAAATCCTCGATTTATTCGACTTACATGTATACTCGTAGAATTAGCGAGTTCATCCTTGTTTTCTTGTCGAGAGATGTTAATCGATAGTATTTCGATGTTGCGTCTGCTGTGCAACGATGTTCCCTCGTCACAAGATGATTGCTCCTAGGTTCGCACTTTTGCACTACCGTTTATATTTACGTTTATGTTTACTGCCGAAAAAATTTTTTTACGTATAGCACAAAAAAATCCGCGCGACTGCGCCTGTTATAGAATCTTCCTAATGTATACTCAAAACAAAGTTTTAAATTTTTGAAGTTTTTGGTGGATCAATTTATCCATTTTCACTTAGAACTTATAAGTGATTTATACCCCTGCTAGCTAACTAAGCGAAGACTCTTGGGTGCGGAAGTTCTGATCAATTTGTCGAATACCTCGAAAGTGAATTTACAAAGAAAGGTGGAAAGAGCTCAAGGTGGTTTCGAATTATAACCAGACGAAATTCACCCAGCTGGTAGTGCCAATCGATGCGTCCCGGCCTGTGAGTTGGCACCTGATGAGAAGCGGCAGGGACGCGTGTTCGAAACCAGCTTGAGCTCTTTCCACCTTTCTAAGTTTTAATTTATTTATTTAACAGAGTAACTTTCCCAAAATCTATTTTACAACTGACTTCCTTATTTTAAATCACAGATCTTATATTTAGGGAAATTGTCAACAAAGTTGGCACGTGCATGAACAGGTGCAAAAAATATATAAAAGGTGCAAACAAATATATAGCAGGTGCATATCAGCATACTGCAGCTGTAGAAATTGATGCACGTGTGGTCCGTTCCAGGTGGCTTGAATATAACTCGCGTTGGTGAAATTCTAGCGTAACACTCTTACGATATAATTCCACTTACGACGCGATTTATCAAGACGCTCACTAAATTTTTCAATGAATTAATTGAAACAAATAAGTTTACAATGTATAATATGTTTATTTAAAGAAAAGAAAAAGCAAATACAAAAAGAAAAGAGAAGTGAATCCGTCGCGGACTATTGGCAGACTTAACATTTTATTTTTCGTACTTATTACCTAACCTCGGATTCGGTGGCGGTAATATCTGACCTTCGGGTCACTCAAATTCCCTTTTTGGGTTTGTTGCATCTTATAATTATTTTACACAGGGCTATGTTTTGGTTTTATGATGTATCATAAAAGGAACAATGAAAGATCTTATATGCTAAAGTACGTGGATGTGGGAAAATACAAGTTATAAACCCACGGAAAATACATCTTATGTAGGTACATGTGTGATAATAACTCCTTTTCGCTTACATGTACTGATTCTTAACACGAATCATAAATATAAACACTTATATCTTTAAGTGGGCTTAGTTTTACACCGGGATACATTTTCCTAAATGATGATTATTAGATCTAAATATTATAAAATTGAGTCTAAAGCAATACAATGCTTCGAGAAATATGGCTTTAAAAAAACATGTCCATCCCGGACTTACCCTATAAATTGTTCACTGAGCGAATCGATAAAGCGCATTTGAATATTGAATTAAAAACTTCCAATTGGATTTGTACTGAAACAATTGCAGCAATAAAATTCTTAAGATAAAATTCCAGTTCATGCATTGTAATATTTATCTAAATTTTCTAATTTCAAGGACCTGTGAGGAGATGATCGTTTCTTTTTCCAAAAAAAAAATTATTCTCAATCTATTTCAATGAAACCAAATTTCACATTCTTAGAGGATAAACGCATCATTTCCTTTCAGATTTTCATTCATGATTTACTACTGGCGCCTCACATCGATCCCAACGACAGATAGAGTGATCATTGTTAATCTCACCAAGAAAGTATCCATGTCTTGAATTTTTTCCCTGTCCCCTGGGACGAGAAACAATTAAAACTGTAAGTGATCACCTACAATTTTACAAGTTGATAACAGATAACAGGTAAGGTAATAGTACCAAGGACTACAGGGATCGTAAAAGGATCGTGATTAGTTGCAAAAGAAGTGACATACACGGTGTGACCACAACATTGTTGAAGGTAGTCTGGAGATAACACAAATTTTTCGGGGCTTACACTGATGTCGAGGATGTTCGTAATTGTCAATAGGGTAAGTGATGCTGGAAACCCATTTACGGACTGCAGTAAGTCATTGCAGCGAGTAGTCATAGATAAGCGGATCATTTAAATTCGAAAATGTGTCCTCACAATGAGATAACTTATTATTTGCTCTACTTGTTACATGTATGACATATACTCGTATTCGTGTCCACTGTTCATTCGATCCATAATTAATCTTCCTTAATCGGGTCACTAGATAAGGGTTACAGATCAGGTGTTACGATCTCGTCACTGATCCTAAAAGTACAGTGGATTGTCAATGCCGGGGACAATGCAGTGGTTGAGAGGACCGCATTGGCGACTTAAATGTACAACAATGACGCCACCGAGCAAGGTCGGTCTGATGCCTCATAAATTTTCAACAATATTTTATCTTATAGATTTACAGATCTGCGACCGCAGAACCTCCCCGAAGTGGATTTATAAGCCAGAGAGAGAGAGAGTGAGATAGATAGAGAGAGAAAAAAAATATCAACGTTTTGGACCCAATCCAAAATTGGAAGGGTCAGAAAACAACCACGCGAAGACGACATCGACACGAACGACGACATTATCAAAAAGCAACTAAAGGAAACATTTGGAAGATTGGCCGATAAATCTGAGATCTGGACGAAGATATGAGATTGCCTTAATGGCCAAATCTTGTCGGGAATTAACAAAATGTGAAGCGACACATCAATTAGAAAAAAGAATTTCCACTTGGTATTTTTTTTCTCACTGGACTTGGTTGATTTTATTTTGGGACTTGGTGGCTTGCGGGTAAGGATTTCAATGGATAATGGTTGTCAAATTGTGAATCTCTTCCTTGATTTTGTTTCTTTTTCTTAGTTTTTTGTTTTTGTTTTTTTTTTTTGTGACTCTCCAACCCACCATTTAAGTTACGGTTTGTCAAAGCTTGACGGAGGAATTTACAAAGGTTTCTCGGCGAGTATCGCAAGGAGGTTTGAATTGCTGGATAAAGGTTGGGCGGCGAACCGCAATTTATTCAATTTTTGGGTAAAATATGCCCAAAAAGAAATTTATGCTCGTTCATTTGTTTAATGGGATATAATGCAATTTAGCATCTTCTTTTCAAATTCAAATGAATAAATTTGTCGTTTTTGTTCTATAGGACAATTTGCATTTTATGGATGTTGTTCTTTGGGCAGCTAGTTGGATGTCTGACAGTAATTTGTTCATAATTTTGCCACAATGTCGACATAAACTTTGCTGTTTATTCCTTTTACTTTCGATGTTTGATCTGTTAGCGGCTGTCTTAAATTTTATAGCATTTATATTGTTGTATCATTTGAATTAGGATTTGTAGATGAAAACAAAATATTTGCTGATACAACGTGAAATCGATGCTTAACATTGTGTTCGTTTGAATAAAGTATTCACATCTCAGTCACAAATAAAACGAATTGGTGTCGCTTAAAAGCTACAATATGTTAACATCACAAATAACTACAATATCGCAAAATAAGGTTTATGGTCCCATTACTTTTAGTTTCGTTTACCACGGAACTTCTGAATGGTTGTAATTTCAATTTATAACATTTGAAAATTTATTCTTCGGTGAGTTGTAGTTATTCAACTTTATTTAACTAGTTGACACGGATGCATATGAACTTTATTTAATTCCATTGATTGAGTCGTGTATTCTTCTTGCATTTGCTAAGTTGGTAACCTTCTAGAAACAATTCGCATTATTTACAAGTAAATTTCGTTCATCAGATTATATAAGGGAAAGTCCTTTCATTAGTTAAGGCTTATTTAGGCACAATAATGAACAAAAAATTATTCTTTTCAATAAAGCCAACCTGATGAACTACAACTTCTAAGGACTTTTTGTCGAGACATTTTTTTAACAATACGAAAACAAGCTTAATTTTAAATGTCTTCGCCTCACCATCCTTGAGAAAACTATACAACTGTCAGAGTTAGTATGACAATTTTGGAGCTGTGCGCACGGTACCACTGAGATGACACTTGAATGTGAACGGCTCCAATCTTACGATCATACCATTTCCTCCCGATAAAACCTTGGCAGGCCTCAGGGTGCGTTCGAAGTTCGCTCCATTGAGTTAGTGATGTATGTTCTGTCGAGACGAACTGCTGATTAGCGCCGGCTTGGCCCTGAGCTTCTGTCCCCATAAGAGCTGGTGCAAAACTTGGCATAGCCTCCCAGCTTAACAAAGATAACCATGGGACCATTACGGCGACTACACACTTGAGCGGAGATAGCGGCTCTAAGGGGGACCCATAAGAAATTATAGCCATCAACTAATATATAAAAGAAAAGATGTCGATGGAACAGAAACATTCGAAAACGGACCTGTAGTCGGCCGTAGCACAAACACCATCCGCACAACGGAGCGATCAACAAAAGAAGACTACAGACTCTCGCCACCTGGGAGGGATGAACACACGAAAGAGAAAGGCAAAACGGTTGTAAAACCTATGATTGTTGCCAACTCCACTAAAGTCACTGGAGCACGGGATACAAATAAAGAAATCTCTGCACGGCAGACACAGAGCACTTCTATTATCTTGGACCGTGCACAGAAAGAGCGGCTCTATTGTAAACCTAAAAGAGTTATGAAACGCATCACTTACATATCCAATTGACAAACGAACCTTGAGAAGGAGGTTCAACACTGAGTCCTGGCGTTGGTAGACCTGCTAACCCGGATATGTCACTAGGAAAGCAGGTGGCTTAAGGCAGGGGCAGAGCAAAAGGCTTATTCCTTCGACAGCGCAGTACTCGTCCTGATTTCTACTGCCAGCAAAAGGGTGGCCTGTAGGGTGGCCTTTGCCAATCAAAGGGGATCGGGATAAACGCAGGAAGAACGCGAATAGGACGTCGAACGATCAAATCGGGATGGACGAGAGGTTTCAGAAGGCACTATTCAAAACTACCGAAAAAGTAGCTAACCAAGCGGCCCTAAAGTTGAAAATTGAAAAACTTCCACAAAAACCGAAATGAAATGCATCATCGCAGATAACCCAAGAAACTAAGATTAAGAAGCGTCGAAAACCCATTGGGCAGGCACTGCTGGTTAAACCCACCGACGGTAGATCCCATGCGGATGTTCTGCGAGAAATCAAGGGAGCGGTAAAACCCGAAGACATACAAATTGCAACAAAAGCTGTACGGCCAACTCGCTCGGGGGATTTTCTTGTTGAGTTCGGATCAGATGCAAACAATAAAGACGCGTTCCGTGACGCAGTCAAAAGAGTCCTTGGAGAGAAGGCAACTGGAGACTCACTCGAGCCTAAGGCCACACTGGAAATTAGAGACATTGACTGCGTTACGGATCTGCCCGAAATAGAAGACGGCTTAAAATGCGACTTCCCCATACTAGCCGAGACGGAAGTCAGGCTGGCCAAACCAAACAACATGGGTCAACGCATGGCCATAATCGACCTCACAGAGAGGGAAGCAGAACAGCTTTTGAAGCAGGGCAAAATAAGAATAGGGTGGATTATTTCTCGGATACGGCGAAGGCCATTCCCCTCCGGTGTTTCAAGTGCCTTGGATACGGTCATACCGCACAGGCATGTAATGGAACTGACCGAAGCTCCTCGTGCTACAATTGCGGTAAGAAAGGGCATAAAAAGCAGGAATGCACAGACGAGTCACACTGTGTTCTTTGCCAGGAGTATAACCCAAGACCAGATGATTTGAAACATATTCCAGGCACAGGGAAGTGTCGGGTCTTCCAAGAAGCCCTAACCAAGGCAAAAGTGCTTCTGCAATGATTCGTATCCTTCAAATCAATCTACATCGAAGCATCATCGCCCAAGACCTACTGAAACAGTTTGCGAGAGACAAGCAAGCTGACTTACTACTACTGAGCGAGCATTATCACACCAGAAACTCACCAACATGGTATCCTGACGAATCCGGTACAGGCTCCATCTGGGTTCGGAACAATGCTGACCTACAAGTGCAGGATTGGGGGCGAGGAGATGGTTTCGTTTGGGTTCGGTGTTCGGGAACTACACTCTTCAGTGTATACCTAACTCCAAACGAATCGTTGTCGTCCTTTCAACTTAGGCTCAATGCTTTGGAGGACGCTGTTTCGAGTATTGAGGGACATGTGCTCTTCGGAGGTGACTTGAACGCAAAGGGAAACGATTGGGGCATGCCCGTCAGACACTCGAGGCAAACGGATCGTGGACATGGCAGCACGAACTGGGCTCGTCGTACTGAACACAGGCCACACCCCTACATTCCGTCGATGGGGTTGTGTTGGCACTATACCTGATGCGACAATTGCCTCGGAGTGCCTAGCACAATCAGTTAAAAATTGGAGAGTGCTTTAGGATTACTTGGCCAGTGATCACCAGTACATAGCTCTGGAGATCCATCACAGTGCTTCCCGAAGACCACGCGCTTGTTTTTCTGCGCTCCGGTGGAAAACTGAGAAGGCGGATACTGAGAAGTTTGTTGAAGTGCTTATGGCACGATCACCGCTGTCGGAAGCCATGCTTGGTAGCGGATGGCCTGCGGCAAGATTTATGGTAAACTTAATTATGTGACTAGCATCCCTGATAGGATGGGTATTGGTGTCCAAGTTCCATGAGCGAAATTTAAAGGTAAGGTTCTGTTTAGTAGAAAGTTATCGATGATTCTTGTGAGAGAGCGAGCAACTTGAAAAGATGATTTTGAAATTGATACCGTCAGTCCAAACGGAGTCAAATGTCTTTTGTAGGTCCAGTGCTCAAGCGATCGTGTATTGTTTTTTGGGCAAGTTCTGAGTGACCGTACATCACCATTATTGCTTGTTCTGTTGACTTCCTATGTTGAAATCCAAACTGAAACTCTGGAATCAGGATTTGTGAGAATACTTTAAAGCTACGTAGGATGATTCTTTCTAGGACAGATAGTAGGACAGATATTATGTCAGATAGTAGCGAAATAGGCCTGAAATTTTTCATTTTCCATCGCTGTGTGGTTTAAGAATGAGAACAAGCTTCTCCAATTTCCAGAATTGAGGAAATTACCCATTACTGATGCAGTTGTTACAGAGGATCGTCAATGTGTTCGCAATAACTGCTCCATACTTCCTATGGATGGTATGCCATCGAGGCCAGTGGAGGGCTTGCTATTCATGCTGGCTAGAATTTCTTCAATTTCAGCCTTAGGAGTGAAAAAGTTACCAAAGATATCATGTCTTGGTGACATTGCCTTGTCGGTGTTGGGGAAGATGTTTAAATATGAGTCCTGGTAGCCAATGTTTCTGGCTTTTACATAGGAAATTATCTCCTGTGATTTCACGTTTTCCGGGCTCTGTTTTCGCTATAAAGTGAGTGTAAAAGGTGGAAATTATTCAGAGTTTTTGATTGACTGTAGAATGGGACTGCCATACACTTTTGACAGGATCTCTATCGATACTGAAGTATTGTTCCTGTCGTCCTGATAATATAATTATTCTTTAAAGACATCGGACAATGGCTTTAGACTGTTTAATCTTCTTTTGTAGTTTTCGTTAATTTCCTTTCTCACTTGCTCCCTTATTTTATTAGAAATGGCATTGATTTCCGCTTTGAGTGTAAGGTATTCCTCACACACTCGGATATGCAAAATATGTTTTAGCCTCTGGATTTTCCTTTTTTTTCTCAATAATTAGGGCTAGTGTATCCTCCGTAAGGCACCTCAACAGCATTTGCTTTGGTGGTTTTCTAGGGGCATGGTTGTCCAAGCAGCTTAGTATCGACTCAGAGAGGTTTTTAGTTTGTTTGTCTATTTCTCGGTTGGATAGTATTCTATTTGAAGGAGCGATAGGAGATAAGAAATGTTCGAGGTTATTAATAAATTGTGTCCAGTCTACGTGGGCATAGGAGCGAAATTTTCTTGGAGTAACGGAGGGGGTCTCTATATTTTTCACATTAAGGGTTAGGAGTAGGCCATAGTGATTGGATGTTCATGGGAAGGTTGAGCAGTTATCGGAAGTTGAATTTCGGGGTAACCAATTATGGAATACTATGAAGTTATCTAGGAAGTATCTGCTTCTTGGGTATGTCGGAGTTCCTGCATTTATGATGTCACAAGTCAAGAAAGCGTTCGAATAGTACCACTCATGGGGACTTTTGCTATTTAAGTTCCGGTTAGAGTCCTCCCACTGTTCGTGCTTCTCGTTCAGGACCCCACCTAGGATGATGGAGTCATAGTTAGAAGCTATATTCAAAATCCTATCGAGAAATGTTGGTATAGGATTTCCAAGATTCCCTGGAATATATAGTGAACCAATGAGTATTTTCTTCACGATTCCCATTAGTTCTCTTCATATTAAGGGCAGCTAGCGTGCAAGAAATGTCAGTATGGTCAATGGTTATTTGTTCAACCGAAATGTTATCGCAGTATAGAATTGCGGTTCCTCTGACCGAGTCATTCCTGGGAACGTGGTAAATTGTCCACACGGATCTTGTGGGCCGATTTCAGTACTGTTTCATTTAAAAGTACTATGTCTGGTTGCATGGATTTTGTTAAATTAGAAATGAATATTATTTTTTCATGGGAGACTTCATATTCATATTAAGGCAATATGAATTCATATTAAGGCAATATGAATACATATTTAGGCAAATGTATACCAGCTTATTCGCCCGCATAGATATTGAGGTCTATCAGCGTATTTGGTTTGTCTTGTGCTGGTGTGCAATCGTATTCGGCGATTTTTTTAGGAAGTCGCCTGGTGACATCCCTAATACAAGCAAGGTTTCTGGATGGAGGCCTTGAAAGGGGTTTCCCTGTCCGGATACGCTCCGCGAAGTTTTAGTATACAGTCCTTTCGTGATTTCAGCGTGAGATTGGACTTTTGTTGGTGTGACCTTTATTGTGTTTTGCGAAGGGCTAAGTCTTTAAATGGGGGCTTGGGTGGCGAAATATGTTTGTTTTGTTTTTAAAGGGGCGATTTTTTTCCTCAGCCTTTTCCTCTCGGGGCATCCGGAGTAGTTGGCCGGATGGCCTTTCTCTTTGCAAAAGGACTCAGAAGGGTGGCTCCTTTTGCTTGCCTAGTTGCCGTCTTGGACATGCCTTACTGTTATGTATTTCCGCACAAGTGAAGTATTTATGTGAGAAGTATTTGTGTTAAAGTGCGAGGTCTTTATGTCAGAGACCCCACAGACTTTAGAGCACCCGCTTAATCGATGTACAACATGATAACTGTTGGCTTTTTTGATAATACTTTTTGTTGGATTAGATTGGATTTTTGTTGTACTTTTTAGTCAAACTTGTTGTGATCGTAACTAGACAGTTCAAGCATTGGCGTAATAGAGTGCATAAGGGCGCAAATGCCAATGAGCGAATAAGAAAAAATTTATGAGTAACACTAACAGTGGGGAAGCACTAAATTCGTCGGTAGCCCAAAATGAGATGCTGTAGGGTCTCTGTTCATTAAATTTATATTTTAAAAGTTGTGATACAAAAGGATCATTGAAAACGCAACCACCATCATTAAAACTATAGTTACGTGTATGTAGTACGAGTATGTATGCACGTACTACATACACACAATGCAAATATATTAGCATTTTCCACGGGTCTGCATTTATTCGATGTTAGATGCAGAAATTCTGAATTCGCGGAAAAATAACACCGTCTTCCAAACTTGTGGATGCTTAGCAATTCTTTGTGGAAACTAAAAAAAAAGCCAGACACAAAGGTGGCACTTTCAAAAAGAATGTTTAACGCGAAAAAAAAACTTCTCGTCCTGTTGCCCGTGCAACTTGCAAAAACAAGCTTATTTTAATGGGGGATCTTTTGAGAATAGTATTTCTGAATGTGCTCCGATAGGGTCAGCATAATTCGCTCGCTAGGATGCTACCAAGTTTGATTGCACCGAACAGTCCAATAAGTGAATCATTTTCAAGTAAACGCTTTCTTGGCCCGAAAATCCTGTGATCAAACCAATTCATTTAAGGTAACCAAAAAGGTCTCTCTAATTGGCAGTGTCCAGTGAAACAGGCTGCAAACGTCAGCCAGCAGAGCTAGTTATTAGCTAGCACGACTGCAATAGAGCTTACCATGATTGTAATACATCCTTAAACAGATCCTTACACTTCAGATAGATAAGTCGTTTGTATTGGCATATCAGTAACATATAAATATTTGGCATAAGTTTGAAAATCGATGCACGGTTTTAGCCGTACATATCTTGGTTTGACTTTCATGACGCTTTAATCCTGACAAAACTGCCCACACTTGTCATCGTGCATCATCTTCAAACCACACATTTAATCTTTGCATGATTTCAAATTTTTATATCGTTTTTTTCATAACCACCTTATTTTAATGCAAAATAATCATCTTAAACTAAGGCAAAAAAATCAGGACTGTTGCTATTGTGTGTCCAGTAAAAAAATTATTTTTATTTTATTTTTTCATCTCAAGCTTCTTGCTGATTGCAATTGAATTGTAAAGGATGTGCAACTGCGTGCACGTTATTGAATGCCGATGTGTGCCGATATGTGAAAATTTCATCCTATATAGCATCAATTTACGAAACACTTAGTTAAGTACTATATATGGACTTTTGATCCTCGCTCCATGTGAACGGAAATTCAGTGAAATTGATAAATTTAAAACTAAATGATGCTACTTCAAGTTTTAAGAAAAATATTGAAATTTCGAACGACGTCCTCTGGAATATCTATTCATTTCATACAGACACCAATGTTTTCACATAACGTGTGTAACACACTGTTGCAGTGGACTTCATTCATGAAATGCATCCACAGCTCGTTGTTCCTCCGTTGTTTCGCCCATCTACACATGTGTATAATTTACTGATGACATTCATTCATTACTCTCTTTTACATACTCGGGTAACTGTTGTCTTTAAAGATTTCCCAATGCGATAAATGGAGCACTAACGATACGATGAAACGTTTGTAAAGCCGCCATTACCCTCTTTTTATGTCATGTTTGGTCTAATATTTTTTTTAAGGATTTAGTTCTTTTCCTACTCTATTAGCTTGGTAACATTCAAATCAAATAAGCGCTAGACTATTGGGCGGCCCTCACGAAGCAATCCAATGAGTCTGTATTGATTGAAAGCGAGTCCTCTCTCATCATATGTGTACAATTTTTTTTTGATCCGTCCACACGCAGTGTGCGTGGAATGCATACGATAAAGGGATCTTTGTAGAAAGCCGCTTGTTCATGTCAAATGGTTTTTTCACGAAAGAAATATGGGCGTCCATAGACCGCGGACAGTGGTGTATATCCATGGTGCGGTGATTAAAAGACACCTGAATCCAAAAAAAAAAAAAATCAAATAATTTTAAGGACATATCAACGATTGATATCAAGCGAGTTAATAGGAGGATGTCTGATGAAGGTTCAAAAATAATACATTGTTATAGCATATTTAGTCCATGGAGAAAAAAAAAGTGTGAAACATAGCCAGAGGGCCGAAATTAAGATATAGTCGTTCTAGATACTTGTTTGCAAAATCTCCAGGATTTGCTTGCTCGTTTTGTGAAACTTCAACTCCAACCTCAAAATGTTTCTAATTGAAATGAATCCAGTACTTGTAACCAAAACTTTCGACAAGCCCACGATTGTATACAGTAGAAAATCCATGGTTACGCAGTTTTGTGAACTCTTTTGTAAGGGCTTGGGTGCTAGGAACATATTCTGGCTAGGTAAGCTCAAATCAACTATGAGCTGAAACTAATTAGTTCCCGAGTAATATTCAGGAAATTAAAAATGCAAGATTATACATCAAAATGGAGACTATCTCCTTCAAATTGCTTCCCATCAACTGCAACACACTTATGCCAATGCTTGATCCAATCCTCGAAATTTTGTATCCGGTTTGACATCGGAGCCATTTTCAATTTTTCCATGATCTCATCCCGGATGTTGAAACGCGTTCCACGGATTGATTTTTTGAGTCGACCGAATAGGAAAAAGTCGCAGTGAGCCAAATCAGTTCAATTCGTTGGTTGTTGAATGGTATTCGTTTCGTTTTTTGCCAAATATTCACAGATAACAATAGCATCAGGCAAGATCCACGAGTTGTTTGTCCAGAAATCCGGTCGTTTTTGGTAAATTTCCTCATAACGCCCAAATAATACTCCTTGTTGCCGCTCTGGCCTTGTGAAAGGAATTCATAACACGCAACACCCCTGTAATTCATGAAAACTGTGAACATAACGTTATTTTACAACTAAAAATGTTTTTTCAGCCGCGGCTCATTTGGTCCACGTCATTCACCCGCTTGATGTCCGCATTGCGTGTTATACTCATAGTCCACACTTCGTCTCCATTAATGATCCATTTTGGTGAATGTTGGATCGAATTTAACCTAGGATATCATGTCTTTTGCGACGTCAACGCGGTTCCTTTTCTGCATGACACGTCTGAGGCTCAAATAACTACCCAAAATGTCTTTAAAGGATCCAAAAGCAATTTTCAACGCGTCTGTCATCTCTTTGATGGACAATTTATGTTATGATAATTTATTTATGACGATGGCGTTTTCGTCGATTTTTAATGTAGATGGCTTACTGCGTTCATCATCGTTCAGCGACTCACGGCTACTTCGGAAACGTTCGTACCACTGATAAACGACTGTTTTCTTCGGAGTTCAACTGTTACAACTTACAACTGTTTTTAACGCAAAATTTAATACAAACTCGTTGTTGCGAATTCAATTCCATTGTGAAAATTGTACAAAATGAAAACACGTACAATCGCAGATGTACTCAATACGGCGTCAATTTTACAAATTTCAAGCTATCAAGCTAAACATTTCATAGAATGTCAATGACAGATGTGCCAACGTTAAAAACAAGACAACTTAAGTCGGGTGACTGAGAGTGCCACACGGTGGTGATTCCGGGAAGTGTTTAATCAAGCTGGTATGTGCCCAAATGAATATTTTATTTATGAAGAGCACTCAGAACCCTGAAATTTACCATTTCAAAACTGATTTTTAATGTATTTGCGATAATTTATTCTAAAATCATTCAATCGGAATTTTCGCGCAACAATTTCAACGTTATTATATTTGAAAAAAAAAAACGATTCACAGTATATATATTGTGTTTCAAATAGTTACGTTTTGGATTAGATCTTGCTAATTGTACAGAATTATCGTTATAACATCATATATAGAATCCAGCATCGTCTTTTCGTTGCCAACTAATCTGTCTTCACTTGTTCGACATCTTAACCGACCTTAAATTTTGAATCTGCTGAAAGTCTCAAAAAAACCCAGCATCAACGAAAGCTTTTGCTTTTGCTTCTGACCTGAGTGGTCGTTGAAAACATTTATATTTGTATCCAATCCTTCTGATTCGCGTTAATAAAGTTAACTAAACAACCTTCAAGCAATCCATTCAAGCCCCCAACTGCATTTGTCTACATGCGTATGTTTATTTTTGCCTGTATGCCTTTATTTGTATTGAATTCATCCTGTTAATGCCTAGGAAGTGGCAAATATACTAAAGCTATTGACACTCAAAAATGTTGTCCTTTCCATTCAATTTCACCGTTATTTTAACCTCTGTTTTAAACTTGACAGTTTAGTTGAGAGCATAGTTGGTGTATTTTTTCTTCATAGAGTTATAATGAGTTTCGAAGAAAAAGGAATAAGCTAGGAAACCTTATTTAACCTTAAAACTACCCTAGCCTAACTTCAAATATCTGCTATCTAAGCACACAAGCTTAAATCAAATTAAAAGATTAAGAAAGCATAAAGGCTATGATAGAATGATATTCAGCAGTGCAGAAATTAACGAATTGTAGGAGCAGGCAGCCTGGTCATCACTTTATTTAGTTTTTTGAACGCGATTTTTTCAATACCTTGTAAGCCAGTGAGCTTATATAGCCTTTCAGTTAAGAAATAACAGAGTTTGTTGAGAGACATTTTCAGGCATCGATTTTGTGATACTTCAAGTTGTGCCCTTAGATATTTCGCACATGAGGTTTAGGCAGGGGGTCGGCACATACTCACCATTTTGACAGATCTGAGGACCTTGTTTATTAGATCAAGCCCTGATTTGCTGTCGTGATTTGGATACTTTAGTCGTTGTTGATTCTATATGTTTTCTGAAAGTTAGCTTTTTGTTAAGAGTAAATACAAGATATGAAACTTAACGTAACTCCTAACAAAATTATTTTCCGGTCTGTCAAAAGGCTCAGTTTGGTTCTAGAAATGTTGATTTTAACTTTCCATCGATGATGATACTGGTTAAATTATTTCGGTTATATTTATATTTTTATTGGGGTCTATTCAAGTTGTATAGAAGAAAGTGTCGTCTGCAAAATTGGCCAATACGCATGATTCTAGCAGAGGCATATCTGAGGTATATATGTTGAAAATCAGTGAGCACAGGCATGAACCTTGGGTAACTACTGCAGATAAACCGTGAGATTGCTATAGGATATAAAAAATTTCAACCGAGTATTTCCAGTCTTCTTAGAAGGTTCTGAAGAAGGAAGAATAAAAAAAGACTAGTTAACGAGATGATACGGGCAGGACTCTTGCTCCATAGCAAGAAAATTGGAGAAATAAATGATGAAATCTATCGAAGTCCATCATTCTTAATCTGTCGCCTGAACTCGTGGGGAAACAAAAGGCATGCCAAGGCAAATTACCTGACACAGCTTCTCAATGGGTATGCGTTTATTCAGTGTAATCCTCATAAAATGATAAAATCATGGATCGCCCAAGAATCGTTGGTGTTAATGAATGCTACAGTTTGCCTGCGAGTGAATCGTGGGTGGGGAGTGAGCAGGCAAACAGTGGTGTCTTTGGGTGAGAATATCCAAATTCCTTTCAGATATGTTGGAAGAAAACATACTAGGATCAAAGGACAAATGAAGCTTTATATCGGTGATATGGAAAGGGATTAATCTATCAGTAATACTTCTCATTTCCGTGCATTCTTTCCCAATCAGAATTTTGAAGTAATATGTTATAAAACTCAACGTTTGATGTGACAGGGAAGATGTCTAGTGAGTGGTCTACTGCCTGTGTACATTGGAAGCTTGACTCTGAGGCTGGAAAAATCTGTACCTCCCAACCCTAAAAAAAAAATTTTCGGCCTTCGCTAGATGTAGTTGGCCAGTTCCATAAGCTTTAGCCGTCATGTCCCAAAGAGAGTCAATAATCCTTGACAGACTTTTGGAGGGTAAGGTTGAACGAAAGGGGTTAGAAAATATTTGATAGAGCTGAAAAAGTTACAATCATGGCTTGATAGATTCTTTCCAACCCAATTTTTTGAAGAATGATTTGATTCCCAACCAGAAACGGCTGCTCCCAGCCACGGAGAAAAGAATTGCTGATCGACAGGAGTATCCCCTAGGCTAGTGTTCTTTGGGGAGTGCCATCCTCAAGTAATCGGGCTCCTCCAGCGGACGATGACCCTACAATGACTCCTGACAGTAAATTGACCTACAAAATCCAATTGGCATACTAAGGCTGGCAGTCCAAAATAAGTATCGTACGGTGTAGTTTTGGCTGAGGCGAACTCTCGATTAGCACTGGTCTGGCTCCGAGCACCTGTCTCAATAAAGTGTCATGCAAACACTTGCATGACTTCCTTGCTTTGTATTGATACCCGTGGGAAAAGTCCCACTCGGAACTGAGAGGGACCTTTCTGTAATGCTGTCATGTTAAAATAAATTTACCTCAGGCAAACCACAAGCAGCGAACAGACAACGTGACCTAGACGACAAACGGACGAATGAGCGCGATAAACGTAAAAGGGCTTTTACAACCCAGAGATACTTGCGGCAATAGGGCTCCGCAAAATAACAACACGCACCACGGAACGGCCGTAGGACACGAGGAGAAATACAGATAACAAATGACTGGGAAATATATGGTGGAACCGCAAACGAAAGATGATATTCAAAGCTCAATGCGACGCGATACTTCTAGAAAAACTGCTATGCCAACAGGAATATTGTAATGGACCACCATGAGGAAGAACGCCTTATGCTAGGATCATGCAGATATGACGAAAACGTGATTCGAAAAATCTAAGCCTGCTGCAATGTTCAGAGAAACGTAAGTAAAATATTATCGAACGGGAATTATTAGAATATTACACTAGAGATGAAATAGCTCTTAAACCATTTGGGTCTAAGAGCTATTCCAACTAGACAGTTGTGCCAAGAAGCGGAAAAAGAGCATAAGACTAAAGTCTCAATAGAGACGCAAGTACATCCCCCGCATAGCACTAACAAACATTTGTCCACCAGCACAATTCAAAGTGACCGAGACAAAAAGGGGAAGGAAGAAGCAGCAAACTAACAGGCTTTACTAAAACAGATTCCTGGTGGTGGCAACCAAGGCCACTATTAAAGCGGCTAAATGCTCTCCTTGCAAATACCACTGGTAATAAGGTTCTTCCTGAAAAGCAGGAAGTAACTCACATCGCTAAGTGCTAACGTATGCATTGATGGTCAAACCTACGGATAGCAGGACGTAGGACAATGCAGGACATAAATGAAGAGAATACACGGGAAATGCTCATTATTTTCCCCGTGAAAACCATAATCCCAGATTTGTTGACCTGAGGCAAATCCCAGGAGCAGGAAAGTGCTGGATGTTCAAAAATGCCTTGCAAAAGCCAAAGCAGCACTCCAATAGCCAGTGTCCTGCAGATAAACTTGCATCAGAGCAGAGCCGGATGAAATAGTTCACAATGAAAATGAAATTTTACCTGTTGCATTTTAACCAAATGAAGTTAAGAATTCGTCAGCATGGTAATGAATGAATCCTTAATGAATCGAATACGTACACGATCTGTTTTCGAAGCAGTAGAGATTTTTTTTTTTTTTTTTTTTTTTTTGTTTGGGAGGTGAAGGCTATTTACGCCCTGAGTGTCGGACTCCCCCGCTACCGGACTACCGACTAAACACCTCCCCTGTCACACCGAGAACCTAGCCTGGAACTGTTTGTCACATTACTTCGGACTAGGCCTCATTAATCATCGCTTAGCGATGTCTTCAGGCTAAGGGAAAACTCCCTTCACGGATGGATAGGAAGGAATTGCAATTAGTAACTATAATATTGCGTTACAGAGATGTTCCCTCCCTCGCCAAGCGATCCATTATGTCCTTCTTTATAATGAGTACTGTCCGTACGTAATGTGACACACAGTTCCAATTGTCCTTTGATTTCATCATTTTTCCCGTTAGATTTTCTGGGGAAATTACGCCAATTTTCTCCGAGAGATGCGAACGGAGTCTTGTAAATCTATTACACGTAAAGAACGTGTGGCATGCGTCATCCGTCATCCCCGGGCAGAACACGCAAGTTGGGGATGGTGTTTTTCCCATCTTATACAGGTAAGACTGAAAATACCCGTGACCACTGAGTAGTTGCGTCAGATAATAATCAGTCTCACCATGCATTCTGTAGAACCACGGCCCCAAGTCACTTATCAGCCGTGCGGTCCACCTGCCACGCGTTTCGTTTTCCCATGTTTGCTGCCACAAGGTTAGGGTTCTTCTCCGTTCCTCTCGGCTGACGGTTTCTCTCGCCGACTCCCCCCTACGTGAGTATACACGTTTCCGTTCGTCAGCAAGTAATTTAATTGGAACCACCCTCGAGATTACTAGCACTGCAGGTTCAGAGACAGTGCGGTATGCAGCGGCTATCCGTAAAGCTCCTTGCCTCTGCACCTGTGCCAGACGCCTTCGGTACGTCTCTTTATTAAGAGCATCAGCCCAAACCTCGGAGCCATACAAGAGCACTGACTCCATTGCACTCATCAGTAGGCGTCTTTTGCTCGAGGTTGGCCCCTGCGTGTTGGCCATAATGCGGTTTAGCGCCGATACCCGCGCGGAGGCCTTATCTGCTGAAGCTCGAACCTGGTCGAAAAAACTCATCTTCGAATCAATCATCAAGCCAAGGTATCTGATTGATTCTTTTGACTCGATGATCATTCCCCCTACACGAACCGGCATAACACGAGGGATTCGCTTCTTTGTGAGGACGACAACCTCGGTCTTTTCCAGCGCTAGGCTAAGCCCACGGTCTGTCATCCACTTGCTCACTCGGCGTATTACCGCGTCCAGTTTGAGCTGCGTCTGTCCGACAGTATGTCCGGCGACTAGTACTGCTACGTCATCTGCGTAGCCAACCAGGCGCGACTCCTCCGGTAACTGCAGTCTCAAAAGCTCATCGTACGAGACATTCCAGAGGTCCGGGCCCAGAACGGAACCTTGCGCGACCCCTGATGTCAAATCAATTCTTTGCCGACCTCCCAACGAATCATAGATGAGTTTCCGATTTTTGAGGTAGTCTTTCAATATCTGCATCAGGTACCTCGGCACCCTGAAATATTCCAGAGCACCAAGAATATCTGTCCATCTGGCAGAGTTGAAGGCATTTCTCACATCTAGAGTTATGAGCAGTACTATTCGTCTCGAGTAATGATTGTACAACAAGACCCTCCTGCTGACAGTATATCGAGAACTTCACCTGAGGACGACCTGATAACGAAAATAGCCGCTGACAGAAGTGAAGAAGAGCGTCTAACAAGGAACATAAGCGCTGTAATAAAAGTGATGAGAAATTCAACAAATGTCCAAAAAAATGTCAACAAGGGCATCAAAAATGGGATTGACGAATTGGAGGATCTCGTTGATAGGATCCAGCACTATCGCCGCAGGTGGCTACGGGCGGAGAGTGAATTGAAAGAGCTTAAAAGAATTCCAGAAAATAAAACTCCCTTCACCGAAAATGCTACTCCTCTCGTAAAAGGCAAAAGGGCGGCATGTAGCCCACTTAAACCTGACCGTAGGAAAAGAGCGAAGGGGCCGATAACAGTCGAGACAGGAGACAATTGTCAAGGGGAGGAGAAAAATGATGGCTTTCAATTGGTGCGCTCTAAATCGCAACAGAAGGCTGCGAAGAAGATACACCAAGCGATAACAAAAGATTCCAAACAGGCGCCCGAAAAGCAAGAAGGCACGAAACACAGCGCAATGCCAAAAAAGACCAGGAACAAGCAGCGCAGGGATGCTTTACTGATCAAACCTGCAGATGGGAGAACTTACGCCGAGGTCCTTAAGGAAATCAGACAAAATGTGGAACCCGAAAAAAACGGTGTCTGTATACGAACAGTAAGAGCGACCAGAACAGGCGGTCTCCTCGTAGAACTCGGAGCGGAATCCACCGACAAGGGACGGTTCGAGAGCGCTGTCAAGGACCTCCTGGGCTCTAAAGCTGTTATCTCGACTTTGCAGCCAATGGCGTCCTTGGAAATAAGAGACCTTGACTGCATTGCGGAGGCCAAAGAAGTAGAAGATTCAATTAGGTCAATTCTTCCTACGGCAGAGAGCTTTAGGGTAAGGCTAACGCCTACCAACCCTAGAGGACAAAGGGCGGCAATAATAGACATCCCAGAGAAAGACGCTGTGCAACTCCTGACCAAGGAGAAAATTAAAATCGGCTGGGTTGTGTGCAGGATACGTCGGAGGGTAGCCCTAACTCGATGCTACAAGTGCCTTAACTTCGGACACATCTCCTTGAACTGCAAGGGGCCAGATCGAAGCAAACTGTGCTACAGGTGTGGCACTTCCGGTCATAAGGCGAAAGACTGCCCAAACGAACCCAGCTGTATCTTGTGCAAAGATAAGGGATGGAAGTCTGAAGATCTAACTCACATTCCAGGAAGTGGTAGGTGCCAGGAGTTCAAAGAGGCACTAAGCAAGAAAAGAGCAAAGACATGATCCAAGTCCTGCAAATCAACCTACACCGTAGCTCAACCGCACAAGATCTACTAGACCAGGTTGCAAGAGAGAAAAAAGTTGACTTGTTGCTGATATCTGAGCCACACCACAACAAAAAGGAAGCTGGATGGTATTGTGATCGATCCGGCACCGCCGCCATCTGGGTACGTGATAGGGCTCTACCTACAGCTCGGACTTGCACCAGTGGAAATGGCTTCGTGCTCATTGGGTGCGCCGATTTGACAATCATAAGCGTCTATTTCACTCCAAATGAGTCAATTTCATGTTTTCAGAGCAGGCTCAATGAACTGGAGGAAGCTGTCTCGAGCACAGAAGGCCGAATCCTTGTTGGCGGTGATTTTAACGCCAAGGCGATAGAATGGGGAATGCCTCTGCCAGACTCGAGAGGAAAAAGAATCCTAGAAATGGCGGCTAGGAGGCAACTTGTCATCATGAACGTTGGGAACACACCAACTTTTCGACGGGGAGGCTGCTTGGGAACTATACCGGATGTGACATTTGCTTCGGAGTCCTTAGTGCCTAGGATGCACAGATGGAGAGTACTGGAGGACTACTCGGCGAGCGATCATCAGTACATTGCTTTCGCAATTGGCGACTGTGCTACTCAACGCGTAGCAACCCAACCCTCAACTGTAGGTTGGAATATATCTAAAATAGATGTCGACGCGTTCGCCGCAGCTCTTATGAGAGGTGAAACTATGACGGTAACGGGAGGAGCCTCAGCTGAAAACATGGTGAACTCCACCATGAGGCTCATCAAGAATGCGTGCGACTGCTCTATGCCCAGGCGACGGCCTCGACACAACAAGCCTGCTGTGTACTGGTGGTCGGCAGAAATCGCAGAAAAGCGGAGAGAATGTCACAAACTCCGCCGCGAATCTCAACGTTTAAGAAATCGAGACGAGTCACACTCCCGAACGCTGGCATACAGGTTGGCTAGAAAAGTTCTCCGTAGGTTAATTAACGAAAGCAAGGCTCGCTGCTGGCGCAACCTAGTTGAGGACATCGACAGAGACCCGTGGGGGCTGGGTTACAAGCTTGCCATGCGGAAACTAGGAGCTGCAAGGAGGCCCTGTGTCCTTGAAACGGAAAAAATGGACCAGATTGTTCGAGCGCTCTTCCCTATGCATCCTATTCGTCCCGATGATGCAGATGTTGAATGTCCCGGAGAATGCCCACTTTTTACCGCCATCGAACTGGATAATGCGGTAAAAGCTTTAAAATCGAAAAAGGCCCCGGGACCAGACGGTATACCAGCGGAAGTGATACAGCTTGCACATCAACTTTGTCCTGAAAAGCTGCTCACCACTTTCAATGCCTGTTTGCGGCAGGGCGTGTTTCCAAATTGCTGGAAAGAGGCGAGGCTCGTGCTGATCCACAAGGGGAAGGGGAACGCGGAGCAACCATCTGCATATCGGCCCCTATGTATGCTGAATGCCGCTGGGAAGGTACTCGAGAGGCTCATTCGAGAAAGACTTGGAGAAGCCATTCGAAATGCCGGGGATCTGTCTCCTCGGCAGTACGGCTTCAGGGCTGGTCGATCCACAATTGGTGCAATAGCAGAGGTAGTGAGCGCGGTCCAGCAGGCAGAAGCCCACAATCATTACTCGAAGCAGTAGAGATTGGAGATTCGAGAGTAACGAGGGAAGATATGGTTATGTATAAATTCGATGTCCAGGTAAAACATCCTTTAGCGTATACCTGAGACCGAGCGAAGGAGGTTGTGAAGAGCATAAAGCGTCATGTTCCCGTTAAGGGTGGAAACTTAAATGTCCAAGCTATTGAATGGCGCTCATTTCAGCCAGATACAATGGAGACGAAAGTTTGGTTTGAAGCAGCAACATTTAAACAAATCCTGGTGACGACAACCAGTTTTGGAAGTCCACCAATAAGACTCCCACTTTTCGGCACATTGGCTATGTGTGTACCATCCTGGATGTGATATTTGCCTCGAAGTCCTTCTTCTTAAAGACATATGAATGAAGTGTTCGAGCGGACTTTTCGGCCATTTACAATCCGCGAAAATGCTCCTGCACTCTCACACTTTCAGCGCTACGTCTTGATGTAGAATACTAAGAAGTTGGAAGTGGTGGGATTGGTCAACACAGGTGTCCTCTTTTTGGGCGACCAAGGGACTGGCTCCTGAAACATGGTTAACTCTACAATGAATACCCGACTGAAACTTGGACATAGACGCGGCAAGCCCTCGGTGTACTGGTGGCCATCTGGAATCACCAAGCAACGAAGTTGTTGTCACAAACTCGGACGGGAAGTTCCACATGCATGAGGCCAGGATGCGACATGCACCAGCAGGGCAGCACATTGGATAGTCAAGAAATATCTTCGCATATCCCAATAAAGCCCGCTGTTGACGAAAACTCGTCGAAGACGTTAACAGGGAGCTGAAGGGGCTGGCCTATAAGCATTTCATGAGGAAGTTCGGTGCTGTACATGTGCCTTGCGAACGCGAAGCGGACAGATGGACGAATCAGTATGGTTTCCCCACACATTCCGTTCGTGGTGAAGCTGCCTACAGTGAAAGACCATTGTACCATCTTTCCTTTACGACGAAAGAACTGGAATAACCAACTATTTTCATGAACTTGATGAAGACTCGAGGACAAGACCGTATTCCGGCCGAGGCCTAGCAACTGGTCTATCACTCTTGCCCTGATCTGTTGCTCAGTACTGTTAAATTCTGCTTGAAAGGAGAGATTTTCCCAGAGCAGCATAGGTGTTCATCAACAAGGCGAAAGGAAATTCCGAGTCACTTTCAGCCTACGGCTCGTTGTGCTTGCTAGAAACGGTCGAATACGCTCGAGAAACTGATAAAGGAAAGACTCAATTACGTTACCTATGTTTCTTTACGGCAGCATGATTTCAGAGCAGGACGCTCTACTTTAGATGCAATTGCAGAAGTGGTGACTGTTGTCCAACAAACTGAGATACGAAACCGGTCTAAGTGATGAGTAGTCTTCCTGCTGATGTCGGATGAGAGGAGAGCGTTCAACTTCACAAAAACATAAAACATTCCTTGTACCAGAATTTCTGATGCGGGTAGTTTGAGGTAGCGGTGAGGGATCGCAGTGTATAGGTCGGACAGTGTGTAGGTCACAGTGTATGGGTTACGACGCAACAGAGAATACTGATCACATCAGCTCGTGCCTCAAAGCTCCATCCTTGATCCTGACGTGTGGAACATCTCTTAAGATACAATTTTCAAGCTCGAACTGCCGGAGGAGTTGCGACTTATCGGCTGCGCGGATGTTATTCAAGCATTGTCCGATGGCAGTACAGGAGTGCAAGAGCAATCTAAACTTAACACACTTATGTGGTATTGACCTGGATGAACACTCATCGATTTAGCCTAGCATTAGGAAAAAATGAAGGGGTCATCCTGACAAATAAAACGATCTCTCGAGTAAGAACTATCAGTGTTGGGGATACATGAGTAAAGTTAGGCTAGCTGATAGACTTTAAGCTCAGTTCCTCGGAACAAGCCATGGCAACGACAGATACGACCGTGGTAAGGATCTCGGCAAACAGTTGAATAATGGCTAAGTTTGGGGGGAACGAGTCCTTCAAGAAGGTGATTTTTGATGAGTGTGGTACAGTTTATGCTTTTATATGTAGTAGAGATATGAAGCTAAGATTTCAATAAGGAGCTGCCCTTGCAACGCTGGCGCAGATATAGAGATGAAGAGCGCTGTGGATTGCTTCAGCAAACCGAACAATTCCTGAGTCTGTGGTGTTGGTAATCGCAGCGGTGATTCCCATTGCTCTCGTTGCCAGTGAGTATAATAGAATCTATTTCCTACTTCGACATAAGGATGGTAAACTATCTGTCATTAGCGATCAAAGTCTCTACGAATGGCAACTGTCTTGGGAGAGTGCGCCAAAAAAAAAAATTCGTCACCATAATTCGAGATCGTGACTCAGTCGAAGCATGATGAGACTGACTTCTTCCTGATCCAGCTATTGGTGCTAACAACGCGGTTGTTTTCAGTCTTACCCGCATAAAAATTGATAAGTTCAGTTCTACAGATTACATATTTCAGATGACAGAAAAAGACAGAAAAAGGAAATGGGACAATCGACAAATGAAACGATGAAGTGGTACATAACGCTCGAGCGATCTTTATAACAAGAAAAAAGACAAACTTGCTCGGGTCAAGGTGTTGAGAGCTAGAGAGTTTTTCTAGCAATCCTCCTCCTCTATCCTTTTCCGCTAGAGATGGAATACCTGTAACCTGAAGGCGCCATAAAGCGTAGAATAGATGTGCCTAGTTTGAAGTAATGTGTTAAGCTATTCTAGCCTAGGTACTCGGTTTGATACAAAAGTTGTTTAGTCGGTAGTCCAGTAAGTTGTCCAGGTAGTCCAGTAAGTGTCCACTGTGTTTCCAACCCTCGGTGCGTTGAAAGCCTTCACCTTCCTACCCCAGATTTAAATAAGGACTTACTTGCAGCAAGATGACCGAAGAAGGTTCCGCTTCCGCAAAGCTTACTTTATTGGATTTTTCTATACGGGATACTGATTTATTGATATTATTATAAGTAAGTCAGTAAGTAATTATTAATAACTAGCTAACCAACTAACTATGTAATACAACTAACAATAAATTCTAACCAAATAGTTAACGCGTTTGCTAACAACATGCATGCTGGACGCAACAGTTCACAAACTCCTTTCCAAGGTGATCGTCGGATAAAACTTGAACGCCTGGTAATATTCGGTATTCAGACGAGAAAAAGTCTTATATTTACTAAGCAATTTGTGAAAATTTTCAAAAAACTGCTAAATGTCCTTCCTAAGTTAAATAATTTTCTCAAATGCATGAATTTTTTTAACAAATCAACCCCTATTACAACTCACAGAGTCACAACCTCGATCAAACAAATGATCCTTGGACATTTCTAGCTTTGGGATTATAATTACACTATGAGAGACGACGCAACTGTTATCTCACACTCAATGTCCAGCTAATAAAATCGAATGAAAAATGTCATCTGACAACGAGGCGTTTTTTTATTCTCAGACGCTATCCTGCCACAGGGGTTCGCCTCTCGTATGTGTAAAACTTTAGACAAACATTTTCGATAAATTTCTGTCACCTTATACAGGTAAATGCAACGAACAAAAGGAAAAAAACGACTAGGAATGATCCAAATTTACAAAAAAAAAAAAAATACAAAATTACATTTGGCAATTGTAGAAAATTCGAAAGGACTCGAAAATCGAACCGTGCGCTACAACACTTGAGAAAATGCTACAAGGTGTCAGATGGTGTTAGGATAAGCGAACGACGGCTGCTGGAACAACGAGCACTATTGCTGGCATCCTTCGATCCGACAACAGTTTTCGTTCGGTCACTTTTGCATTTTATGGCGCTTTGTCTTAACGTCCACATATTGTTTAATTTATGAGTCACTTCCGCGACCACCGCTGCGATCTCCCAAGTGGTCATTCCCGAAGAACTACCAAATTGCATTTTTCGGCTACTGTTTGATTAATTTCGGGCCGCGGTTCATTAATTTGATGTGGGCTCGGCTGCCAAGTTTCAAGAATTTTCGGGAATTAGGTAAACGATTCCACACGTTTGGTCAGCGCTTCATGGTCAGCAGCGTCCGTGACGTGCTACGAAAATATTTACGTTCGTTC
The DNA here is from genome assembly GCA_954870665.1 of Stratiomys singularior. Lineage (NCBI taxonomy): Eukaryota > Metazoa > Arthropoda > Insecta > Diptera > Stratiomyidae > Stratiomys > Stratiomys singularior. The sequence goes on along the minus strand of OX940880.1, from coordinate 54,073,713 downwards.
TTTCCTTTTTTTTGTTTTGCTTCGAATGGGAAACAAGGAAACATTTGCATGAATTAAATCGATATCGTCAAATTCACGTTGAACAACACCCACAAGTCGAGTACATGAGCATCAGCGTTTCAATTATGCCCATTGCATAGAATGCAGTAGCGCAAGCAATCCAAGAACTCTACCCAGGTCCTGCGATGCTGCAGATCCCATGAATACTTAATCAGCCTGAACGACACCTTTTTAGAAATTAATTTCAAGATTTGCTTTTATCGCAACACGGTCGGCAATTAAATTCCGCAGAAATCCATTCTGGGCTCCTCTGGTGGAATTCAGCTAAATGTTGCCAACAAAAAGAAAACGCTGCGGATGAATAAACAGCCACCAGGAGTTTTCGAAAAGTGTTGGAGATCTTAGTCATCTGCTCGATGGTGATGATGGTAGTTATTTTGGCTCCTTATCGCAGCCTATCTAAGAACTTAAGTCTCGAAAAGAAATGAGTGCTTCTGTCCGGTCCGCGTCGGCCAACAAGAAGTCGCTGCTCCACCGCATCCAGCTCAGTCACCTGAAAGTCAAAAACAAGTGAAATCCACTTCCAAGAGAACCATTTCCTCCTGGAGCACTCATGATGGCTTGGCACGAAGAACTGACCAACAAGTGGAAAACATTATCTGTAATGGACGGCTATAATATATTTTTTCAGTTTCTGTTATTTATGGATTCCAATAAAATCAGGAATTTTTATTAATGTGACATACGTTTTGGCACCTGATTAGATGTGAGGTGGAGGATGAGCCGGCAATAAGTGGGCAGTGCCGGCCGGGCATCTTGTTAACCGTGGGTTTTAATGTAGGAACGCTCGACTGGGACAAGAACCTTTTAAGATAAATATATGAACGGGCACCGTTTCATAGTTCACGGATTACATCATGTTCGATGCGCGATTATGATTGTCGCAACTATCTTTGAAGTGTTTTGTTCGGACGAAAGAGCTTTTGTGTAATGCAAGCCGTAAGCTGGGATTTAGATAAAGGAAAACGATTGAGCGGTCTTTGTGGGAGATGTTTCATTCAGTAGGACATTTCCGATTCACAGAGTTGTTTCTGATTCAGAGTCGTTTCTGACCAAGTCAGGATCGGCTGAATCGATGTTATCGATGTAGAAGTCTTTTCCACACGAGGTAATGGGTTCTAGTTTTCTGAGCAAAAGAGCTATAGAAATTTATGATTTTCTTAGCAGAAAACTGTTGGGAGCTTTGAAACTGATCAATGTCAACGCAATAATTCTTTTAGAGGAAAGTAACCATTTTGCACCATTGCCAGTACCATTTTGCTTTTGTGTTATAAACAAAAGGCATCGTAAACCAAAAGCGTTTATTATTATTTATTATCAGTCATATAGTTGCGCTCAACTTATTGACACGCTTGTTTTACATATAGCCATGGACATACAAATAGCAAAAAAATTATCAAAAAATTCAATTTGAAATTTTATTTATTAAAACAATAAAAACAAGAACATTCTTTCTTTCATTTGATAACGTGATTATTAACAAATCAAACTCGTTTCGCACCTGAGCAAAATAATTCATAGAAATATACGAACTGAGAAATGATACCAACTTCGAAAATTTGTTAGACACGTAAATAGCGTAAATTAAATCGAAAATTCGTTAGAAAATTAACAATAAATTTTTAGTTTTATTTTTAACCTTCTTAATATTTAGTACTTTAGCCAGAATATTTGATTACAGCCTGATATCTGCGCCCCATACTCTCGACAACCTTCTGAGCTTCCAATACCAAGCATCCTTTACACCATTCCACAGAGTTAATCCGACTTTTTAAATTTTTTTGGACCAATCCTGACTTTAACATCGTTCCATATATTTTCTATTGGATTAAGGTCAGGACATTGAGCTGGTCAATGTAAAACACTAATTTTTTCGCTCAAAAACCAATCTTTTATTATGTGTGCTGAGTGCTTAGGATCATTATAATGGAAAAATTTCCATTTTACTGGCATAAAGTCAAACACATATGGCTCCATGGTATGTATTAAAATGTCCAGATACTGAAATTTATCCATTTTTTTGTTTATTCTGACAAGAGGTTCTACTCCTCCTGCCATGAGGAATGTCCCCAAGCCATTATATTACTCCCGCCGTGCTTTATGGTCTTCTGTGTGCATTTGGGATTCAATGGTTGACCTTTCAGACGATGGACAATTGTTCTACCATCTGGCCCGATTCTGTTTACTTTGGTTTCGTTACTCCAAAGTACGTTTTTCCGAAATCGGGAACCCTTATTGTTAGGATGTTTAGCAAAGGACAAACGTTTTTTAATGTTTTTGTTTTTTTTTTTTTAACAGAAGAGGTTTTTTTCTGCTTATGCGTCCAAAGGGCTTGGTTTCATATAATCCCCACTAATTTACACGAAACGTTTTTGTCACATTTTTCATTTACTTCACGCAGAATCTGCCTTGATGACTTGGAAAGATCTATTTTGCACTTTCGAACTATGGCTGTATTTATCGAACCTGCGGTTTTCCGCACTATTAGTTCTCGTTTTTTATTTTCCTTTAAATAAATACAATTTGGCTTTGCTAAACGAATCGCATTGTAGACCATTTTCCTGGAACATTTCATTATTTCTCAGCAGGCTTTTTACTATTATTGTTCATTTCATACATTATTTTTCTTTTTTCCACTGTATAATGCATTTCTCTACCCATTTTGACACTGAACTAAACTCACATAAAAGAAGAACACAATAATAGAACACACCAGTTGCAATGCTAAACTAATTCGCGAACAAATATACTGTCTGCTGCAATTTATGCTATTTCAATGTCTACGCAACATACTCTCGAAACTCACTAAAAGTAACGCGTGAAAAAACTTCTGAATGATAACGGTAAAAATTTTTTTTAGAATTCTACTGAATGCTTGTGGTAAACAGTTGCGTTCATAAAAGTTGGAATAATTGTCATAATTTTTTACAAACATTTTTGCATAAAACCTTACGAATTTTTGCTATTTGTGTGTCCATAGCTGTATATTAACTTAATATAAAAAATTTTCTCAAAAACAAAACCAACATAAAACAAAGTCAACAAAAACTCAAAAACAAAGTCAACATAAAGGTACCTTATTATGGAATAGGTACCCGATTATGGACTACTATAAAACTATGAAAAATAAACCTTTACTTTTATGGGATCTACAGGAACTTTGGTCAATTTGAACAAGGTAGTTTAGTTTCTTGCATAAATCACATATCCATGTATCGAACTCTGCAGCTGCACAATCGTTATGTGCCCAGAGCATCTGCATCTTCTGAGTCAGGAGCTTCCAGTCCTATGACGGAATCAGGCTCACTGTCTGTGTCAAAACGTATTTCTTCTTCATCGTTTAAATCAATGAGACTATTTTGAGACTTGATTTTTTGTGTTTGCTGTTATCCTTTAGTTTTCTTTTCTTTCTGCTCTTTTATTTTTTGGTTTGATAATTTATTCTCTTTTATTTTTGATTTTATATGGAGACGGTGTTATCATTTCAGCAATACTTGCTTATCTTCCTCTATTAGAAATTTTTCTTTTTTTCAATGGCACTGGGCAGATGTCATAGGGCAATTTAGCATGCTGGGAGCAAGCCTGAAAGTCGAGAGTTCTGGATCAAATATTGTGTCTTGTCTTGGTGTGAAAGAATTTTCAGTTAAAATCCCACTATTATCAGGTAGTCTTGCATCGTTTGTTGATGATTCTTTCGACTGGGAGCTTGATTTTGTTGGAGTGGCATTGATTGGTCAACCATCTCTAACTGCATCTTGTTTGGCTGGATGATCGTCAATCTCCCTGAATATGTTTTTATTCAATGGCCAGAGCCCTGTAACGTGAAAGCCATTCGCTACAATTTCTCCTGTTTGCACTTTCAAGTATGATCTGCCAACTAGTTCAACAATGTCTTAAGGACTTATTGTTTCTGATCCTCATTCGTTTTTCTTCGCTGTACTAGGTTTTCAGTGGTCCCATAAAAGTTTCATTTTAAGGCTGAAGTTTGTGGGCTGTGTATGGATGTATGGAAAAAATTCCAACATTCTTATCCCTTGCAATATCAATAAGATCGATGTTGCGAGTGTGAGAATAATGTCCATCTAAGATCAATAAAACTTTCGATTCTGGGGTCGGGTTGGTGTGTTTGATGAAATATTTGCATTCGGATCTATCCTGACGGATGTGCAACGCATATCGCACCTGGAGGACTTGCTTTCATTCGCTTTTCCTTCATATTTTTCCTGGAGAAAAAGATGTAAAGAGACGCAAAATGACCAGTAACGTTCATAGCATTAACTATTGTCATTAATGAGCCTCCTTCAGCTGGATTAAATGAAGCTATTTGTCGTTTTCCCTTATGGACGATAACTTGGAGTCTCTTGTTTTAAACCACTGTAAGCACGGATTCGTGAACTTTATATATGCGATTGGAAGTATAGTTACCCTTAATGTAGAGTTCTTCAGGAAGATCAAAAAAAGTGTTTACTTTTTCTTTACCGAAACAAATAGCTCTTGCAAAAGACGTGCCAGTGGGCCTTCTCGTCGAAAGTTCTTGCTCATGACGGTATAAAAATAACCTTAGCTTCTTTTCTCTAGCCAATTCCGGCCATACTACGAAGATCATTTCTTGCCAAACCATGAAACTTGCTAATCATCTTCAAAATATATTCTACTTGTCGATTTTCGATGTGATCACCTGAAACAGATCTGAAAAATTTCGTGGCTGTAGCTTCCTGTGGAGATAGCTTGTTTTTCTAACACAATCGGAACTTTGTACATCAAAGTGTTTTACTGCTTTGAAATAGCCCATTTTTTTCTCTCTGACAATTCCTAAAGCTTCTGTCATGAGATCAGTGTTGCATTCTTTTCCATTTCCTTTTCAACCCGAAGATGCCATTCTTAAACCAAAATATTACATTTGAAGTCCAGGCAGATGATATTTTGGTATCCTAATTAGGAATAGTGCATATTTACTTCCCACTAACTATCCATATTCGGAAATTTCAAACCAATCAAAACGTATATAAGATTTTTTTTACTAAGCACAATCAGAGAATAAAAATTCTCTAAAACAATCAAATGAACATGTAATCAATACATAGTCATAATATACAATATTATTTCCAATAACTTTTTCATAGAAATATTTTGTTTTACATACTTTAAAAACTTTTCTCACAGCTCCAAAACAAGACAGTCTTACCAAGGCTACAACTTTCGTCCGACTGACAAGTCGAAACCTGTACGCTGTCTTTTGCACCTAGTAGTTTGCGTTTTCGAGAAACGGCGGTATTCCATTTTAGGGATACTATTACATATTTGGTTACTTTCTTCTACTACTCTAAGCCGGGGAGACTTCATAGCATAATTTGAGGTTTTAGAAATAGAATGTGACATAACAAAAAAAAGGGATTCGGGTTGACAGTAACATTCTTTGGGACAGTAACATTCTTTGGTGTTACTTTTAGATATATTTTAAGTTTTTCCATTTAGTTATAACTGAAATATTATACCTAGGTCCTTTAGTAAACGACTTGCTCGTACAAAATACAAACAAAAACAAATTTTTTTCTTCAAAACAATTTAATCTATAAACAGCTTCGAATTATAATAAGAAATGATCTCAGAAATTGAGAACTTTAGTTTTTTAATTGAGGAAAGTTCAAAATTTCTCTTCTTTATATCTGAATGTGTTCGTCAATGATTTTTCTATTTGTGGTTGAAATGGCAAATTTGATCCGGTTAAAAACGCCACTGCCAAGAAGATCCAATTTTGATCATAGCCGATATTAACCCTAGAACAGTAACGCGGGATGAAAAAACACCCCAGACGACCCCGGACCGTAATTATAATTAAGTTTCAATGTCTGAGATGAGAGGAAGCACACGCGCAGGGTCAGCAGTTGAAACTCGAGCAGTGAACGTTTGAAGTGCGCCTGGGGTGCTTTTTTAAAGTTTTCTTATTTTCGTGTTTTTGGGTAAGTAATGAGTGCATAGTGGCCGACTATTTTTATATTTATAATTTATTTATATTTATAACAGAACCTCACTTTTGTTTTCATCGTGTAAAGAGTCAAAAATGACTTGGTGAAAAATGACAACTTAACATGTTTGGTAGCTGTAGCTCAGTTGATCAGACAGGAGAATGATATCTTTCGGAAAAACAAAGAATGAAAATTTAACGGAAGAAAAGAGTGGCTCAGAATAAGAGCAAAATGACAAATTAGACAACGAACAAGTTGAATGCGAGAGTGAGGTCGAGGTATGTAAATCATAATTTTTGGAAAATTTGGTACGAGAAAATGCATTTCTTACTTATTTATTGTAATTTTTAGTGGGAGGAGTCAAATAATGATGCCACGCGTACAGCTGTAGCATCCAAAAAATTGCCTAACAAAGAGAGGAGAGAAAGTACGGGAAGAGGCAGCAGTGGTAGTAATCGCGGACGACGAGAAAGTACTGTTGTGGGTAGAAATGGGGATAGGTGACTACTCCACGTCAAAGACTGTCAGGTAGAAACGTCATAAACACGCAGCTTCCAACTCCACTTGGACCTGCAAAACAGATTAAATCTCCTTATGAAAATTGGAGCTTATACGTTGACGAAGCTATGCTTCCGAAAATTGTCCGGCATACAAATGAAGAAATCGACCGTTGGACCGACAGTCGAAAAATAAACAGGCAATTGAATAATATAGATAAACATGTGGACGTAGTTGAACTGATGGCTATCATTTATTGTATTTTTCTGGTTTTCAAAAAGCAAATACGACCTCTAAAAGTTGGTTGCGTAGGATACCGTGCCGTTATGGCCTATGAAACGTTTGAAGAAATTTTAGAACTTCTTAGATTTGCCGAAAAGAACTCCCGAGCAGTTCGTCATGCTTAGGATAAATTCGCGCCAATAAGAGAAATTCGGGAATCATTTATTGAAAAATGCAGGACTCTATGCAGCCCCTCAAACTACAGAACCATTGCGGAACAATTGTTATCGTTTCGTGGGCTCTTCTCTTTTAAAGTTTATAATCGTCAAAAACCAGATAAATATGGTGTAATAGAGAAGAATATAAATGACTCTAAAATATTTTATCAGGTGGACTCAATTCCATTTGTTGGTAGTGTGAATCTGGGGGACAAAACAGAAAAAGTGCCATCATATTATATAAGAAAGTTGAGCGAGCTAATTCATGGAAGCCCAAGAAATATAACCTGCGACAACTGGTTTTCCTCAACAGTAATTTGCGATACAATCTTGGTAAAAAATCAAACGATGATTGGCACACTGAAAAAAGACAAACCTCAAACACCAATTTCTTTTAAGAATTCTGGCGAACCAGGAACTTCAAAATTTGCATTTGACCGGACCAAAAACTTAATTTCTTACACATCAAAGAAAAATAATGGGGTCTTGTGTTATCAAACTTGCATCGGTTGTAAAAAATAAATGAGTCAAAGATGGTCATGTTTTATAACATGACATGTTTTTATAGCATGACATGACATATAACAAGGGGGCACTGATTCATTTGACAGATGTATCACGAATAAACCACGGGAAGAAAAACTAAAATATGGCCAGTGCGCGTTTTTAAGGGGATGCTGGACCAATATGGGGTCCAAATCTTGATCATATACAATTTTAATGCTGACAATCCAGCACTAAACAGGGGAGATTTTTTCGGAAATTTTGGTCGAAGGTCTCAAAATCCTCATATCCGGTAGAAGAAAGTATTGTAAAGTTGATCGAACAAAACAGTATTCTGCATACAGGAAGTATTCGATGAAAGGCCAATAAGACGGGACGCAGATGTTTTTATTGTCCCCGAACTATAAACCGAAAATACAGTGCTCCAATTGTCAGGCCATTGTGCGCCAAGACCATATTGCTGTTGTCTATCACGTATGTGGTGAGCAAGAATGACTTATGACTCATGATTAATAATAAATTTGATATTCCTTCTCAATAATTGTACTTGATCATTCCACATAAAGATATTTTTTACCAAATTGAAAGAAATTCTTTTTCCTTATAACGATCTGTGGGGCAAAAATCGATTCTTCAAGTTTTTGCTATTTGCGCACTTTTATTTCTCAAAATAAAAACTTTTTTTTTGGAGAATTGGCCAAATCAACTAAAATACACACAATAACATCGTAACAAACGTCATATATCGTATACATCATTAGAATTACTCAATCAGAAAAACTCACTGAGATATCGACATTTTAACGAAAAATTTCATTTTTCCTAGTTTTCAACGTTTTTCTTGTTCAAACTTCAGGCCAAAACTATTTAGCCTCGTTGATTTTTGATCAAAAGACAGAAAAATGAGCCCTAACAGAATTCTTAAAGTCATACCGGGCCCGAGATACCAGCCCGTGAAAATAAGGGATGTTTTTCGACGAATAGGTAAAAAATACCGATACCTTCCTAGGGTTAAAGTTTTATCGTCTTCTATAGCCTTTATCTCAACTGGATAAATTTGGTTATCATATCTTACAGTCACGCAACCACCTACATTGACTTAAATTATGTTATGTGGGTCTGCAGAGTTTGAGTTTTCTTTGGGTCGCATATCATTGTCGGAAGTTCCATCTAATCGTAGAAACGAGGACCTTTATCCCTCTCTGCACCAGAAACGTAAACAAATGCGTCGTTACCGTAAACGTAAACTTAAACGAAAAGTAAACGAGACACATAGGTGTATTGTGCTGATCTAGTCGGTTAAAACCAATTTATGAGAAGTAGTCGCAGGTACAAAACAACTGGTTCCTATAGTTATCCTAGTCATTCGATAACAATATACAATCCGCCCTGGTCTCTTATCAGATACACCAGCGCGTTTTTTTTGTCGGAAGTTAGTCATCGCTTCAACTGCACGAATCTTATGCGTTTCCTAAGTGTGATAGCATCTGACAAAAAGTTAAATATAATATAATATAAATGTTATGGATATGGATCAAGGAGTTTTTTTTTTTTTGGTTGCGAGGTGACGGCTATTTACGCCCTGAGTGTCGGACTCTCAGCGGCACACACCAACTGAACTATCGACTAAACACCTCCCCTGTCACACCCCTGAAGGTAGCTTGGAACTGTTTGTCACATTTCTTTGGACTAGGCTTCTTAAGTCTCGCCTGGCGGCGCCTCCCCTGTACAGGTAGAGCCTCCTCCGTTCTTTAGCAAGGAGCACAATACGTGTCGTACCCACGATGACAGTGTGGTACGCAGATGCAACCCGCAAAGCGCCTCGTCTTTGCACCTGTATCAGTCGCATCCGGTATGACCCCTTACTGAGAGCTTCAGTAAAAACCTCGGAGCGATATAGCAGCACCGACTCCACTGCACTCATCAGTCGGCGTCTCCTGGTCGCGACGGGTCCCCCAATGTTGGCCATTAGACGGCTGAACGCCGATACTCCATCTGCGGACTTGTCCGCTGACGCTCTAATCTGATCAAAGAAGCTCATCTTCGAGTCAATCATCATGCCAATGTATTTGATCGTCTTCTTGGACTCGATGGTGTCTTCGCCAATCCGGATGGGTGTAACTCTGGGGATCTGTTTTTTGGCCAGAATGACGACCTCAGTTTTTTTCAGCGCTAAGCTGAACCCACGGTCATTCCATAGGACATTCCATAGGACATTCCATAGGTCTGGGCCAAAAATGGAACTTGCGCCACCCCGGATGTTACGTCCATTCTTCGCTGAGCCCATAATGTTTCATAGACGAGCTTGCAGTCTTTGAGGTAGTCCCTCAATATCCGCATTAGATACCTCGGCACTCTGAAAGATTCCAGAGCACTGAGAATATCTATCCACCTAGCGTAATTGAAGGCGTTCCATGCGTCAAGCGTCACGAGTAATAGTATGCGCTTTGAGTAATGATTGTGGGCTTCTGCCTGCTGGACCGCGTTCACCACTTCCATAATCGCGCCAATCTTGGATCACCCAGCCCTGAAGCCGTATTGCTGAGGAGACAGATCCCCTGCTGCTCGGGTGGGCTCCCGGAGTCTCTCTCTTATGGGTTTCTCGAGCACTTTCCCAGCGGCGTTCATCATACATACGGGCCGATATGCGGATGGTAGCTCCGGATTCCCCTTCCTCTTTCTGATCAGCACCAGCCTCGCCTCCTCCCAGCATTTTGGCAATACATCCTCCTGCAGGTAGGCATTGAATATGCTGAGCAACATGTCAGGACAAATATGGTACACAAGCTATAAAACTTCTGGTGGTATGCCGTCTGGTCCCGTCGCTTTTGCAATTTTTAATGTGAGCATCGCGTTGTCCAGCTCCTTCGCAGTGAAAAGCGAGCAGTCAACAGGACTTTCGTTGCATGGAGCATCGAAACGGACGGGGTGCACAGAGAAAAGTTCCCGGACAACCTCGTCCATTCTCTCTGCTTCAAGCACATAGGGCGTCCGTGAGGCTCCGAACTTCCGCATGTCCAGCTTATAACCCAGGCCCCACGGGTCACTGTTGATGTCCTCAATGAGGTTTTGCCAACAGCGAGCTTTGCTTTCATTGATTATCTTGCGAAGGAATTTCATAGCCGACATGTATGCCATCATTCGGGAAAGTGACTCATCCAGATCCCTTGAGCGTTGGGCTTTGCGGCGGAGTCTATGACATTCTTTTCGGTTTTCAGCGATATCTGTTGTCCAACAGTACACAGCAGGTTTATCGTGTCGTGGCCGTCGCCGGGGCATAGAGACGTCTCACGCAGACGTGATGAGATCAAGGCCGATGATGGATCAAGGAGTTTAGATCACATATTGTTAAAATATCATGCTGTATTTTTTTTGATAGGATATTGTTATTTGACGTTTGAAAATAGAGTTTGAAGTTCTTAAAATTTCCAACCCAATTTTGAGTTTGAAAAGGTTTTTATTGTTTTTCCGGTTTCTTCCCGGTTATAATGTTAATTGATAACGACAGGTTATAGTTTATGTAAGATACCCATACCCACCCCCTTTTTTGTCAGAGGAGACAGACCAAGGCAGTGGAAAAAAATATAAAATTTTATTTGGAATTTACACTATGTTACTCTGGTAATTTGGTGGTTTCAGGGTCACCTGGTCACTCAGATGTTAGAGTAGTGACCCGTAGATACAAGTATACTTAAGCAGATTATTAATTCTCCAACGAGAGTTACAAAGTTGAAAAAAGCATACAAAAGAGTACAATATGACAAAGAAAAACAGCCAACACATTTATCGGCACTTTCTGTATTCGCGGAAACTGATCTCATTTGGCGACAATATGAAATAATAAGAAGTGCCAGTAAAAAGTTGTTTCCTAGTTACAGCATCCTGCAAAAAGCAAAAAGTGACTGCGAGTAACTCAAAGAGTCATACGAAGTTACTGAAACATGCGCACTAATAAATCTTCAAGATGTATTAAACCATCCTGCAACAAGATTACCGACGTATTTGAAGGATGTTCTACGTGATCTAAGACCAGATGAATCTGACTCATAAGAGCTGTTTTGCAAGTGCGACTATGATAGATCACAGCAGGCACAATTCAAACAAAAGATGGAAAAGATATTAACATTTTGTCTCGGTAAGCTTTTGCAACACATTTCTTTACATAATCCACCAGACTCTCTTCGCCGCTCGCTGTAGTCGCTTTTATACATGTACCATCCGATCCCGAATCTTCCACTTGGATCATTCTCGAGTTTACGCGTCATTTGCACAAGTATTGTCGTACTCAATGCACGCAATGTGTTTACGTTATGCTTATTTTCTCTTCGAGAATGATCGAAGTATTGGTTACTGATACATGTTTACGAATTTTCTCTTAAGACGACTTCAAGGGCGCGTGATATTATTCGAAAATGTCACAGTATGTAATGCTGCCACACAGACCACGTCAACAATTAAGTGCTACGTTTTTGGACCACGAAAGAACTCAATTATTTAACTATCAAAAAAGATGTTGATGCACACGCACTTTCATTCGGATTAGATCATTCATTCGGCGCGCCAGAATACGTCTGCTTGAGCGCATATTGCACCTCTCATACAAACTCACTGTAAAAAAGTGGCAGTTGAAATCTAACAAGGAAATAATCTAAGGAGAGGAAAAAATCATTCAAGAGAAAGTTATACGTGAAACTGGTCTAACCGTGGATATATCGAAAGCTGAGTTTGGAATTACCAATGATGGTAACACAAGTAGAAGATTTTTTTCCAATCCTGACTTAGCTGCAGAAATAACTGGAGTTGATTATAACTTCATTTACCGACTCAAATTCATCCTTGAAGTCATGCGTTTATGTGAAAATTCTGCAAGAGCAGGGAAAATTGTGACGTTAAAAACTGATAAATGAAAGAATAAAAGAATATGAATTCGCAATAATGTGGTTATGGTTGGTTTGTGTGTATGTGTCATGCTACTAGGTATGCAATAACTCCTCGATCATTGCTGACCTGTCTGCTAAAGTCAACATATTAAAAGAAGATGCTGCTGAAGCCCAAATTCTACGTAGAGACCTAAATCAGCTGAAACAGACGGTTGATGTTGTTGCTGCTGGACTATCTTCTTCTTCGTCTGGTTTGGAGCCTGGACCTGCGGTAGCTGGAGCTAGTGATTTCTGGGATACCTGAGCCTGTGGCTACAAATCTAAATCCTACGGCTATTACTGAGACCATATTAAGCAAGCTTGACCTTGGGCGGCTAAAAGATGATGTTTTGAGTGTTCGCGAATTGCGGAGACGTCCAAATGCTACAAATTCAGGCCAGAACGTGGTTGTATTCAAGTCTTTGGCAGTTCGTTACTATGTCATTGAGGCACAGCGTAAGGTACGCAACCTGTTAGTTAGGGATACTTTCCCGCAAATAGTTAGTGAGCAGACACATGGTCAGCTCTTCTTAAATGAATTTTAAAACTCAGAGCGACCCAAGCTGCTGATTGCTACTAAAGCTAAAGGCTAAAGACTTGGGCTATAGGTACGTATGGGTCAGAAAGGGTTTGTAAAACGTGAAGATTATGAGGAAAAAATATGTATCCGAGCCATATCTGATTTAGATATATTAAAGTGACTTGGAAATAACTTAAGCAGGTTTTCAAATTATCTTTGTAACTCTTTCCTTGTTATAAGTCTGAATGTTCATGTTTCCATAGATGACGGTCTAAATCTTGTTTGGCTGAAGGATGATCTTCCTACCGTTAGCCTGTTCCTTAAACCTTAAACAAAGTTGGGTCACCTACTTCTCCGTCTGATACCAGACCAATTGCAAATTTATCGCACTTGGCGAAGGTATTTGAGAGGCTGGCTGCTGCGCAAATTGTGCACTATCTCGAAGAATGTCTTCTGTTTAACAGTCTACAATCGGGTTTCAGAAAGTAACATAGTACTCAGCCAGCTTTACTAAAGCTTACGAATGACATCAACCTAGCCATGGATAAGGGTGAACTAACGTTGCTAGTGTTATTTGATTTAACAAAGGCATTTGATTTTGTTGATTCCAAGATGATTTTACGGAGACTTTATGAACTCGGCTTCTCTATGAAGGTTATTGTGTGGTTTTTTCCTATTTGTCAAATAGATCTAAATCAGTTATTGATAAACTTGGAAACCCAGTTGAGTTCCTCAAAACGACCTCTGATGTTCCTCGGGGCTCTATACTAGGTTCTATATTGTTCTTGATTGTCATGAATTCCTTCGTTGAAAAGCTGGTGTTTGGTGAACATGCGCTATTTGCAGATAATAAGCATGTTAACCTTCTTTTTTAACAATACCAGCTAGCTGAAGATGTCAGGTTGGTATCTCTGGATGCGCAGGCTCTTGCTACTTGGGCTAGTGATAATGGTCTGGTACTGAATTTGAATAAGACTAAAGTCATGTTAATTGGGTCAAAAAATAAGTTTAGACCGCTTGAAAGGGATTCTCTCCCGCAAGTTATTGTTGATTGTGTTGCACTACATTTTGTTGGAATGTATATTTCAAATAATCTCTCGTGGGATTTGCATGTTTCTCAAACTGCTCGGAAGGTTAGTACAGCTTTGCACTCCCTTAAATAATGTAAAAATATCTTTAGCACTGATATCAGAAAGTTTATGGGTCGCAGCAACTATCCTAACACTTATTGACTATTGTTCTGTCAGTTTAGTTAATGCTACAGAGACGAATAATTTAAAACTGCAGCGGCTATTAAATTATGCAATAAGATTTATACTTGATCTAAGGCGAGAAGAGCATATAACTCCTTTTAGGCACCAACTTCATTGGCTCTCGATCAAAGAGCGTAGAATGTATGCGCTGGCTTGCTGCTTCAAAAAACTGCTTGCGACAGGGAAACTTGTGTACTTGCGTAAATTATTTGTTGACAATCCTGTAGCTAGGCGTTCTCAAAGGCTTCTGGATAGAAGAAATGGCATTAATTTAAAGATAACCTCACTTCAATTCAGCTTCTTATGAACATTCTTTGTTGTTGAGGCTATTCGTCTTTTATAATAAATAAATAAGTATACCAATCAATCAATCAACTGCTTTGATGATTCCTGCTGTACCTGACTCTGAAAGAGACTTAGATTCTAATTTGGAGGACGTTTCTGGAGGCACTGAAAGTGATGAGGATGATGACAAAACCATGAGGCTCATCATCATTATAGTTACATAAATTTTATAACATATTGTTTAAGAAAATAATAAATATCGAAGTTATAAATTACTCAAATATATGTTTATTCAATTTTCCCCAATATTTTTCCCAATAAATAATATATTCCCAATATTTTAAGTCATTATTCATTAAGAAGGAAAATATGGTCAAAAATATGGTATGGTCAACCAGGGTAAGTCCTGGGAGTAAAAAAACTAAATAAATAATTTTGACCGGCTAGATCAGCAAAATACCCCTATGTGCGACGTCTCAACTAAACGCGTACGCATGGTCAAACTGGATATGTTGAGAATGGAGCAGCCTCCAGTACAGATCAATGAAGACGTGATGGATGTCGCTGAAATGGAACTAGGTCTTAAACTACGATCGGCTACCCCATGGTTTTCAACATCTTTCTTTAGAAGCTTTAGAATATGTAATCAGGGAAACTCTAGGTATGCTACTGATCTAATCCAAACAAATATTAGCATACTTCGATGACATGAACATCGCCGTGGATCGGTCCCAGTTGCTAAAGGAGCATCAGGAACCCGTGAGAATGTACAGCAAAGGAAATTGGCCTAAGGGAAACCCAAACTAGATTTATGTCCTACACAACCCTCAACATGTCAAACCGATAAAACCTGCAATCACAACCCATATAGAAAACGTAGATCATTTCAAATACCACATTTAGATCTTAAAGACATCGAAAAGGACGCGGCTCAAGCGGATAGATGCATCGAACAAAGCTTTTTAGCATTTGGCACTTCTCACCCCAAGATAGTAAAATGTACACTGGAGAAATAAGTTTTACACGTTTTAAGAATTACACGTGTAATGCTATACGGAAACAAAACCAGTATCCTGATACGATTCCGAATAGACCCTGTTAGTGTTCAAACCGAAAGTGCTTAAAAGATTTTCGACTCGTGAAAATGGGAGGAAGAAAATGGGAACTCCGCTGCAAGAAAAAATTGAAGGGTGAAGATCCATCCGTGTCCAAATCTGTTAAATGACGAAAACTGCATAGGACGCGCCATGAAGAGCATATGAATGAGCAAAAACTACCGAAGAGAATTGTATAAAGCAAAACATAAGGCGAACGTCCTGTTGGAAAGCTCAGGAAGAATCCGCCAATGGGGAGTAGACGCCGCGGCGATTGGAGATAACTATATCGAACTGATGATGAAGAGCGTAGAAAATATTTATAATAACTCCAGTGTCGCGAACGATCGTTTATTTAACTCCAAATAATTAAACCATAGAAGTGAATAATTTCAAAGTAACTTCATTTCCCAAATGAAATAAATTAAATGTTGGTGGTAAAATTAACCCATTTGTCACAATTTAACATATAGGGCGCCAACTGCATCAATTTTTCAATTTCACTCGGATTTATGTTGATTTGTTTGATTCGTTATCCTCGAAAGCCTCCTCTAATTAGAAACAAAGACTCCAGCTTTGTATGTGGCCACATGACGCAAGTCAACGCTCCCTAATACGGGTGGCGCCACATTACGCTAATCACCCACAGAACGAACAATAACTGCCCAAAGAAAAATGGAATTAGACAATCCCAAAAAACCAAATTCAAAACCTCCGCGGTTGCGGCTAATAAGTCAGGAATTGTCACTCGCCCCGAGATAAAAAGGCTGCTTTTAATACCTGCTGTTCCCATTAAGCAAAATCATCAAAATGAAATATTATGGCTTCGAAATGACTTCGACTGGCAAATGCTGTCAACTCGAATTGTCCTTATTGCGAGTTAGTGGTCATTCAAATGACTCCGTTTTGGGGTACGATTTCATACCCAACCGAATGTCAATGCTCATTCTTCGCGTGGCGTAGCATTTTCGGTCGTGGGCCAGCCATTACGGCGGCGAAAGGGCGAAATATCAAGAAGAAATTGGTCAAGCGCGAAATTCTAGCGATTGCAGGAATCGCGGAGGAATCCGTCCGGAAATTTTCGACGAGAGGAATTCATTTTGAAACTCGACACTGGTCAATGAGGTGAACCATGTCGGCGGGTATATTTTTCGTGTCATAATATCATAAATGGCGGAATGACATGAGTTTTTCGTGTCGGAGTCGGGCATATGTGCAGGCACCGTTGTTATTCCAGGCGGAGGGCGAGGGCGCGGTCCCGTTAAAGCTGCGTCTCATTGTTATTTAATATCTACATGTAAGACTAGTTGAATGTTCATGTCGAACATAAAGAGGTACTGGGTTTTTTTTCATTGTGAAGCTATCGATTTATTTTTTGCGGTTGAGATCGATGAGTTCTTCCCTGTTTGCCAGGCCCCGTCGCTCCTGCTCGGAATTGGTCGGGCAGAGGCATACGAATGCGAAAAGATGCACAAGAAGGATCCAAAAGTCGAGTGCATTGGTGTCGGATGGCATTGCATCAGTTTCGAGAGTAGTTCAACGATGCTTAATGCATCATTTAAATCACACTTCCATATGGCATTCACCATATCCGAGTCCTGCAGCGCGGCGACTCCTATCAATCACAGCGAATAACCCGGTCTAGGAGGCAATGAGCTGTGCAACCCTTTCCCACACGACGCTACACGCAGCCTCTCCAGCAAACCCTTCATTCCGCAAATTCGGCTAAATATGACGGATGAGCTGACGCTAATAACAACGAACAAATGCTAATACTTTTCGTATGTGCCATCTTTAAGACACGGTTTTTTGAAGCTGATACGCAAATGAGGGAGAGTTTTCACGGCGTTCTCGTCGGTGCAGATGTTGCTCTATCAGCTTGTTAAACAATTTTCGAAGAGTTAAAAAGTCTGTTTGGAACAAAATCGCGCCTGAATTTGACAAGCAAGTGATGGATTATCACAGGCACGCCACTCAAGGAGGTGTACCGAGCTAATATTCCTGCAGATGGATGGATGGGATGGATCACTCCTTGCCGTTATTTCCACTTGATTTGCATAGCTCTGCTACACACCTCGGTAAGTATTCATGTGTCAAGGAGCGTTGTTAATCCGAGTTAGAAAAAGAGCCTGGCCCCGAAAACTATCGAATAACTAAGTGTATTGCAGGAATCGAAGGGGTTTATCGCATGTCACTGTCACTGTCGGGTGACGAAATCCGTGCCTGTAAGAAAGTCAAACACTTTGTCGTTGGCTTATTTGCAAATATTCCGTGGAGCCTATTTCGACGCGCTGTTATGGTTTTGACTGGCATTCTGGGCGGATAAATGGAATATTTTCTATCAGTTACATATGTTGCATTTTCCTACCAGCGACAGGACTCTTCCGGCGATGCTGTAATTGATGATGTGTGCGGGAATTTTAAAATGCAAAATGCAAAAAAATAACAGCGGCAAATGCTGTTAAATTTGAGTTTGGCAATTAGAATCTCATTCATCACTCAGGGCAGATGGGGCAACTATGGCTAAACTTAATTTCGAAGGAGTTTACTAATTGCATAATGGTAAAATAAACATTGAAAAATAACGGAAATCACTTATATCATATGAAATAAGGAACTGTACTTTGATGATGAGTATTTTGTGGTATTTCAGCTGAATTCTGGAAAAGTTTGGGTTTTTAATTTAGGCTTCGAATCGGATTGTTATTTTGTACTTTGAGGTGAAAGCAAGGTATGTTATTTTGCATAAAAAACCAGTAGGTAGGTATAAAATTTGCCTACCGCAAAACGTTTAGTGTTCAAAATACTGTGATGAACAAATCAATTGGTCAATAAAGAGTGTCTGTAAGTTTTCAGAAGTCGAACGACTGTTTTTTTTTATTTGATTGGAGGTGGCAAGATTTTCACACTGAACCTATCGATAATTCTTGTTCTTACAACGCGTGGTCAAATTAACCGATAATTAAAATAATCATCGATTTTCTCGTTCCTCTGGGTAATGATTCATTCATTGCTAAATGTATGGGTCCTGCTCTGTCAATATTTTACGAGCATTGGTTTGGCCAAGGGATTCCATCAAATCGAGCTTGAACCAAATGATAGGTACAAAACAGTATTATCCACAGATATCGAACACTTTGAGTTCTTGAGAATGCTATTTGGGTTTAAAAATGCCCCTGGAACCTTTCAAAAACTCATGAACAAGTTAAGCAGGAGTTAATGCTAACCCAGATAAAATAAAAGTAATCCAAAATTTGCCCATTCCTTATACAGCCAAGCAGATTAAAAGTTTCCTTGGCCTAGCAGGGTTTTATCGGAAACTTCATCAAAGACTATGTAAGGATAGTTAAACCATTGACGTTGAGGTTACCAACAGACTCTAAAATTGTCGATACCGATGCCGATTATGTTGAATCTTTCAATCAACTAAAATCTTATTTAATTAATGATCCAATATTGGCACACACAGATTTATCAAAGCACTTCACTCATCCCAAAACTCGTACACTCAACAAATCTGAAATTAGTTAGTCTACAATTGAGAACGAGCTCCTAGCTATCATATGGTCCACAAAATATTTTAGGGCCTTATTTATATGGTCACCATTTTACTCTTTTAATAAATCATATACCGTTGCAATATCTAGATAGCATAAGAGAGGATAATGCGAAATTGCAAAGATGGCACATTCGTCTTAGCGAATTCGACTTTAAGATTTCTCAAATAAAAGGCAAGGAAAACAAAATGGCTGATGCCGTCTCTAGAATTCTGTTGGCTAATGCTATTGATAATGAATCTATAGCTGCAACACAACATACAGCTCATGATGATTATATCAACTATATTTACATTTCTGAGAGAACAACTAACTTCTATAACGCTCAAATATTTCTAAAAATAGGACGAATCAATCAAGTTAACTTAATAAAATATCAGGGTAAATGAATCCTTCATTTGACATTTCAAGAAGTTACCCTTGTTTTACCCCATTTCAAAAAGTTACGTTGCAAAATTTGGGGTCACTGCAATAAATTTTCTTTACAAAGAATCCTTACTATAAATGCAGGAAGATTATTCAAAATTACGTACATTAAACAACAAGTTAACTATTGTCCAAGCAACAAAAAAATTTCACAATTGGACCGAAGTAGAAATCAAGGAAATAATTGCAAGCTAACATGTTAATTCAAACCATCAAGGAATTGAAAAAATTCCATATCAAGAATTAAAACATATATATTATTTTCCCAATCTCAAGACCCATATCATAAATTACATAAACTCTTGTAAAATACGCAAGCAATCGAGATATGAGAGAAACCCGGCAAAACTACCCTTGAAATCTCCACCCTATTCGAAAGATCGTCGTCGTCGTTGTAGCACTACAGCCCATTTCGGGCCTTGGCTTCCCGCAGGTGTCGCCTCCAGTTGTCTCGGTCCATCGACCGCGTCCTCCAATTTCGGAATCCGAGTAGCGTGCTGCTATCTTCGTCTACCGAGTCGGACCAGCGCTTTCTTGGCTTTCCCACTGGCCTGCGTCCCTCAGTTTTTCCGACAAATACCTTTCTAGGTATCCGACCTTCATTCATTCGCTGCATATGGCCAGCCCATTGCAGCTTCCGCAGTTTTATCACAGTGGAGACTTCTGGCTCGTCGAAAAGTTCGTACAACTCATGGTTGTACCTAATTCACCATTGTCCTCCTTCCTGCGTTGCTCCCACGATTCGTCTTAGGACCCTCCTTTCGAAAGTGTTTAGTATGTTTGCGGAAGCTTGAGTGAGGGTCCATGTCTCACATCCGTAGCACAACACAGGTCTTATCACAGATTTGTATACTTGCAGCTTTGTTTTCCTATGTATGAAGCTGGCCTTCAGAATACCCAAAACTGAGTAGAACGCTTTATAAGCGAGCTGAATTCTACGCTTTATTTCCGCCGTTTCATTACCATCCTTCACTAGCTTGGAGCCAAGATATGTGAATTCGTTCACATTTTCCAGGTTGAATTCGTTGATTGTTATGTTTTGCCGGTTGGGGGTGTTTCTCCTGGTTTGTATCATAACTTTTTTTTTGGACTCGTTGATTTGCAGCCCCACCCGCTTCGCTTCTTGGTCTAGTTTGAGCAGGAGTTCCTTGGCAGATGAAAAGGATCTTGACAGGATATTGATGTCATCCGCATAGGCTACAAGTTGGCTCGATTTGTATAGTAGTGTTCCTTTCGTATCCACAGGTGGTTTCCGTACGACGTATTCTAGAGCTAAGTTGAATAGCAGTGGAGCCAGTCCATCGCCCTGCTTCAATCCTACCTTTGTCTCAAAGGCATTAGCCAGCTGGTTATTGATTCTGACTTGTGCTGTTGTTGATGCCATTGTCATTCTTGTCAGGCGGACTAGCTTCGCTGGGATTCCAAGCTGAAGCATTATTTTGTACAGTACTTCTCGATCAATACTGTCGTATGCTTGCTTAAAGTCCACGAAAATTTGGTGGACGTCGATGTTAAATTCCCAGCACTTTTCAAGGATCTGCCTAACTGTAAACAGTTGGTCAGTAGTTGATCGTCCGGCTCTAAAACCACCTTGATACTCCCCAATTATTTTTTCAGCATATGGTGTTAATCTGCCTTCAAGTATTTTTGTGAGGATTTTGTAAGATGTACAGAGTAGTGATATACCTCTGTAATTTTCGCACTGTAGTTTGTCTCCTTTTTTGTGGATAGGGATGATGATGGATTGGCTCCACTCTTGCGGCATCTGCTCTTGATCCCAGACGTGTTGGATCAGCTTGTGGATGATTTTTTGTGCCGCAACACCGCCGTTCTTTATCAGTTCTGCTGGAATTTCATCAATGCCCGGCGCTTTACTGGTTTTCTGGCTTTTGATGGCATACTTGGCTTCTTCCAGAGTTGGAGTGGCCAAAGGAGACGGTTCGAAGATGTTTGACGAATCTGCTGTTCTTGAGCCGTGTGTAGGATTAAGGAGCTCTATGAAATAGGCAGCCCATCTTTCCTTAATACTATCGTCGTCAGCACTGATGTTACCGCTTTCATCTTTACAGAGTGAAGTCTTGGGCTGATATCCTCGTCTTAAGCTTTTCACTACTTTGTAGGCGTTTCTCGATCTATTGCTCGCCAAATTTGCATCTATTGACCTTAATTGGTCATCAAAATATTTTCTTTTCTTATTTCTAATAATCTTATTGGCTACTCGTCGGAGGTTCTCGTAAGTTTCCCTCTTCGTCCTGGTATTTCTATTAACATATTCTTTATACGCCTGGTTTTTCTTTTCTAACGCATTCTGGCATTCATCATCAAACCAGTCATTTCCTCTGTGCCGGGCTATATACCCAATCGACCGTTCTGCTGTGCTTTTAATTGCTCCTTTCACCTCCATCCATAGCTCGTTACTTATCTTTTCAGACATATCTTGGAGGATAGGAGCTAGTTTGTTTTCGAGGGAGTCATGAAAATCTTTAGCAATTGACTCCGTTTGTAGCTTTTCGATGTCAAACTTTTGTATTGGACTGGTTTTCGTATTAAATGCCTTTGACAGGCGACATCGAAACGTTGATTTGACCAGATAGTGGTCCGAGTCACAGTTTGCTCCACGGAATGTTCGGACGTCCAGTATGCTAGATGCCCACCTCTGTTGAACGAGCACATGGTCGATTTGGTTGAAGGTGTTGCCATCTGGAGATGCCCAAGTTATTTTATGAATGCGTTGGTGTGGGAAGTACGTTGAACTAATAATCATATTTCTGCTACAGGCAAAGTCAATCAGTTGTCGTTACTGCTATCGTGAAGGCTGTGGCCTCTTATATTCGAAAGATATAAGACACAATTACCACGTAGATATTTGGTTCAAAGGCAAAAACTCACCATACCTCTCCATAAAAGATAAACTATCAAAATTTCTAGCCGTTGAGTCAATCAAAAATCAGCAATGCGATACCATCAATCAAGCGCTGCAAACAGCTGTTAAAAAAACAACAGGGGTCAACGCATGGCCATAATCGACCTCACAGAGAGGGAAGCAGAACAGCTTTTGAAGCAGGGCAAAATAAGAATAGGGTGGGCTATTTGTCGGATACGGCGAAGGGCCATTCCCCTTCGGTGTTTCAAGTGAACTGAACGAAGCTCCTCGTGTTACAATTGCGGTTAGACAGGGCATAAAAAGCAGGAATGCACAGACGAGTCACACTGTGTTCTTGCCAGGAGTATAACCCGAGACCAGATGATTTGAAACATATTCCAGGCACAGGGAAGTGTCGGGTCTTCCAAGAAGCTCTAAACAAGGTAAAAGCGCTTCTGCAATGATTCGTATACTCCAAATCAATCTACATTGAAGTATCATCGCCCAAGACCTACTGGAACAGTTTGTGAGAGACAGGCAAGCTGACTTACTACTGCTGAGCGAGCAACATCACACCAGAAACTCACCAATATGGTATCCTGACGAATCCGGTACAGGCTCCATCTGGGTTCGGAACAGTGCACACCTACAAGTGCAAGATCGGGGGCGAGGAAATGGTTTCGGTGTTCGGGAACTACACGCGTCAGTGTATACCTAACTCCGAACGAATCGTTGTCGTCCTCTCAACTTAGGCTCAATGCTTTGGAGGACGCTGTTTCGAGTATTGAGGGCCATGTACTCGTCGGAGGTGACTTCAACGCAAAGGGAATCGATTGGGGCATGCCCGTCAGACGCTCGTGGCAAACGGATCGGGGACATGGCAGCAAGAACTGAGCTCGTCGTACTGAACACAGGCCACACCCCTACATTCCGTCGATGGGGTTGCGTCGGCACCATACCTAATGTGACATTCGCCTCGGAGTGCCTAGCACAATCAGTTCAAAATTGGAGAGTGCTTGAGGATTACTTGGCCAGTGATCACCAGTACATAGCTCTGGAGATCCATCACGGTGCTTCCCGAAGACCACGCGTTTGTTCTTCTGCTCTACGGTGGAATACTGAGAGGGCGGATATTGGGAAGTTTGATGAAGTGCTTATGGCACGATCACCGCTGCCGGAAGCAACGCTAGAGGACGGAGCACCTGCGGCAAGAGATGTCTTTAACTCAACTATGAGAATCACTACATCCGCCTGCAGGTCTTCAATGTCCCTACGAAGACCCTGGCAGAGCAAGCCCCCAGTATACTGGTGGTCACCTGAAATTGCCGAAAAACGAAGGGAGTGTCACAAGCTACGACGCAGGACACAGTGACCTTGGACCCGGGGAGAGGCATGTATCCGATTAGCAGCTTACAAGTCATCTAGAAAATGCCTTCGTGGACTTATCAACAGCAGCAAGGCCAGCGGCTGACAAAACATGGTGGACGACGTGAATAGAGACCCATGGGGCCTGGGCTACAAAATAGTAATGCGGAAAGCTCGGTGTCCAAAGGTCACCTCACTCATACGAGGCAGAAAAGATGGACGAAATCGTGCGGGCTCCTTTCCTCATCCATCCCGCCATATTTGAAGCCGTTCACTATGAAACATCAAAGGACATGCCATTTTTCACGAAGATGGAATTGGAAAAAGCAGTCTTGTCTATGAAGGCAAGAAAGGCTCCAGGACCAGATGGGATTCCAGCAGAGTTTCTACAAATGGTCTTCCACTTTTTCCTTGACCTGCTCCTCCGCATGTTCAACCAATACCTGCGTGCAGGGCTGTTCCCAGAGTGCTGGAAGGTGGCGAGACTTGTGCTCATTACGAAGGAAAAAGGGGATCCCGAGTCGCCAGCTGCATATCGCCCACTGTGTATGCTTGGCACGGTCGGAAAAGTTTTTGAAAAACTTATCAGGGGAAGACTCGCTGACGTGATTCGTATTGCCGGGGATCTATCTCCACGGCAGTATGGCTTCAGAGCAGGCCGCTGCACCATCGATGCAATTTGAGAAGTAGTGAGCGCGGTCCAACGTGCGGTGTCTCACAGTATTTCCACACGACGGGTCGTCCTGCTGGTTACTCTGGATGTCTGAAATGCATTTAACAGCGCTACATGGGTAGATATTCTGGAAGCGCTAGAAAATCGTTTTCAAGTACCAGTGTACCTGATGCGGATTCTCAGGAACTGTTTGAAGGACCGCAGCCTACTCGACGACTCGAAGGAGGGTAGGCGAAGTAAAAATCTTACTTCAGGTGTCGCTCAGGGCTCTATTCTTGGCTCGGACCTGTGGAACATCTCCTACGATGGACTCCTATAGCTTGAACTGCCGGAAGAGTCACGTTTGATCGGCTATGCGGACGATGTCGCAGCGCTGGTCGCTGGACGCACACTAGACCATGCGCAGCTCAGACTCAATACGTTAATGCGGAGGGTAATGGACTGGATGACCACTCACGGATTCAAGCTGGCACTGGAAAAAACCGAAGTGGTCATCGTAACGAAGAAGAGAATCCCCAGAATACGGCCTATCAGTATATGGGACGAGCTGGTCGAATCGAAATCAGCAGTAAAGTACCTGGGCGTCCTGATAGATTCGAAGATGAGTTTTTCCCAACAAATCAATGCAGTAGCTGACAAGGCTGCAGCGCGTGTGACGGCATTCACCCGATTAATGGCCAACATAGGGGGGCCCACCACATCAAGGAGACGACTTTTAATGAGCGTTGTGCGGTCGCTTCTACTCTACGGATCAGAACTGTGGGGCGACGCTCTCACCAAGGAGTTACACGGGAAGCGGTTGGCACACGTGCAGAGACAAGGAGCATTGCGAATCTCATGTGCATAACGAACGGTCTCCGGGGTGGCAGTGCTGGTAATCGCAGGGGTGATACTCATCACCTTCCTTGCGAGAGAGCGCAGAAGTATTCATCTGCGCAGAGGTGAAGATCGAAGAGAAGAGATCACCAGGGAAGAGAGAAGTCGCTCTCTCAGCGATTGGCAACAGTCCTGGGAGCAAGAAACAAGGGGAAAGTGGACTGCACGTCTGATCCCTGACCTGAGGCCGTGGTTCAGTCGAGTGCATGGTGAGCCCAATTTCTACTTGACCCAGCTCTTAAGTGAGCACGATTGTTTTCAGTCCTTCCTGTACAAAATTGACATGGCACGGTCTCCTAACTGTGTGTCATGTGCAGGGAAACCGGATGATGCCTGTCATACATTCTTCTACTGCAAAAGGTAGAGCCAGCAGCGAGGGGACCTCCACAGCGAAATTGGAGAGCTCTGTCCAGAAACGATGGTCGGAGAAAACAGTTGACAATTGAAAGCGAAAGACAGCTGAAAACAGTTGACAATTGGAATCGCGTGGCGCAATATGCTCGGGAGGTGCTGATATTGAAAAAAGTTTTATTGGAGCGCTGGGAGGCATCGGGAATGGATGGATCTCTTTTCTAGCACTTCCTTCCTTTCCCGTCCTTCCCGTTAGAGAAGAGATTCCCATTATCCGAAGGCGCCTCTAGGCGTAGGAACACGAGGCCTAGCCCGAAGTAGTGTGTAAAACGGTTCCAGGCTAGGTTCTCAGGTTGACAGGGGAGGTGTTTAGTGATAGTCCAAAAGCATTTTGCGTGTGGGAGTCCCACACTCAGGGCGTAACCAGCCTTCATCTCCCTTGCCCAAAAAAAATAATATAAATAAAAGAAGGAGAGTTAGATGCTGAATTCATAAATAACCTAAATCCTCTCATACTTCATCCTCGATTTGTACCAGCAAAAAGATTTTCCAATATTCATACTCAGAGACTTCGTAAATCAAAGATGTCGGGATGTAAAAAACAACCAGACTAATCACATAATAATGTCTGGTGATAATTATGTTTTATTGAGGGCGATAGAAATAAGCAAGAGAAGATGTAATATGCAAAATGTGGGAATTCTTAGAATCTAAGTTATTACTATATCCTTGTAATACATTTTAAGTATAAATAGAGAAATATTTTGTATAACTAGTCAGGACCAGAGAGCAGCGGCACAAAATATTTTGGATTCCCATGACGCAACCATTTGTTGCATCTCAGAGACAAAATTGAGGAAGCAACACAAATAAAGATTTACAGGGTATAATAAACTAAGGGATGACGCACTCTGTGGTACAGCTCTTTTAATAAAAAATCACTTGGCCCTTGAGGAAGTTCCCATTTATGGCCTCACCAGTTGCTCTGCTGTTGCTGCTTTGGTTAAAACAGAGGACGCCAGGTCAATCCTGATCATCTCTGTTTACATACCTGCCTCTGTCTCTGCAGGAAATTTGAAACTCAATCTTGCTGTGCTCCAAAACCTTAGATTGGTGTTTCAAAATACAATCATTGCCGGAGATCTCAACTGCAGGTACACCGAATGGGGAGACTCGGTTGTAAGTCCCAAAGGTAGAATCCTATATGTAGATGAAGAAAGTATTCAACCACGCAGCAACGCTACAACGGGGGAAATTCATCAGGCCAAGCAGTATCATCAACCGAGAAACGGATAAAATATTTGAAGAGCTGTACACTTACAAAGGTCATCCTGAACTTTATCGTGGATATTTAAATTGGCAAAGATGTAAAAGGATAATAAGAAAATCTCTTAGTTTAGGTTTTAAGCTTTATTGTATATAGTAGGTTAAGTATTTATTTAGGTTAAGACTAAATGAAGACATGACACCGCGTGATGCAAGCGCACATGAATAATTACAGAAACTTTTTAACAGCTAAATGCGATCCAGTAAATATTATGTATAATTAAGTAAACGTAGACCTAACACGCATAGTCACTAAAAAAAAACAAAACTGTGTCCAGAGCGTACAATTGATTAAGAATGACATGTATTAATACTGTAAGGCATCAATAAATGTATTGAATAACTAGTCAGTAAGTATCATTCCATCGAAGGAGAAACTTATTTTCGAAATATTCACAAAAACTTCTCATTTTTTATTTTCTAAAATAAAAAGTACATGTATGCACACCTAAAGTGCACACACCTAATTCTGCGACGTTTCAAAAATTTTAAAATCGCAAATGAAAAACAAAAAGATCAAAGACAACTAACTTGCGACATTAGAAATCTGAGCAATTGACCCTAAATATATTCTCATATACTTTACAAGCTTCCCCTGATTTTTTTGCCATAACAAAGAACTGACAGGTGGAGCTGCTCCGAAAGTGACGGTCAGCCGTCTCAAACAAAGAAGAGCTACCTGCACGTACCAATGTCTCGTCGGGCAGTCAGATTTTTGAACCATAGTTTTGGATCTACGGAGAATTTTTACAATGGAGCTTTACAGAAAGAAGCCTTAAACTATAGAGAACAACAATCTGTTAAAAAATTATTTTTTGAAATTTCTGGACGTATGTAAGGCATTTTTAGGGGTAGGAAGAGGAAGGCTATTTACTACCGACTAAACACCTCCCCTGTCAACCGGAGTGCCTAGCCTGGAACCGTTTGATACATTACTTCGGGCTAGGCCTCCCAATCTTAGAAGCGTAGATTGCACTACACTTATTAGCAGACGTCTTTTTGTGGACTTGGTCCCACAAAACTGGCCATTAGCCGACTAACTACCCAGACCCCTGCTACAACTTTTTTTGTCGTTGCCTTCATATGCTCCGAGAAACTCAGTTTAGAGAATTGGAGGATGGAGCCTTAGGCCAAATCTAATCTTACTAGGATCCTCCGACGACCTTGCGCCGTGTCGTAGATCAGGGTGCGATCCTTCAGGTAATTTCGGACAATCCACATCAGATATTCTGGTACTTGGAATGAGTTTTCCAGTGCTTGTTACGTATTCCGAGGTGAAGGCGACATTAAACATACATTTAAATAATAAATGAATAAATTACACACATTACATTAAACACATGACATTGAATATATGAATAAATAAATAAAATAGCAATTAATTTTGAATATGACAATTAATTGTTTTGGTTAAGTTTTGTATATGTTCCAATATTTTTAAGTTAAAAGAAAATCATACGAGATGAAATAGAAGTAAGAATAAATTTAAAATAGAAACATTTATAGTTAGATTTAGGTACTAAGTTAAATAATATTTATAGCAAACAAAAAATAAAACTAAATAAAAAAAGTCTCAGTAAAATTAAATGTCAAAATAAAGTCTCAAAAAAAAAACAAAAATTCCCAGTCGCAAAAAAAATTCTAGGGAAAAATTTGCGATAAATTTTCTGTGAATTTGATTCACTAGGTTGTTTTGTACGTATCAGTATAAATAAAATAGAAATTGTGAGGTACGGGATAACCGATAGTGGAATCAATTCAAGTATAAATGAAAGTATCGAGACCGATAACCAATAGCAGAATCAATTCAATATCGAGTAAAGTATCGAGACATACAACCAATAGAGGACACACTATCAATAGAGGAAGTATAACTAAAGTATCAATTGAAATATAAATCGGAGTTTAAATAGAAGTATCAACCAATAGGACTAAGTAGGAATATCAATAGAGGGAGCTCGATCCAAGGTAGCGCAGTGGAACTGGGGAATCGTGAAGCCAGCTGAGGTACAGCGTCGTGCTAGAGGAGCACGATCCGAGGAAACCAGTTAAGGTGCAGATTCGTGCTACAGGAAGCAAGATTAGAGGCAGCACAGCACAATTCAGAGGTGTCCAGAATCAACGCAGCACAATTCACAGGTTCACAATTCTCAATTAACACCTTTTGATTTTTGATCCATTTATTTTAAACTAATATGAAGGAGTAAGCTTTTCCTCTCAATGTGTGTGTATGTGACATGGAAGGATCAGGGCTTGGATAATGTCCTAACCCCCACATCCAGGCGGTGAGCTAGTCGGTTTAAATTAACTCTCTGAATATTTTTTATCTTATCTTCTAATACTGCATGATCATTGAAATAAATCATAAAATTGAATTATTTTAAACTTCCAACACTTTTATAACAATACCTCTTCGTCATTCTACTATTTATTAGCAATCATTGTTTTATTTATCTAGAATTCATGTGATATTTTTTCTCAGGAAATAACTGATAGCAACGCAGCTCATGATGCATTGCCTACCAAAATGCAGAAGTATGAATTAACCATACAGCCATACATAGTCGATGTTGGAGCAACATTGGAATCGGTGAATAGTTTTCATATTGTTGCGCGTTGAGCAGGTGCGCGACCTGTTTGCTATTCGCAAATATTGCTAATAGTGAAATAAAACACTCGCGAACTATTTTAAAATTAATTCTTAAAATTTAATTAAGTTTCTTCTACACTTTATGATTAATTTACTAAAATCACTAATCACTTTAATGAATTAAATTATTTAATTAACACTTATTCAACATAATTAAGCACTAATTCAATTATTTAACACTTTTCTCACTTTTCTTATTTTGAGTTTTTCTGGCGCGCACTGTCGCGTACTCTCGCGTTTTTCATTCACAACTGCTTGTCTCGTCGTTCGCTGTAGTCGCTTATATACCACTACCAACCATCCCAGAACCTTCCATACAGATTGTTCTCGCGTGTACGCGTCGAGTCGCTTGCACCGGGATCTGTTGTTGCGCGTGACGTGCTTTATGCTTGCGCACACGAGAACAATCGATGTGTTGGTAGCAGATAGTCGTAAATATGTTTACGACTTTTTATTTACGCCGACTACAGTTCGCGTGACCTGAACACGTCACACTATCCCCGCCTTAAATCTTTTTCGCCCCGAAAAAGTGTGACATTAACCATCTCCGCGTCTTCCTGCTGATAATATGGGGCAAGGCGGTCCAGATGCACAATTTTCATTTTTGTCCTAGGTTTCTGGTGTTCTTGTATCCGGTATACCACATCGTTGATCCGTTTGACGATTCTATAGGGTCCTTCCCAATTCGGCTGTAGCTTCGGAGATCTGCCTTTACGACGCCGGGGGTTATATAGCCAAACCAAGTCGTCCGTCTGGAAACCAGATGAGTTTGCCATTAAGTCATATCTGGTTTTCATGCGATCAGTGGCTGACTCTATTTGTTTCCGCACTAATTGGTGTATCTGACTCAGCCGTTGCCTTAAATCGCTTGTATACTCCGAAATAGGTTGGGGCTTCTCAGGGGGTGTCCCAAACTTCACATCAGCTGGTAGACGAATCATTTTTCCAAAGATGACTTTTGCGGGTGCTTCTCCAGTCGATGCATGTTCCGCAGTTCGGTATGCCATCAAAAATAATGGAATGCGTCGATCCCAATCTCTCTGGTTTTCATCCACCATCTTGGCCAAATGTTTATTAAGCGTGTCATTGAACCGTTCGACCATTCCATCGGACTGAGGGTGAAGTGGCGTTGTCCGTGTTTTCCGTATACCCAGCAGTTCTCACATTTCAGCAAAAACTTGTGACTCGAAGTTTCTGCCTTGGTCTGAATGTAGTTCATGGGGTACGCCATATCTACTAACCCACTGAGAAACGATTTGTTCCGCTACAGTAGTTGCTTCCTGGTTAGGAATTGGGTAGACTTCTGGCCACTTGCTGAAGTAATCAGCTACAACTAGTAAATACCGATTTCCCCATTCGGACTCGGGAAAGGGTCCTGCGATGTCCACAGCTATTCTTTCGAATGGTACCCCCACGTTATAGGTCTGCATTCGTCCTCGCGTTCTTCGACTTGGGCCTTTGACGGAAGCACATATTGTGCATTTTCGACACCAGTCAAGAACATCCTCTCGAGCGTGGAGCCAATAGAACCTTTCTCGCACCTTTGTCAGGGTTTTGTTTATCCCAAGGTGACCTCCCGATGTGCCTTCATGCATCTCCTTCATTACTCCTTTGACCCGACTCTTGGGAAGAACAATTTGCATCCTATGTGAAGTGCCATCTGCCGTCTCCCATTTCCGTTTCAAAACTCCATCTTCGACCTCAAGGGAGTTCCATTGAGCCCAATAACTTTTCAACACCGTGCTGCGTGCTGATATGTCCTTCCACTCAGGACGTCCAGTTGTCTCCTTCCATACCAACAATGGTCCAACATCATCATCTGCTAGCTGAGCGTCCCGCAGTGCGTGCTGCGTCCAACCCTCGTCGACTTCTGTTGTGACTACACGCAGATCCACGCCTTGTTCTTTTTCCTCAGACCGTCGGCAGTGTTTACAAGCTGCTGGACATGGGCGACGGGATAAAGCGTCGGCATTCCCATGCACTCCTCCTTTTCGATGGACAATTTCGTAATCATAGGACTGTAGCCTTTCTATCCATCTAGCAACTTGCCCTTCTGGGTTTTTGAAATGGAGCAGCCATCTCAGGGAAGCATGATCTGTGCGAAGAACGAATTTCTGTCCGTAAAGGTACTTGTGAAACTGCTTTGTTGCTTCAATTATAGCTAGTAGTTCTTTCCTGGTTACGCAGTAGTTCCTTTCACTCTTTGACAGAACTCGACTGTAGTATGAGATTACTCGCTCCTCACCGTCGATCTGTTGTGACAATACGGCCCCGATCCCGTTGTTACTCGCATCGGTATCAACCACGAAAATTCTTCCAGGCTTGGGATATGCTAAAACCGGTGATTCACAGAGCTTATTCTTCAACGTCTCGAAGGCTTTTTCGCACTGTTCATTCCAAATAAAAGAGCGATTCTTTTCCGTGAGCTGATGGAAACACTTCGCTATTTTTGCAAAGTCTTTAACGAATCGGCGATAATAGGTCGCCAGTCCAAGGAAACTTCGAAGTTGTCGTTTGTTATTAGGTTTCGGCCAACTTCTCACAGCTTCTATTTTCTCAGGGTCCGTTTTCACACCTTTTGCTGATACAAGATGTCCTAGGTACTTTACCTCAGATGCGAAAAGTGTACACTTCTGTGGGCTCAGCTTCAAGTTGGCCCGTCGTAGCCTGGAGAACACCTCTTCCAAGTTGCGCACATGTTCGTCAAACGTCCTCCCTATGACAATGATGTCATCCAGATATACCAAGCATGTTTTCCAACTTAACCCGCGGAGTACACATTCCATGAGGCGTTCGAATGTTGCTGGAGCATTGCAAAGACCAAATGGCATCACTACAAATTGCCACAATCCAGTACCCACAGAGAATGCAGTCTTCTCTCTGTCTTTCTTGTCGATTTCAACCTGCCAGTATCCACTCTTTAAGTCGAGAGTAGAAAACCACTTCGAATCCGCCATTGTATCCATGATATCGTCGATGCGCGGAAGTGGGTAGCTGTCTTTCTTCGTGACATCGTTGAGCTGCCTGTAGTCGACGCAAAACCTAGTGCTTCCATCCTTTTTCTTTACCAGGACTACAGGCGATGCCCACGGGCTGATTGAAGGTTCGATGACTCCTTGTTTTTCCATGTCGGAGATCATTGTGCTTACTTCTCCCTGCTTGGCTAATGGAAGTCGTCTTGGTGCTTGTCGAATCGGCTTAGCGTTTTGTGTGTCAATAACGTGAGTCACCATACTTGTACGTCCTTGATCGTCGTCACCAGTTGAGAAAATGTCGCGGTATTTGTTCACCAATTCCGAGGCTTTCTTGAACTGCTCTGGTGATATCTTGGTTGGTTCCAATAAAGTCGACACTAACTCACGGGATTCCCCAGTATTTCGTTTCCTAGCTGGACATTGGCTATCTCCTACTTCCAAAGATGTTACAGTAGAGACCAGCTGACAGCTCCCAATAATGGTTCCAGCTTTGATGTGGGTAACTGAGTCCGAGGTATTAAGGACTCTAACCGGCACGCATCCACTCTTATTTTTTGTTACGAGTGTCCGTCCCAAAATTAAATTACGCAGTGCCGGTGTTTTTGTTGGCTCAATTAGGTAGGATCTATGGTCTCCAGGATCACCTTCAAATTTGGCCCATACAATGCTCTCGGAAGATTTCGGTACGTCAGTGTCGGCATTTACGACCACTTTCGGTGTTGGAATGTCGTCGTAATGACCCTCCATTAAGATCTCAACATTCCGCCATCTCAAGACCCGTCTGCCCAAATCCAACGTAAACCCGTGTGGTCTTAGGAAATTCATTCCCAGGATGCAGTCGTCCATTATATCAGCAACAAGAAACTCATGTTGAAACAGTATATCCCCTACTTGTACTTGGAGTTTGATCTCGCCGTATACGGGTGCTGCTTCTCCCGTTGCTGTTCGTAGCAAAAGTGGTTTGCCTTTGGAGAGAACATGCCCGCTCACCAGATCTGGTCGCAATATTGACCTTGTTGCACCAGTATCAATTGTGAGGGTGCAAGATTCACCATCGACTTGTCCACGAACACATAAGTCTGCCTCTCCCCGATGTAGCCTAGATACGATGATGGTGGTTCTGGGGACTTTGATCCTCCTAGCCAACCTCTGCCCCACGAAGTTGGCTCTTACGCGTTTCCCGACCCCTTGGATTGAGGGGCCTTATTGCCAGGCTCTGTTTTTGGCCTTGATCTCCTTCTAGCAGCACATGCCGAGCAGTAGCTTAATTTCCTTTGCTGCTTGCAGTTTCGTTGGAGATGACCTCGTTCACCACAATTCCAGCATATGGCCGCACCATTCACCTGCGCTTCTTCGCTGATGTCAACACGCTCACATAAACATTCTTCCGTTGTAACCTGTCGGATCCTGACTGTGTTACGAGTTGTTGTTTTGGCAGCTTCAAAATTTAAACAGTATGCCAGGGCGTCCTTTACTGAACATTTTTCGGCTAGGCGGACAGCTTGTTGCATCTCCCTGTCCTGCAACGCGCTAATGAAAGCCTCCGTTGCTGCATCGTCCCGATGCTCTGGGTCGTATGCAGGGTAAGCCAAAAGTGCAAGCCTTTCAGTATCCTGAGCCAGCTGCTGTAGAGTTTCACCTGGTTTCTGGATCCGGTTGCGCAGCTGTGACCTATAGATCTGCTTCAAGTGATTATCTCCATACCTCATGTCGAGTGCGTGTCGAGGCGACAGAGCTTGACTGCAACTCGACAGGAACAGTTTGAAGTACTTCCGCAGCCGGACCTCTCAGGGCAAGAATTAAGGCTGTTGCTCGCTCCTGGTCATTCCAGTGATTCGCTTGAGCGGCTGCTTCAAACTGGGTTTTGTAAATGCTCCAAGCCATTTGTCCATCGAAAGTCGGCGCTTTCACACTCCTTGTTGTGATACTGGCTGTATTCGTTATCTGGCTCGGGTTACTCGCTATTGGGCTTGCGCTAGTCATTATTGGGCTCAGGTTACTCGATATCGGGATCGGGTTACTCACTATCGGGGCCGGGCTACTCGCTATCGTTGCTTTCGCTTGTTTTAAGTCTTCTTTTATTCTCTCAATCTCTTCCCGAACCGTCTCCACTTTGCTCATCCTTTCTTCCACTTTGTCCATCCTTTCTTGGAAACCTTCAATTTGATGGTTAAGCTTTCGGTTTAGTTCACTTAAATCTTCTCTTATTTCAGCAGATTGCTTGTCGAATTTCTTGTTAAAGTCTTCTGATTGCTGGTCCAGTTTATGGTTAAAGTCTGCTGATTGCTGGTCCAGTTTCTCGTTTAACTCAGTTGACTGCCGGTCGAGCTTCTCATTTAAGTCAGTTGAGTGCCGGTCGAGCTTCTCATTTAAGTCAGTTGACTGCCGGTCGAACTTCTCATTTAAGTCAGTTGACTGCCGGTCGAACTTTTCTTTTAAGTCAGTTGACTGCCGGTCGAGCTTTTCTTTTAAGTCAGTTGACTGCCGGTCGAGCTTCTCGTTCAACTCGGTTGATTGCTTTTGCATTACCATCAACATTCGCATCAACCCTTGCGCACTCAGAATTTGTTCTTCCTCCTCGCCTCCAGTGCAACTTTCAGCATCGGGAAACTCAAAGGACTCTGGATCCATCCCTTCCGCTGCCAGCGCTTCGTTCAACCGCGTGATCAGTCTAGCTTTGCTTCCTTCGGTTGAAATTTTCCGCTTTTCTAATTCCTCCTTCAGTTCCGGCAAAGTGAGAGCGTTGATTTTGCGCGGCATTTTTCTTACAAGTTTACTTCAAAAGTTCAAAAGTGTTCACTATAGTTCACGATTTTTTTTTTTTTTTAAGTGTTTGAGTTATTTTTCACTTCACTATTGCACGAATTATCCCACTTCTGACACCAGTGTTGCGCGTTGAGCAGGTGCGCGACCTGTTTGCTATTCGCAAATATTGCTAATAGTGAAATAAAACACTCGCGAACTATTTTAAAATTAATTCTTAAAATTTAATTAAGTTTCTTCTACACTTTATGATTAATTTACTAAAATCACTAATCACTTTAATGAATTAAATTATTTAATTAACACTTATTCAACATAATTAAGCACTAATTCAATTATTTAACACGTCACAATATGATTGTAGATAGTGTAAGATATCAATTCAATTCGCCCCTCAACGCACTAGATATTTGTTTTAAATTATTTTTTACCTGAAGTGCAGAATTCCCAAAACAATCGCAGCATATTTGGTATTTCTTACAAAGACAAATTTATAAATTCACTACTGTATACGACGTGAAACATCCCCACGTGACTAAATTACTACAAAGTTTTAGTAAAAATACAATTAAATATAGTAAGTCCGGGAAAGTTGGACCATGTTTTTGTAAAGCTATTTTTTCCGAAATTTTTCAATGTCTAGGATAAGTTTTATATTTTTTTAATAAGTATATATGTCTTTAAACAATTGCAAAGAAGTTTGCAGTTGTTAAGCTTATCGCACCGGGAGTTATGATGTTTTTTTGGTTTTGCTCGATGGTCCGTCTATCCCAAGCATACTCGGGATAGATGGACTACCTAATAGGGATTAATGGACCTCTATTTTACGTGACTGAATCAGGATATAACACAAGAAATACATGTTATCAAAGGTATAAAGACTATTTATTCCAAGCTATAAAGTTAGGGTATAGAGTTATAAACTATTTGATATGATTAATAGAGTTGACAATCAAAATAATTAAAAAATAG
Source organism: Stratiomys singularior (assembly GCA_954870665.1). Taxonomy (NCBI): domain Eukaryota; kingdom Metazoa; phylum Arthropoda; class Insecta; order Diptera; family Stratiomyidae; genus Stratiomys; species Stratiomys singularior. The sequence goes on along the minus strand of OX940880.1, from coordinate 54,037,377 downwards.
AGCTAGTATAACTCAGTTTCTAGAAATTTGAATCATTCAGCAGTCATCTTATTTGGAGGATCTTGCTTTCCGCAGTAATCGCATTTATCGTCGAATCTTGTACAGCCTTCATGTGTCTACCGGGAGCATGACACACACTTAATCCAATCTTCATCTCGTGTTGTTGCGTTGTAGCTCTCTTTACACCATACACAGAAATCTTCATCCCAGTCACTTTCATAAAGATTGTCGTTGCAAATTGTGTCGATATCAATATCTTCGGAATCTGAGGATGACGTTAGTTCTTTTTTTCTTTGCGTTCTCTTACTTTTATTGATCGTTGTTTGCATATTGTTCTCATTTCTTTTCTCTAGCTTCTTTTTCTCCTTTTCTCTTTTCTTTTCCTCTCGGTCTTTCTTTTTTTCCTCTCTGTCTTTCTTCTTTCTTCTTTTATTTTAATTTTTGACTCTTTCGCATTTTTTATCTTTTTCAGAGCAGTTATGTTTTCTGGCGAGCTTAACACTGTTGATATAGTTTCAACTTTAGTTTTCACAGTCTGAACTTTGTTGACACAAGGCACTGGATGTAGTTTGTCCAATAACTTTGAAGGGGTCACAATTTCAGATTTATTCTGGTGCTTTTCAGAAGGTCCAGGTAAAGGAACATTTTCAAAGCTTCTTGAAGTACCAGCACTACAACCGCCTCTTGAGGAATTAGAACCTGCCACAGCAACATCATCACTTGGGCTATTAGGACCAGCAACAGTGGCATCATTTTTTGAACTACCGGAACCATCAGGTTCAAATGGAATGATTCCACACGTTCTAAATCCAATTATTCCATTTTCTACGTTTGCTGACTTACCCCAAGCTATGCTAAGAAGCACACCAAACTGCAGTCGAGTTATCTTCCTTGAAGGGTTATTGGTCACGTACTTTGAGCAAGCAGAATAATAGTTCATTTTTAAAGACTTGAAGAAAGCGCGGTCTAATGGTTGAAGCCAATGACTGGTGTGGGGAGGAATACTCATCATAGTTATTTGATTATTTTCTGCGAACTCTAGCATTTCAACGCAGCTAGGGTGTGATGTATGTCCATCTTAAAGAAGAAACACCTTTCCTGCTGGTTTTCTTGGAGTGAAATTGTTTTTCAGCCAATCAAAAAACAAATCGCTATTTACAAAGCCAGACTTTGGTGACATTTTTACTTCAGCGCCAGGTGGTAAACCGTCACAAAACTCCTGCTTTAGGTTCTTTCCTTTCATTATGCAGAAAGGTGGTAAGAATGTACCCTCTCCATTCCCACTTGCCAATACTGATATGGTTTCACCCTTTTCTCCTGAAATAACAGAAGTTACATTCTTGGAACCTTTCAAAGCAACTACCTTCCATGGTTTGTTATTTAGCTGTAAACCTGTTTCGTCCATGTTGAAAATGTTGCCAGGTTTATCTATAAGACCATTTTCTTCCAAAATATTCTTTAAGAGGTCAAAATACGCTTTGACATCTATTTTATTTAGACCTTTTGCTCTCGCAATAGATACACCTTCAGATTGCCGAATGGACAGTTCAGGATTGCGAACAAGAAAAGAAGAAAGCCAGTCGTAGCCTGCTTGCTTTGTTTAATGATTGAAACTATGCTTCAATTGCAGGATTGTCAGCTAAATAGTAAGCCATAGAACGTACTGAGTCTCTGGTTGGAGTAAACCCCCTGGATTGTAATTTTTTATGTGTACTACAATTTTTTTTTCATTTTCAACTCCTAGCAATGAGTTTTTTCCCATGGAACCTTTACTAAAACTTTGTAGCTTGATGCGTCTTTTCAAAGTTGTTTTCGGTATTCCAAACACCTTTGCTGCAGCATCAACTCCCATTTCCTTACTTTGAACAGCTCTGGCTGCATTTTCCAAGCTACGTTCAGACCATTCTCCCCTCCCAGACATGCGTTTTCTGATATAGAACGTAGGCATTTTCCTATAACATAAAAAAACCAACGTATCAAGACACACCTTTGTGTTTAAAATAATTTTGATAAGTATCATTTAATTTATATTAGAAGTAAAGTCCTAATAGGAAATATGATCCTACTATTCCAGGTTCTTTTCAAGTGGGCCAACTATCCCAAATGTCACTAATCCATCTATCCCAATTGTCAGGGATAGATGGACCAACTACTCATTCAGACAAACAACGCTACTGGAGCACCATTTTAGGTTAAGACCTTACTCAACTATACAATAGAGCTATAGCATTGATCTTACGTCAAAATCGATTAAACTAACTTAACCACATAACAATAATATCCAGTGAAAAATATTTTTCAACTCACCAAAGGAAATAAACAAAGTTTTTTTCCTAAAAAACATGTGACACTCACGAGCAAAACTAAACGTGTTAACGTCTGCACGAGTAGAAAAATACTCGCCAACGAATGCGGCGCTGCTGTGACAGACGAGCGAAATATTCGAATGGTCCGTCTATACCAGTGGTCCATCTATCCCGGACTTACCCTAATACTTTTTATTTAAAAAAATTGATTTATTATTTAGGTAAAGCTAACATAAAAACGATTTTACGGATAATATTGCGACTGAATACCGATTTATGGAATCTAGAGTGAAATACAATTAATCCAAATATATCGTTCCATACGCTGTGAATTATATCAATTTAAATAATTTTGACTTCCTATTAAAAGTATTGTAATTTCGTTTCAACATTTTTGAGAATGCCTGAAAAATTAAAAACATTTAAACCAATCGCTCAATGATCTCCTCTAATTGTTATTGTAATTCCCTCAAAAGTATATGATATATAACGTATTGCTTTGCCTTTTTTGACGAATTCCCGATGACCTTACTCAATTCCTTATAGAGTTGACGCCATTGCTTCGTCAACTACGCCAGGTTGTTCGGTTGGCACCTATACAGATTTCACCGTATCCAATCCCGCGACGGAGTTGCAATAAACGAAAACGATTCGACTGAACCTACATTTTTTCTCAGTGAGGCCCCACAGGTCTCTGTTCACGTCTTCGACGATGTTCTGCCAGCAACGGACCTTATTCCTGTTGATCAGTCCTCGAAGGAATTTTCTAGCGGACCGATATACTGCCATTCTGGTGCATACCTCGTCCTGACTTGGTGCTCGTTGAGCTTCTCCCCGGAGTTTGTGACACTCCCTTCTTTGTTCAACTATTTCAGTGGATCACCAATTCACCGGAGGCTTTCCGTGCCTAGGTCTCCGGCGGGGCATATATGACTTACAAGCGGAGATGATGGTAGTCATTGTGGAGTTCATCATGTCTTCAGTAGTCAGTTCTCTGGTCCCCGGTGATGAGCCAAGCGGTGGTAAGCATGTCATGAGCGTGTCGACAAACTTCTCCACGTCCATCTTCTCAGTATTCCACACGAAGGCGAAGCGCTGAGTGTCTGGGAGCTTAGGAACGTTGTCGCGGATCTCGAATACTATATACTCATGATCACCGGCCGAGTAGTCCTCTAGAACTCTCCAATTCTGTGTCATAGAGGAGAGGGACTCCGAGGCGAGTGTCACGTCCTGGATGGTACCCACGCAGCCCAAGCGGCGGAAAGTGGGAGTGTTACCAGTGTTCACAACGGCTAGCCCTACTCTGGCTGCCATCTCTAGAATTCGATTCCCTCTGGGATCTGACTTAGGCATGCCCCATTCAATGGCCTTGGCGTTAAAGTCTCCCCCCATAAGAACATGACCTTCTGTGCTCAAGACGGTGTCCTCCAAAGAGTTGAGCTTCGCCTGGAAAGATGTTATTGGTTCGCTCGGGGTCAAGTAAACACTGAAGAATGTTATTCCTGGGCACCGGACCCACACGAAACCATCTTTTCGACCATGGCCCTGAACTCCTTCTCACTTGGGTGCTGTTTCGAACTTATATGGCACTAGTACCAGATTAATCAGGGTACCATGCTGAAAATTTTTTATCTCGTTACTGTTCGCTAAACAGCAAAAGATCGGCTTTCATATCCCTCGCGAATTGGTCAAGCAGATCTTGGGCGTTTGAGCTCCAATGTAAGTTTATCTGCAGGGCACAGGTCATTGCAAAACTGCTTTGGCTTTGGTTAGGGCTACTTTGAATTTCCCTTCCCTGTCCCTGGAATATTTCTCAGGTCATCAGGTCTGAGATCAGCGTTCTCGCAGAGGATGCAGTGCGCCTCTCCTGTGCATTGTGTTCTTTTATGTCCTGCGTTGCTGCATTTATAGCACAAGGAGCTTCTATCAGGCCCTTTGCAGCCTTGTGCTGTATGACCGTAGCTTAGGCATTTGAAACAGCGGAGAAGAACTGCTCTTCGCCGTATTCTGCAGACCACCCATCCTATTTTTATTGGGTGGTCACGACTTACAAATAGTCTTGTTAACTAAAGTCAATTAAGTCAAGGCAAAAAGTCTGGGAAAAGGATGGTTTTTCATTAAATTCGTTCATACATTGGTTCAAAAATATTCTTATTCTGTTTTCCAGCTAAATTTCGATCAAAATTAAGACTTGACTTGAAACTCTTCTCATATTGTACAGGAACAAACGGCGTTTGGCTCCTTGTTAAAGGCTCTGACTCCGCTAACGATGCTTTTCTTTGGTTTTAGGCTTCATACCTGAAATCACTTTATACTATCTATAGTTCGGTTATGAGTATCTTCGAATCGAGAAAAAATGGGCGGTTTGCTGCTGCATTTTGTCCGTTCTAAATGTGGTAGCTAAGGATTAAGGATTATATTAAGTCGTTGCTAAATTGGCTCATCCGCAAGCAGAATGCAAGCTTCACTGCAACTTCACTGTCGCGTATGCACTTCGAAGGAGCTCCAACACATACTCATCGCCTCCGACGCGACTGCACGTGAACCTCCCAAAACCTCATTCACACTTGGCGGGCACCGAAAGCGATGGTTTGCCCGCCCACCGATTGCCTTCAGAGCACTTCTACCACTCAACGTCTTCCGTGGCCGTGCAAGTACAAGTGCAAGAACTGGAAATGCAGCTTTGCATCCACTTCGAAATGTCTTCGTTCCACCTTCGCCACAGTATGCTAATTGCCGCCGCGAAGAAGTCCACGTGAGTCGCGACCGGTAACCGCGAACCTGCTGCCATTATGAAATCGAGCGACAGCGGAGCATGGGTGTCGTTTGTCGATAGACCCGGGAACGGTGCGCATGTGTTTGTGTTATCGCTACACAACGGTAGAACGGCATGTCGATGGCAATGTGTGACAGTGAGACCCGAACGCCGTAACAGTGTTGGTGATGTGAGCAACATGCGAGCTAATGATAACTGAGCGGTGCCGCCGTCGGGCATATGGGCAACTTAGGTGGAGTGGGTTCTTGGCTTTGTTGGTGTTTCGCTGGCTTTTAGGATTTTTATTTTTACAACAAGCCGAAGTGGCTTCGCAGTGTTTGTAGCACCATCTGACGTGGAGACACCACGACAGTCGGATGTTCAGTTATTGCGGGCGCAAACCAATTTAAAGAGAATCAGACAAGTCTAATTAGAAATGAGCTTTTCGGCAAGGAGTTCGGATTTCGGTGTAAGAACTGCAGACAATCCGCTAGACAAATTGCAATTTATCTTAGAGAATTCACGGTAAGGGAAATTAATGTTATCAACTTGGTGATCGCGAGTAAAATCTTAGCGTACTGCAAAGTAAAGATGATCAACGGGACATGCATTTGTCTTTCATTCAATTCATTCTGCGACTATGCGAATATCCTGCAATTCGTGACGTTCCCGATTTTGAAAACAAGTTTGCAAGCGCATCAAAATGATCGCAACGATTTATAACTCACAATCCGCGTTAAAATTATTTGGAATTTATTCAAACTCAACAAATTCGAGCACAAGAACAAATTTTAGCCTATGTTTCTTGATTTCATTCCTACAGAACTGAATTCAAGACTAATAAATTATGAAAACGTCTAAAATTATTCTGACCAATCAGAAATTCATCAATTAGCTTTAGTATATGCGAGGGAGAGTTTATGAATAAAATATATGTATGTGGCACATATGGGTCCAGTTAGCAACGTCTTGACCTTGAGAAAACGAAATCGTGTACGGTAAATGCATTCATTGCCCCTAGTCATGGTTTATTTGGACGCAAAATTATGAAAAAAGTTTGTTCACTTCATTTCAACATGTCTAAATATGTAGAACCCAACTCTACTGTAGCGTGACGCAGTTTTGAAACTGCGTCAAGATTGGTAAGTGACTCGGTAATATGTATGAGAGTTGTTTTCAATCTTTTTGTTGAGATTTTTAATGACTTTTTCGTCATTAATTTGAATTGATTGGGTATGATCTGCAATGTCTTGCCGATCGTCATCACTCATTGTTGCGAAAAGTCATTTTTCAGCACTACCTACAAAATTGAATAGTCCTCTTTTATGCCTAACTTTTGGTTCAATTGCCTCTAATTTGCTTTCAATATTCTCCATTTGTTTATTTGTTAACGGATCGTCGGCCACTCTTAGTTTTTCTATGATTTCTATGGTAGTCTTTATAGTTTGTTCCTGAAGGTCCTGAAGGATATGTGGTATCGTTCTGCTGTCATTTAATATTTCCGTTGTTCCCATGTTAATTATTGTGTACCCATTATTGCTGGTAATATGTTGTATTGTTAAAGTTGCCGCTGCTGATTGCAAAGTTGATGCCAATAGCATAAGTGCTATTGGTTTCCAGACCTGTAATAAATAGTAATGTGCTACTGGGTCCGAAAAATAAGGTGACATTGTATTTATTTTGAAAATTCTTTATTTATTCTTCCAAATCAATTTCATCTCCTTATGCCAACGAAGTTTCCAATCTTCAAAACACTGATTGTAGTCACATTCCGGGATGGCCTTCAGTTCCGTCATCGCTGCGGCTTGAATCTCCTCTATCGTATCAAAACGGTGTCCCCGGATCGGTCTTTTGAGCTTGCTAAACAGCCAGAAGTCGCACGGCGCCAGATCAGGTGAAAACGATGGTTGCGGAACGATATGGGTTGAGTTTTCGGCCGAATGATCACGAATTACGGGTGCAGTATGGGATTGTGCATTAGCGTGGTGTAAAAACCAGCAACTGTTTTTCCACAATTCCGGCCTTTTTAGACGGATAGCGTTACGCAAACGACGCACAATGTTCAAATAATATTCCTTGTTGACCGTTTGGCCCGGCGGAAGGAATTCATAATGCACAACACCACGATAATCGAAGAATACAGTCAACATGACTTTGATTTTTGAGCGACTTTGGCGCGATTTTTTAGGTTTCGCCTCCCCTTTGGCACGATATTCGCTCGATTGATCAGTTGTTTCGGAGTCGTAAGCATAGATCGTCTCCAGTGATAATGCGTTCCATCTTGTCCTGATAGTCAAAAAGCATCGTTTCACACACTTCAATCAGTCGAGATTTGCCGCGCTTGAGGCCCAAAACATCCTTTAAAATGGCATTGACCGAGCCTTTCGATATGCCAACCTCATCAGCAAGGTCTTCAATTGTTAATCGATGGTTTTTCAACACCATATCTTTGATTTGTTGGACGTGAGTTTCTTCGGTTGAGGTTGATGGTCGCCCAGGACGCTCTTCGTCTTCGACACGTTCACGGCCGGCTTGGAACTCACTATACCACTTGTAAACTTTTTTTTTAGACATAGCCTCATCACCAAAGGCTTTCTGCACCATCCTCAACATATCCGCAGCAGAAAATTGATTCGGCAAACAGAATTTAATGCAAATTCTTTGCTCAACAAATTTCGACATCGCAAAAAAAGAAAGACTCACTTTTAGTAGCTCACAAAACGACGCGTATTTCAAACACTAATGAAGATTTTGACATGTAAATTTGACATAGATGTCACTGACAGCAGTACCAACCTAAATAAATAATTTTCTAAATCCATCGACGTGCGCAATTTAAATTCAAATGTCACCTTGTTTTTTGGACACAGTAGTATATTAACTATGTGAGATCTTCCCTTGTAAGACTTCTACGAGCATTTTATCGCGAAATTTGGGAATATCCTTTTGTGTAACATTGGGCACTTTCTAACGAGTGAAGTATTCTGCAAACATGCAACTGAATACTCCACAGTCATAGCCATTAGTTTGGAGGGGTCCATTTATAACACTTTCCTTAACCCGTTTTGAGATGTCCAAAGGAATCTTTCGCTTGTCATTTGATTCTTGTTTCAAATAGTTCTCCAACAATGACAATAACCCCGGACCGGCCATTCCCATTGGATCATAATATGTGATTTTATTATTTTTGAAACGTGAGTAATATCGATGAAAAATTTGTGTGAAGCGTTTCGAGAATTTAATGGGTTTTTTACTGAGACTTTTTCTTTTTGTTTAATAGTATTTAACTAAATATTCCGAAATACCTAAATCTAATTACAAATGCTTTTGTTTTTATAATTCTTGTCTGCGTTCTATTTTAATTCGTAGGATTTTCATTTGACTTAAAATATTATTAATAATACTTAAAATTTTATTCAAAACTTTATTATAACAAATAATGTTACTTGCTCTCTTTTATTTAATATTTTTTTTTTGTTTTTTTGAGGCTTTTTTTTTTGTTTGGGTGGGGAGGTGAAGGCTTTTTACGCCTTAAGTGTTAGACTCCCAGTGGCACAACAAACCAACTGGACTACCGACTAAACACCTTCCCTGTCAACCGAAGCGCCTAGCCTGGAACCGTTTGACACAATACCTCGGGCTAGGGGTCCCAATTTTATGTCTTTTGGCGCCTTCGGATTACAGGGATTCCTTCTCCAGCGGGAAGAGAAAGAGGAAGAGGACTGCTAGCGAAGGAAACTCTCGACCCTCGACGCCTCTAGCCCAGCAACTATGCCTTTTTCGTGGCTAGAATTGCCCGAGCGTAATGTGCCGCTTGATTCCATTTGTCAAATGATTTCAGCATCTCTTCGATAAGGCTACCTGGATGGACCTCTCCCAATTTTTCGGCAAGATCACCGCGCTCTTTGTCCCATCTTCTGCATGAAAAGAAAGTATGACAGGGGTCATCATTCACACCAATGCAGATTATGCAATCTGGAGACCGTGACTTACCAATCTTGTGCATGTAAGACTGAAAACAACCGTGCCCGCTCAGCAGCTGGGTCAGGTAGAAGTCAGTCTCACAATGCGTTCGACTAAGCCACGTTCTCATTCGTCGAGAGTGCATCGTAAATTTCAATTCCACCAGAAATTCTTAATTTGTTGAACACAATTATAATTCTATTGAAAAACGAAATCAAGCAATTTGAAATGTGATTCGCTTTTTATCTTTGGTTCGGTCAGAACTTTTGTGGCTAAGCTTCGATGTAACACGTACTAGCAGTTTTATCGCCGAAATAGACCGATGACGATTGAACTCGTCACCCACAAAGTATATGTTGCCATTTAGATATTAGATAAAAAAGTTTGGTTTAATCTAAAAAAATAAAAAATTGATACTTTCATTACTAACCTATGCTTATTTGACCTGGTCAAAGAGATAAAATACATCCTTTTAATATTCTGTAGCTTTTATTTTCGAAATCGGTTTTTGCAAACAAAAATCGATTCTGAAAATGTTCAGTCTTCTACAGCGACCTTAGTAATTTTGCTTAAAATTTCCACTTGCATACTAACAAGTCTAAAAATACTTAATCTATAACCTACAACAGGAGCTTTTTTCTAAAGGTAACTACTGAAGCTTTAAAAAAGAATTACAAAAATTATTAAATTTTCTCGAAAATATTTTAAAGGATATTACTGCATTAGTTTGAATAACCATGATCTACAGTTTCATTCATCCTAGTTCATCAGCCTTTTCTTTTCTCAGATTGCTACCTTGATCAAAAAGTTCTCGGAATCACCACCGTGTGGCACTCTCAGTCACTGAATCCGAGTTCCCTTTTTTTAGGTTGCTACATCTGTCATTGACATTTTATGAAAGTTTTAGCTTGATAGCTTGACAGTTGAGAGATTGTGCATGTTTTCGATTTTGTAAAATTTAATAAATGGAATTGTTTCTGCAACAACGAGTTTGTATTAAATATTGCGTGAAAAACAGTTGCGATGGTGCGACGACATTGCAAATGTTAGAAAAGTGTTTCGGCAACGGTAACAGTCTGAAGAATTATAATGAAGAAAACAGTCGTTTATCAGTGGAACGAGCGTTTTAGAAGTGGCCATGACTCCGCAAACGATGATGAAACCAGTGGCATCAACAGTGGCCATCAACATCGAAAACCGACGAGAACATCGACAAAATCAAAGAATGAATGACCGTAGACCGCAAATTGACCATCAGTGAGATGGCAAAGAGTTTTGACATAGCTTCTGGATCTGTTCAAGGCATTTTGGTTAGTGATTTGAGTCTCAGATGTGCGGCTGGAAAGTTGGTGCCGAAAGATCTAAATTTCATGGAAAAAAGGAATCGCAGGGATGTCGCGAAAGACATGATTTCCAAGGACAAATCCGGCCCAATATTTACAAACGGACCATCACTGGTGACGAGACGAGGATTTATGAGTATGACACCCAATTCGAGTGAATGGGGTGAACTGAATGAACCGAGACCGAAAAAACCACCTCGTTTTCCGGCGGAAAAGAACGCGATGCTCACAGTTTTCATAGATTTTTAAGGGTGTTGTGTATCATGAATTCCTTTCACCAGACCGTCAAGAAAGAGTATTATTTGGACGTTATGAGACGAAGCATTTCGTCAGACAGACAGGATTTGTGGACAAACAACTCATGGATCTTGCATCACGATAACGCACCGTCACACAATGCTATCATCATCCGTGAACAGTTGATTAAAAATGAAACGAATTCCATTCAACAACCACCGAATTCACCTGATTTGGCTCCTTGCACCTTTCTCCTGTTCGGTCGATTCAAGAAACCGCTCCAAGGAACGTGTTTCAGCACCCGATCATGAGACAAATCGAAGACTGCTTTGATGGCCATACCACAATCCAAACATAAAAATTTTTTCGAGGATTGGATCAGGCGCTGGAATAAATGCGTTGCAGTCAATGGGAAGTACTTTGAAGGGGACAATATGTGTTTTGATCTATAATCTTGTATTTTTAATTTCCTGAATAAACTCTGGGAACTTTTTGATGGAGGTGGTGTTAAGAGGCTTTCCATGATTTCAAATTCACGAGTATCTCTACTTTCCTGGATAATCTTTGTATCCCCCAGTCTTACCTCGTGTCCTTTCGTTATGATATATTCCTTTACGGCCGATTGAAAGTCTTCTATCATCGTTTCCGGTTCCTCCATCCGATTCTTCTCTCTTCATCGTTTTCTCCTTCAACCTCTTCTACTTGTATTTCTTCATCTTCTGCCTCTTCTTCAGAGGCAGAAACTGATTTTTGTAAAGAGAACGTGTAACTCGCAATCCTTTGTTTTTTTTACACGCTAATTATTTTAAAAATATTCAGTTAATATAAATTCATTTAATTCTTTCGTTGTGCACCACCAAAGTCAATTGATCAAACCGTTTTTTGCTTAAAGATTTATATCATTCGAAGTGTTCTTGCCTTGATTCAAAGGAGAAACTTAGAAATAAATACTTTCGGGAAAATGATAATTTGTTCGCAAAATGTGGAAAAAACATGTGGAGTTAGTCTCCGTATGTTTTAAGCCATCCAATAAGGCCAGAAACTGCGAATAAAAGAAAACAGCAGATACAGGATTTCCTTCGAAACGTTAAAAATTATAGCACGTTCAAAAGGAAGAAGGATTGACTGCAACTGAAAATTTATTTACAATAAATTTCATTACTGAAACACTATGGACGCATCCTTCGGTGTATATCCAGGCGTTTGTGGTTGAAAAAATTTTTGTTGTGGACTGTTACGTATTCCGATGTGTAGGCGACATTAAACAAACAAAAAAATATAAATATAAATAAATGAATAAATAAATAAAATAACAATTAATTTTGAATTAATTTAACAATTAATTGTTTTGGTTAGGTTTTTTATATGTACCCATATTTTTAAGTAAAAGAAAATCATACGAGATGAAGTAGAACTTAGAATAAAATTAATTGAAAAAACATTTATAGTTAGATTTATGTATTAAGTAATATTTAGTTAAATAATATTAGGAACAAACAAAAAAAAATAAATAAAAAAAAGTCTCAGTAAAAATAAAATTACTTTACGCAAAAAAAAAGTTTCTTGGAAGTTATTTGGGATGATTCACTTGTTTGTTGTGTACATATCGCATACCAATGGATAGAGGTATCGATGTAGCAAGTGATAGAAGATGGAAAATAAACATAAATAAAATCAGGAAGTTTAAAGTGCTTAGCCCCAGAAGTCCTCGAATCGCAAAATCACAAAGCCCAAGAGAATATTATGATCGAGGCCAAGAAGATAGTAATCAGGCAGCAGAGGTGTTCAGGACGCAGCGCAGCGGAATTCCTTGACGTCGCGCAATCAAGCTGAGGTGGAGATTCGTGTTGGGGAACCAGAAGTGGTCAGAGGTAGCGCAGCAGAAGCAAGTAAAGTAAAAGATTGGATCACGGATCAAATTGTCTCTTGAAGTTTTTTTCTCAGCTTGTAACGCTAAATTCCCGATTTTCCGGCAACGTCTACAGCACGCGCTATTTATAATATACGTGTATGTGTGTTAGTAGCTTAGTATACCTGTTGTTTATCACATCGTTCGTGCGTTCTAATTTTTATAACCGTAATTTTTTTATTTTGTGTAAATAAAATATATATTTTGTGTTATTTTATCGATACGAGTTCTTATAAAGACAAATAACCTCCAAGGGGGGCACCTTCGAATGAGAATAGCTCGAAGAAGTTTCGAGAGAGCTGGCACGTCACCTAAACAATTATCTACGACCGATTTGGGTGACTTTAAAATAGAAGAAGGCTTAAGTTATCGAATTTTGGAATTTTTAACAGTGCTTACCGCTTTATCACAAGTTGTAGTGTATAAAACTCATTTAGCGAGAGTGGAAAACGTGAATTAGGTTTCAAACTTGTCATTTCCTGTAAAAACTGTAATGAAATAAACATTCCTAGTTGTCCGTATATTCAAAATGCATATCAAATAAATCGGAGGATTATTCTTGCTATGCGGCTACTCGGGATAGGACCGAATGGCATAATAAAATTCTCTGCATTGTTGGATATCTCGCGACTAGTGTTTCAGTTTTTTACGATAAAGCGATAAACCAAAGAATGTTTGTGATCAAAGTATGAAAACAGAAACTTTACAAGAGAAGAAACCAAGTGACGAGCAAGGTCATATCAATGGTATAACTGTATCTGGCGATGGTTCGTGGAGAAAACGGGGATTTATGTCGCTTTTCGCTTTAGTTTCAGTTATCGGATGGTACACTAGTAAAGTTATAGATGTCTTAGTGAAATCTAAGAATTGTAAATTATGTGAATTTTGGCAGAAATACGATGACACGAAATAGTACAAGGAATAGGCTGAAAGCCATCAGGATGAATGTGTTGCGAACTATGAAGGATCTTCTGGAAAGATGGTAGTGGACGCCGTTGTAGAAATGTTCCATCGCTCGGATAGTTTATATGATTTGTTATATGAAAATAACATTGGTGACGGTGATTCGAAAACCTTCAAAGGTATTTTAGATGCAAATCCCCATGGAAATTTTATTGTTAAGAAAAAGGAGTCCATCGACCACATACAAAAGCGAATGGGTACTCGTCTTCGGAATTCGAAAAAGCAAACCAAAGTCCTTGGAGAAAGAGGCAAATTGACCGGTAAACTGATTGATGAATTGTCCATTTATTATGGTCTAGCAATACGTAGAAATCATGATTCCGTAGAGAAAATGCGCAATGAGATCTATGCAACGATAGACCACAAAACATCTACAGATGATAATCCGAAACACGACAGATGCCCGAAAGGAGAAGATTCTTGGTGCTCGGGCTACTGGTGACTCAACTTATACTCATAAGCCAGCGACGTCACATGAAGGTTTTGAAGCAATATCTCCAATTTATCAAGAATTGAGTACCGATGACCTGCTTTCTTGATGCATCGGTGGCTACACTCGAAATAGCAACGAGAGCTTCGATGCAGTGGTTTGGTAGATGGCTCCGAAATCAACTTCTAGTGGGAAGAAAGTACTTGGGACTGCAGTATAACGCCGGGGTTATACTATAATGATGGCCTATGGAGTATAATGAGGGGTAGGGAGAATTCAGATATTCAAATTGGCTAAAACTGCTACAATATCTCCGTTGAGGCGGACGAGCGTCGTGTTCGATATTCTGAGATGTCACTGTCTGATGCTGCGAAAATGGCTCGATTGTCAATAAAAGCATCTAGAAAGGAGGCGGAAGAGAAGAGCATCAACATGGATGGCCAAATGTATGGTGCAGGCATCGCTGATTGAAGGTATATATAATATTTTTATGATTTGAATGCACACAAAACTTTAAACACATTTTTCTCAAAACTGCTGTTTTCGAGTTTGGCGAAATCAAACTCGAATCAGTATCAAATTTGTTTTTGTAGCTTTTTAAGTGCCATATCTTGATCTTAGATGTAAGAATTTTTTTATAAACACTTGTAAAAAATTCAAAAGTGCGCCATTTCTACAAAAATCAGTTTAAATAAAAATACCTACGTGATTCTATAGCTAATTATATGTGAATAATGAACTTTTTTTCGTTTTTGTTCCAGGTGTCATCGTTTGTGCTAAATCTTTTCGCCGGCTTAGCAATTAAAAAAAGGCTTATTTGAAGATCGGCGCTAACGCTGCCATATTGTATGAAAATGATGATAAACAATTTTTTTCTCGTAACTCAATGTGTGCCCAATAAAGTCCTTTAACTGGAATTACCTACTCTCGTTCCAGGTTTCCGAAAAAATTATCAAAAAAAAGCCTTATTTTTCGACCGTTACTGTTGTTTTACCCCTTGAATTTTGAAATGAAATAATCAACAATTGGTTTGATTTTTGCAATCCTCCTTCATTATGCTGTAATTTCTTCATTATTAGAGAAATGTTAAGCTTGCCACATTTGTCGTAATATATTTCTTGTCATAGTTTTCGTTTTCATCAAAGTAAGGGGGGGGGACACAGAAGCCGTGTTTACTTCAAGCAGACAAGATGAACGGCATAGTGCAGGCGCTTTTTCCAACTCATCCTGTCCGTGTTGATGCTGCCCACGAGGTTGACTCAGGCGAATGTCCATCGTTCACTAAAAATAAGCTGGGGGATGCAGTGCTTTCTATGAAACCTCGAAAGGCACCAGGACCAGACAGCACTCCAACCGAGGTGCTACAAATGGTTTTCCACGTTTGCCCTGATTTGCTACTCAATGTGTGTAACGCTTGCCTTAGAGAAGGTGTATTCCCATTTCGCTGGAAGGTGGCGAGGCTCACATTGATCAGCAAGGGAAAAGGGGACCCCAGGCTGCGATCTACATACCGCCCGCTTTGTATGCTGGACACAGCCGGGAAAGTGTTCGAAAAGATCATCAAGAGAAGAATCACTGACGCAATTCGTGCTGCAAGGGACCTATCTCCTCGGCAGTATGGCTTTAGAGCAGGGTGCGATAGGCGTCCCAGCTTTAAGTTGGCTAATGTGCAACATCGGTGGGCCCAAACCGAGCAAACGCCGACTTCTCATGAGTGCTGTACAGTCAGTGCTACTGTACGGCCCTGACGTTTGGGCCGGAGCTCTCAGTAAGGAGCTGTATCGAAGGCGCTTGGCGCAGATACAGAGACGAGGAGCTTTGCGGGTTGCGTCTGCATACCGCACTGTCTCTGAGTCGGCGGTGTTGGTGATCGCAGGAGTGATACCCATCGCCCTCCTTGCTACAGAACGACGGAAAATTTATGACCGAAAAGTGGAGGGCTCAAGATATGCTGTCAACCGAGAGGAGAGGCAGCGCACAATACTCGAGTGGCAACAGTCCTGGGAAGGCGACTCTAATGGCCGCTGGACTGCCCGTCTTATAGCGGACTATAAGGCACGGTGAGACTGATTGTTACCTTACCCAGTTTCTTAGCGGGCATGGATATTTTCAGTCTTACTAGCACAAGATTGGTAAATCACGGTCCCCAGACTGCATTTTCTGCCCCGGGGAAGGGGACGACGCATGTCACACCTTCTTCAACTGTAGAAGGTGCAACAGGATGCGGCAGGACTTGTGGGAGGTGATGGGAGAGCTTTTTCTAGACAATCTGGTCGGAGAAATGCTGAAAAGTTTCGACAAATGGACCTGTGTGGCACACTACTCTTGGGCAATACTTACAGCGAAAAAATGCACCATGGATAACCTTGGGCGCAGGGTCTCCTTTCCAGCAGTTCTCCTCCGTCCTGCCCCCTCCCTCTGGGGAGATTTCTCTAGGTTGACGGCGCCATAGGGCGAAGTAAAAAAAGGCCAAGCCCAAAGTAATGTGTCAAAGGGTTCCAGGCTAGGGTCTCTTGACAGGAGGGGTGTTTAGTGGGTAGTCTGATAGCATGCGCTGCTAGGAGTCCCACACTCCGGGCGTAAATTGCCTTCACCCCCCAACCCAAAAAAAAATTAGTTAGTAAAAAGGGTAAGAAAATGAGAAAGAAGATAAAAGAAAATTGTTTTAAATATCTGAACACTCGAACGCTTAAACTTTTATGAGAATTCTTTTAAACGCACTACCGACTAATACAGTTTTAATTTGTTTTTGTTCACATTTGCACCGTTACGGAGTGCAACTGAATTGTCTCATGAAATTATTTCTGTTTGGTCAAAATTATTATTTAATATTCTCAGAATTAACAGGACAAAAATTACAGAGAATTGGTAATATACAAATGACGAATTTTCGTCATTTGGCTGTAGGTGATTCCTTAGAAAATAACGAATTTTCGTCAAGCGGACTAATATGTGTTAACCTGTTAACCGGGGAGTTCCCGTTCAAATTGAAAAAACTAAAAAAAAATATGAAAAACTATGAAATATATATCGTTTATTAATATTTTTGAAGTACAAAAGAAATCACAAAACAAGTAAAAGCAAGTAAACAAAATAGAATTACACAATAGGTACGTATAAAAATTCAAAACTCATTTTCTGTGTGATATATTTTAAAACAATTATTAATACACTACAATTCGGACACCAGTAAGTAGATTCTTTTCTAGCACCTTGTAGCACACTCGACATTTCCGGGATGTAGTTTTTCCTGTATCACTTTTCATTTGCTCTGGAAAATGCCTTTCCACTATGCGTGATGGTTTAGGTGTAGAGCTGCTTCTTGATGGCTTTGGATGGGTGTTCACGATATTGTTATCAACTAATTTCTCTATACACTCTAACAAAAAATGAAGTCGGTCCAAATAACCTTTATCCTTTTTGTACAAAATATATGCATTTAGGCAGCACATATCAATCAACCGTAGAAACATTTTTTTATAAAATTCTTTTACTCTATTACGAGCAGCCATGTTAGCCATCATAACTCCATCTCCCAAATCTACGCCGCCCATATTCTTATTGTAATCGAGGACAACATTAGGTTTTTCTTGTCTTCTTCCTCTCTTTTCAACCATTGTCTTTTCGTTATTATGAATTGAACTGAGCAGCAATACGTCCTTTTTGTCGTTCCACTTTAAAACCATAAGTTTGCCTTTGTATCTTACAATATGTTCATTTTTTTCCAATTGTTTTGTTTTTATTTCACTGGAGATTCACTGGATTCTATTTATTCTCATTGTCCCAACAATGTCGGTGTTGTTTTGACACAAGAGTTCAGCCAAACGAATTGAAATATAGAAATTATCTAGGTAAATTCTATACCCTTTATTCAGTAAGTCATATACTAACTCCAAAACAATTCTTGATGATTGTTTTTTTTGTGGGTAATTTGAAACATAGTTTGTGTCCTTTACTGTATGTGTTTTCCTAAAATGATGTTTTGAACGTATCCAGATTGGCTTTCACTCAAAATGAATAGCTTTATGCCAAATCTAGCTCGTTTCGTTGCTATGTATTGCTTCCAGGATAAATTCCCTCATAATAAAAGAGACTCGTTGACACATATGTCTCGTTCAAAAACATAAAATGTTTTGAACTTTCCTGTCAAATTATTTATAATTGGATCGATTTTGTATGTTTTTCTATGAGACGTTTTAGGATCAAAACGTAGATTGTCTGCAAAATGTAAAAACTTACACAATAATCCAAATCTGTTTTCGCTCATAGCTTCATGCAAAAAGGGTGTTTCAATAATTCTTCTTGTAGAAAATTAACATTCTAAAGTTGGTTTTCCAATTATCCCTTGTAAAACTAGGAGCCCCAAAAATATCTTCATCTCAGCTTCATTTGTATCCTTCCATTTTCGAAGTCTCGAACGTGGTTTCAACTCCGGATTATTGGCAAAAAATTGAGCGGCATACAAAAGCATGCAAAGCGGCATTTGTTCTGTTATTAATTTTATAAGGTCGTCATCTAAAAACTTCTCTAGATAAAATAAAGGAACTTTTTTTGAAGGAGTATTGAATGTTTTTCCCGAATGTGCAGTGATGGGAAATGGTGATCTTTCTGCATTTTGAGGCACCCATTCTTCAGAGACATTGTTGTTGCTAGGACCAACTTCATCAACTGCTACATTATCTTCACTCTCAGTATCGCTCAATTGTGTGTCGTAGTCAAAATCATTATTAGATGACTCCGATGACGAACTCATAATACGTCTCCTTCATTTACTTATCGGTACATTGAATTCATCATTACTGATATCGCTCTCATTCATTTTGATGAACACTAAAAAAAAAATTTATAAAAAGATTGGAAATAAAAATAATATATAATTGAAATATTATATATATAATAAATATAGCCATTGTATGAACCTGTAAGCATTTAATTAAATAGATAAATAAAATAGGTGGTAAGTGTAAATACGTACCCGTCACTGGTCACACAAAACACGTCTATCACTCACGGTAGCGAAATTGTTCTGATTCCATACGCATGTCGATTCATGTCGAGACACGCATGGATGACGTAATATCATAGTCGATCGGAAATATACGTCCCGTCCGTTCCAGGGCGCAAATTAATTTTCGAGGACGTATTGATATGTCCTACCCGTACCCGATATTGTTTACGCCTGACGCATTTATGCGTCTTGTCCGGTTAACAGGTTAAGAGCATATTTGGTTCGTTTTTAAATTTTCCTCGGCCCGTAAACTTCCTTTTTGTAAATCAATCATCATACTTATCTGCTTTTTATGTATGCCCCACTAAGTTTCATTCATTGTCCTTTTCACCAGAGCACGATTTCTTCTCTGGTTATTTAAAAATGATTCATCATAATCTCTGACTTATGTTGCTGAGGGGTAGGAACAATAAAATCTATGGATCTTATGCGAGTGACGCAGCCACCAAAGGAATTTTATTAGTTATTTCGCAATAATTGTCAAATGCACAACCCCTAGGGTGCATAGAGTGTGCATAGAGGGAGGTCAAAAAGTAAATCCCTTATCTTTAAGTGTGAGGGTGTTATATGGTCATTATAATACTTGCTTATATGATAAATAACCGTACGAGATGTGTATCTGACGTAGGGTTGGTAGAGTGATGTAATGACTATCCGGGAAGTCTTGTAAAGTATCAGATTATTCAGGTCGAATTCGATTTAGATCCAAATTGAGCATATCCTGGTTATAAATGTTTCCGACTATTGACAAGTTTTTCCCAAGCTCGCCTCATGCCAACAACTCCACATCCGTCTGTATGCAAAATTTTCAACTGATCCAGTCCAAAGCCATTCATCTTGCAACAATTCTCTAACTTTTGAAATATTGTTAGCCGAATCACAACAAACGATACAATGCAAATGAGAGGTTAAGAAGGCACATTCGTCTTAAGACAATACCTTCCTATAATAGTTAAATAAATTAGTACTCGATTTAATTGTATTCGAAAAAACAAAGTCCCGACAACAAACACTAATTCTTCTCAACTGCTCACGACTTTTAACCCCATGACGACGACAACGACAACAACAGCGTCCGACCCGGCTGAAATTGGAGCCGCGGCGGAGCTGTGTTGGGAGCAGTCGTGGCTCGGAAGAAACCAATAAATAATGTCTTGGATCTGACATCATTCCGAATCGGACTAAGGTGAGTGTGTACACTTGTGTGTGCTTCGGTGGTGGAGTAACCAGCACTCGATGCCCCAATATGTCATCCGGCGAATAAGACAAAATCGGCAATTCATGAGAGTGTGCTCTCGAACAAATTATTGTCCTTATGGCACGTCTTAAAAGGGCTCGACAAGCAAATGCTCTAATTAATGGCTGGCGAAGAAGAAGTATTGACGTCGTATAAGGGAGCGGTTGAAATCTGGCAGGAACTAGGAATCCCGAGCCCCGAATTCCATTCCTTTTTTGTGATACATTGTCGGTTAAGCCGCAAGTGTGAACCCAGGACGGACAAAAGATTCGAGCACATTGTTTTATTCCTGTCCTTTTGCGCCTTGAGAAATTCACACCTCTCGAGATGACCTTTGGAAAAGGTGAAACCCTCGAAGACGTCCTACTGTTTGTCTTGCAAACGGTTGACATCACGATACCCTACGAACTACGAGCAACGAACTGACTACTCTATGTGGCTTTGCGAGCCTTTCGGGACCCGCCTCGGCGCATACGGCCTCGATATGCAGATGGATGTGACCCTAAATCAAATGTTTGTTTTTTGGAACCTCTCATGAAACGCGTTGATGCATAAATAACATCCTCCGTGGGCTAAGAATGAAGAATTTCGGATAACATTAAGAGATAGAAAAGTTTTTTTCGGGGCTGGGAAATGGCAAAAAGAACTGTTCTATAGTGGAAGATTTGACGTAGAATTTCGCTGGATTCACCACTTGCTGCAGAGTTCCTACAGATAAGCGAATATCTAGAGCGTCGTTGAACCACATCTGACCGTATCGTGAGACCCCAAGCGGTGATATGAAATTTATAGGTTGCGCACCGTTTGTCTTCGTGCGCGACTTTCGAAGATTCAAAGTGGAAATATCTCGTTTTTCTTTTGTTTTCGGAAATTTGTTTTGCTTACTCCTTTTGCTCGCTTAATTTCGCGTATTGACTGCATGGGTTACCGTTTATTAACTTTGATGTTATAAGCAAACCAACTTCGAAAGACTCATCCTGTCGTTGCATAACTCCTAAAGATGAAATGGATTTTCCAATTATTGTTTAAAGTCGCGAATATACACGCGAGAATGAAATAAGCTAAATAGGTAAAGATGATTAAAAATCCTATGGAATTAAATAAATCATGAAAATTAATCTATAAATTCTTAGCATACATGGATCTGTATCAGAGACTAGGACTACCTGGTCCTGGTCTTCCAGATCCAAGGTCCAAAGTCCAAGGTCCAGGAAGACCTGGAAGTTGGCCAAATTTAGCACCTCAACTCAAACTCTGTAGGCAAGCATTGATTGCGCATGATTTGTCTGCAACGGTTGTGAGTGATATGTTTCAATTTTTATCATAATTAATTTCTTTATTGAAATCTTACATAAGACTGAATTTATCTCCACCAACGGTTTCAGTAATCATATGCCTTAACCCACATGATAAAACCTCAAAAACTTGAAAAGTTTTGACGTTAAGTTCTTTTTCTGCAACAACGATCGCTAATTCAAAGGCTGCTGACGTAGTTTTGTTAGTTATATTGAATACTCTTCCTTTTTGTACATTTTCTACCAGCTGTATGCACAAGTTTTTTCCGATTTTACTAAGAAATGGCGCCAGCAAATAGCACACAGTGTATTGATTTGACACATACATTATTTCATCTGACATTTAGCTACAAACGCACACAAGATGAGTACGTCAAAACTTTCGTGTTTATTTTCTCGTGTTGATTAATCTTGACTTATTTGATGCCTGAAAAAGAATATTTGCGGTACGCATTGCTTGTCTGGCCAAAAAAAAGCTGTTGAAAGTCTTTGTTTGTTGGTAAAACATATGGTGGGCAGGTACCATCAACTGTGACATGTCGATGTCTTACATTTCGCAGTGGATGAATTCGATAATTCAAAAGTGGCAATTTTATGTAAAAAACGGTCAGTGCACTGGTAGATCACAAAAATGCGAAGAGTAGGAACTGCAGGAATTATTGGATGGTGACCGAACTTAAACTCAACAGCAATTAGCAGAAACATTAAATGTGTCTCAGGACACGATCAGCAGACGTTGGAAAAGAATGGATAATATCATTAAACTCGGCAAATGGGTTCAACACGATTTGAATGAATGGAAAATCGCAGTTACTTGTGAAATGCTGCACTGACGCTATGAAAGGAAATCGCTTTGCATCGAATTGCGACGGATGCGAAACGGAAAAATCATCGCATTCACATGGAGCAGTGGGTCCTTCAACATTAAGGCCAAATCTCTGGGGCAGGAAGACCATGCTCTGTGTCTGGTGAGACCAGCGTGGTATGGTGTATTGTAAAGCCTGGCAAAACCGTTCATACACAACAATATCGTTAACAAATGATAAATTTAAGCCGGACAGTAATTGATAAAACAATTGAACACATGGCAAAGTGAATTTTTTACACAACAACGCGCTGTCGCACACAGATATACCAGTGAAAGAAACGGACAAACCACTTGGGCGGGATATCCTTTTCGAACTGCCGTATTCCCCAGATTTGGCGCCATCCGACTATCACCTGCTGCCCCACGACCGCGTGCCCCATTTATGTGAAAATGGGGCACGCGGTCGTAGGGCAGCACTTCATCGATATCGAGGCAGCTGGAAAGTGGCTCGACGAATGGGAGCCGTTTTTCTGGCATGGTATTCACAAAATACCTGAAAGGTGGGCGAAATGAGAGGAAGCAGATGGCCAATATTTTAAATAAAAAGAAAATTCCCTAGAAAATGACGTATGTTTTTTACAAAAAAACCTGAACAAATTTATACATAAACCTAGTATACCCTTAACTATTTGCAATTAATAATTGTTGTTAGATATACTTGGGAACAGAAACTTGACTTCTAACAAACAAATCTTTATATTTACTAATTTTTTCATGAGAAAATACCGAGAGCTGGACAAAGTCTATGAATAGCTTTCACTTTATTTTCCCGAACCTTGTCTGTTTGACACTTTTATTTGACTGGTTGACTATATTGACACTACGGCGAATAAGTGTAGATTTTACCATACCAGGTTAATCCAAAAAGTTGCTAGCATATCTCTTTAACTCCAGGCCAAACGATTTCAAACGGTGTCTACCGGATATGAATATAAGTTACAACTTTTCAGGAGCCCCCACGATAACGCAGACTTTCTGAAGATGTTTTACTTGAAGTATGCGATACTTGGAGCTAGTGCGGTTTAGCACTCTTGTTCCATTTCTATCTGTGAGTGTTCATCACTCACCACACTTAACGCAAAACTCTATTAAGTCCTGTCAGTTACTATTGAACGGAGGCTCGGGTAGGTGTTGTGTGTTTCCGCGAGCGGGATTTTCAGGAATTCCATGGTACTTTTTGGAATTTCGTCTATTTTCTCGAACAGTTTTAGTGCTTTGTCGCGTATCTATTTCGCTATTGTGTCGAGTCGTAAGTGTTTGTGTATGTCCGTGTTCCTGATGTACCATGGAATTCAAAATATCCACCGTAGTGCTTTAATTTGTAGGGATCGGAGCGCTTTTTTGTGCGTCTTGGCTGTCTGGCAGAAAGCGGTACTATCGTATAGTAATGTCGGTCTAATTATTTGATGAAAGAGCAGCAGTTTGTTTTTGACGTTAACTTTGCCTGACTTAAGGAGCGGATTGAGGGAGCAGAGTATACCCAAGCAATGTGCACGTTTCAATCGTATATGGTCTTTCCATGTCAGTCTGTGGTCAATTGTTAGTCCTAAGAACTTAACAGTTCTGGTCCAGGGTTTTGAGTTTGTGTCAATGTGGAGTTGTGTTGGTTGTTGTCCTCTGCATCTGGAAATAATCATGGCTTGTGTCTTGTCTTTATTTATTGAAATCTTCCATTTACGAAAGTATTCTAACATTGTATCAGATGCAGTTTTGAGGAGATGACTTCTGCTTGTCTTGAAGTATAGTATATGCAGGTATCGTCTGCATATAATGATACTTGCACGTTGTTCGGTAAGAGAGGAATGTCTGCGGTGTTCAGGTTGTAAAGTGTTGGTGAGATGGGTGATCCTTGTGGAACTCCAGCTTGAATCGTTCGCAGGTTTGAGAGGTGATCCTCTATTCTAACTTTAAAAGATCGGCCTTTTAAAAAGGCGTAAGTGAGTTGTATATATGGAAGGGGGATAGAGAACTCATGCATTTTGAAAAAAAGTCCTGCATGCCAGACTTTGTCAAAGGCTTTGGCTATGTCAAACATAACTAAGCCTGTTGACTTCCTGCGATTCATGCCATTTCTGATATGTTGGATCACCCTTGTAAGTTGGCGTTCCGTGGAGTGTGCTTCTCTGAAACCAAATTGTTGATCGGGGAGATATTTATATATATATTTATTCTTATCCGATATCCGATATTCTATATCCGATATTTATTCTTCCTCCTTATCCTGACCTTAATTTCGCGAGGGAGTTCATAGGGGTTGTATTCCCTTGCCGGAGTTATGACTGTGTTGTCCTCTGTTGCCTGCTTGATCATGTTTGTTAATTTTTCAGCCATTATTTCGACATCATCGGCTGTGTTTAAATCTTGGGTGAAACTTTCATTAACCACATGGTCATGGAAAGCTTGCCAGTTTATTTTCTTCCTAACTTTTGGAGAATTGTCAATGAAGACGTTCTCAATTAGGAAGTGGAACGGTTGATGATCCGAGGAGAGCTCGTTGAGGGCACTTATTTTTATGCTTGCATCAAATTCGCGGGAGATTCCTAAGTCGAGGATATTTCCTCGTGTTCGCCCGAAATGTGTTGGTTCATTGGGTAGGTGCAGGCTTGCATTCGTGCTTGTGATGAATTTAATTAGGTCAGTCCCAGCTTGATTACTTCTCACAGCGCTCCAATGCCCGTGGCAGGCATTGAAGTCTCCAATGATTAGAAGTGGTCCTTCTATCTGAAATAGGCTGTGGAGGTCTTGTTCGATTTGCCTATTTGATGGTGGGTTGTACACCGAAATAACCACAAACTCAAAGGAGTCTGTTCGCACTTTGATGGCTGTCGCTTCTGTTTTTGTGAGGTTTGGTGTGTGAATCAGGTCGTGATTAACATTTCTTCTCACTAGAATGGCCGTTCGTCCTCCCCTACCAGTTAATGTATCGTTTCTGTATAGATTATAGTTGGGGAATTCGAGACGCGTTCTGGGCTTCAAGAAAGTTTCCTGAAGCAGAATAATCTCGAATTTATTATCCAGAATAAATTGTTTAAGCTCTCCGGTTCGTTCAAGCAGGGAATTTGCATTCCATGTGAGAATAAAAATGTGATCACGCTGATTCATTTGCGTGCTAGTGTTGTAGCTTGTGCTGTGTACATGCCTTGGACCATTTTCACCATCATGTCCTGCATCATCAGTTGAAACTGAGATTGCATGGTGGCGAAGAATTGTCCCATTTCTAGTGGTGTGAATGTTTGTGTATGGTTGTTTGCTTGGGGTGTTGTGGTGTTTGTGGTGGTGCGACTTGGTGCTTGTGTTTGTGTGGGGCTAGTGTTTTGGTGAAGATGTTTTAGTACACACAGCGCCTTTTTATAACACGGAATCTTTTGTATTTGTAAGATTTTCTTACTGTCTAAAATCACAGAAAAACTAGTTCGACAAATTCGCAACATGGTTTACTTTAATCTTGGGAAAACTAGCTCAAGAACAATTGTTTTATTGAAAGAGGCATTGAGAGGGAGTGTTTAAGCAAAGTAGGTATAAAAGAGAGCGACAAGTGGTTCAAAGGTGGCCGCACGTCGCCTAGCAGTGATGCTCATGATTCTGCCTGAACATCGGTCGCAATGGCATGAGAAACTGTCAAGCATGTGTGATTTACGCTTGAAAGCATATACTGGTAATTATACTTTATAAACGAACCAGAAAGGGATCTGAAATACATTCTAAACAAGGGTTTGGAGAACTGGGTAATGACTCACGTGTGTGCGAAATTTACCCCAAAATTAATGGATTTTGAAGAAATTTCTGTGCAAAATCTATTCAAACATTAAAGAACAAACTTCGCATTAAAGCCGCTCATAAAAACTTGAAGATGAGTTCTTATGACGAAAATGTACTGAAACTAAATCATTTTCATGATTCAAAGTGACAGTCTTGACAGTGGAATCACAAACGTCAAACAAGTCATATCAAAAGTCTAGCAAAATTAAGGCGATGTTCACTGTTTTCTTGGAATCTGTAGGAGCCGTGCAGGGAGGTCAAACGATCACCACGTTGAAGTTGTATAGACTGTGCGATGCAGTACTAAGGAAGCAGACCGATTTTTGGTCAACAAAACGAGGCTGCTTCACCATGACAGTATGCCAAGCCATTCATAAAACCTTGTGCTGGAATATTTGTATAGCATTGGATTTTTCCATATTTGAATTATTTTATTTTTATTTTTAAATTATAATTATAAATTAACTTCCGGGAGTACTTCAAAAACTGGAAACACCGCTGAGAGCAAAGAGAGAATTTTTCTTTTTAAGAATGTCACTCACCAATGTCACAAGGACTTGTGAATGTCACAAAGTCATTTCAATACTTTCAACTCCGTATATCTACACACCATTCCACTCCTTAATGGCCGCTTGAAATGTTATTGATAATAAAGTGCAGACCAAAAACTAATGGAAAAATTCAAGATGTAATTTTAAGTGACATATGAATTAAATTGGATGAAAAACAGAGTATTGAAAATGCACTTAAGTCAGAAAGTAGAGTGTTCTCAATTAAAGTCGTAAACAAAGCCTTCGTGATTTGGCTGGTTCTCTCGGTCTGCTAAGACAGTAAATACAGTCGTTTGATCAACTCAAAGGCTTTTGTGACGTTTCTCGCACGATTTGTTTTGAACTCTTGCATAACTGAAATGGATGAAAACACGGAAGAAACGTTTCAAATTGGGTAAATTCGTAATGTAACACAAAGGGGTATCCAAAAGAAACTGAGCTTCTGAGAAAAACCGCAAAAAAACCGCTATCTGTCACTCGAGGTGTTCAGAGCAATCATAAGCGACTCATTAAGTCAAGCATCCTCGCTAGACTAGGTTCAGGAGCTGCTCGGGATAATTTAGGGTTCAGTTCGGCAAATTTCAATGAAAGGATTTGAGGATGAAAAAAGTGAAAAACTAGTGAAAAGCTAGTGAAAAACAAGATCGCGTGCGAAAATTCTTTACTTTTAAAGAAGAGTTCCGAAATTATGCAAATTTTTTTTCCACGATCTTTTTTTTCCACAACGGTTAGGACCCCGGAACGAAGCAACAGTCAAGCTAGTGGAAGACTTCTACGTTCGCCTCAACTTACAAAAGAGAAATCAAACGTCAAAACAATTCTCATTTATCTTTTTGGTGTGAGAGGGGTCGTTCATTCAGAGTTTCTTCCACAGGCTCAGATAGTCAAGCAGGCTTTTTATCTGGAAATTTTGGAAATATTACACAAGACTTTGGGGTGAGAGGTCTAATTTATGACAGTCGCGTTTCTACCTTACGACTGGTTTTATACAGCTCTGTTTTGTTTTGAGCTATGGAATAAAAGATGAGATAAGCGTATTGTTGCCTGTGGAAAGCTATGAAGGGGACTGCAGCTTTAAAAAAAACTTAAATAAAAAAAGGATTTCGATTTCTCTTGCCCCCTCTCTCGTACTGGCCTGTAAAACAAGTCGCTTAGTCCTTTTTCTACCGTTAAAAACTGTCCATCTTTATAGTCAGTGGAAACAATACCAAGGGCTATATTCTCAGGGCAAAAAATTCTGTCAAAAATGACTAGTGGTAGGGCACAAATGTGAAAAAGGCATTTTTGCTTAAAGAAAGTTCTTCAGGACAAAAGAATGAAGTTTTCTTTTAACTCCGTTAGTTTATAGGAATCAGTAGTATGATTCTTAGTTCTTTGAACAAGTTAGCACTGAGGAAGGATACAAGTGATTTACGAAATACTAGTCCATGTAAAGAATCAATAAATTGTATGGTTTAAGGGAAAGTTAGAGTTCTTCGCTATTTTATTACTACATCATTTATCAAAAGTTCTAAGACTCCGGTGGGGCATCATAAAGAAAGAGACGCGAATATATCATGATGCAAATACAATGAGCTTTGCGAAATAGACAAAATTCAATGATGTGATCGCGATGACGAGAGCTTTCTAAGCTTAAATTTTTGCGAGAATTTTTTCCCGTTAGAATAGTACCTTAGAGTCACTGTGTACGAAAATAAATTTTAAGAAAATGTTGATGTGAATCTCGCCATCCTTTCGTCTTTATGTCATATCCCGAATAATATGTGCTTACAAATACAAATGCCTCTGAAAAACTAAAGTCGAATACCGTTAGATTGGATTGGTAGTTTGTTCGAAGTGTCATTGCTTGCTAGTTGTTGCCGAATGGTATGAAGTATAGCGTAAGAACATACAGCACTAACACACCCGGGTAGCACATCTCTGACAGAGATAGAGCATAAGTAAAGTATGAGTATATTCCCCTCATCATAGTATATAGAGAATTATTCCCCTTATTTTGGTCGTCTACTTTTAGATCAAGAGTTTGTTCGAAGTGTCAGTGTATGTGTGCACTAACGCAATGGTTGAAGCACTTCTTAGACCACGTCAACAGAAGTATCAGTCAAAAGAGTATAATTAAGTTTGATGAAGATGGCTTTCAACATGGGTTTAACCATCTGGTAACTTGGATGACGGTGAGGGATGAATGATGAAATTCACACAGCCCTGGGAACAGAATTCGTTAAATAACTGGCCTTTAAGTACTTCTATATATTTTTTAGATGAATATCATTACCTTTTGCGACCTGATACGCCATCAATAAATGTAAAACTGTAGATTCAATGTTTCAGTAAATGCAAAATATTTTTTAATCAATTTTTGGCATTTGACATTTGGCGCCATTTGCAGAAATGGGGACAAATAACGTTTGTTTCACCCTACGCATAGTGCCTCGACCTTTTTTGAGATGTTAGCTCAAGGTGCAATTCCTAATTGATTTTTTCTATTTATTCATCTATGCACGAAGATTGAGTTTGAATTTAAAGCCATTGGCCGGAAAAATGTGAGATGATATGCTATACCTGTTACGATTTTTTTGTATAGAAAAGATAGGATCTAGGTTGTCTCTTTCAGGTACGCTGGAACTTCAATTCGCAGAGATATTTTCAGATGAGCAAAATGCAAGAAAAAAGCAGGATCAGTTATACGACTGCAGACGGCATATCCGGCTGAGCATAGACAGACAGGCTGACTTCCAGGAAGTAAAAGTGTTCTGCCCTCATGCAACGATAGAAGATTTGGTTTTGACGTTTCTGATTACGCGATTATTCTTGGACACACATTCGCACGAGTTGTTTGGTTTGCGAAGACGAGGAAATGAAAGAATATTCCCAACAAACTGAAGGTGTTTTGTCTTTTTATTCTTAAACTATGTTCAAAACATTGGTTTGAAAGCACTATTGAACAAAAGTTCATGTCAAACGCAAGGAAAAAGTGCAAAATATGTCATGCCAAACGCAAGGAAACAGTCCAAAATATGAGCAATTGACTCAAAAACCATTATATTATATATTTACTTCAGGATTTGAATCCAGCTTTGGCGGGAAAAGTCAACCCATTTTTTTCAATTTTTTTCAACATCATAATCAATATTTATAACAAAACTATTAGTTACATCAGTCAGTTCTCATCACGTCTGCGTGCCTCTTCTCTATCCCCAGGTGACGGTTAGAAAGTGATAAGGCCGGTGTAAACTGACGGCGAGCAGAAATCACTGAAAAGCGATGGAAATGTCCCAGCCTTGACCGCGAAGACCATCATTCAAGAGATCGGTGTGAATCGCATTTCCGAACGATGGTATATAGGTTAGCTAGAAAGCTCTTCCGTCCTCTTCGAGGATATGAATAAGGATCTGTTTGACTTGGGCTATAAGCTAGTTCTGCAGAAGCTCGTAATGCAACGGACGTCCTGTGTGCTTGCGATGAAAAAAATGGACGAGGTTGTTCGGAGACTTTTGTTTGTTCATTCCATACTTTCCGATGCTTCATATGAAGAATGCCCTATGGTGGTTTGACTCGAAGATGAGCTTTGCAATCAGCTTCGAGCGGTAACGGATGAGACTGCTGTGGAAGTGTCGGCTCTCGGCGGCCGTATGGCCAATTTAAGAGACCTTGAGTGAAACACGTCTACTCATGAGTGCAATCGAGTCAGTACTTTTGTGCGGCTCCAAAGCCTGGGCTGATGCTCTTAGTAAGAAGTCATATAGAGGGCGTCTTGCACAGGTACAGAGGCAAGGAGCTTTGCGGATAGCAACTGCATACTAGACTGTCTCTTAGCCAGTGGTTTTTTCGAGGGTTGTACCCCTAGTGCTTCTTGTTGAAGAGGTGGGAGTCGGATTGAGTAGTAAGCCGAGAAAAACGAAGAAGGACCCTATTTCCAGTATAGAGTACACAGAATTATCAGTCATTTCTTTATAAGATCACTTCAGGATAGTCACCGTTCCCCGTTTCCTTGTTTTACTCGGGTAGCACAAATGACACTTCGTACACCATTTTCGCATGGGGAACATGGATCAAACTCCTTTTGCATCTCTTCGAGAGTACAGATGTATCATGATACAGAAGTAGGGTAGGTTTGCCGTATAACAGCGTCGGTTGTCCGGTTGCCACTGGGAGTCTGACACTCAGGGCATAAAAAAAAGCCTTCACATCCTGTTAAACTTTTTACAAAAAAAAAAATATACATAAAGGGGGCATTAATAGCCTCGCAAGTAGGCCTTTTTTGGGCATCATTTCGGCAATGGAAATAATACCTCACGAACGAGTCACTTGAAAGCAGTGTTGAAAAATATATCTTTATTACGTAGAAGCTTGTGTCAAAATTATAATTTTTAACAAAATGGTGACAATTTCACTAAAATGTCACATTTTCAAGGTACCAAGTTTTTGGGTTTTTTTGGTGAAAAGTTTTTATTTGCTGGTATGAAAAGCCCTAACTATTATCGATAAAAAACCTTGCAAATTTTGGATCGATCGGATTATAGTTAGTTTGTTATAAATCGTGTCAACCAACAATGTGTTTTGGTGGTTGAATGGAAAACAACATGATTTCCACATATTCAGGTTTAAAGTTTTACTTTTGAGCGAACATAATTTCATATGAACTGAAGCTAATAGATGTCAAAAAGCTTTTTAAAAGAGCTTTAACGGTACGTTATGTCATTTTCGCATCCCTTTGGTAGTGTTGGGGAAAAATGGATTTATCATACATATCATAGATTTATTAAAGGAAGATGGCATGAGTGTGACAAATGTCATAAGTCATACTATATAATAAGCAAGGAAGAAAGTTCATTCCGTCCTCAAAGATTCATGAACCAAAAGTGATGGTCTGTATTTGGTAAGATCAAGAAGGCGATGAGCTATTGAAACATGACAAAAATATTAATGATGAACTATACTGGAAGCTTCTGACGTTTTCAAAACGGTCAGCAAGAGGCACAAGGGAAACTAGACATGAAGCGTCAATATTTTCTTATGACAGCTTTCGGCCAGATACTTTGGTAGTTTCACAAAGATTATGTCAAAACGTGATACCGCTTACCACAGCAGCAACATCGAGGACGAATCAATCATCGAGCAAACGTCACTAATAAAAAAACACTTTCTAGGTCAAATGCTACTATCTTCCGTCCTTCTCGGTAAAATTCTACTTGCTTCCTGATTTATCTATGACCTGTTACGTCCACTGCATTCTGTTTTGTTTAAAATACAATTACCTTGAAGTGCAAGAATCACAAATGCTTTCGAAGTATTTCTGGTCCCGAAAAGTGAGTGATTCTTTTGCTATGGATATAATACAAAAATTTCAGTACAAGCGTAGGATAGAGACTCCTTAATTTTTGGAGAAATGGAAGAAATATGTAGAATCCGATAACCGGCAAAAATTCTACTTAAATTGACTCATGCACCTAAGTATAACTCAGATATAAGCAAGTATCTAAGCATAAGGGCAGAGAAAGTTAACATGTCTGTCTAAACTCTAGAAAGCCTAGTAACGGTTTTACTGCATTATACCTTGGCAGGCGGGTAATCCCCGGGTAAAAGGTCTCATAACCGAATTTAAATTGAATAAAAAGATTGAATTTAAAAAAACAATTAAACAAATAGGCGCCAGTAATGAGTCCTGAGCGTCCAGAACTCACAGATAGAATTCATATCAGTCGTACTACGACTCAAGAGTCCCCCGAGAAATCCTAAATACTCAAAGTAAAAGCAGTTTATTTGTAGGATCAGTATGAGAGAAGCCATTTCTATGTTGTGCTTCACTTTTTGAAATGTTTGAATTTGATATATAAAAGATATTCTATTTGTGTGATCTGGTAGACTTTCTCACCTACGAACTTCATGGTTACCGCAAATCTAGATGTCTGTTTTCAAATCTATTTCTGAACTTTTGTAAGAGTTCTCGCCTATTCCATCGCAGATCCCCGATTCGAAGACTAATGGTTGACGTTAAACATGGACTTACGCTTCTAGTTCTAAACGACCTCCCGACTAGCTGGGAAGGAGACATTCAAGGTAAGAATGTAGATAAACCTTCATTGCTATGAAACGTCCCGGCTTTCAATTTTACCTGCGGTGCAAAACGGGGATGGAAGCCGAGACGTTTAGGTGTCTTAATTGTCAAAACGTAATGACAGAAGCTGTCATTAGGGTTAGAGTACCAAAATGGTATGCTGTCGCAGCAGTAGTAAAGTCTTTTAATCAAGTCAAGGATCAGAAAAAATCAGGGCGCTGTGCAAACTTGATGGAATATTAACGTAGGGATGGATTGTTGTAATTTGTTAAATTCTAGGTTAAAAGGTGCTAGTATGGATGTATATGGTTTAATTATTCTGCAATGCTCACTGGGAATTTGAATTCGAAGACGAACATAATACAAATCCTTAACACATCAACCATCAGGCTGACAAATGCTATTTTCTTTTATTCCACCGAAGAACGTCTTCCATGGTAACCCTGCACGTTATCGCCTCCTTTCGCAAAGGTGAAAAATATAGGATGGAATGGATGCTAGGCGACTACCATTTAACTAGCTGCGATGTTGCAATGCAAGACACGAAATCGTTACCATTAGCGCTAAAGCGTCACATCTTATCCCTGTCGTGATTAGTGGCCATTGTTTAACGTGCTAAGTCCAAGGTCTAGCCGGACAGCTAACAACAAGCCATTTACCGCGCGATCGCAGTCCATCTAAGGTTATCTTAACTAGTTGGAATTCGCGGATGCCTGTGGACCGCGAGGCAACTTGTAAGCCTGGTGCTGCGTGCCAGGCCGTTGGATCAGTTGGGGAGGCTCCTTTGGCCTGCGCACGGGGACACTATTCAACTGATGATGCAGCCGGTCCTGGTCCCGTGTCCATCTCAGGCCGGACAGAGACGACTTGGCGAGGAGCAAGATGGCAGCAGGAATTCCGAATTCCTATTCTGCACCCGCCAAGCACCCCAACGGATGCCGTGGGCCTGGTGCTCCACAAGTGCTCCGGTCCCCCAGTGTTTTGGGTTGCGTGTGCATGATACGCCATAATTGAGTTATCCGAAAACACAGTTGGGATTCGGTTGTGTTTTGACATTTATTAATGTGCGCTTGACGTTTATTAAATTAACGTATTTTATGTGTCATGCCGGCTTAAAGAGCTGGAAGAAGTCCCGATGATGGATGTCGAGTGGTCGCATTGAATTACGATATGTTTTGCTGAAATGCAGACAAGGACGTATAGAAAGATAGCGAGTGCGCGTACATTGTTTCTGCCCTCGCGCCACCAGATGCACATACGTTACATGCCCTCTTCGGCATTATCTCCGCGATGGTGCAGGTTTCTGCAGTAACTTTTATTTACTTAACTGTACGCAACGATAAGAGGGACCAGTGCACTGGTCTGTTGACTCGTGTTAGACAGGAGATTCCTTATTGCAATGACCTTACCGGTATTATCAGTTTGATAATTTAAACGACTCATGTCTATGCGCTTAGCGAAACGCACTGAACATTGATATAAAATAGCTGATAAAGCACTGAACTATTTAGTTATCAGGTTAGCTAAGCTGACATGGTTGCGCTCTGCAAACCAGTTCCCTTTATTGACTTCGCATGCGCAACTACATAAATTTCAATTCCATTATTCTCACTTAACAGGATGATATCACAAAAGTATCACCAGGAAAATATTATTGGACCTCGCTGAACGCGAATGTCAAAGAAAGAATGGAATTATTGGCGCCACCTGGCTCCGAGCCATTGTTGATGCTCACGAATTTGCATTTTTAATTCAATATGAATGGCCAATGTATTGGTTTGATTTGATATTTGAATTAAAGGTTACTTCGATTTCTTTGTTTTTTATTTATGTTGGTCTGTTCGGATCTTAGTCCAAGTCCATATGGGAAGAATTTGACGGAGTCTAAAATGATATTGATATTGAAATTTATTGATTGATAAAGACTTGACGTGATTACCATTTCCTAGATAGGACTGCTAATATCTATGACTGTTGCAAACATCTATTTGAATTATCTTTAATTTTTGTAATTCTCCTCGTAAGCGTAATCATGACGTCCAAATGTACTTCATATGTCGTTATTCAGGTACATCTCTTTCACTCTGCACAAACATGTCCTTTATAGATTCAAATCATTTCTACACAAATAAAAATCTATTCAAAAATTGCAAATTCTCTACTGGGCCTAAAATATAAAAAGTGTAAGGAGAATAGCAGTATAAGTTGTTTTTTTTTTTCAAACATAAAACATTAAAATGATACACATTGCAAAACAATTGGTTTTATTAAGACAACTCTGCCATTTTTACTTGAAATTGATATGGAGGTTGTGAGCTCCATGAAAGGCGCAAGGAAGTCCAGACGAGAGGTCTTACTTTTGGGTAATTCGACCAATAATTAGGACCGTATCTCACCAATATCGCAGCGAATGTTAACTTCTAAATGGTCAAAGGTCTCGGACTTATCGAAGTAGACGAGTGATTTATCGTATCCCCATAAGAAATAGTCCTGTTAACTCACAAGGTTTCGCATTTCAATTCACAGATCCAAATGCATAAATTATGCGTCTATCAAACGCTTTTTTCAATAAGTCCATGTTTGCACAAGCTGTATGACATGCCGTGCCGTCCTCTTGAACCAGACGTCGCCTGTGTTACGACAAGTCAATTCTGGAATGAAATAGTCATGGATCATGTCTCTATAGTTATCACTATTGACTGTAATGTTATTCCTACCAGTTTTTTTCAAAACTTATGGAAAAATTATTCCACGGCCTCATAAAGCACTCCAAGCAGTTACTCTCTCGCGATGTGACGATGTTTGGGCAAACGCGTATGGTACCTCGTCACTCCAAATGCGGGAGTCGTGTTTATTGTCGTAGCCATCCAACCATTATTTCTGGTTCAAAAAAACAAAATTATCTTTGAAATTCGTAATATGTAGCAATTCGTTCTTGAGTTGACGTTCGGCCGAATTCTTGCACAAGTTTGATTTCTTAGGCCCGGAAATCAACATTCTTCTGTAAAATCTTCCATAATGTGGATGGACACAAGTTGAATTGTTGAGCAAAATGTCGAGTGGACTCACTTGGGTCTTCATCGATACTACACTCAGCAGTTGCTATGAATGCTTCATTACGCACTGTCTGACGTCTAGATGGTCGCCTATTGTGAGTGAGGGTAAACGTGTTGCTGAAACGGTTAATAGAATAAAATGTTATGATGGCCAATTAAATTGGCGGACTAAGCGATGAGTTTCTCAAAAAGAACCGTTGTTTTTTTTTTCTTTGCACTAAATCTATCGGTAATTTCGGTTGCAGTCTGACACGATCTGGTTATCGGTATCCGTGGTATTTCTCATCAACTTGGTAATATTTATTACAACTGATAATGGTAATATTTCGTAATATTTCTTTCTTTTTTACAACAGTTTCGCGATCAAATGTTTTTCACAGAGTAAAATTTCAGATAAACCGTCGCGACGATGCAATCCATAGTTGAAGAACGCAAAATCATCGTAAAAATGAGGAAATGAAAAAACCATTACGAAAAATTCATAAATTTGTCGAACAAACCACGTTGCAGTAAAGAAAAATCCAACAGCGGTTTTATACGCAAAGATATGTAGAAACATGGCTTTCTTTGTTGGAACAAGCGTATAATTTGCGGATAAGAGTAAATTTGAAATTATAAAAAAGTGGATACTACCCAAAATTTGGACAGGAAAAAAATTCGTTTTGCAAAATTAAAAAACTGAAAAAAGGTAAGAAATGATAGTTTCGGGTTCCTATTTATGTCAATGCCTATTTTTTATAGGTATTTTTTTTGGGTTGGGGGTTGAAGGCAATTTACGCCCAGAGTGTGGGACTCCTAGCAGCGCATACTATCAGACTACCCACTAAACACCCCTCCTGTCAAGAGACCCTAGCCTGGAACCGTTTGACACATTACTTCGGGCTAGGCCTCTTTTTACTTCGCCCTAGAGTGCCGTCAGCCTAGAGAAATGTCCCCCAGCGGGAGGGGGCAGGACGGAGGAGGACTGCTGGAAAGGAGACCCCTCTAGACCCCGTGCCCAAGGTTATCCATGGTACATTTTTTTGCTGTAAGTATTGCCCGAGAATAATGTGCCACACAGGACCATTTGTCCAAACTTTTCAGCATTTCTCCGACCAGATTGTCTGGAGAAAGCTCTCCCATTACCTCCCACAAGTCCTACCGCATCCTTCTACAGTTGAAGAAGGTGTGACATGCGTCGTCCCTTTCCCCGGGGCAGAAAATGCAGTCTGGGGACCGTGATTTACCAATCTTGTGCAAGTAAGACCGAAAATACCCATGCCCGCTAAGAAGCTGGGTAAGGTAATAATCAGTCTCACCGTACCTTCGATTTAGCCACGATCCCACGTCCCCTATAAGACGGGCAGTCCAGCGGCCATTAGAGTCGCCTTCCCAAGACTGTTGCCACTCGAGTATTGTGCGCTGCCTCTCCTCTCGGTTGACAGCATATCTTGAGCCCTCCACTTTTCGGTCATAAATTCTCCGTCGTTCTCTAGCAAGGAGGGCGATGGGTATCACTCCTGCGATCACCAACACCGCCGACTCAGAGACAGTGCGGTATGCAGACGCAACCCGCAAAGCTCCTCGTCTCTGTACCTGCGCCAAGCGCTTTCGATACAGCTCCCTACTGAGAGTTCCAGCCCAAACCTCAGAGCCGTACAGTAGCACTGACTGTACAGCACTCATGAGAAGTCGGCGTTTGCTCGGTGTGGGCCCACCGATGTTGCACATTAGCCGGCTTAGAGCTGAGACGCCTATCGCGGCCTTTTTCGCCGTTGCCCTGATCTGTTCCGAAAAGCTCATTTTGGAATCGATCAATAGTCCCAAATAGGTATGAACATATTTTTTAACATTCGATTCTGTAGATAAAACAGTTATAAAGGTTAATTATTCATCTTTCAAAAATAATTTTTTAAAAACAAGATTTACATAGATGAAAATTTGGGCCAATTTTTTGGCCATTTGGAACATTTGGGAAAACATTTGGAAAACATTTGGAAACATTCTATACGATTAGTAAGTCTAGTCTTAGATTAGTATTAGTAAGTCTAAGACTAATAAGAGTCTACACGACTAGTTGGCTATCATAGACAAACCTTGGACTTTAAATCCATGACAAAAAATGAAATGAAATGAAACCCATAGACTTTGTGCCACCAAAGTCTGTTCGTGCGGATAATGTGTTTTGTTGGACTAAGTACATTGAAAATGCCACAAGATGCAAAATGTCTGAACACAAAAGCCTAACTTACGAAAAATGCAGATTTACTATCTGTTTGAATAAAAGAAATTAAAACTTCATAGATTTCCAAGAGTGAGTTTTTCGATTTTTTTTTCCTGGAAAATAACGATCTTTTATTTTATGAGTAAAAACTAAGAATTCATTTTGTTGCTTTTTTCTACAGGGTGTTTTTTTTTAAGAGTTATAGAACTATAAGTTGGCAACACTTTGAATGCTATTTATGGAGTGACGGCTGTCATACGATTTGTGGTTAGTTTGTTTTCCCATTTTGTCATGAATAGGTTGACGTCTTAGCAAAGTCTGCAAATTTTCAAGATTTCTTTCGAATAAACGAGTCTATTTGAGAAACACATCGCGAACCCCAGAAAATTTGTGACCGACATATTCGTCCATTAGAACAATTACTCCAAAAAAAGCATGGATCATTCCGGTAACACATTTACTCTGAGTGAGAAGAGGCATCCATCCAGATGTCGTACAGTCCATACGGATGCATAGTAGCGTCGGTAGGTAGTAGTATGGTTTGTATGGTATGCAGTAGTATGGTATAAATGTTTAACACTTTGAATGGTGCACTTTTGGAATTTTCTATAGGAAGTTTGGCATCCCGTATCCACCGTCGTTGTTGACTGGTGGTGCAAATGATAGCAATTCGAAGAAGTTAAATCGATAACAGTGCGTTTCAACGATGTCAATAGATATTTTAGTACAATCGAATTTTTAAACATGTGTGTTACGACTTGTCCTTATGCAGAAAAGACAATCACTATTTGACTATCTTTGACTATGTTTGACAATCACTATTATCACTATTTGAAGCAATTGATTCTTGTTTGAGTCAGAATGAAATTCTTTGGAGCCATTGCCAAGTATTCTCTATCTATAACACTAGTGAGAAATGCAGGCGCACGGCATTCTATTATCAGGTGCATGCATAAGTTCTTTTCCGGTTTTACTAAGAGATGGCACCAGCGAAGCGCATGCAGTGTATTAATTTGACGCATACGCCAATTCGGTCATCTGACATTTAGTTACAAAAATACAAATGGAATCCGCCAAAACTAGCGTGTTTGTTTTATCATGTTGATCAATCATGTCGAATTCTGTTTCTGAAAAAGAGCATTTACCGCACGCATTGCTTTTCTTGTTTAACCAATAGAAAAAGGCTGTTGAAAGTCACTGTTTCTTGATGCAAACATATGGTGAACACGACCCATCAGTTAGGACATGTAACACATGAACTATTCAAAAGTGGTATTTTCAATGTGAAAGACAGTGCACAAGAAAGGAAATCATTTTGCATCGAATTGTGACCATTTTGAAAACTCGAAATATACGAGAAGACATGGCAAAGTGATTCTGAGCCGACAAGGTAACAGGGGACGACAAGGTGCTGTCGCACACGGAAAAAACCAGTGAAATACGCAAATCGCTTGGATTTGACATCTTTCTGCACTCGCCGTACATCCCAGACTTAACGTCATCTGAGTATCACCTCTTCGCATCAATTAACGCGCACTCGCAGAGCAGCACTTCAGTGATTTCGAGGCAGTTGAAAAGTAGCTCGACGAAAGTTTGCCGCAAAAGACAAGCAAAAATTACCCGAAAGATGGACGAAATGTGAAGACGCCGATTGTATTCAACAATTGTCAAACATTTTTAAGACTTTTGAATTTGGTTGATAAGAGAAGCTCACTCTTATCTTTACTCTCACTTTTGTTGCTGATTATCATTGGATACGCCCTTTAATAGGAATACGCTTGTTTTGGTTGTACAAGCCACATAATTTTTGATTCATTGTAGCCATTTACTTTCGCGGTATCCAATATGAATCGTATTTCCCGGTTAAAGTTTCCAGGCGTGAATGGATACGTGCCCATTCGATGAATTCAGCTGATTTACGCTGCCATTTTTCGTAGGTATGTATGATTAGATGAATTCGGGATCGTTCTTTGCGTTGCTGTCTTTTTTATATAAATGTCAAATGTGAGGCTTTGTTATGCTCTAATAATTCTTGAATCCAGAATGGGCGGTGCTGAATTTGCTTCCATTTCCATAGTGAAATCGATGTTTCAGTGGATTGTATTGATAGCTGTTTTGACGTCTTCGAGCTTGCCTTTTCCACAATGGCTAATACGTCATCGACATGTCTGAAGCCGATTTTCGGGATTGTTTGCTTTTCTTCGATTAACTGTTCTATATGTGTCGTAAACTGTTCTGTTAATAAATGTAACAGTGGGTTATCCATTGCTCAACCTGAAGTCGTTTTGTAAAATTGGTCGCGAAACGTCAAGTTATGTTCGCTTATGTACTTTGTCGCTAGTTTAATGTGTTAAGGCGATCGGATAAATACTTAGCTGCACTGTCCTATGGTACAACTATTGCCAGAGAAATACATAACTGTGTTCTACCTTCCTGTAGACGGCTACTGACGAAATTTCAGCCGGACCGAACTTGTCGTTTTGTTTTGAGAGCGTGCTAAAGCAAGCGCGTCCATTGACTTAAAAAGGAGCAATATCGGTCACTGATTCGATTCTTGTTTTTGGAAGGAAAATCACGCAGTAAAATCAAAGAGCGTACAGTGATGTGGGGACGCTTTTCCTTCGATGGCGACCGTCGAAAATTGGTTCAACGAATTTCAGCGCGGTTATACGTCACTTTTTGATGAGTCACTCCGAAGAGACCAAGCATGGACGGTAACGTGACGAAAATCGACGATCTCGTTTCGGCGGACCGCCGTAGGCATGCGAGATAGCTGAGATAGTCGGCATCGGAAAATACCGCCTGGCGCATATCCTATATGAAATTTTGGGTATAAGAAAGTTGTCGGCAAGATGGTTTCCGCGTTTGCTCAAGCGCAATCGTGTGATAACTTCAGAGGTGTGTTTGGCGCTGTTTAAGTGCAATCCGAAGGAGTTTACCCGGCGAACCTGCTCTGAAGAAGGCGAAGACTGTCTCATCGCCAGGAATGATAATGGCCACCGTTTTCTGGGATTCGCAAGGCTTAATATACATAGACTACCTGGCGAAGGGGCAAACGGTCACAGGGCAGAACTATATCGAATTATTTGGCCGATTCGACGCCGAATTAACAACAAATGTATTCTCCGAATAAAATAGTGCTCTTCCACCACGGCAATGTACCGGCTGACACCTCCGCACTCGCCACAGCTAAATTGATCAAATCGGGTACGAACTGCTGCCCCATCCATCATATTCTAGATTTGGCCCCATGTTACTTATTTTTGTTTCCAAATTTGAAAAAGTCACTCGCCGGGCAGAAATTGCACTCGCCACTTTGGTGGCTTACTTTGCAGACCTCGACAAAACCTTTTTATTCAGACAGGCCAAAGAAGTTAGAGCATCGCTTGGTCAAGTGTATCGAACAAAATTGAGATTATATTAAAAAATAAATTGCATTTTTTCCAAAAAAATTTTTTTATTTATAGGCTAAGTACCACCCTCGTACTGTCTGTTTGTTTTTTGAGCCGTTCCGGTGGTGAACAGAATTTTTTCAACCAAAATGCGCATATGCATTAATAATAAAAAAAATTGTGGCAAGAAAAAATTGTTTGTTTTACAAAAATTGGATAGTAACTACCAACAACGGAGAAATTGAACAGAAGATAGGCTTAAATATGTTGAAAGACGATATCGTCATAGGTGACAGACGGTTTTTATAAACAGGATGATGTATTAAGGAGAGTTAAGTACATATTAGAAAAGTACACAAAGTATTAGTGAAGTAATAATGTTAATCTTCGGTAACGACTTTTTCAATTTCTGTAAATCTATATCATCAACAGACTGAAAATAATGTAAAAGTTGTGGTAAATGTTTAAAATGGACTGGCGTCACTTATACTGACATGGAAAAGTTTCTGGGATTAACGATCATTAAGCGACAAACACGGAAGTAAAACTGGAGGAAATAATTGTCAACCGATCCACTACTTGTCAAAGATTATATCAAACAAAACGCTTCGAACAAGTATTGACGTTTCTCCATTTTAACGAAAATTTGCAAACCCCAGTTCGTAGCAACAGACGTCAAAACTGATACCCCTTTTGGTACCAGTTTACCAAAATTTCAATCGATTTATACACCCAGACAACAATTGTCCCTTGATTAGGCAATGATTCCTTAGAAAGAGCGTGTAAAATTCAAAACGTTTAATCGCCGAAAACTTACAAAGTTTGGAATTTTAGTCAGCATGGTAAGCGAAAGTGAAACTGGCTATACATGTAACCTTAAGATTTATACAGGTGAGGGGTAAAAGTTACAGGAATCCTATCACTTTTGCAGCCTTATATTGGTTCATTGTATCACATTTATCATGAAAATTACTACAAAGGTCTGTCTGCGGCTGAAACGGCTGATTGTTGCAAAATAAAATAAGAATTTGTAGGCCAATAAGGGAAAAATCGCGGTTTACCATAACAACTAAAGGAAAAACCGAAAAATCTACAGAACGGATAAATAACATTCTTACCGAAGGAAGATGTCATTACTCTTATTTGGAACGACGAAAGGCTTGTTCGAATGGTGTCAACTATTCAAGACGCCTCCATGACATCAGTCCTATTTCAAAATATTGCGAAAACCCCGAAAATGGTATCATAAAGCGCGTTTCCACCCGATTGATTGCGGATCATTAAATGTGTTGAAAATGTTTTATACCTTCATAATAAAATAAGGTATAAAAAATGTTTGTAAGAAGTAGCTGGAGAATGGGTAAATGACCATTTTGCTGAATGTAGTCACCTAACCGATTCATCCTTCTCTGCTACTTAAAAAGTCTCTCAGCAAGATCCTCCACGTCGACTAAGCGGTAAGTGAACATATAGTGAACATATCATAGAGAAATAATTCCGAAAGGAGCAAAAGCAAGATCCTACAGGAGGCGCATAGTCTGCTGGTCGAAAGGATCATGCATTGAAACTAGGTTCATTTATAATCAGTGTCACTTTCTCCTCCAACCAGGTGCTTGCTTCACAGCCTACCATCCTCTTAAAAAATATTAGAATATGTACTTTAATAACATTCTACTCTGGGCACAAAACAGTAAGCCTTTTTATATATATATATATATATATGTATATATTAAATATTTTATTTTTCTAGGTTGGTATGACAGTCAGTGACATTTGTGTCAAATGTCACATCAAAATAATGATCAGTGCTTAGTATAGTACAAAAAGTGCATTCGGCGATTTTTACAATGAGTGAAACTATTCAACAAAGAAGTGCCATTAAATTTTGTGTGCGGGATCAAATTTCGGGTGCCGAAACGTTTAGAATGTTGCAAAAGGCCTTTGGTGATAATTTTATGTCGCCAGTAATCGTTTTTGACTGGTGCGAATTGTTCTAAAAGGGTCGGGAACGCGTTGACGACAAACCACGTCCAGGACGGCCATCAACATCAAATGCAGATCAACACGTCAATAAAATCATGGGATTGGTGCTCGAGAATCGACGATTCACAGTCGAAGGCCTTACTGACATCGTTAGAATATCGGAAGGATCAGTGAAAGCCATTTTAAAAGATCATTACCACCTAAAAAATGTGAAAGCACGATTGGTTCCAAAATCACTCAGTTTTCACTCGA
Organism: Stratiomys singularior; assembly: GCA_954870665.1. Taxonomy (NCBI): domain Eukaryota; kingdom Metazoa; phylum Arthropoda; class Insecta; order Diptera; family Stratiomyidae; genus Stratiomys; species Stratiomys singularior. Next base: position 53,993,809 of record OX940880.1, on the reverse strand, counting down.
AACAACCACCGTTTTCGCTTGCTTTAGCTTCGTGTGACTTCCGGCTGTTCAGCAAACTCAAACGACCGCTCCGACGTTTTGAGTCAATTGAAGACATCAAACGTGAATCGCTACGCGCATTGAAGGCTATTCCGGAAATTGACTTTAACAACTGTTTCGAGGATTGAAAAAAACGTTGGTACAAGTGTATTGCGGCCGGGGTAGGATTACTTTGATGGAGACGAAAAAGATTTGGAACAATAAATAAAGAATTATAAAATTATGAACAAAGTCTTCCTATTTTCTTCCCACAGTTGTATGTGCAAAGTTCCTAATAAATATATAATGTAAGAAAAAAAGTTTCTAATAAATATATTAGGTGTACAAATATGAAATGCGGATTTTACTAACAGATGGCATAACCATTACATATGGTTTGTGTCGGGGATAACTAATATGGCATTTTGGAGGGTGAGCATCTGTCAAAAATTTCCAGTTTGTCATATGTTTTGATTGTACAAACAACATAGTTTTCTTTCGCTTCAAAAATGTCGCGTTACGTGCTAGAAAAAGAGGTTTTGCGGGGAAGTCTAATAACCTTCTTTCATTTGAAGAAAACGGCAGCGGAAACTTATCGATTGTTAGTGCAAGCATATGGTGAACATGCCCCAAGCCAAGACACTTGTGAACGATGGCTTAAAAGATTTAAACGTGGCGATTCCGATGTCAGCAACGAAAACCATGGAAAACCACCAAAAAAATTCGAAGATACAGATTTGCAAGCATTATTGGATGAAGACAACACACAAACTGAAAAACAATTGGCAAAAGCGTTTGAAGTTACTCAGGCAGCCATTTCACAACGTTTACAAGCTATGAGAAAGATCCAAAAAGCTGGAAAATGGGTGCCGTATCAACTGAAAGAAAGAGACATCGAAAGGCAAAAAACCATTTGTGAAATTTTGCTTGCCAGACAGAAAAGAAAAGGTTTTTCTGCATCGGATTGTTACTGGCGATGAAAAGTGAATTTATTTCGACAATCCCAAGCAGAAAAAATCATGGGTAGACCCAGGCCAGTCATCAACATCACAACCAGTCCGAAATATTCATGGACAGAAGTGTTTGCTGGGATAGTAAGGGGCCTTTGTATTACGAACTGCTGAAACCTAGTGAGACTATTACTGGCGAACGTTACCGACATCATCTGATCAAATTGAACTGCGCCCTTAAGGAAAAACGACCAGAATTTCACCAAAGACATGATAAAGTCATTTTTCAACATGACAATGCTCGGCCGCATGTTGCAATACCTGTCCAGAACTACTTGGGAAACATTAATTGGGAAGTTCTGCCCCATCCGCCGTATTCACCAGACATGGCTCCTTCTGACTACTACTTGTTTCGATCGATGCAGCACGGACTTTCGGAACAGCACTTCCATTCTTACTAAGAAGTAAAAAATTGGCTTGATGAGTGGTTAGCCTCCAAAAATGAGAAGTGATACTGGGATGGAATCCATCAATTGACAGAAAGATGAGAAAAAGTCGAAGCTAACGATGGCCAATACTTTGATTATTGAATTCATTCGTTCTGTTATTCAAATGAATGCATATTTCAAGCGGAAGAAATCCGCATTTCATATTTATACACCTATTATTATCAGTGGTATAGTGGGGCTGGAACGCGCCGAAACGACGTTCCGGCACTTTTTGTTGAAGCCGGAACGCGTTTCTACATTATTTTTAAGTTTTTTTATAGGATTAGCTCAGCTTTTCGTATTTTATTTACAATTTCATACAAACTTCTCAGAAGAGAAAGAAAACATTGAAATATAATATTTATTTTTCAGAAGTTTTTGGTAGATCAATTTTTCCATTTTCACTTACAACTTATAAGTGATTTATACCCTTGCTAAGCTAACTCAGCGAAGACTCATGGGTGCGGAAGTTCTGATCAAATGTTTCGAGTACCTCGATAGTGAATTTGATATTTATAAAGAATTGTGGAAAGAGCTCAAGCTGGTTTCGAACACGCGTCCCTGCCGCTTCTCATCAGGTGCCAACTCACAGGCTGGGACGCGTCGATTGGCACTACCAGCTTAGGTGGATGTCGACTGGTTATTTACTAGTTATTAATATTGCTCTACAGCTTTGAACTTTATATTAAATATATTAATATAAAATATATGAATATTAAATTCACTATCGAGGTACTCGAAACATTTGATCAGAACTTCCGCACCCATGAGTCTTCGCTGAGTTAGCTTAGCAAGGGTATAAATCACTTATAAGTTGTAAGTGAAAATGGAAAAATTGATCTACCAAAAACTTCTGAAATTGATAAAGCCAGACCAAAGGCAATTTGGAATATAGGAAAAAGTTCAAAGCTGTAGAGCAATATTAATAACTAGTAAATAACCAGTCGACATCCACCTAAGCTGGTAGTGCCAATCGACGCGTCCCAGCCTGTGAGTTCGCACCTGATAAGAAGCGGCAGGGACGCGTGTTCGAAACCAGCTTGAGCTCTTTCCACAATTCTTTATAAATAATAATATTTATGTCTGTCCACATCCTGCACATATGCAAAGCAAAAATACAAATACATATATTGAGCATTTCTATGGTTTAACAAGACAAACCTATATCATTGCAATTTATGGCTTTTTTTCAACTGACAGCCACTTGACTATACCCAGAGGAGGTCAATGTAGAATGGCCAATGCGCAGATAAAATACTCCATACCATAGAACGAGTTGGGGATATATCAAATTATTTCGATGAATAGTAAACTGACTAGGCTTAGAGCTCCTGGGATATACAATATAATCCAAATATGGGATGCATATTTTTGAGGATTCGCAATTTGCTACAGAGAATGACACTTTTACACACGTGTTTAAATTCTTCTGATTCTTAGAAAAATTCTCACGGCCACACATCTCGACGAAGAGAAGCTAACAAATAAATGCTTGGTTAGTGTTTAGTTCTAATCTAATAACCACGCTGTTTGGATCATTTAATAATTCACAGTGTTTTCTGCGGAATGAACTTGTAACTTTGAAAACAATCAATTAATACTCGTATTTTGTTTATAAAACTTGTTAGTGTTTATAAAATTATCATTTAAACTATAATGTTTAATAACTCTTTGTAATAACTACACACAAATATTAGTTTGTGTTTTCGTATAAATATTATTTATAGTTTACGAAGTTTTTAAACATAAAATAAAATATAAAAGCATACGAAAATGAGTGAAAAACGGAAGCAAAATACACTGCAACACTTCTTTCTTAAAAAAGCTTAAGCTAATCAGATATGTGTAAATAACGATAAAAATCAGATATGTGTAAATAACGATAAAAATCAGATATGTGTAAATAACGGTAACAATCAGATATTTGCTACTGAGCAAAATAGTGACGAGTTATAATATGAAAGAAATCATTCAAGTGTAATTAATGCAGTATGTTCATACTCTTGGCCAACTATATGGACTGCAGATATGTGGGAAGAAAAAAAGAAAAAATATCCGTGGATTATTTGTGAATCTGGAAAAATCTTTCTGTTTTTAAATCTCAAGGTACCAGTATGTCTAAGGAATGGAGTTCAATTTCAATATCTTCGAACGGCAATAATAGATCTGCTCAGTTAAACTCTCTTCGAAAAAAAATATTTGAACATGAAAAATCACTTTCCCACATTAATGCTGAAAAAATTTTACAAAATGCAAGTGAACAAAAAATTGAAAAAATTGTGGATATTTTAAACGATTCAGAAATTGAAATAACCGCCAAAGCATTTAGAACCGCATATTATATTGCCAAAAATAATAAGCCGTATTCCGACTATTTTAATTTGTTGCAATTGCAGGAATTAAATGGTACTAAGCAACTCCACTGCCTACGTTCGCGTTTTAGTGCAACAAATATTATCGACGAAATCGGAGAAGAAATGAAACTTAAAATATGTCAAAAAGTAATCGAAATAAATGAGAAAATATCAGTGCAGATCGATGAATCTACCACACTTAGTCGAAAATCGACATTAATTGTATACATTAAGTGTGAAACAGACGCAACAAAAGATCCCCATTTTTTATTTTTAGATTTGAATGAATCGCCGGATCAAAAAGCAGGAACAATAACAGAACATTTGTTGAGTTGTCTTCGATTCTATAAATTTGACCACAATTATTTACTACGAAATTTTGTAGCATTTACAAGCGATGGTGCAAGCGTTATGCTCGGAAAAAAATCAGGAGTTAGTCAGCGATTTTTGGAAATGTTTCCCAATATTATAATATGGCACTGTTTAAATCATCGTCTGGGATTATCTTTTGGAGATTCGATAAATGAAGTGCAAGGAATCGATCATTTTCAGATTTTTATGGATAAGTTGTACTCGTTATACAGTAAATCGCCAAAAAATCGACGAGAATTAGAAACATGTGCCGCGGAACTGGGACAATAATTAAAAAAGATCGGCCGTGTATTAGACACACGGTGGGCTGCAAGTTCATATAAAACAATATCATCTGTTTGGGAAAATTATACATCTTTATGTCGCCATTTTGAGTTGGCGAGTATGGACAAGACCCGTTCTAAAATTGATCAATGTATGTATAGTGGACTGCATAGAAGAATTTCTTCCGTGCAATTTTTAATGAATTTAGCACTAATGCACGATCTTTTATTTGAATTATCGCTTCTATCAATTGCTCTTCAAAAAAGAGATATGACTATTACTCGAGCTGATAGATTAAGGGGTTACACCACAGTAGAAATTTCAAAAAATCGATTTTTTTTATTGGCTTAAAAAATCCTTTGAACCCTCTAGAATAAGAGACAAACGGTTTTATATCTGCCAGAAATCGTTTTCATTGAAATTTCGAGCTCTTTCTCGACCCCTCCCGACTGCACTGAAACGACTACCTGCGGTAAATACGACACCTGCTCGTCGGGTACAGCATTATGTCTTACCATTCGATTTCTAACTTCTCTAATACACTAATAGATGTCGTTAGAAACATTTTCTAGCATTTTGAACATATAAGACGTAGTGCAGCGTCCTTTGATGTTGAGAGAAGACGTAAATTTTGCGTGGAATTTATTCGAAATCGCGATTTTTTTTGCAGTGCTAATTTTTCACACGTTATCTGTAGCCTTGACATTTATGTGAGTAACAATGAGTGAAAAGAAAGTGTATGTAAGCAATAAAGGCTCAAAAATATCGTATCAGACGCCACGATGGAACAACGTGACGAAACGACGACCGTTGAACAGATATGAAGCGGAGGAAGATTCGGCCGGGGTCAGCACTTCGGCAAAGAAAGTGAAAGTGAATACTGACGATATCGATATACAAACTGAATTTGGTTACCGAATTATAAACTTTTTTGCCGTTTTCTCTACCATTTCGGAATATGTTAAGTGCAAAACGTGCAACTCTGATATACGATTCATCGAATCAGATACGCGGGGTTTAGGCTTCAAAATATCCGTATGTTGCCCGAATTGTCCAAAAGTTGAAATCCCGAGTTGTCCATTCATACGAAATGGATATGAAATTAACCGTAGGATTGTACTAACAATGCGACTATTAGGAGTGGGGCTAGCTGAAATAATGAAATTCTGCGCATTCATGGAATTGCCACGGCCTATATTTCAAAGTTGTTACGATCGTGCAGTAAATATGATTTGGCTCGCAACGAAATCCATGCGAGACTATAGTATGAAAAAGGCAGCAGAAGATGAGAAGAAGGAAAATGAAGAAAATGGATTGCATACAGGAATAACTGTATCTGGAGATGGTTCCTGGAGAAAACGAGGATTTTCGTCTCTTTTCGGAATCACATCATTGATCGGATGGTTTACAGGGAGAATTGTTGACATTGAAGTGAAATCAAAATACTGTAAAGTTTGCGAGCACTGGAAAAATAAATTAGACATTGCTGAGTATGAAGAATGGCTCGAAACTCATACCGATCAATGTCAGTCAAACCATGAAGGCTCATTGGGTAAAATGGAGGTAGATGCTGTCATCGAGATGTTTCAACGTTCCGAAGCTTTACACGGACTTAAATACGCAAATTATATAGGTGATGGTGACAGTCAAACTTTCAAGGGGATATTGGATGCAAAACCGTATCAAAATTTTGATGTGTCAAAAAAAGAATGTATTGACCATGTACAAAAACGAATGGACACTCGGTTGAGAAATTTGAGAAAAAAAAAACAAAAAATCTTGGAGGAAAATTAACCATGAAATTAATTGATCAATTAACAATTTATTATGACTTGGCCATTCGACGGAACTCAAACTCGTTGAAAAATATGAGAAATGAAATCTGGGCGACATTATTTCATAAAATGTCAACTGAGGAAAAGCCACAGCACGAAAAATGCTCAGAGTCTTGGTGCGAATGGAAGAAGGCGCAAGCAACGGGTTCCTTACACTCCTTTCATCATAAGCCGGAACTATCGAACGAAGTTTTTGAAGCCATCAAACCAATCTACGAGGATTTAAGCCGTGACGAGTTGCTGAATCGTTGCTTGGGAAGTTATACGCAGAACTGCAACGAAAGTTTTAATTCTACAGTCTGGCACTTGGCTCTTAAAAATTATTCAAGTGGAAAGAAAATATTACAAATAGCAAGTGACATTGCTGTTTGTAATTTTAATGATGAACTGATAAACATTTTAAGAATAATGAAAGTGATGCACATGAAAATTGGACCACAATCCTACAACTTAGAGGCGGACGCTGTTCGAATAAACCGCGCGGAGCGCTCTTTGACCGTCGCAGCGAAAGAGGCTCGCTCCAGGATAAAAGCGTCCAGGAAAGAAAACGAGGAGGAGTTTAGCAACCTGGAAGGTCAGCTTTACGGTGCTGGAATAGCAGAGTAAAGATAAAAAAAATTTTATAATCAATTTTTTTATTTTATCATCTTCGAAACACGAGTCAAAACTTTAAACGCGTTTTTCTTGAAACACGTTTTTTCAAATCGGCACGCAGCATAACTCAAACAATTTTCAATTTTTTCACTCCAAATTAATATCACATCTTTAAAGCAACATTCCGCATAGAAATACGTAGCCGATTTTCGATAAGTTAATATTTCGATTTTTCAGGTACAAATAAGTGCCCGTTTTTTGGTAGTAAAATGAACTTTTTTTTTCAAATGCTCGCCAATTTAACAAAAATGAATATTTTCAAAATCCCTTAGGTATTTCTATAGCTATACTAATGTAGTGTAATGTTTATTTTGTTCCAGATTAATTTTTGGTGCACTTCTACTGCGTGCCGCGGAGCCCCTCCAACAAAAACCGTTCCGCAGAAACGGCTGTTGGGCAACCATTTTGTAATATTTTTTAATAAACAAAATTTTTTTTAAACTTCAAAACATGCTTAACAACATACTCAAAAAGAATTACTCTTTTACTTTTCCTTCCACTTAAAAGAAAATCGCAAAAAAACGTTAAATTTTCGCTCTCTACTGTGGTGTAACCCCTTAATTCGTCAAACTATCAGATTTATAGAGAGTTTGAAAACTAGAAAAGGGGATGAAACGTTGATAGCAAAAGCAGCAGTGAGTGAAAAAAACTTTCAAAGGAATCAAATTGACAGATAATTTTAAAATAAATATTATAAATCCTGGCCAGTTATTAACTAGTATCGTTAAAAACATGAATGAACGATTACTGTCGACAACAATTTCATCAAAGGAACCACTAACACGAAAAAGTCAATGTTCAAGTATTGTCTCTGAATTTTGAGTATTGGAAGTTGCTGATTGGCCAGCTGATATACCACCAGACTTTGGGAAAATAGAAATTGAGTCATGATGTAAGCGATTTCAATTGTCGTTTATAAAAACATTCTGTGCGTTCAGAGAATTCATTGATAATAGTGGACGACAAATTCCATCTGATTTAAAACAATTAATAAAGTGTTCTAAAGCAATAGCCTGTAGTTCTGCTGAGTGTGAAAGAGGTTTTAGTAGCATGAATCTAATAATAACGGATATTCGATCAAGATTGTTAATACAACACGTGAATAATTTAATGTTCATAAAACTCCACCGTCCGCCCATCCATATTTGGAAACCAAAAAGTTACGTTTTAAAATGGTTAAGAAACCACCGGTCATCCATAGATACACAGACGCGTGTATGCAAACTTCCAGAAGTCGAAGAAGATTACGTCTGGAAACGTTTATAAGAAAATAAAAAAATTGTGAGTTATTTTACAAATTAAAGTGAGATTTTTAATATACATGTAAGTTTAAGTCTTTTTTTTAGTATCAATAATGTACATATTTCATTTGAGGCCTTATTAGATTTAGTTTATTATAAAATGTTTTTGGTCATTTTATCAAAAAAAAAGAAGTATACTGCGGTTTTGCATATATCAATGTGTGTATCAACTTTAGCGTTCCGGCATTATGTAATAAAAATGTTATGGGCATTTTCAATTTTTCCAAAAAAATAGCTGGAAACCCGCGTTAGTTCTTATAAAAACACCCAGTCAACAATGTGTTAACATAGCCGGCAAAGATCACAGTCAGCGACTCTCACGCATCATCCAGTCACCAGCGAATGCATTCTCTCTCATTCGCGGAAAATGCAATTCTTTTGAAAAGGAGCAATACAAGTCCATAAGCATCGCAAGCGCAGGCGCTTCTTATCCAGGATCATTATCAAACGCGATTAGCAAAATAATCCATGAGAAATTTTTGGAAATTGTAAATTTTAGACGTTTGAATTAAATTTCATATATTTTTGTCATTCCTAACAACCGAACTTTAACTTCTATCCGGATAAAGATACTTTTTTAGAAAAGATTCAGGAAAATAAACAAAAGATTTCAAACCAGTTCGCATGTTGTGTGTGTGTGTGTGGCTGAGGTAACTCTGACATGGGACCTGAAATGAATTGGTGAATGCAATGGAAGGAAAAGAGGAAAGAAGAAGTCAACAAAAGGTAACAAATAAAAATCAACCGATTATTTTTTCATAAATTAAATTCTATTTACTATAAGTTTGTATCTTGTGTGTGAATACGGATTTTCATTTCATTTTATATATTTATATGTATATATATATATAGATCTATCTCTTATTCATCTTAATTCAAGTTACCAGCATAATTTTTACACAATTTCAATACTTTCATAATGTTCCTTAATACATGAAATATATATTTAATATATAGATTTGCCCTATGTGTCTATTATGATCATAATTTACCATATTGGATTACATATGAAGTGAAAAGGAAGGGAACAAAATTATTCTTTTCAACGTTGAATCAAACATTTCAATTATTAATTCATTCAACTTCATTTCAACGAGGCTTATTAGTAAATTGCTTGCAATTGGTATTATCCTTAGTCGCTGCAACCGTGATTTCAACCAAAAATTTGTTAAATTGTGTTTGATTGTTTCGTTGCAATCCTAACAAAACGTCCATTTTACATTGACTCGAATTCATTGAGCAAGATTTTGAATTTGTTTTTCTTTTGATATTTTGTAGATACTCAAAGCTACGGTGCCGGAAAAATATTTACACGATTCGTGATGTAGTGGATAAAAGAATTTTCCGAGATGTTTGTTGCTAGTAAGATGCATCGATTTCAATTGAAACTTTTAACGTGCAACACGTGTTTTGTGTTTATCATAACAATAAATATCCTGGCAAAGATACTTTCGTTAATTAGCATTACGTCTAGTATGTTTTGAATGGTCGATTGTTAAATAACTTTAAGTACATTATTTTGTTACTTTTAACGCTATAAGTTTGAAAACTTCATTTCCAAATATACAGAAAAAAAAATTCATGTCGTGATAATTCACTACTTAACATTATTTAGATATTCTCCATTACATTTACTTCCTTCAAGTCGGCAACGGACGTCTCTCTACACTCTATTTATTTGCGCTTTCTTGATTTTATCGTGATTTACTTTTTATTTTTTGTTAGTAACGATTCGTCATACAAAAATTTTTTTTTGTTTTTAAATTTTATGATTTTGTTTTGTTTTTTTTTTCCTTTTTAAAGTATTTATCACAGATTAGAAATGCTCTTACATAAGCCTGTATCTTTAATGGTTCATCGTTGCTTATGTAATAACCATACTAAGTACAATTATTAGTGTTTTTTTTTTAACGTGATAGTTTTCCTGTAGTGCATCGATAAAGAACTCGCAAAAGGTCAATGTAAATTGTAAATATTGCACCGTTTCTTTTTACAACATTGATATTACCATACAAATAAAGATAAGTCGAATCGAATTAGTACAAGAGGTTGAGTACTTGCAACAAGTTCATTTACAACACTAAAACATTCAACCGATAAATTTTCTACGTAAATTAAAGGAAATTCGTTTACCATTGAATAATTTAATTAAAAAAAAAAACAGGACTGTAAACATGTATCTCCACATTGTTGTGGCACACTCGTTGCACATTTCCCAGTGGTTTGGTTTATTTACGAAGGAATAAGTGGATGCTTCACACCATTTGCAAAAAGGATCAAAAAATAAAAACAAGCATAGAGTCATGCGAAACTTCTAAAAAATATATTGCTGAGCCTTAAAATGAATTCATCGTCACTCAATCATAGGGAACAAAGATATAAATTTGACTACCACCCACACGAAATCATCAAAAAAAAAAAAATAATAAAATTAATAAAGATACGAAATTTGCATCTTATTGAAATTTCCCGATAAATCATTCTGGCATACGCGACGATTTCAATCTAACGCATAAATTCTCCGACAAATCAAATTGAATTCGATAAAATCTGTTTGATATTTTCGTCCAGACACGGTCCTTTAGTCTAAATCAAAGTGTGTCGCGTGGAATCGAAATTTCGTTTTTTGTTTTTTTAATTAAAGCAGATATTTATTTTTATTACTCTTTCACTTTCAAAAACTTAAAAAAAGAAAGAAAAAACTATTCAATTATAATTCTAAATTTTATACAAAGATACGATGATAACTGTTTGCCTATACATTCATCTTATTTACACAAACAAATAAACGAACAAAAAAAAATATTGTTAAGTTGCTTAAAAATTCATATCTTTATCTTATTTATGTTCTTCACTTCTTTTTTTTTCCTTTCTTTACACTTCTTTCGTATACATTTTGTATGGGTCTACATTAATCATTTACGTCTGCTAGAATTATTATATTCGCGTGTTGAAATGTTGAAATTCACAACAGACCAACAGTTAGTATGTTTGTATTTGTTACACGATACATGGATTTTGCAACATGATGATGTATCGAAATTGATGTTTGAATAATTTCTGATATTTTCATTTCACATCGCAAGTGGTTTGCTGGCTTGCATGTTGCAGATGAGGTTGATTTTGTCAGCATTTGTACATGTAACCTGGAAGAGATAAAGTGAAAAAGTTAGGCACGTATGTAACTAGGATTTAATGCGTAAATCTTATTAAAATTAGGTTTTTTAGATTAAAATTTCTTTTTGTTCAACCATTTGAGCAATTCTTAAGAATTATAAAAAAAAATACAGAAGACAAGAAACGAAAGCGAATATTTTTATTTTAGAAATTAAAATTATATTGAGTTTGATACTCATTAATTTTTAAAAATAATGTTTTTAAGATAATGGCCATTAGCCGAAAAATCAAAACCAAAAAATAAACCAGTGTTACCGGTGTCAAAGAGTTGGTCATGCGGCTGCCAACTACGCCATGCAATATCGATGCGTGTTTTTGGAGTAGGGAGATGAAGGCTATTTACGCCCTGTGTGTCGACTCCCAAGGGAGCTACTGGACTACCGACTAAATACCTCCCCTGTCAACCGGAGCGCCTAGCCTGGAACTATTTGACACATTACTTCGGGCTAGGCCTCCCAATCTTACGCCTTTTGGCGCCTTCGGGTTACAGGGATTCCTTCTCTAGCGGGCAGGGAAAGAGGAGGAGGATTGTTAGAGAAGGAAACCCTCCACTCTCGACGCCTCCAGCCAATCAAGTCAGTCTTTTTCCGTGACTAGAATTGCCTGAGCGTAATGTGCCACTTGATTCCATTTGTCAACTGATTTTTGTCGCGATAATAATACCAACTTCTCTCAGGAACGCCCTCTGTCGTCAAACACGGGTACTTATTGAATCGCCCTCGTATATATAAATAATGAAAATATATATAACGTTTAATGATACATGAAACAGTTTAATCATAGGCTTTGATTAGAAAAAGCATTTTTTTTATTAGGTGTATAAGTATGAAACGCGAATTTTACTAACAGATGGCATGACCATTACATATAGTTTGTGTCGGGGATAACTAATATGGCATTTTGGAGCGTAAACATCTGTCAACAAATTCCAGCATGTCATAGGTTTTGATTGTACAAACAACATAGTTTTTTTCGCTTCAAAAATGTCGAATTACGTGCCAGAAAAAGAGGTTTTGCGGGGAAGTCTAATAACCTTCTTTCATTTGAAGAAAACGGCAGCAGAAACTTATCGATTGTTAGTGGAAGCATATGGTGAACATGCCCTAAGCCAAGACACTTGTGAACGATGGCTTAAAAGATTTAAACGTGGCGATTCCGATGTCAGCAGCAAAGACCGTGGAACACCACCAAAAAAATTCGAAGATACAGATTTGCAAGCATTATTGGATGAAGACAACACACAAACTGAAAAAAAATTAGCAGAAGCGTTGGAAGTTACTCAGGCAGCCATTTCACAACGTTTAAAAGCCATGGGAAAGACCCAAAAAGGCTGGAAAATGGATGCCGTAACAATTGCAAGAAAGAGTCATCGAAAGGCGAAAAACCATTTGTGAAATTTTACTTGAAAAGAAAAGAAAAGGTTTTTTGCATCGGATTGTTACTGGCGATGGAAAGTGGATTTATTTCGACAACCCCAAACGGAAAAAATTATGGGTATACCCAGGCCAGCCATCAACATCACAACCAGTCCGAAATATTCATGGAAAGAAGACTTTGCTGTGTATTTGGTGGGATAGTAAAGGACCTTTGTGTTACGAACCGCTGAAACCTGGTGAGACTATTACTGGCGAACGTTACCAACAACAACTGATCAAATGACTGAACCGCGCACTTAAGGAAAAACGACCAGAATTTCACCAAAGACATGATAAAGTCATTTTTCAACATGACAATGCTCGGCCGCATGTTGCAATACCTGTCCAGGACTACTTGGGAAACAATAATTTAGAAGTTGTGCCCTACCCGCCGTATTCACCAGACTTGGCTGCTTCTGACCACTACTTGTTTCGATCGATGCAGCACGGACTTCCGGAACAGCACTTCCATTCTTACGAAGAAGTTAAAAATTGGCTTGATGAGTGGTTAGCCTGAAAAAATGAGAAGTAGTACTGGGACGGAATCCATCAATTGACAGAAAGATGGGAAAAAGTCGTAGCTAACGATGGCCAAAGTTTCCGAAGTAACGCGTTCCATCGTTTTTTTAGAACGTAATGTATCATTCTGGGAAACTAACTTTCCAAAATAACGTTACTTAAGTAACGTCTCATCTCTAATCGAGGTTGCTCGCGATATCAAGATGCAAAAGTGAAATTTATTCCAAAGAAAACTCATGTACAGCACAGCATCATCAGTGGAAACCATGAGCTGCTCCCCAAAATATACCAGCAACTTAATCCTTTATTGGAGATTTTGTTTTTCAGCGTTCAAATCTTTCAAATGTCTCAAAATAACTTGTCATCCAGTCAGATTGCCATGGATGAGCTTCGTCTCATCTCAACGTCAACGATCAACGTCAACTCCATTGTTACTCTACATTGACGTGACTTTCTCCTTGAATTCATTGCTAAGCAAAAGCCAGCCATCATGCTTCTCACTGCAGCCCACCTTAACTCACGGGACAGCATGACATTCAAGGAGTTTGAATTCTTAAGAAACGATAGGCTAAACGGTAATGGGGGAGTTGGCACCCGGATATTCGTTAGAAGACCCTTTCGCTTCCAAAATATTGAAAAAATCGGATTCAAAAACTTTGAATTTCTAGAAATTTCCGTTATCGAAATTTCACTATTGGGTAGGGATAACCTCTTTGTTATCTCTGCCTGTGCAACTGATCGAAATGTTCCCAAGTTCAAGGAGGAGCTTAATGCCTTGTTTGAAATACTTGACTTGAACTGGCTACATAACTATTATACTCTTGCCGGTGACCTTAACACCCGGTATACATCATGGCTGAACGTCAACAATAATCCAAGAGGTGTATCCCTGAAATCGTGGATAACACACAGCCAAATTGAATACAGGTGCAATCTATAGTGGTCGGAACTCCCAAAATACCCTAAGACTAATTCATATTTGGATCTTTGTTATGCTGGAGCTGGACTTGAATTCAACTTTAATAGTCCTGAACTGAAACTACAGGTGCTTTCTAATGGTAGCGACCATAACGCAATCGTAATGGAAACCAATCATCACAGAGATTATGTCTTCCTCATTCCAGTACAACATGAAAATCATCGGTTGAATTCCAAAAAAAAGGATTGGGGAGAGTTTCAAAAAATTTTGAACCAAGATTACCAAGAGCAATGCCCTCCTTTTGATGATGGCAACGCTTCTTCAATCGTTTTTAATGACAGAAATCTAACCAATAATGAGATAAATCTCTATTTGTCGAAGTTAGAGAAGCTGACATTGGTAACGATTGAGAAAGAATGCCAAAGAGTCAACATCGAAACAATTGATTGATTGATTCGCTATCGGGGATGGTGCACGTCAACCCTTACAGGTTTACTGTGCCACCGCTTGCGGTACGCCTAGAGCGCCTTGAGCAAATCGATCTTTCTGAGAAAGTCAATGATGAGCAGCATTAGGCGTCCCACTTCCTCCTTGATAGGGACTGTCAAGGAGGAAGTGCTTCCTAAACTGTCAGGGACTGTCAAGGATGAAGTGCTTCCTAAACTGCCTCTTCTCCTGCGGGACAGTGCGTCGCAGTGTGCCAGCAGATGCACTGGTGTCTCCTCCACAAGATTACAAAATCTGCACTCATTATTCGCTGCCAAGCCTATCCTTTTGAGATGCTCTCCGAGTGTGCAGTGCCCCGTAAAGATTCCAGTCATGACCCTTAGCTTTCTTTTATTCATTTCGATGCACACTCGAAACTTCTTCTCGTCATAAGCGTCGAGCCTATTACATTCTCTATCCTCAGTTTCTTTTAGGGCCCTGTGACGGAAATTCATTTAAATTGCGCTGAAGGGTTGAGGACCGATGAATGCTGTTGATGCTCCTTTCCTCGCCAGTTAGTCTGCCTGCTCATCACCCTCGATACCTGCGTGCCCCGGCACTCAGTATAGGGTAACCCTATTGTCCGCACTAAATTTGTTGAGTGTGTTGCAACAATCTAGAACCATTCTCGATGTAATCACCGGGGATTCTAGTGCTTTTAAGGCAGCTTGGCTATCGGATATTATAACTATAGTTTTGTCTTTGTATCCTCTGTCTATGCTGAGTTGTGCGCTTACAACGATGGCATAGACATCAGCCAGAAAGATACTTGACATACTTCCCATCGATTAGTTCGAATCCAATTCCTGATCCCTCAGATGCCTTGGAGCCATCCGTATACCACCTGATTGCATTCCGTCTTATGAGGTGCATAATGGATTCAACGCTCCATTCCCTCTTGAATGCCGACGTCATGCGATCCGACGGTGCATATATGAATGGGGTCACCATCACTCGTTTAGCTTGGTCCTTTTACCCCATTCTGAGACCATTTTCTTTTCCTTCATGAAATATTCTTGACATTGTAGATGTCGCTGCTGTTTCTATCACCAATTGAAGTGGCGATAGTTTTGATTTGCTGGAGAGCTGCCGTGGGTCATGACTTTATGGCTCCATTGATAAAGACACATGCCAAACGCTGAACTCGATCGAGTGCAAGCCTTGTTTTGCGTTCATGGATTTTGAATGCCCAAGCCACCGCTCCATAGGTGATGATTGGTCTCATCATTATGGTGTACATCTACCGCAGTATTCCCGGGTTACCCCAGGACTTGCCTGTCATGTTCCTACACACCATCAGAGCTCTGACAGCCTTTACAGACACTGCCTTAATGTGTCCGTTCCACCTGAGCTTGCTGTTTAACAGCAATCCCAGATACTTTATTTCATTTTTATACCCTCCGTCCCATTTAGGAATATGGTGCGAAGTTGGTCCATATTTCATCTTCTTGTGAACGGCACCAGTGTGGTTTTATCTGGGTTAAGCCTTAGACCTATCTCCTGGCATCAGTTGTTCACAATTTGAAGTGCCTCCTGCATTATATCACCCAGTGTCCCTTCATATTTTGCTCTGGTTCGAATTGCGATATCATCCGCATACGCATGACATATCACCCCAGTTTCCGACAGTCTGACTAAGACTTCATCCGCCAGAAAAGTCCATAGCAGTGGTCAAAGAACATCTCCTTGTGGGCATCCCCGGTCCGTACATACGTTGATGGTGCTTGATCCCACTCTACATACTACAGTTCACCCCACCAGTAACTGAGACAGCCAGCGAATAAGGGTAGGATTAATCTCCCTTTCCATCAGTGCCCTCTTGACCGCATCGTGGTGTTAAATTATTATTGAGTGCAAAAATGCTGCGACTCAGATGTAGACTTCTTACTTGAACTTAAGATTCTACACAGTATCATAAGATCCTTTAAAATCTTTTTCGAAGGATTTCTAAAATTTTGGGCATTATTATACACGCATTAGGTAATATAATAAATATTCAAAATGAAGTATTTCTTGCTTTGTTTTCTTTAAAAGACGTTTTCTGAAACTTTCAGCATAAAGTTCGAGGTAGTCTTCAAAAATTGCGTCTTAATCAACTTGTACTCGTTGATCCAGTTGCTGCCTATATTTTGGTCTGGGATCTCTGATGACACTCTCTTGGATCTATGCTTCAAAATCATTTCTTTTGCCTTCCTGAGTTGTTAGCGATAAGTAACCTGTTTCACGAAAACAGGAAGAACATATTCCCTGTAATATTTCCAATTAACAGACAATCTTTGCTGAACAAAATGGAGTTGGCTTTTTGCGCGACTGCTTTTGCGACTTTTGCGACCAGCAGTCGCGCTTTTCATTCGTATTTCGGAGTGTGTATTTAGCGGAATATTTTCGGGATCGCTAGTTATCCTCTTTGCCATATTCTGTCAATTGAGTATTGGATCCAGTTGAACCCACAACTCGTCCGTTAAAAAGGATGTTTACTAGCACCTTCACACCATGGGCATTGACATTAGCAAATCCGAGCAGTTTGAGAGCATTTGACAGAATTTCGGCCGAATGTTCATCTGGGAAAGCGGAAATTTTTTTGGGTTTTCTATGTCTTGTCATTCCCACTTGGTGGACCGAATATATCACTAAACAGTTAAGCCATGCCATTCCTGTTTGCGTGCCCACTTCTGATCGTTCTTCGGCCAATGTTCGAGTTTTTCTTTTTGCTTCTACTGAAAGTGCCGACGGTCGACCACTTCTTTGCCTATCCTCCACGTTACCCAAATCGATGCATGCGTTGAATAGCAATACGTTTTTCGACTACATGTCAGTATCGTCTCAATAATATCTAATTCTATTTGTTGCCGTTTACGTAGTTTGCAGATTTTGTACAAAAGATCGTTGAATTTAAGGTCATTAATTAGACTTAGATTTTAGTAGAAAAGGTCTGCATATTTTACTTGTAACCAGGCGTCCTACAAATCCTACAAAATCATTATTTTTGTATTACTCTCAAATATGGTAAAGTAAGAACATTAAACATAGACGTCCACTTTTTAACGTAGCTCCTTGCTGATAAAATTAACTCAAGTTGATTTTTCATGATTTTCGCGTTTGACATGTTTACTCGGATTGATTTGTCAATTGGATGGCCAGAAACGATTTTACCACCCTGTATAATGCTTGGGACAAACGACGCTTTTTCACTAGGTTTTGGCGTCATAACTATTTCCAGGTTCAGAAAATATAAGAAATTCTTCAGATGTCACTAAAATTATAACAAATTGGACCAATCCATTATGAATAAATTCAAAAACCTGGAAGCGATTCCACAAAAGTTGACAGCCTGGTAAAAAATGGATCTTTCAAAATGTTCAAATCAGGCCAGAAACCTGGATAGAAGGCGATCTGATCAGATTCACGCTTAACCTTGATAATATTTCAGACGGAAAATCTATTGGTGTAAGGTAGGCTAATACTTCGACGCGGAAAACACAACTTGAAACATCACTGTCAACGAACTCGAGCCAAGGATCTGTTGCACTGAAGGTAAGTTAATTCGCTTCCACGCCATCCGCAGTTTCAAACTAATTTTATTTGAAGAAAACTATTCTACTGCCATCAAAGTGACAAATGAGCTCCTTCCGTAACAAATGATCGAATTTAAATTAGATTTCGGTTCGCAGTCAGTTTCTGGAGAAGTTCTCCAAAAAGCGGAAATCTCATAAGCAAAGATTGCCATACTTTATGTATTCAGTGATCAATCAATCGACTAATGCAAGCAGCCTTTCTCACATTTTTAGTTCATTATATAGACAATGCTTCCAAAAAGCATGAAACTCAATCTCTTCAACTGCAAGCCTATTTTCGTCCTAAATCTTAACTCTTCAACAGACAATCTTACCCTCAATCCTAACAAATCATTAGTAAACATGACGAATATCCAAGACAATGTCTCTCACTATCCTTCCACGATATCCACACTATCCACTATATACCTTCGTGTCTATTTATCGCGTGTGTTCCATTATTTTCATCATAACTTTATCTTGGATCGCTTTTAGTGAATGAAAGTTAAGCCTAAACGTTGTAGGAGTTGAAATCAGCAAAGATACCAAACGCATTAATATCTTACACATATCAATGCCAATTACTCATACCCTTCGTCGAGTGTGTTCACACATGCCGACCGTGAAACTATTCCCAGAGGGATATCTAATCATGTCGTTAAATGTGAGATTAGAAGACTTCGATAAATTGATGACTTGAGTATTTCTGGCGAGGAAAGCAGCAGATCTCACATAGCAGCTGGATAAAGCGCGAAATAATAGATACAAAACGTCTTTAAAGGGGTGGAAGTTGAATTGCCAAAAAAAAAATCCAAACGGGCTCCAAGCGGAGGCGCTGCTTCATTTCTAAGTTACCAAGGATATTCCTCCGTTGTAATGCAAACACAAAGCTTGAAGCTTGAGCTGAATCTCGTTGTCGACTTGACAAGAGGATTATAAAACGTATGAAACGATCCAGGAAGGTGTTTCGAAGTGGCTGCACACATATCCTGGTATATCGCTCACATTTTCGCAGCTTCAGCAATTTGGCTCAAGGCAACGCTCCTGCCCAACGGATGCCCAATTGGAGCGGTTACAAATATCCACTATTCGACTCACTCCCGATCCTGATTCGCTGACTCTGCAGACACTTCCAACTCGGATGCTAACCAGCCAGCCAGCACGGATTCAAGTTAATCTTAATGGATTCTGATTGAGATTTAATTATTTTATTCAATTTTCTAGATGACTTCGCCTTGGTGTTGTGCCTGCCATTCACGGAACGGACGAATAAGACAGGGGGAGCCTCGCAGCAGGCTGTCGACTTAGAGAAAGTTAATGAAGTGGGTAATTCGTCAGTTGAATGGCGAGCAGCGAGAGTGGAATGCCGTGCAGGATATTGGAATATACTAACGTGGTTTGGCCCTGTTAGGCTTTCGGAATTTAACACAGCAATTGAAATCTCAGCTTGAGGTTGAAGCACTCGCGGAAATCGGAGGCGGCTTGAAATTACTTCCAAGGAGGGTGGCCGTGGAGTTGAGTACTTAACGAAAATAAACAACTTCTGACGGGATCTTGAGGGCTTCGAACGGAAAGAAAGGAATGGAAAGTTCATCGTAAAATTTCGCCACGAGACGAATAAATTAATGGCGTTATAGTAGGATGCGATGATAGTATTTATTTAGTTTTTGTATTATGTACGTGTCATGAGCTAGGGAAATGCAAAGAAAAGGTCGAATTGAAGCGTGAAGTGGAATAAGTGAGGAAATTTATTGCCCAAAAATTCGTTGGTGTGGGAGTGAATTGGAATTCGCTACCAAATTTGTTGAGTTTCAGAAGGATTTCAGGATCAAATAGTCAATCGGAAGTTTTGATTATCTCTTCTAATTTTTCCAAAGCAAGGCGCAAGAATTTAAAGCTCCAAAAAATTTAAAACAAGAAGCCGGGACATTTGATTGAATGGACAGTGCAAGAATTGAATTTTTCATTTCAAAAACCAGCGAAGCAACAAAAAACCCAATAATGAGTTATGTCGCTATTACAATTTATAGTCGTATGTCCACCACATGATAGTGAAAACAGACATACACAGCTCCCACGTGATTATGAAGCAAAGCCTAGAAATCCTTGTTTGGTGCAGAAAGTAGTCAATTGAATTCACGTGACTGAGTTTTTCTCCCAAGTGCGGGAGTTTTGGCATCGCACCGGGTCTATGATTTGGCACACTTATTAGGATGCACAGCTGTCCCTGATTTGCATTCTTCAGAATTCCTTTTTCAAGTCTAAATTACGATTCGTGGTTTTAACTTCGTAGTATCCTTTTTAATAACAGTCTTAGTATTTTTATGCTCAGTTAGCTAGCATATTTTGTTTGGTAATTACAGTGTGTTAGCAATCAGGTCAAGAATGACACCTATAAACGTAATGTTTTTCGAAATGCAAGGATTGAAAGAGTAGGATATGTTTCACACTCTGTTAAGCAAGGACCGAGAAAAGCTAAGCCTAGCCTAGACAGTTTAGACTATATCTCTCATGCTAAATGCTCAAACCGATCTTACTTGTTATCTTGAACTTGTTATCATTTCATTAAAAACAGAAGCAAAGCCGATATTATATCCCCCTCCCCCCATCGTGCATAGAATAGCTGTTAGAGTTCGCAAAACTCCAACCAACGTTGCAGCCGCTAAAAAACAAAAGGTTCCTCCTATTGTTTGTTACAAGAAACAGAAGATTTATCCTTTTGTTTCCTATAGGCGTAATCTTCAGTCAAATTTAATGTCATTTTCAGTAAAATCAGTTTTCATAGAAAACGTTCATTGGGCAGGTGAGAAAAATCAGATCGATGTCCTGCAATCGTACGTAACGGCATAAAAAAAGGGTTTCCTATGGTTCTATAAGAATCTTTTGGCATCCGAAAACCATCGATGATCATAAAAGTTTACTTTTAATCATAAAGTTTTACTTTTTAACCATAAAAGTCTTGCCGCAAGTCCAATATTTTACGTTAAAATAGGATAAGGAAGTTTACTACACCTATTGATTCCCAACCCAAAAAACTGACCTTATTACTAAAGGGTGTGCATAGTTCCGACGAAGACAATGATGTTAAGGTAGAGCTAGTAGCCAACCTAGGGGAGGATATTTTGCGACCGAAAAGCGCTTCTCAATGGCGGGCTTGGGAATGAAAAGAAAACTCTTTCCTCCTTCCTTATACAATTTAAGCCAGGTGTCAATGTCAAAAGGGCTATTGGAGTTTAAATGATCTTACTCACAAAGGTGGACTGGGAGAGTTTGACTTAATCCAACATGAAAAAACGTTGGAATTGCTAAAATTTTAGCTATGTTGCGTCTAACTAAGGAATGAAACCACACTGAGCAAGAGCCGGTAATCGTGAACAGTCAAAAGAATTCCTTATTCATATGAAAAAAGAAAACCATGCGCTTTTCTGCGTAAATAGCAAAAGTCACCCCGCGAGTTTTGAGGGCTGCCATAAGGCCTAGGAGGCTGAAGGAAGCAGGCGGTATCGCCAAAAGAAAAAGGAAGAAACGAGTGACTTTGTAACTGCTACCTTAAAAAACACAATTCAAAGTAGGGTTTCATTTGCTAATATAGCAAGAAGCCAAACAACATTCAGTCTATTCGGTAAGCTAACACGAGTAGCAGCTGACAGCAGCAAAATGACAGGAGTTCATTTACAACGGCTGCGATGGCTGTTATGAGGGATGACAACCCAGATGTAATCGTTGGAGTAGCTTTGGTTTTCAGGAAATATCTCAGAGTACAGAGAAACAATTGCACCGTCAGAGCCAACCCTCCGAAGAAGCTCATCAGCTATTGACTTTCTCATTGTGTCGACCAACATGGTAAATATATCCCATAGCTGGACGAACTTCGAATTTGAAATTCTAGAAGCCGAGTTTGAACATCTTCTGATAGAGCTATCTTTGGGAGTTAAAAGTGGTGTGAAACTGAAAGCAGCAGACTTTCAGCTTGTAAAGCAGTTACACGGCTGACTTAAGTGGAAAACGAGGAGAAATTTTGAGAACCAAATCAAAAAACCCTTTAAACCACTGAAATCGAAGCGAGAAGCGCTTGTCTGAATTCAAACCTGAAGTCAGTCATCTAGATGATCTCCAGAAAAAACATCCCTAGGAATTAAGTTTCTAGAGGTTTCTCACAACACATTTTGAAGCTTCATCGAAGCCCTACCACCCTCAGGAAACTACTGTCACGAATTTAACATCCAAACTAGAATTTAGTTAATTGCGAATATCAGCAAATTGATCTTTTCATACTCCTCCTTAATAGAATCATCTCGATAAAAACATCTGACTATGTCAATGAGGGATCCCAGTAGACCCTACCAATGACCAGATCTAGTAACTTTATGTTCCTCCAAAGCAGTAGAATAGCTGGCCATATGCGGCTGCCAGGAGTCCTAACCCATAACGATTCCATGCTCGTTGAGCTGATAGGGTCGTTGCTGATTTTTCAAGGAGCGAAAGGAAGTGAAGAGTCTGCTTTCAGTTAGGGAGGGGATAATGGTGGCGAAAACAATATTTATGTTTGGTTGCAATAAATTATGCGCATCTATATTGAACGTTTACAACCCTTCAACTGCTATTATTGGCAGTATCCTGTTAATAAGCTTTGAAACATCCAGAATTCTCGCACTGAAACGAAATTCCAGCAAATTAGCTCGGACAGATAGAATTTCAAATGATTTTTTCTGAAAAATCTTCCCTATAATTATTTTGTTCTCCTCGCAGTCCTTTTTAATGACTGCATAAATATTTGGTACTTTTCTCGGCAATGAAAATGCGCCAAAATATTTGCTGATCCAACTGGGTTGAAGCCAGTACCAAAAGAATTTAGCAGGCCAAAAAAGTTTGAGATGGGATGCCTCACTGCAAATTGTTGGGATCAGTAGGCATATTTACAAACTTATTCATTTTGGCTTTCTATTAAATGTTTTAAAAATATCAGGCGGCTAGTATCGGGTTGAACTAGTTTTGAGCCCTTTGATATCAATTCCGCGGTCCCACAGGGGTCGTTCCTAGTACCCAAACTCTTTAGTACATTCATGTGTCATGATACGGTTATCGGAGATGAACTGAAACCAAGAATTAAGATGAATCTGCTCGATGATTACCTATTGATGTGACCATCTCAGCAGTGTTTTCGCTTAGCAAGAACGAGTCTCCAAAGGTACCAGGACTCGTTAACTTGTAATTACGAAAAAGTCACCTGTTTTAACTACTTGCTGACTTAACTAACTAACTTCACTTGCTGCCACAAACTACTATAAAAACTGGCCTGCGGGCTAATGCTAACAAAGCAAGCTGATGGTTTTCAAGGATTCTATGAACTCCATGATTCTAAAACTATGGACATCCAACGAAGAAAATCTGTGTTACCAGTGTCAAGTCGAACGGGCAGGTGGTGCATTGCACAATAAACAAAATATCTGAGGGTTGTTTTAAATATGAACACACCTTCAGGGCTCGGATGGATTATGTTTGGAAGAAATCATTTTTAAGGATACCATATTATGCTTATTTTCAGGAAGCAGTCAGGGACCAGGAAGCTACTGAAATATATTGTTCATAAGGCCTTAATCAGAGCAATAATTACTTAGGTTAGACTTATTTGAAAGGTAACGCCAAGTTATAATTGAGGCAAGGTAGTGAGTGATAGCAGCGAAAAATCCTTCAGGTTTGTATGAAATTCTACAAGAGGAAGAATGAACGAGGCTACTCGTACCGGAGGCAGACATCAAACTGACGAACACAGGAGCGCTTTTTCGCTTGCTTGTCGCAGCTTGGCAGAAAGCAGTGCTACCTAGAGTAGCTTTGGTCAGGCAATCATAGGTTTCAAAATGAAGAGTGTGTTTTTTAAAATTTAATTGACTTTTATCTTACTAGGAGGAGCAATGATGTAAGAATTCCTGCAAATAGTCTCCGTTTTGTTTGTACATATTCTGTCAAAGCCAATCCGTTGTCCAGCGTTTGTTTGAGGTATTGAGCTGTCGTACTCTCTATTATGTCTGCGTCTTGTATTGTTCGGAATGTAAGTCTTTGGTGTGTTCTTCGTTTATTGAAAATGGTCTGAGCTTAACCTGTATCTTTATCTTTCCAGAACAGAAAACAAAGTCATCGGAGCCAGAGAAGATAGCCTTTCAGGCACATAAAAGTAAGTTGAGCAAAAACATTTAGAAAAAAGGAAAAATTAACGAAAAGACGAAGATACCACGAGAATCTGCTGAAGAAAGCGAAGAAGATGATTAGTGAGGAATGGGTACAATGTGTGGTTTGCAAGGAATGGTCCCATACCAAATGCGTTTACTACCACATTAACTGCAATTTATTTTCACTCAGCACAGCCCATGTAGACAATTAAATTTTTCTAGTTTTAAGAGGAGGGATTGACATACGGTTTGCTTGCTTCATCCCTAATCTTATGCTTAGCGCATTGACATCTTTCTATAGCATGTTGTTTATTAGTGGCCGGTGGAATTTGATCCGGAAAACGGGAGCAGTTTTTGCTTGAAATATTGGCTATGTATCACCATCTGAAGGACTTCCAGTTAAATTGTAGTGACAATTTTTTCGCAGCTCCTTTGCGACGTTCAGACGAAAGCTGGT
This sequence comes from Stratiomys singularior, assembly GCA_954870665.1. Lineage (NCBI taxonomy): Eukaryota > Metazoa > Arthropoda > Insecta > Diptera > Stratiomyidae > Stratiomys > Stratiomys singularior. The sequence goes on along the minus strand of OX940880.1, from coordinate 53,968,879 downwards.
GTATTTTGGGTTCCTTTTTTTGTTGACCTTTGATTGCAAAATAAGGGATTTTAGGAGAGCCATATCAAACGTATCAAAAAACAAGTTCCTGTATATTTTATTTACAAATTTTTGCATCACGGGAAACATGCCAGTAGTTGGTCTTGTCTTTCCACACCTTCAATAGCCTGGTTATAGTTTTTAAGATGCTTTCTTGAACATCACAATGCTTCTTCCTTCTTATTTTTCTCATATCAAACATATTTGCATGAATTTGTTTTGTTATTGCACCATATTGGTGACAGTTAGCTGCGAGAAGAGCGTATTTCAATTTCTTCCTATCCCACTATCAATGATGATAGTACTTTTCGCATATTTTTCCTATTTTTTCTGAGAGTTCCAACAACATTTATGTGTCTTTCCAGCAATTTCCTGCGCTAATTCCAGTACGACATTTTCAGATCAGGATACACCAATGTCCACCAATGCCCAATTGTCTTGGCCAAGGTTTATCTTAAAACCGGCACAGTATTTTGAATTAGACTCGCACAATGAAAAGATTTAAATTCCACGCTGCGCCTTCTTGGAAGGGATAAACTGGACAAAACTTAACTTTCCTTCAAATTTAGTTAGCGATTCATCTTTAGATACATTACTTCAGTGACTATAAATTTTATGGAGCTTTTAGTTTAAGTTTTTATTGGCCTATGCGTTATTTATAAAATGCAGAAAACGCCGTACTATACCATCGAGGATACCACCTTTGTTCATCTGGCGGATGACTCGGGTAACGGCGGTAGAAAGCTCTTCCAGAGATGGAAAACGACGTCCACGCATAGGTTGTTTCATCTTCGGGAATAGATCGAAGTCTGGTGGACTCATGTTCGGGCTGTAGGGAGGATGAGGCAACACCTCCCAACCGTATTCGCGTTGCTTTTCGGTTACGACATGTCCAATGTGTGGAGGCATTGTCATGGAGAATGAGTGGGTCTAGCGTTGAGCAACTGAGGTCGGTTCTTGTGCATTTTTCTACGCAGATTCTGCACGAAATCACGATTGTAAACTGCTGTGACACTTTTATCATTCGGAACCCTCCCTGTCATGATGATTTCTTGGTTATCGTATGCAAAGATAATTATTTGTTTGACCTTTGATTGTGCTCGTCGAAATTTTTTTGGTCGTGGGGAAGATGGACTTTTCCACTTATTGGCCTGTGATTTCAACTCCAGCTCGGTCTCTAACCCATGTCTCATCAATCGCAACAATTCGATTCAAGAATGTTTGACCTTCAATACTGATACTCTTTGTTTCAGCAAGGTTGCAATGTGCAGATATTTTGCTTCTGTTTACCAGTCAAGTTATGCGGAACCCATCGCGCCCAAAATTTTTCTTATCTTTAAATCATTTGTCAGAATCCGGTAAACTAATGTTGGTGGAAAATCTGTAACTTCAGAAAGTTCAGAAACGACGATTTTCTTCGAGAGCATGTTTAGCAAGTTTAATACTTCGTTCATCGGATGTTTTCTGTCTTTCTGGTCTTGAATCACCGTTTATGCTAACACGACCACCACGAAAACGTTTGGACCAACAAGAAACTATACTAGGGTCCACTGTTGACTCACCACAAACTTCACTCAAAGCAATGTGGATTTCTGTCGGGTTTTTTCGACGTAAAGTTTCAATTTTAATGTACGCCCGTTGGCCTTTAATAGTCACAGTACACGAGACACGTGCAGGCTCCATTTAAAAGTCGTGTAACCTAAAAATGCAATACACTACAAATGAAAGAAAACAACACATTTCTTCCTGAAGCTGTGAACTAGAACTGACGAGTTGCTCATTGTTGGAGCGTTAACTATCCCGCAGTGGTACCAACCTGTGCAATATTTATGAAATGTCACACGTATTTTGGAAAGTTCTCAAATTTTACCACGAAGGGAGTTTTCCAGGTATCAAGATAAGTGGTAATCCGATGGCGCGCGATCAGACCTATATGGTGGGTGTAATATCAGTTCCCAGCCCACTATCCACCAATTTTTGCCGAGTACCCAAAGACGTGTGCGGAACAGCATTGTCCAGATAGAAAATGACAGCTGTCAAATTGACCAATTCCGGTCGCCTTTCCTTGACCTTGCATTCAATTTGTCCAGTAGCCGAAAGTAGAACTCTGTGCAAATGATTAAGTTTGCTGCTTCCAAGCATAATGCTTACATAATGCTTTTGCTTCCGGCATAAAGTTCACTGGGCCTTAGTCGCACCAAATTCGCAGCAAAATCTTCTTTTCATGGATATGTGCCTATGAAGTGGATTGCGATGACTCATAAGGCGTGAACCACGATAGTTTTCGATCGAAATTGTAGTTCACAATCCACTATTCGTCTCCAGTGATGGTTTGTCTTAACAACGAATCGAATGCATTACGTTTAATCAACAATTCGCAAGCGCTGGGATGTTTTGTCAGCTGGATTTCTTTCAAATCGTGCCGAATCCAAATATTCAGCTTTTAAACGAGACTAACACATTTTAAATGATTCTCAATGGCTCATCAAGCTCAATTCGACGAATGGAACATTTGTCATCTTTAAGAAAAAAAATCAGCGACGGGGTTTTTTAAAAACCGATTTCGGCATGGCTTTTCTTTCAAGCCGTCATTGCCATACACATCTAGTAAGCTTTTGATGGCTTGTACTGCGTTCTTTCCTTTACGGAAATAATAAAGCAAAATACGGCGAAAATGTTAGTTTTCGCACTTTATATCATTATAAAGTTAGAAAGAACTTCTACAAAACATGTACGCAATGAACTTGTAAATTTAGGTTCGGATGACAGCGAACATATACATATAAGAAGAAGAAGCATAACCTTAACGGATATCATAAAAATATGAGTAAGAGACATCTATAACTGAAATTGGCAATTTCTTAGTTGACAATTCTATAAATTCTCACGTTTACCAAGAGCATGGACACAAGTGTATCAAAGCTATAGAGTATGAATAGCTTATATGAACTTCTCTTATAAAAACTGTGCAGCTCGTCACGATCAGTTTCCTAAAGACAGTTCGCGATGAGCTTCACTCGCCATTTCAGTTCGAGGGGTTGAGCGAAATGTTATATACTGTATGTTTTAATCTTTGATAGTAATTGTTCCGTCTAAAATGACTGAAATCTTTTATTTATTATTAATTTCCTTATTAATTTATATTTGTTTCGTTGGGAAGAGATGAAAAATTAGTTTTTCTTCGTAGTTTTATGTTTGACATATTCTTTTCAAACGGAGTATTCAATCAAAAGACTGCGAATTCCTTATGGAAAGAAAATTACGAAAAAAATACACAGAAATTCATCATATATTGTTTTGTAAAAGAAAGAACGCATACACTTGAACTTAAACTTAAGGTGCATTCCACTTTTGAACACAGCATTTTATTTTGGTTAAACCGATACGTTAACATCTTGTTTTACTTTAAGGTTGATGAGACAAAAACTGCTGTCTAAAACACTTTTGGAATAAATTAGTTTATGTTTCAATAAAGCTGTGGCTGTGCTGAACAAAAAAATCTGAAGTCACATCTGCTTTTTCCTTATAACTTTTACCCGGGAGATGTGACAAACAGCCCCTGGCACAGGGTTGAAAGTTATACGCGACTTTGCTCAAATTGTATAAATTTTTGTAAGGCTAATAAGTAAAATTAATTTTTATTCCGAATCAATTGATATAAGCAACAAACGTAGAAAACGAGTCACTCTATTAAAAAAAAAATGACACAAACCGCCCCAGGACCACTTCATCATTCCAGAACAAATATTTATGAATGAAAGTGATATTAAGCTCCCTGAAAAGTTCATTTTTCATTTTACTTTTGGAGTCGGAATATTTCATATAAAATTTGTAATAGTGGTGGTCAAATGCAAAGTTATTATAAGTTTTTAACACTTTTTGTCGATATAGATGAGAAAGGTAAGTGTTTATTAAACAGGTAAAGGATAACTTTCATGAGGAAAATCTCAGTTTTGCTAACAAAAATTGTTTATAGGTGGATAGAAAGTCTTCAATGATTAACTCAAAATCAACATTTTTTCGCTTGACTGGTTTTTGGCAATAAACAATTCAATTAAACTTAGAATGACACTCCATACATATGATGACTCCTTGAGCAATTTTGCAGTAACTATCTAATTCCCTGCACGTGTCTTCAGCTCAACGACTCGCTCAGTATCGCATATCCACATTCCTTTCTAATATATTTCTTAACGAAACCTGACCTTCGCTCATTCCTATGATAATCGCGCTTCGATATAAACAATTTATTTACGAGTCGTTGTTCGACTTTTACGTATTTTCGCAACAAGCCTCATCCGAAGTCGTCTATCCGATTTATGTAACATTAACCCAAAAAGATATTAAGAATGATAAAGAAAGAAACGAACAAACTGACAGACAGACAAACCAACCAACCAACCAACACGCAACTGAAGACAACTTATTGTTATTACCATTTATCCATTTCGTTTGGCAAAGGAAATAATTCGATGAACAAACTGCCGTCAAAGTTTCCAACGACAATTAATCAAAGTGCTGGACTTAGATGTTGCCGCAGAAACGGGCACGGGCCGCGATATATCATCGCGGCGAAATCGTATAAACTCCCACGCATCTATCGTCAACGATTGATAAAGTTTGTTTTCTGCTTAGGGAAAAAGATGCCGAGTTCATTCATAGAACTCACACTTGCGAAGATAAGTAGCTTCAGGTGAAGGCAAAGGACTTTAGGTATGGAACTCGCAATGATAAATGTCTTTGTCGGACGGTATGGATGCAAGTTGCTAATCAAGACAATTGGATCGGATGAATGCATATCAGTAGGTCTTTTGCTTCGGATAGCAATTATGTAGGCTTTCATTCGTGGTTGTCTTCATCCTTTAGCAGAAAAACAGCGTTTCGAAACATGCCAAGGAAGTTCTAATAGAATAAATAGTCAAATTTAACACCCAATCTCTATACGTATTTAGAATATCAATTACTTTATTGGAAACAAAAAATGTCAACTTATACCGAAAAAGTTCATAGCGCAGTAATGTCTATCAAATTTCATTCACTCTTCACAAAGAAAAGGAGACGTCAAAAGAATGTTCCAGTAAATTCATATGAAGCCTCAGTTTTGACAGCAAACAAGGCCAGGCCTGAAGGGGCTAGAAACCAAAAAAAGGAATGAACTACACCGACAAACTTTTATGACACAAATTTTAAGATCTTGAAAAAATGCTTTTGCAGCCATGCTGGTTTCTTCAAGCTAGTGTTCTCACTTTTGCGTCACTTTTCGCTTCTGCAACTATGGAATTCAAAATTCAGCACTCAGTTCGATTTGTTGAACCCAATCAGTCCATCAGGATCTCAGAATATTCAAGGTAGTATTACCGTGATTGTCGATTTCCGTATATATTTATCAAAATTCGCTAGTCGTAGTTTTTTATGTAAGTCTGTGATTCTGACATACGAAGGATATCCACAAATTCTCCACAAATCAAAGTTCTGACACTATTGAAACCTTTTTTTATTTGATTTTGGCTGCCTAGCAGAAAGCAGTTCTGTCATAGAATGACGTCAATCCTACAATCTGTTTTAAAATGAAGAGCCTATTTTTAAATTAATATTTTTTTTTTATCTCATCGATAACGCTCACTGATAACAATGTAAATAACGGTTCTAAAAAATAGCCTTCGGTTTGTTTTTATATTTCCTGTCTAATAGAAACCATTAATCTAGCGTTAGTTTGAAGTACTGTCGTATTCCTCTCTATATCATCAGCTGGTATTGTTAAGAATGGTAGCCATTATTCTATCCTTCATCTGGTGAGAAGGATCTGAGTTTTGCCTGTTACGACTTTTTTCTTAAATTTGTGAAAGTATCTCAAAAGCATGTTGATGCATTTTACCAGTTTCTGCCTGTCAACGGCCAATAACTTGGCATTTGCTGGTAAATGTGAAAGATCCGCGGTTTAGATGCTATATAGCATGGGCAACAGCGGTGATCTTTGTGGGACTCCAGCTTCAATTGGCCGCAGATTGGTGAGGTGACTGCCGATTTCAAAAATTATCGAGATAACTAGATAGATACTAGATAGGCTAGATAACCTTAGAATTCATGAACTGAAGTTGACGTTGAATCCTTAATTCGTCTAAATATACGAGAGCTAAGCTGAGAAAGGCAAGATTGGAATGATATTGTTTAGACATACCATATGGTGCGGAGATTGCCGGTTGAGCATGAGGAATAAGAATTGAAAATTTTTTTTTTTAAAAGCGAAATTGAAACGCATTTTTCGCAAAACAACTTATTTGACAACACTTTGTGAATTTCTCTGAAATCAATCGATAGATTCAAAATTTTAATCAAATATTCTAAACGTGTCCTTCGGACTAGAATTAAGTTGAAAATGAGCATTTATTCTGTCTTTATTATTAATTTAAGTTAACTAGCATCAGTGGTAACTTATTGCGATTTGTTTTTGGTTTTTATATGCTTTTGACTATTTTTGGTTTCTGCAGTAAATCGCGTGAAGAAGAAAAATGTCAATTGACAAAATGCAAACGTTTTGAAAATTTTTTTTAATTCTTCTAGAGTGGACTCTAGCTACATTCCTATTAAGAATCATTTCAAATTCTCTGTTTCAGATAGTTCAAAATTTAGTCTGTCTCTTTTATAGTTATTTTGCTTACATTATTATTAAAATTATAACGCAAAATCAACAATAAATAAATAATACCATAACTTATTTAATTATAAAATAACAAAAATGTTAGATGCACAATATATCTTAAGTATGATAAGTCAAATGATGATTTTAAATAATTTTTATTTAAATTTTCAAAGTTTAGAAGATTATTATTTAAACAAAAATTAAAATTAAAATATTTTGAAAGAACAAATGATAATTATATCTAAATTTTTCGGAAAGGGCGCGGTTGACTTGTGAAGTAACTTTATGCCCTGAGTGTCGGCCTCCCCGAAGGAGGCATCCCATGTCATAACTGAACCTATCCTGGAACTGTTTGTCACAATACTTAGGACTACGCCGTTTTGGTATCGATTAGTGATACGTTCAGGTTAGCGAAAGTTGTGGTTAGTTGGATTGTAATCGAATAGACCCCCATCCCTCTGCCCCGCCAAGCGATCCGTCACAAAGAACATTTCACACGTAATATGACACACAGTTACAATTGTTTCTTAGATGTCAGCACCTTTACCGTTATATTCACTAAATAGAGCACTTCTTTCTCTCAAAGGGATGCAAACGGAGCCTGGTTTACCTTTCAAATGCCAAGAAAATGTTGCTGGTCTCATCTGGCGCCCTCGGGCAAAATAAGCAAGCATGAGACATCCCCATCGTATGCAGGTACCAGTGAAAGTACCCATCCCTACTTAGTACCTGTGTCGGTTAATAATCAGTAACACCATGCTTTCTGCAAAACCATGTTCCCAGGCCGCTGATGGGTCGTGCGATCCACCTGCCTCGCTCTTCGTGTATCAACATTTCCTGATATAGCTACACCTTTATCTTTTGAAGGTTTCTTAAAAGAAAATGCCAAAATAAGCATTTTTAGAGATGGTAACGTGGAATGACCTCAGAATTGTACTTTTCCTCAAAGCGAAATTATCAAAGTGTGAGACAAAACATTCTTAAGAAGTAGAGGCTATGTCATGAAAACTCATAAGAACAACATAAAGAGCTACTCCTTGCTTTTTTTGTTGTATCTACACTAAGATCAGCAGCTCTGTCGAGTATACTTTTCCATGAGGTCGCATTTCCACGATCTGTAGCCATTACCAAGTGTCAGAAACGAACTGGACTGTCTGCTTTTATGAGAGTGCTGATGACGGACAACCCGCAGCGCAAACGTGTTCTCACAGAAAATTTTGGCCGATGAACCTAAAAAAAACTCAGCAAATATAGGCTCCGACAGCAACCAGACGAACTAGAACTATTCATTGAAACGTAACCAGCTAAGACACGTACAGTCCTCGTTCAAAATGTATAGAAGCATTCATTATTTTTACGACTCTTTCAAAATTGATACTTACGACGCTTTTATCACGAAAATTGGGATTGTGACAGTCTTTATTTCTAAAGTAACTAACATTTTGATTTGAGCTGGAAGTGGTAGAAGATTAAATCTTTTTTTTTGCTTAGATAAACTGAGAAATGGAATGAAAAGGACGATGTGATGTTGCGAGGGCACATTTTTAAGTTCGCGGAATGGATGGGTAGGTCTGCATTAATTGTTATCAACGAAATGACAACGCGGTCAATAACTCAAAGTATAAATGACAAATTTTGTCTCAATCGGGTCAGTAATCCTTGGACAATCTTCGATGGAACATCTCATTCAAGGTAGTATGTGTGGTTTATGGGAAAAAATCAAGTACAGCATAGTCATTATATTCCTTAAAGAGGAAGAACAGTTTGTTGAAACCATGGCAGATGCGGCGTCCATTTACGGGGGCTCTTATCCGAATAAAACCATGATTCACAAATGACACAGTCTCTTGAAAAAGGCAACGATCCATGTCCTCGATGACAGATTCAAGTCACTACTCTGGGAGTGATTCAAAAAGTCGAAAAATTATTATGTGAGGAAGCAGGAATACGAGCAACCAGCATAAAGAAATACCAGCTTGCGAAATTGGTTCGACTTTCTTATACGGCAATCTACTACAAAAAATTTGTCACAATCATCTTGGAATGACAAAGGTCAGCGCTAGTTGGGTACCGGGAATACTTCCGCCGTTTAAGAAACACCACTACGTACAGTGTATACGCGCCAGTTAGGACTTCTGCAGTGAAGAGGAGGACGAACTAGCATAGTTTATTACTGGAGATGAAACTGGGGTTCATCATTACGAACTTGAGTCAAAAGAGGATTCTATGCAGTGGTACAAAAAGGACACATCACCACTCTACACGCTTAAGGTGTCACAGTTGCCTGGTGAAATCATAGCGGCAATCTTTCGTGACTCAGGATTGATCCTGTTCACAGATTACAAATAAAAAATCGTCTCTACAACGGGAAAATACTACGTTTCAATCATAGTGAAGTTGGAAGACTGCATCAAAGAAAAAACAAGGGGTCGTATCCAATTGACCAAATGTGTCCTCCTTCTACACGAAAACGCGCCGGTTCACAAGTGCATTGTTGCGTTGCCTATTCTGCCCAAGGTGGACTTTGATATTTTGGGTCACACACCTGATAATCCTAACCGGGCTCCTAGTGATTATTATCTGTTCCCAAAGCTTAGAGAAGGACTTCGTGGAAAGAAGTTTTGAAGCGATGAAAAAGTGAAAAACTCAGTTTCATCTTATTTTTCGGTTAAGTTAATTGAAAGATCTGAAAAATGTATTAGAGTAGTAGCTTAATATATTTTAATAGAAGATTAATTCTTCATTTTTATTTCCACTTCCAAACTTTCATTCGGTGAAGTTAAAACCTCCACTTGTATACCTTGCAAGCTTCTTGCTATGCTCAGATTGTTTCGATTGTTTGGGAAATCAGCATACTATGCATAATCCAATCAAATCCACAATCAAAATACGGATAAACCTTCAACAGATCTGTACCGGGTAATTTTATTTACCTTGCAATTCAAAATATCTCAAATCTAGGATTCAATCGGTCTGGAATTCGCGAGAATTCGCAGGAAGTCAAAAAAGCAGACGTCCTAGCTTTTACGGAATTCAAATGCAAGAATTACTCAGAGTTTGCATTGACTAGAAACGATCTTTTTCTTTTCTGAGTACTAAAGTAGAAAAGGATTCAATATTAAAATGTGTCTTTATCAAATGTCAATTAGGTATTTAAATGTCATTTAAATTAGGTATAAAAATGTATTAAATGTCAATTTATCAAATGTCAATGTCTTTGATAGTTTTTCATATGGTTAAACTGCATGCTATTGAAATCCTATAAGTTTTGGCGGTTCATTGCTGCAGCGCCGCGCTAGGACGTTGAACCATTTAAGTTTATCCAGTGTAGTCCTGTTTCAACTTATTCACCTTATTAGACCTACAACCGCGACGCGCGTATACTTATCAAACTCCGTCTAAATGTTAGTTATTTGTTCATTTCGTTGATCACGATCCTAATCGAAAACAAATCATCGTATAAAATATTCCAATTTAAGTTTACCACAAGCCGATGATCACGCGTTTTGGCTGTGCTTATCTAGAATCCATTTATCTAAAAGCCTGTTAAAAGATACTATCGATCGATAAGATAAATTTCATTCAGAAATAAAAATTAACGCTGACAAAAGGAAACATAAATTTTATGTTAAAATATGGATTTATCGAGTCACCAGCTATTTTCTATCTAATTCCTCTCCGAAGGGAACATATCAAAGTCACGGAAAGCTGGCAAAAGCCACAAGAAGGTCAGAAGAATTTTTCGTTTACTAATTCATTCATGAAAAAGATTTGCCGACATTGCGATCGAGCAAAGCCGGTTCGCCAGACATTTTTGAAACGACGCTGAACCCCGAAACGCAAGGGAACCACTCATGCCGAAGAAGATGATCAGGCATTGAAGCCATCTTGTCTAGCGCGGTCTTTTTGGGGACCTTGCTCATTAGCCTGGGATCACTGAAAAAATCATCGGTCCCCCAACAACAAAAAAAAAAAGAACAAACAGGAAAAGATATTTATGTGGATATCTCAAATATAAATACTAAACTACTTTGTGGTCTGTGCGATAAGACAATGAATGACTTGACTGATCAAGCACCATCTTCTTCACCTTAATGATAATTTAACTTGTTGATTGAGGTCCGTTGAATATCTTCCACGTTGGACGGTCGTCCGTTTCTCATGCAAAGCCTGGGATAACATCGGTGTAATGGTCATTCACAAAAAATCCATGAAGATAAGAAATATAATAAAAGTGATGTAAGTCGATGAAATTTATTTACCCACTTATCGTTGTGGTGTTTTTGGGGGTTTGTATTGGATACACAGAAAATGAAGAGATGGGAAATCAAAGAATAAGGACGGTTAGTGATGTATCTTTTATCTTTTTTGATTTCTAAGGGTCGGCCGGGACTACCTTTTCGTTAAGGCCGAACAAAAAAAAAAGAAAAAAAAACCCGACAGGTATGGTTTGTCCTGAGGGAGAACCAATGAGACTGGACACCTTGAAAATATACCCAGACCAGTTGATTAGAGTGACAAAAGAAAAACCAAACGAAAAATACCCAACGAAGGCGCTCACACACTTCATTAGATTTTTAAACTGAGTTTGTTGATTTATTCTGTATCTTTTTTATAGTTACTTATCTAGCAACACAGTTCTATATCTTCTTCCTTTTGAGCTATTTATTCTACTCGCCGGATGATTTTCTTTTTTATCGTTTTTGTCGACTTTCCTTCTTAGCTAAAGTTAATTTTGCAACATCGGAACGAGTGGCGACGAACCGAAGGAAAACAGAAGAAAAATGAAAATATTGTTAGGCCGGTAAATCCACTTCCAATCGGATTTCAAGATTTGCACAACCTGTATGGTATGGTAATATGAGAGGACCGCTTGGAATAGGAGACACCTTCTAAGGCGACCGTAGTGTAAGCCGCACCTTTCGTGGTGTTGCATTTTACATTGGTAGTGAAATTGAATTGGGATTTTCAACTAGAAGTTGTTACTATGAATGCTGACGATGATGTAAATCAGTTTCAGTACTTGCGGCAGGAACAATAGTTTGTTATTATTAAATTTTGCAAGATTATGAAGGATTCCTTGATACGCCATTGCGTTGTTAGTGTTTCCGATAGATGTTGCAACAAGATTTTGTTTCAGATTGAAAAAGAGTTTGCCAATTTCGGAATTTCCGTATTTTCTGAAAGCAAGGAAACGCTCAACGCTTGAATTTCGAATTCTATCCAGTCTCAGCTGTAGAGTCTCTGAGGGTGGTGACTGTGTAAGAAAATTATTGTGACGGTTTCAACCAACCTGCCCTACAAAAGAAATATCAGTCATTCAAAATAAATATTAGCCTTATAAAGCGTTGGGCGTCGCACGCGCCAAATACTGTCAAAAATTTTATAATACGCAGGAGAGGGGGGGGGGCTGCTGGACGAACAGTTGAAAGGATCAAGAACTGTAGCCAACAGCAAAATTATCAGGAGGAGGAGAAGGAATTATCAGGATCAAATTATCAGGAGTCTCCATGAACAACACATTAACTTGTATTTCGTACGCTGAACCCTTTAACGAATGAGTCAATCTAAGGGCGTGATTCAAACAAGGGTCTAGCTGCTTTGACTGCTTAGGAAAATCGCTTTTTTATTCCGTTTTCTGAACGTATATTTATCTGAAATTGTTGTGTCCAAAATGCACAAAGATTGGAGCAATATAACTGTATATCTCGGTGGGTTGGTATACGAGGTGGTGTGTTCAAAAAGTAAGGAGACTTTTGAAATTTTGCGAGCAACGTACATTCTATTATCAATTTAATTATCTTATTATCTTATTACACTCAACAGGAACATATATTTATATTTTCAGATACAGAATATGTTTATTTTGTTTGTGAGAGGCATATCGATTAGAAATGTTTTGCATCAAGTATGCGTCAAATTTGTGTCAAAATTTGCATCAAATTTTGTTTAAAAAAGAAATTAAGTGCTCCAAAATACTTGAAATGTTAACAGTGACATACGGTGAAACTGTTCTGAGTAAAAAAAAGATTTACTAGTGGTTAAAACTTTTCCAAGATGGCTGGCAAGATGCCAATGACGAGCCTCGCTCTGGACCCCCATTTACATCAACAACAGCAGTGAAGAAAATTATTTTTGAAAACCGTCGAATCACTTTTAGAGAAGTTGCTGAGGATGTTGGCATATCGATTGGCTCGTGCCATGACATTTTTTCGAAAGTTTTGGTCATGAGATGGGCTTCAGCGAAGTTTGTTCCGAAACTGCTTAATTTTGACTAATAGAATTGTCGCTCGTGAGTTGTTGACAGACGTCAATGATGATCCTGATTTGCTCAAAAAGGTCATTAATGGTGACGAATCATGGATGTATGGCTATCGAAACCAAAACTCAACCGTCCCAATGGAAGACTATTGAGATCAAGACCCAATTTAGGGGGCGTTCAAATATTACGTAACGCAATTTGGGTGGAGGGGGGTCTTGTTAAACGTTACGATGCGTTACAGGTTACTTATATTATACTATGGTACAGAAAATCATTATGGTGCGTTACACAGGGGGGAGAGGGGGTCAGAAATCTTCAAAAATTGCGTTACGTAATACTTGAACGGTCCCTGAGCCAAGACCAAAAAAGCACGCCAAGTTGGATCAAATGTCAAATTTAGGGTCACTTTTTTCTTCAATTACTGTGGGGTAGTGCATCAGATGTTCTTACCATATAGTCCTATGGTCAATAAAGAGTATGACCTTAAGTTACGTGCCGCTTGCGAGAAGCAATACGAAGAAAACGTCCGGAAATCTGAAAAATAAAAATGGTTTTTGCATCACGATAATGCCCCTGTTCACTTTTATTCGCTTGTGAGGATTTTTTGACGAAAAACAACACCACAATCATGCCTCAGCCACAATACACACCGGATTTGACCCCTCTCACTTTTTCTTGTTGCCAAAACTGATCTGATCCTTTCATAAGTCTCGAAGAGCGGTGATTTGCAACGATTAAGGAGATAAAGACTGCATCGCTGGAAGAGCTCGAGGCTATACCGAAAAGTCCTATGATTGGAAAATGTGTTGGCACAAGTGTATTGTATCTGAGGAGGATTATTTTGAAGAGGATACCATAAATATTATCGAATGAATAAATATTTTTTCGGAAAAATACAAAGTCACCTTACTTTTTACTCGAGGGCATATCGCTCGAGTGCACAAGATTGCTCTCCCTGCAGACTAACCTGTATATCTATATATAACTGCGAAAGGACGGGTATTTTTTCAATATTTCAATTTATTATTATTTTTTAATATGGACGTTCAAACTAGACGTCAGGTATAGGGACGTTTCTTTCGCAAGTTTCTTCTTTCTTTTCATCCATCCAAAATAACTTCAAACTTGTTTTTCTCAAAACAACGTCTTCCAACCTCTTGTTGATAGAATACCCGAAAGTGTTGAACGTATCCATATGAAACTCCAAGCACTTGTCTACAATGTTTGCAGCTCTCGTGCAAACCAGAATCATGCCTTTATTTTGATTTTAACTATTTTTTCAGTGAAAGAAAGTAAAATAAGGAATTTTTTGTTTCAGTTTCGAAAATCCGTCGATATTATCGTTTTTACATTTATGTTAGAAATCCCATTTTCATACTTAATCTTAATCTTTTTTTTTTCATTTCAAATGAGCAATCACAGAGATTTTATCAACAGCACAGAAATTTTAAATTTTTTTAGGAGTTACGAACATAAGTCAATATTTTTTGTAATCGATGCCAAAATGTAGATAAGAAAATTTAAAATTTCATGTATTTCAAGAGTGTCTCTAGTATGGTTAAAAAATCTTTGGATCGATATATTTCAAAGTTTCCCAGAATAAATCACAAAGATCACATTTTTCATAGCGTTCAAAGTAGGTAGGTCCCTTAATTAGCTGCTAATTATGCTTAAAGGCATATCATGAACTTTCCTTCTCACTCATGCCGAGCCTCGCAACTCCGTAGGAAACCGGTTTTGTGGCCAAAATTTTGGCATCACCAGCAATACAAGGGACAGCCACGCACTGCAGTTCCTCTTGTTGTTTTGAAAAAAACTGACGTGTGTTGTTTTTGAAGTGAAAAATTTCACAGTGTTATATCAGTGTCTGATAATAAAACTACTAGACTAAGTAAATGTGATGACCGACCATCACATAACACCTCAAGGGGAATGATCATTTGTCTCGACCGACCATCCTCATTTGGACGAGCGATCCCTTTATTATTGCTTTACGACAATTGAGGATGTTGGCGGCCTCTATAGATCTTAAAAGGATATGCGACAGATGGTGAAGGGCCAACCAATGTTTATGGTCTAATTTGTTTATGGCCTTGCTTAAGACTCGTGCACGTAGCACCACGTAAATTTTTGTAGGCAAAACAGATAGCTAAAATACTGTCCGCGACAAAACTCTAAGATACTACAATGTTTGTAAATGAAAAATCTGTGCTTATAAATATGATTTGTTTTCCATATAAGATTAGATATTTTGTAGATCAAAAGGCTTATAATATCGAATATAACAAGAATGTGAAAAGAAGTTTAACCTCGAAAAATTTAAGAAATGGAAAAAATTTAAGATATTGGTCGACGCGACGAAACTACCGGAAACCTTGAAGTTATTTTTGAAATATAATTTAAATTAGCAAAAAACATGAAATTGAAATGAAATTGAAAATGCAATTAGTGGCCTAAAGGTAGTTTTCTAAAATAACATGAAGTTATTAAGTTGTAAAATTAACCCAGGGAAAATCTCTCCATTAAATTAAAACGTGTACTTCGAAAGGATGATAAAACATTCTGAATTTTCTTGGTCCATTTGCTGCCTACTCGTTGCATTTTAAGTTTGTTTCATTTTAGTTATTAAAGTTATTTTCCGAAGCGGAAAGAGTGATCACCTTGCCAAGTGTCCATTATTTGTCAAATAAAATTTTGAGATAGAAATAAAAATAATTATTTGGTGTCAATAATTTTTTCTTACAATTCCATATTCTTATTCCAATAGTTATCGTTAAATATTTTATGTTATGTGTGTAAGTATGTAAAAATGCATGCTTGTGACTTAATTCTGAGTAGACCGCCTCCCCCCGTTTTTACTCAGAATCTAGCACATCCTGTTTGGTGAGGAAGAATATGAATTTCTTATATAGTTTTGGTCGACCCGCGCCAATATTTTCGTAATGGCACTTTTAACCTCATCTTCTGTTGTAAACTGCTGTCCATGAGCGTAAGGTCAAGCTGTCATTTCGTTCCCCCCACCCCTGTCATTTCCTCAATTATGTTTAAGTCCGGAGAACCATTTCTCCACTGGAAATTTCTGCAGTGTGACTTGTGAGCTGCTTGTGGATTAGTCTTATATGATTACTATTGACCATTCGATTGTCCACGAACGCGACATCTGTTTTGACCGTTAAATCGAATTCCTGTCCATATCATGGCTCCTCTACCCCTAACACTACTTTGCATTAAATTAGGGGTTGCTTCCTCAAATCGTGAGCATAATAGAGCAAATCATCAGGGCTGACAGTTTGTCGTCAAAAAAAAGGATTCTCCAATTTTGTTCGACCAGTGAAAGTGCTCTCGTGCGAATTGTAATCGAATGTCCATATGATGTTCCTGTTTGGTGGCTTGCGTTGGGAAAACTGAGAGACGGAGACCAGTGGGGAAACCATGGAAACGCTGATCTCACTTTGTTGACGAAGGCAGTTCATAGCTACTCGGATTTCAAAATTTCAAAAGTTAGGGATGCGATCAATGGACTTAGACAGTTGGTCCATTGTCAAAAGCAAGAAGCATAGGAAACCAAAGTTCTGCAGTAACCTTTGAAATTTTTCAAATTTTTCTTAGACTTTGACCTCTTGCAATTGTCAGTGGAGGTCACTATGTACTAACCTGATTAAATCTAGGTTTTTCGCGATTATAAGGGTTTGATAGTAATTACTAGTCAAAGAAATGATCACGATTTACATGTGAACACTTTTTTATTATTTTAATGCAATCATTCATGAGTCTGAGCTAATTTTTAACGCCTGTTTTAAGTACGAAATCAGCGTTATTGAATCAGCTTTATATGCTCCTATTTTAATAAAACTTTTATTTTAACGAAGAATTCCTTATATGTTATTCTAATATGTTTCACTGATGACGTGCTACCCTGGACCTCCACCAAAAATAGGGTGTCATATTTGCATCGCAACAATTCTGGAATCTTTCCTTCTCGACCCGAATATTAATCAAATTGTTCATGCATGTCACTGCGGTTTTAAGAAATTAGTATCGAAACGCCTGTCATAGAAGCAAATTTTGACTATCTATCACATTGCACCGATGTTGTTAAAAGAATGATAATGTATTCAATGTGGTCCACATATTCAGTATCCTTTCTGGGCTACTCATACAAAGGACCCTTATATGTTCATCTGAATTCTGAACATGAACCTAAATGATATAAGGATCGTTGACCAACTTGTGAGCTTCAAATATGCCCGTTTTGAGCTTCTCTGAACACAAATGTGAAAACCTACTTAAAATACGTTTGAAACATTCACCATTCCTGTTGAGTGCTTTCATACCTGTTTCATATGTTGTTTCACTTTGTTCACATATTAGCACTATGATCCGACCAGAACCAGCGTCTTTCTAGAAATCTCTTCTTTTTTGTGGTATATTCTATCCCATAACTGTCCCCTAAACATATGAGGCTAGTAAATGTTTTATAGCCATGATTTTGTCCTTAAAGAGAGGCTGAAAATCTTAAGATCATCGCAAATCATCCATTTGTGTTCGTTGTACTTAATCTTTTTCAGGAGAAATTAAATTTTAAGGCACTTGTCATTACCTCTGGTGGTATTTGCGAGCGCAGAGGAGTCTACTTCAATTCCGTTGGGCAGGATACCTCACCTCCAACCGTATTTTGACAAATGAGTAAATAAAAGCCTTTTGTTCGAATCATACCTTTATACGCCACGAAATGTCATCAATTCGGAAGACACGTCATCAATTCGGTTGAATACATGTAATCATCTTCGAAAAAGGATATGAGTTACCGTTGCTGATGTTATACAGCTACGAAAAACCTTAATTCTTTATAGACATACAGAAGAAGTTTTTGTCAGTCCAGGATCTGAGGTAAAAAGGTATTCCAATCTCTTTCTTTAAAAAGTTAACCTAAAGTTTTTATCAAACATGTATAGAAATTTATCTTTAAAGCTAAATATGTAGATAGGATCTGAGTCCGCAAAAATTCTAACGGTTAGAATAAAATTTGGCCGACCGTTTCTATCCACACTTGGTATCTGTTACCTCAAATTGACAACCATCTATAAAATACGTAATGCGATAGCAAACAGATAGTTCCTTCTTTTGGGAAAAACTAACTGTATTTGTACTATGACACCAAATACTGGGTGTTAACGTCTTCCCCGGAAGAAAGGATAACGGCAGTCGTTGCTCCCTTTTTCTTGTCTAAAACATTAATCGCCGCAAAAAGCACGGGTCAGTAACAAGTAGTCTAATGAACTATATGTCTATTGAAACACATTAAACTGTCAAAAACTGTCACGAAACATTAATTTTTTTAATTTATTCATTTGGTATGCTTGAACCGACTAAATGGATATTGTTGTTCATTCAGGCAGTTGAGGAAGTTTGCCTGCATAATTTTCCTGGTTATTTAGAATCCTCATCAAAATTTGATAAAATGTTCATTGATTTTTTGACAAGAAATGCAAATTATTGATAACCTGAGGTCATTTAATTGAATTTCTTGTCTTAAAGGAATCTGATCTTCTGTTTTTTGTTGCATTCTTTCAAATTCTCTTCGGTATTTTAGCCATCCCAAACGCAATCTATCATAAAAACACCAAAATTAAAGCCAACTGTGAAGGTGGTTTTATATGTCATTGATCAACGGTTATAAAGTATTGACAGAAGCATACTACAGAAAAGCTTGAATAAATCAACTCTAGTGCTGACGGGAATGCAAACAAAACCTTTCAAGCCGAAAACAATCGATGACATTTTTAAGAAAAGGATTTTTTTCCAATACGGATACAGTATAATCAAATAAAGCTCGAACGGGCAGGTGATTTGTTTGTGCACGCTAACCTGTCATTTGACACTAATGTTTCAGCAAAGCCGTGAGTTCAAATGTGGAGTTTACGGGCACGTGGCTTGCGTGTAAATTGAAAAAGCCTTTTAATATGAGCAGATACGCGGATATACGTGGAGAACAATTTAATAAATCACAAAAAAAAACCTGAGAATATAAAATCTAATTTTAAATGAAAAATGTAACAATGTCAGGAGCTAGGAAAATGAATACCAGCTTCTGTACCTAACCGAAGCAGCAGACAATTTGCAGACATGAAAATCGTTTTGGGAATCCAAGTGGAGAACTCCTGTCTTGTTTAAGCCCACTTTCCAGACCAATCTTCGTTGTAAAAGGACTCTTGTAAGTCTCATTTGCCACCGTATGGAAAATTAGAAAACTTAACCTTTGACTCGTTGCAGATAAGTAAGTTTACAATGGATTCGTGATCCAGCTGTCTTATTATTTCAGAATCGTGCAAGTTAGAAGCGAAAGTTAGACAGGTAGAACAACTGACGTCCACCTAATCAACTCACTATCTTTCCCTCCAAGAAGAGCTGTCAAATTCATATTGACATATGATAAAAAAACAATTGAAAATCATAATTTATTGAAATCGTTGAACGAATCTGATCCTTTGGAGCTTGACCATCAGGCCCAATTGGAGAGTTAAACTCAATATCCTATTGACAGGATACTATGAAGTAGGACGTTCAACAATTGTTCTTTGTTTATTTCAAAATAAAAGGATTCGGAAAATCTACCTAACGGTAATTCCAATTTCATTGATAATAAATAAACTGGACTTACCTTAATCAGGCGAAAACCCCCCTGGGGAAATTACTAGACAGCTTTCTCTTTCTCTCTTTCTAATGCTACGCTACAAAACCTCATACTGGTGACACGAACCCATTGCTAATTTGCTGACTGCAAAAGAGGAAGTAAAGAAAAATCTCAGGTCAGATATTTTGAAGTATTTGACCAAAATTTTTTTTGTTTTTTTAAATTTTCGGAAGTTTTCCAAACAAAAGAACAGTTGAAGATATTCAACGAATTTTTTCTTTTGTTTCTTTTGTTTTTTTTTAGTATCTTGGCAACAATTTACAGAAGAGGTCTTGGGCTTAACCAAAATGATATTCACCTTTTAAAGAACGGTTTAAAAGCCGCCACTGCACCATCCTGATGGGGACTATCCAACATCTGTTGATCCTGTATCCTTGTGAAATTTCCTACATAACTCCCGTTACTGCTTGGCGAGGACTCCCCGTTGAATGTGTTCAGATTATTGTTTGCGGTATTTGAATTATTATTGTTTGTCAGGTTGGTACAATTGTTATTATTGCTGGCATTGTTGCTATTGTTGCTGTTAATATTATAGCAAGTACCGGTCGTAGGGGTTGCTGTACCGGTAATTAGATTCCCCGCCACGCTCGGCAGCTTCAAATTCGGTGGAGTCTGGGGCGGCGTATCGGTTTGGACCTCGGGAAACCCCATCGACTGTTGTTGATGTTGGTGTTGTTGCTGGTGATTCGTTTGTTGGTGCTGCTGTTGAGGGTGAATAGGTGTAGTAGGGGTGATAGGCGTACTTGGATTGGTGGTGGGGCTGGTGGTGGTGGAACCGATCATATTGTTCGAATTGTACATTTGATGCGCTGTGGTGGGAATGGAGCTGTTGGTATTCGTAGTGCTCCCTAGAAACCCCCCGTAACGGGAATAGGGTGAATTTCCGAAAGTGTTCATCATATTCATTTGATTGTTGGTGTTGGTGTTGTTGTTGGGGTTGTTGCCGAGTTGTTGCTGACGATGATGCGCCTGGTGCTGATGACTCGGCGACTGTGTTTGCTGAGTGTTGGTGAGGTGTTGTTGTTGCTGCTGCTGCTGATGAGTCATACCAGCCCCCATATTCATATGGCCGGACATATTCATCATAGCGGCTGTTGTGCCGTTTCCACCATTCTGAAGCTGATTGATTGTACCGCTGCTGTTGTTGGAGTGTTGTTGGTGCTGCTGCATCTGCTGTTGATGGTGCTGCTGATAGTTTCCCATCCAGCTTTGATGATGTCCCTGATTGTTGGTAGTGTTGGTGCTGGCGCTGTGGTGCAGTGAGGCCTGTTGCAACTGATGCAACTGATGCTGTTGCTGCTGCTGTTGTTGTTGTTGCTGCTGCGATGGATGGTGATGACCCAGAAGGTGATGATGATGTCCAGTTGGTGGTGGGGTTTTGCAAGCGGCTGTGTCTGCCAGACTCCAGATTTTCGGTTTTGTGGCTGGAATCGGGACACCACAGTCGCTGCTTGTCTGGTTTTTTGGACCGCCACTGATTTCTTCTTTGATGCCTGGGTAGCCTGCAAGCATACTGTGATGCTGGTGGTGCTGATATGCCGGGTGATGTGAGTGAGAGTGATGGGACATGGCATGTCCATGCCCCGGCATTAATCCTAAATTTTCAGGCTTGCGGTCGTCGTCGGTTAAATCATCATCGTCGTCGTCTTTATCATGTTCGGATTTGACGTGATGTAGGGAATCTAAAATAAGGATTTACGGCTTTTGTATATTTTCCACTAGACTAGGCTGATTAACACTGCTTTACTATTAGATATCTTTGCTATAATTTCTGAAAATTCTAAGTATGATTTTATGTTTCATCCTTCCGCGCGATGACGCGTTACAAAAACAAGTCCGTGAATTAAATTCCTACAATAAGAATATTTAATTTTATACACCTGTGTGTCGCCTCAACATAGGAATCCCTTAAGCCCCGCTACACCGATAAAACACCAGAAAAGACATTCTTCCTGCGATAAATAACATGGTACAAGTGCTCCAGCCATAATACCTTTCTACAATACGTATTTTGCAAGCGAACATGTCATCTTGGTGTATGTGTTCTCGTGTTTCATAAATATGCAAGTAACCAAGCGCAAGTAAGCTCTGAGCTTCGTCGTCCGCGTCACACATACGGAACAGACTAAACAGATTAAATATTTACATATGCATCTCATGATTTGAAATTTCCTAAATTTCTCCTTCGTGTATTACATAGAACGAGCAAAGAAGGCAGAGTGTGCAACAAATTCCCAATCCCGGGCCAGTTCCCACTTTCTGCAAGGCTCCACATGAAGTGGTGTTTCGTTGCGGCACGTTGCCCGAGTCAGAGATGCTCAAGCGGTACCCACATGTATGCATCTATACACCTATGCATAGTGGAGTTTGTCTGCATGTTGTGGCGGATGTTATGCGGGGAGCGTAGTTTCACTTTATGGAAATAGTCTACATCGGCCCCAAGGTGGGTGTTACAAATAGCGCTTAGCAGGCATCATAGTGCACCACACAACATGGCGCAGCCTGCAGAGTTGCCCAAGCCTATTGGTTTTGTACAGAGCTTTAGGTACTTAGGATACATGCTGGATAGGTGGCTTATATGCATGTTCATATATAACATGCTTTTTCTGAAGAACGTACACATCCCATAATGAGCATGATGATACTTGCGTTTATAGACACGATGGCCATGCAATATCTTTAAAAGCGAACTTAAAGCCTAGGCTATTTGTCGCCAGTTTGTAAGGGTGAAAGGATTCAAAAGGATCTCTTTGTGTATCTAGAAATATTTGTTAGATGATTTTTTACCGTCCTGTCGCAAATACTTTCCCAATGACCATATATCAAGCAACGAATAAAATTTTTTCTTGCGAAAAAAACTCCTACCCTCCTCCACCTTTCAGCTCCCTGTCATCTGTCAAATCCGTCCGACAACAAAAGCACAATTTCTCAAGGTTGAAATCAAGATAGCAGGACGAATAATAACGAATATGTCACTGTGATTATCTGTCGTCAAAACGCATAAGGCTGTGAAATGATCGTTATCACAATAAAGCCTAACAATCGACACACATGTACGAGAACAATAATCATTTCTTTCCTGTCAACTCTCTCTACCTCTCCCTTTCCCTCTCTCTCTGTCTGTCAGTCTCTCCGGGGAATTTCAGAATTTCCCCCAAAGTGTTGCGTTTTCACATTGCATTCTATCGTTGATTTCAGAGGATATCCGAACGGATGGTATTTAGTATGCTCTGCAATATTTCTAAGATAAATTCACAGTTATCCTTCACCTGAATGTTTGTTGATGTGGGGAGTTCTGTCTTTTGACGGGAAGGCTGATGAGACTCTGTCGTGCTTCCTTGCATCGGAAGCATGCGTTGAAAGAGCTTAAAAGAAGAAAAATGATATTTGTGAATGCTCGTACTTTGTAATGATACAACATCGTCTGATTGACTGAAATTTAAAGTTGCAAAGAACGTTTTTACAGAATTATTGAGAGTGTTCAAATTAATAAGAATGTCCTTTATTCTGATGAGATTTAACGTGTATTTTGTAAACTTGCGTGCGGAAAAATTTTTAGTTATGACAATCCGAAAGAAAATCAAAGCGCAAAACATAATAATAAGTAAAAAGTCCGTATCAGTTTCACTTCGTTTAACTTTTGCATAAACGAGGGAAGAACCCTTAGTGGAAGTTTAGTCATCCAGATAAAATTGCTTTAGGGAAATAGATCTGTTTTTTTCTACTGTTTTAGTGCCCCACTGTACGATACAGCGTCTTCCAACATTGGTCATTGGCTCCTTGCATATAAGGCAGTTCTTCTGAAATTTATCCTTGGTCCCTACAGAAGTCAAAGAGAGTCCCTAGTGCTGTGATCGCTGGGTGTTCCAGCTCGGTTGTTCCCTTTTCACGGAAAATTTTTGAATGTAATAAAGATGACAAAATGTGAGATATGCATTTGCAAATTAATGACGTTCACCAAATTTCATAAATTTCATTTAACGATCATAGTATTTCAATTCTTTGTTAAAATCTAAAATAAATAAAATCCTTATGGTATGATTCAATAGCCGATTTTTTGTCTGAGTGCATCTTTGCAGGGTTGTCAAATATTTTGCAATGACCTTAAAATCAACTAAAATTGAAAACTTTTGACTTAAGTTATTTGTTTTTTTTCTTTTGGGGCCGGTTTATACAAGTGAGTAATTGACTCTGGCTCCTGTGGCGCAGGTCAGCGTTTTCAATCCTGTGTTTTTTATCTATTGTCCTTGTTTCCGGCAAACTTGTATGTCTATGTTGTGAAGGTACTATATAAACCATATGAGTTGAAAATATCTGTTGTTTAGGAACGTTTCGTGTTTTGTTTTCAAGTCTGTTTCTGTAATAAATGCTACAAACTTTTCAAGGACCATGTTCTCATTTTTGAGAAATAAGTCTTTGATATATTTAATTCTGTTGAAAAAATTGTTTTTTACCCTCATCCTTTGACATTTTGTGTGATGAAACAAAAAGTAATCTATTGTACCTGTGTTGCTGTAATATGTGCATTTAATTGAGTTGCTCTTTTTGCTTTCGAAGAGACTGAATTTATGGTGGGCTCTGCTGGTGATAAGTCTATCTTAAGTCGTCTAAGGTCTAGTCTTAATGTGTCATTTTTGTATATTGCTGTTACGAAAATGCTAAGGGGTTTAATTGCTAGTTTTTTGTCTGCACCTGTTCTCAAACCTCTTCCTTGATAAATTATACTTAATGATTGAATTATCTTGTTCAAATGCGCTTCATTTCTTTCACTTATTACGCCTTCTTTGGCTTGTAGGTCAGTTATATCAAGTGCTTTGACACCCATGTATCCTGTGGTCCAGATGATTCTGTAGGTTATCTTTGGGTATTTATTTATGGTTTCCCATGTATCATACGTTACTTTCCTTGTAAGCTTTTTTTCTTGATTTAAAATTTTGGGTTGTATACATAATGACATTTGACATTTGACACTTGTCTTTTATTTGGGGGAATTCCAAAATGTTTCCATTTTGACAATTCTCTTGATATTCATGCTAAAGCAAAGCAGGGTAGCTTTTGGTTATTGTTTACAAAATTATTATTAACACCGTAGCAGGGTTCTATGTGTGACCCAGAGCTATTTGTTGTTTCGTGCATAGAGTACAGCTATATGGCTCTGAAAGACTACAGCTATATGGGTCCTTTATCGGAAGCGAGTCGTACTTTGGGAGTTTCATTGCGCCAACCTGCACTGTCTCTATGCTCAATGCATAGCTGGTTATTGTGAAAACGATATATGTTAGATACGAGCTGACAAACAAAGAAGGATGTCTGTACGCGCTTTGCTGGTTATCGATTTGACAATAAGAAGGAGGCGGGAATGGTGTGCAAACAATATGCATTTAATATACAATGTGCATTTAATTAGTCACAAGGTTATGGGAAATGCGTGTTGTACTACAGTCGGGTGATCCGGATTCTAAAAAGGCGCGTCTTAACTTACCGGGGCTATCAAAATTAAGTAGTTCAGTAAAGGTCCTACCAGCGCTGTCGTATAGCTACTCTTTATAGAGTCAAAGCCTCGATTCTTTATAGAGGTTGTATATTCCCTTTTTCCTAGTCTACCAATATACGGATCTCCTTATCCCGAAGGTACTTTAGGGGGAGGCTTAGAAAACTTACGCGATGTAAAATGACAACCAGTTTCCCCCCAGATCCTCGGTTTGACAGAGGAGGTATTTAGACTTTAGAGTATACGTGACTAGAAAAGATTGGAGTCGTAATCTGGAATAACAATCTGGAGTATATAGTACTCAAGATTGATTATATAGTACTCAAGGTAGACTCCGTGTGAAAACCCCGCGTTGGACTTTACCTCTGGTACCGTGCAACAAAATCTACTGAATCGTTGTCATAAATATGCTTTCGCTTTTTGTTCTCTAGGCCTTTCAATGTTCACCAATTAACTGCTCAGCAAGTTGCTCATACGCACCATCATTTCACATACTCTACCTGTGTGCTCCGAAAAGTCAGTCGATGTCTAGAATCATCCCACCCTCATATTCCTAACCGCTGAGTATGGTTGGAATAGCTCTGAGACGACTGTCATTGGAAAACCATTTAGGAACCTTCTACTCCTAATATCAGTTTTCGCTCGTTTAGTCGTATATTACTTTTCTATGGTCTGATTCGTGGTTTCAAGACACGCAAGGGTGAGTTTTCAAGTTGGTGGAGTGGTGAGAGAGATAACGGAATAATAACGTGCTTAGTAACTCATTATGAATATCAAAAGCAAGTTTTAACTTAATCGTGTCGATAATCCTTGGACTTTTGTCGATCAAGCACATTAATTTGAAAAGGGCGGGTATTTCCTTTCCAAACAAGCAAACTCAGCTGGAACCAGGCTCGAAAAGATAGCGTCTGGTTACTGGGACTTTTGTTCTGACTGGGGAAACTGAGGTTCAGAGTGTACGGGACTGACAAACGTCAGCGTTATATGCGCACCAAGAATGCTAACGCCGCAACAGGAACAGCGCGTTCCCCGTGTTTGTAGACGTCTGCAGTGAAAAAAAGGATCGACTATTCTATCGAAATCTAGTTGGAAACGAATTTTGGATTTACTATCATGGACTAGTGTTGCAAAAGCAAACATGAGACTATGTAATGCCATAAAAAGGAAACATTACCACCTAAAAAATTTACGGAGCCATAGTCCGCTGTTAAAATAATGGCGACAGTCTTTTGTGACTCGGAAGGGAGGCATCCTGTTTATAGAGAAGGGCGTTTCTATAACCGGAGAATACTACGCTTCAATCATAGAAAGTCTAAACGAATGTTCCAAAGAAACAAGAAGGGGAACATCCAGCAAAGGTGTCCTCCTTCTACGCGACAAAGTCCCTGTTCACAAATGCCCTGCTACGTTGGCTGCTCTGTAGAAAGTAGGCTCCGATATTTTGAATCATCTATCCTACAGTCCTTACTCGGCTTCCATGTATTCTTATACGTTCTCAAAGCTTTAAAAAGAACTCAGAGCTGGAAGTTCTTAAGAAGAATGGAGGACGCTGTTTCAGCTGATTTTTCGGACAAAGAGAAAGCATTTTTGAAAGATCTAATTGAAAGATCGTAAAATGCATAAAAGTTGATGAAAAAGTTGTTGCTAAAAGCTGGTGACAATATTGAAAAAAATAAAATTTCTTTATTTTTATTCTCACATCTTCACCCTGCATATCGCGAACTTAAAAACAGCCCCTTGTACAGTGCTAACACGCTCGGGTTGCTGCTCGTAGACAGAGACACAAAATGCACGGGTGGATTTTTAACTTGTTTTCCGTTTTAACGATCCCATTAAAGTTCTGCGTGTGTTTGCCGAAGGATATTCAATAATGAAAGCAGTCACACCGTCAGCTTTTTCGATCATTTTACAAAGGTTTAATGTCACATCTCTTTATAAAGCAAACCATATTGAGAAAAGAGTAAGAAAACACTAATAGGAAAAGATCTAGGCATTGGTCAACCTCTGACGTTGGTTGGACTCCTCTGACGAAACTCATCTTTTCAAGACTTCAACGTCTTGCCATTTTTAATTTACTTCAATTCACACAATTTAAACTACTTTATCCTTACAACGTTATATAAAGCAAGCAGTACAACATTGGGAAAATTTTTTTGGCATATAAGCTCGTAGATTACGCGAACACATATTCAGGGTAGAGATCCTTTGACTCCTTTGACTTTGAGTTATTTTTCTTGCTTTCTCTGCGATTGTAGAACTACGATTTTTTATCGATTGTAAGGAATGAACCTTCGTCATATCCTGCACTGTTCTCGATCGACGGTCGATCCGGACATAAACGATTTTCAACATTCTCTCTGGCACCACTCACATCCTTTAAAGTCTTCAAAAGACGTTCACAATGTGAGAATTCATTGCTTTACATTACTGTCCGAATATTGAATTCCAGTAAGGGGTCTTCTAATGTCCTCAAGCGCATTTATTGAATGAAGAGCGTACACATAGGAAGTTTGGCGTAGGCAAGGCTGAAGGACGAACTAGCTAGCGCTGATCAGAGACAGAGGATGTACTAATCGGAGGATGCGGTCAATGAAACAAGACTGTAGGAAACAACAAATTAAGCAAGCTACAATCCGAGAGTGTCTGTCGAGCTATGACCTCGACGTTGATTTAAATATTGGTAGAACGTCAAATATGTTGTGTTATGGCTTAATTTGCTTTCACTGTAAATGATAATCGTTATCGTTCGTTAAATGGTTATCAGCAATGGTGTCAAAACGTTTTCCTTTAAGCACAGTTTTTATTTTTGCGAAGAGCCGGTATTCGCATGGTACTAAATCCGATGAGCATAGCTGATGTGGACAGACAGGAACTTTTTTTTCTGAAAAAAACTCACGAATAAGAAGCGAGGGGTGACACGGCACATTGCCGTAGTGAAGAAGGGAGCCATTGGCACATTTTTCTGGCCGCTTTCTTCGTATGTCGTTTCGCAAACGTTGCAGTAAGCTCTGATAAAATTCTGAGTTTACAGTTGTACCCCTTCGAAACTTGGTTGTGAACTCTGATCGCACTACGCCCTCACTATCGAAGCAAACAATGAGCATGACCTTGATGTTGGATTTTGACTGACGTGCCTTTTTTTGGGCGAGGAGATCTACTGGTTTTCCATTGGGAACTCTGCATTTCGGTCTCAGGGTTATAGCCATAGACCCAACTTTCATCAACATTTCATGAGCTTGTTTGGCATTCTTTTGCAGCTTAAAACAAAACTTAATGTTCATGCGTTGTTCGAAATCCATGTTGCGCGACAGATACGATAAACTCAACCTCACTCTAGTGGCTCTGGCAGCTGAATGACAAGTTCGAACGTGTTACAACTTGTCCCTGCCTGTCTCAGCTGATCACGCTACTGGACAAATTGCAGCAAATGGATGTAGCGTCAACAGTTGCCGGTATAAAAATTCATTCACCGTATTTTTTAATCACACCTCTTGTCCACTCTTCAATTGTCAATTATTGTCCAATGAGCACGCGCCAAAATAAGTTCCCTTGCAACATGAACTTCTGAGAAACAAATGTTTCTTATACTGATGGACCCGACGTGACAATGCAGAATGCGGAATGGGCTTTTAAGGGAAAGGTGACACTGGTAGGGCAGCTTTAGAAGATACAATCATATAATCCATGAAAATAATTGCAAACTAACTTAACTAACAAAAGTCGAATATGATGGCAGAGTGACAATTGTGGGATTAGTGACCCGGGATGATCGATTATTTTCGTAATTCGGCGTCTCGGCTGAAAAGTGGACATTTTTGATTTGATTTTATAAAATGAATAAATCTCACTCCTAAAAGAGAAAATAAATTTTTTTCTTTAGGCGTGGGAGTTCAGAGAAAATGGGATTGTTTTTTTTCCGAAAATAATAATAAAATGACATTATGAAAATTAATATTAAATTAAAATGACGTCTTGTTCGAGATAATTGATTTATTATCGTATTCGCTTTAGATGTTGAATAAACTCAGAACATAAGT
Source organism: Stratiomys singularior (assembly GCA_954870665.1). Taxonomy (NCBI): domain Eukaryota; kingdom Metazoa; phylum Arthropoda; class Insecta; order Diptera; family Stratiomyidae; genus Stratiomys; species Stratiomys singularior. Next base: position 53,939,716 of record OX940880.1, on the reverse strand, counting down.
GGTATTTGTGCGAAGGAATTGGCTTAGAGAATCACTAAAACCAGATATTAGTTCCGCCAAAAATGATGGGATTCTGTACATGGAAATGTCTAAGATCCAAATACTCAGGAAATTACATAACAATAAAAACAAAGAAAAATACAGAAAAGAAAGGACTTATGGGAAGATCTACTATGCTCGGAAAATGAAAATTAGGAAGGAATATCTTGTTCATGTCAAAAAGCCTTTAAAATAGGAACGAGTTTGGCAAAAAGTTAAAATCAAAGAAACAGATTGCCAAAAGGGTATGACTCTTAGCAGCTGCAGATTAAGCAAAATAAAGCAGAAAATGTTTTACTATGAACAACAGAAGGTGTCTCCCTGTCTACAGTGAATCCAATGAACAAATCAGCAGTAAACACATATTTTCAACTTTTGGAAAGAGTCCTTATGCAAGTAAATGAGTTATTACCACTGGATTGCGTATCTGCAATCCAGCTAGTGCAGGTGCTCAATGAAACTAGTAGTTTCAGGTTGTAAGGCAGTTTCATCAGTAAGATTGACTGAAAAAGGAAACACGATACGGGCTATAACTTTCTGGAATGCAGAAGGCACTGTATTTCCACCCGCTTGCATAATGAAGGTTTAAAATAAAATGTCCGATTCAAAAGATATACCGAATCGTACATGTCTTTATTTCAAGGATACTCTTGATTTGGTTGTTTGAACACTTTAATCCAAGAAAACCACCGACAAAAGTTACCAAATTTTGCGTCAAAATCAAAACCGAAATTGAACTTTTTATAAAAATTTATTGTAATTCCGAGTAGATGTTGAGTACACTAAAGAAAACATTATCTAGACATTCAAATCCAGACATACGTCGGATAATCTCGAGCAATTTGATTGTTTAGTTTTGAATTGAAAATGAGCTTTTATGAGCAACGTTTACATTAGTTAAACCAAAAGCCAGGATGATGAAATACAAGATTTTGTTTTGGAGCGTTGCTGAAGAAGGCTTGGTCAAAAACAGTTTGGGTGGGACTCTGGAACCAGGAGATGTGCCAGTTTAGGAGTTAATTCCAGAATACAGAAGGATTTCGGGGTATTATACCCCGAATATTAGATATTAGACAACCGATTCTACAAATTACAGCTGTACTGGAGGATTTCGAAAATACATGTTGGATAATGAAGACACTTGTTCTCATTAGCCAACAAGACCATCATGTTAAAGCCTCGAAGTTGTTCTGACAACAATGGATAACTTTGTGAATATAATAACTGCATCCAATGTTTCAATACTCAACGTTTCGCAAAAACTAACATTCAAAAATGTAAACTTCAATAGCCTGATTAAACTCCACCTCGAATTTTATATTCTAATATTTGTTAACATTTTTAATGCACGAAAAATTGAATTAATTCATTATTTTGCTTTTTTGATAATAAACGGGCATTTATCTAACTAGAACGCTTAAATCAAGAGTGAAATCCTTGGTATTGCCGTTCGATTTTTTCTACTTTTTGGTGGAGCCGCTCTCCTTCCTCGTCGCTTGTATCTCATAAGTTTTGGAAGAAAAAGTGAAGATGTGAATGCAGAAAATGTATCTTGTATATGTATCGAATATGTATCGATTAGTTACTCGAAAGCCTGTTTTTCGTGATTGAGTGCTCTGGCACAGCTCTTTATCAGGGCAAGTTTATTGTTATATATCATATTGTTATGTTATATGTCCTATTGGATACGACGCAATGATATTTTTCTCAAATAATCATGATTAACTGCTCGGTTGACCCACAAACTTAAAACAACATCAAAATTTCGTGAATCCTAATTAACACGCGAAGATCTTAGGGAATTTTTTGACCTTAAATCTTAACAAATTGGTGGAACCGTTTTTAACACTGATGACACGTCAGAATATTAATACTGTACAGGTTTTTTTTTGCATTTACAGCGACCAATTCTCATGATTCTTCCGTTCACTCCATAACGTTGGCACAGAAAATGACAAGTACACATTTTCACCCTGTGGCCCTTGTAACAGCTTTTTTCTGCACGCGCTACTAAAATACTTCGGTATCCATGACTTGTCAGTGTTTACAGCAGCAAAAGCCAAAGAACAGCGAATACGCATCTTTGTATACATTTAGCACATTTTGCTAGCATATAACTTCCATAAACGTAATAAGAACACTTTGAATCGACTTTCCAACGTTTTCGCTGCATTTTCATACGTTCCTTAGTATAATTGCAGCACGAAAACGAATTCCGAATGACGTTTTATGCAACATGGTCAACTGACAGCCAAGAGCGCAGTACTGCCAACATGCGTGAACTTGAGAGCTAGTATCAATCTTGACACACGGTCTGAGTTCATGACATCAGATAACGTCGAGAATCTTTCTCATCTGTTGGGGTCCAATGGTCAACTCGAATTTGTATGTTTGTGAAATTGACTAGAAATAACTATTTTTAAAGCGATCGTAATAAGAATTGTTGTTTTTGTGTCTGATGTCGCAAAGCATATTGTTTTAAATCCAAATACAAATAGATATTTAGTTTTATTATTTTTAAAGGGTTTGAGAACAGATCGGACCCCAAATTCACCCTAATACCCCTTAAAAATTGTTTCACGTTAAGAATATGTCAAGAAATTAATGATTAATAAGGCTGAAGTTTACGCATTTTGGTGAAATTATGTTGGTATTATTTTATTCATTTTTAATTGCCTTAATTATTTTGAATATACTTTACCGTAAGAATGTGTTATTAATAAAAATTGATTTTAAAAGCATTATCATAACTCAAACTAAATTGAAGAATCGTAGTGAATGCTGGTTATCATTTTTCGCAAACAGAATCAGGAAGTTTTTTAACGTTTTACGGTTTGTTTGACACAAACTTGACAAGACGAATGTACTGACAATATCTTCATTGGTAGCGAAACGTTTATAGGAAAGACGTTTCTGACAGATTTAGAGGTATGTTTCGCCACATTTTTTAACAGACAAACGCTTAAAAGCACGTAAGTCTTCCTCTGCTTGCTCACACCCTCAACACTTTTGTACCAATCACAGAACCCATCATTCAAATCTCACCAAACGAACGATGAAACACTTGGCAAGACACTGACAAAAATGAGACATGACAACAAGAAAAAGTGAATTGAAATAACTTTTTCACTTTTCTAAAGAAAGTCACTCGCCAAGTTTTCAGTTTACTTTTTGATGATTGGGCTTACGGCAACTAAGTGAAATAGCACTTCACTATAAAGGAAAATGCTTGGGAAATTTCCACAGTATCGTCTTAAAAATGTAGGGAAAGAGAGAGGGAGAGAGAGAGAGAGAGGAAACGAAGGACTTTCAAGAATTTTATATATCCGGTGAGAAGATGGCAAATTGCTTGTTTGAAAGTTACAAAGACAGAAGTTTTTGAGAAGTTTCCAAGTGCGTGTCGTACGAGCTCAATTACAATGTCAGCTGGTGTCGGTCCTTCTGCTTCGCAAAACTTTAACAAAGAGTCACTCTAAGTTTTCCCTACGCTGATTACCATTTCCTAAGTGATAACGCCCTCCAGGGATGTGTAGGCGACAATTGTTATCTTTGTCGCTGAGAGAAGTTCTGTGAGTGGATTGAATGTGTTTTATTTTGTTCGTAGCATATTTGATGGTTCTTTAAAAAACGAATAGGAATATCTACCAGAGAATACGATTCGCCTGACCCACCGAAATGCCATTGCAATTCCTGATAATTCTTATACCAGTCAACATAAACTACAATTACCCCATAAAAGATTTCAGGGAAGATGCTGCATTTAATTTATTATTTAGACCGCAATTATTCATCTTTTCTGTTTCAATTAACTCCTTTTTAAGTCCTCTCCCCATATTTGCGCTCGTTGAAGCCCATAAACACAAAAGCATCTTATTTCAGCAACTCCGTCATAGGTCTCTATTTGACGTTATTATTTTCCCCTCGGTAAATATGCTTGGCAAATAAATCCAATATTAGACGCATGCAGCGCATGGTGTGTCGGACGAGAGGTATCGCAGCAACCCTTCACTAATTCCAAACGGATACAATGGGGTTAGAAGACTTGGTAACAACCATCGAGTGCTCGCCTCTAAACTTTCACTGCTTTCTCTCCCAGCTCGCTGGGCGAACTTGCCTCTGTCAACATCAAAACTAGTCTTAGGGAGAAATTGAACTTAAAGTCAACAATGAAGACAAATCGCCTTGAACAGTTTTCGCACCCCCACGCTCCCGTTGCTGAAAGCGAAAGGATTCATGGCGGCGGTTGTTCTGCGATGTGACGTCTGCAGAGCCACTCGTTTCCGAGTAAAAAGTCATTACTCAATTCACACCATAATATTCGCGCAAAAAGTCTGACGTGATATAAATTCATCCCAGTGCTCACTCAACTCGATCCCACTAGGCAGGAACGGCGGAAGGAGCATCGGCCCGTGCAGCCACACATCCCCCTCATTTCATATATAGTACGTATCGTATGTTGATGTTTTCATCTGAAAACGGTCGGGTAGTAAACACATGCGAACTTATTAATGCTCCGGGGGTTGCCGGAGAGAAAAACGCTGGGCGGTCACCCAAATGTGGCAATGCTGATTGCCTTTTTGTCAGTGAGGGTTGCACGCTTCAACGCCTAAGAAAAATGATATTTGCACCGCATCTTTTGAATTGAAGGGTAGATTCGCTGTTAAGTTGACCCTGAGAATGATGATAATAGAAAACCACTCAACATTTTCCGAAAAAGATTTACTTACGCTCTCCCGCCAACCTCGTCCAACTGCGAACGCTGACTGAACTAAGGGGATGCTGCTGATGGTCCCGAAGGGTAGCGAAAGCACTATGATTTTATAATACACATACTCACTCTACGCCCGAGGATATCACGATTCAACCCCGGGGGTAATATTCATATGAGCTTAGATGGAATTTCAGGGAGCGACTAAGTGAGTGCGGATTTCAACTTTGAACGGTGGTAGACGCATTTTGTCAATAATCGGATCAGATGGTTTATTATGGCACGCGGACCTTTTAACTAGCATAAATATAAATGAGGGTGAAAATTCGAAATGGGTTTGAACGATGCTGCTACTGAAAGGGTCCACAGTTTTGGGGGTTGGATTCTTCCGTGAGCATCGGCAAGGGTGATGAGAAATTGATATGTTTTGATAGCTCTAATTAAATTAAAGTGAAAAGAATCCACCGTGATTACCTTATGCGGATGCTTATTTTGAATAATTGACGTACAAATTACAATTGAATTTATTTCCCCTAAAATATTTTGGCAGTCGACTACTTGATCTTCTTCAATTTACAAATACATTTTAATTATTCGTCAATGGATTTAATGACCCTGTTTGAATTTCGCTGATTTCAATTGAATTCTTGTAATTTATTGATAAACTAACAATCTACGCACTAGGTATTAAAAGTTGGGTAATGAAGTCGGGACATGGAAGGCAGCGATTTATGTCCTTGTGAGATCGATTGCAAGAAACTTTTGACACCAGAATAAGAGAGCAACTGTGTAGACAAATAATCACAATAAATCTTCGAATATACCCCTTTTTGCTCACAGGGTATTTCTCGGAGATATAGTAATTGCAGAACCTAAAGACTTAGAACCTGGTCAAAATCGAAGCTTAACATACATTGCTCCTGAATGTGCATATCTAATCATTCACCTCGAATTTACCATTTAACCAGCGTTTTTGAAATTTGACAGATTTACTAAAATGAGTGATGAGTGACGTTTGGACATTTGAACTGTCAACCCACGAGCGTATTTGTCAATGTTGAAATTGATCAAAATTTATTATAAAACGAAAAATTAGATGTATATCTCATAAGACTGTAATCTTGTATTGTTGCACAATTACTACAGTTTGACATCGGCTACTGAAATTTGAAGGTCAGAAGAAAGCGGAAATTATATCTTGTGCGAGCGCCATTGACATACAGCGTAGACAGAATATCGGAGGTGACAAAATGGACTAGGTTTTGTCAGAAATTAAAAAGATGGTGGAGCAAAAAAAGACAGGATGGATAAACAGGATGGATGCGGACGATACGACAGCAAAGAATTCGAGCTCTAATTAATACGCTAACCCGATTAAGTGTAGGGTAAATAAATTTCGAAGCGAAGGATAAATTAGTTGAGAAACGTAAAACGTCGGCGAAATTATAAAACAACTGCGAATAACACGTCAGCAATAAAGTTGGTGTTCCCACCTATGTTCGTAGAGAATGGGAAGACAGCAGTGCTAAAGGACACATTCTGGGAAGAGATACCCCCATCGATGTTACTTGTGCCAACAAGGGTTTCAAGCTCCCAGCTGTAAGTCATAGTGGATAGGTCCGAGGCCCATGATTACAGCATGAATTTCCTTAAAAATACCAAGACAGTGGGGTACTCGTTCACCTTCAACGATTGAAAAAAGTCTGTTAGAAAGGTTAGCTCAGATTTTAGAACTAAGGTGGTCCCTAGGGACATAATCAGGCAAAAACTAACTTTAGGCCTTGTCTGTCTGCCTACTACTGCCTACCATTGCCTAGCCTAGGACAAATAAGATCGACTTGGACCTGTTAAGACTGATGGTGGCCTTGGAATTAATTGTGAAAGCTGTATGAAAACTGCGCTCGAATCTGAAATATCGAGCCATATGGGAGCATAACTCAGAAAATTGCGCCAGGAACATATGGAAAGGTAGGACACCGCTCTAATTTGCTCTGTCTGTAAGAGATATGGTCATCCTGAAAATTTTTCCGGCTGCCCGGAACGAAGACAGAGCAATCGAAGCATAAAGCGAAACGGACGACACCGCCGATCTTGTAGTCATAGTTAGCCAACACCCACAACCATCCGGGCCTTAGATTCAGAAGTCCTAAGAAACAAAAAATTCACACCGCACCACACTCTGATCCACCGACTCTTAACCCCGTCGAGCCCTTCAGAAGTTAACCATGTTCTGGCGGCGAGTCGCTCCCAGTGAACTTCTAACCAAGGCCAGACCTGACCTGACCAATCTTCAATTACTATTTCAATCTTAATGGTTACTCAATGGTTTCCCTAAATATCGCCTCCCTAATTTCAGGGCTTATAAGAGGCATGTTCCCTTGGAACTCGTAACACTAAATAACTCAATGGAAACTCAGCCAAAATACATATTACCTCCATATTCCTCCCGCGCAATCTGGATCCCATCTACACACAGCTATATCCTTGCAACTGCCATATCTCAAGACTTTTTTATACTCGGAGGAGACTTTAATTCCAGACGCGAACACTGGGGTGACTCTACAAGAAACTGCCCAGTGGGAACTATATATTCGAATGAGTGCAAACGGACGATCTCCTCGCAGCTTCCATGTCAACTGCTGCAGTTCGAACATTTCCCAGTGGAAATTCATCTTCAGAGAACTTCTAAATATCATCTGAACTCAACGGTTTCAAGATTTTTTTGACATGCTCCACATTTAACTCGTGGATGGTGTCTTGGCTCGGTGTCTCCCTCCCAACATACCCTTCAGAACACAATACTAGTTCCTATTTGCCCCCAAAAGACTGGCCAAACTTCAGAGATTACCAAAAAGAGCTCTTTCCAAATCGCAATCTGCAACCATCTTTAGATGTGTTTAAAAATATAGATCAACTCAAGCTTGTTTCAGAGTTCTAAAATTCAATATTGAGAAATTCCCTATAAAGCGAGGAAATGAAGTTTGCGCTGTTCTGTCAGAGAAATGCATGTGAGGTATCTTTCTACATTGTCTAACACAGCTTTTAATAGTGACGCTAGAAGGGAGGTTCTATTTACGACGGAAGCGTGCAAGGGACCTTATTCAAAGGTATTCTCCAATTATTATGTGTCCTCTCCACAACGTCCGCTGTCCGCCGGATTTTCCACGGCGAAAACGAGGGAAATAGACCTCTTAAATGCCGTAAATAACAAGCTATCTCAAGGCTGCTCCGGCATCCAGAACAGAATACTCAAGAAGTACAGGAAGGCTTTCTCTTCCTTACTGAAGATATTATTCAATGATTGGATTAAAAAGAGCTGTTTTCCAAAGCCTTGGAAATTCAGCAAACTCATACCAATGCGAAGGTAAAACCAAGTAATTTGGTCAATTTCCCATTCGCGAACATGGTATACCCCTTGAAAAGATTATTCTGCGAAGCTTTAGGATTTTTACTAATCACCTGTGTGAAAATAATATGCTGTACGATCACAATCGTCAGAATTCTATAAGGCTTCCTTTCGAATAGAACATCCCTTTAATCCTATTCTAATCAACTCGGGAGTCCCAGAAGGCTCTCCCCTTGATCCCGCCTTGTTTAAACTTTCTCTTCACTCACTGCCACTATCTACTGGACTGGGCCTTGAAATGAATGTCAGCAAATCAAATGTCAGAGGGCACTACTTCGCCCTGTCTTAAAATAGGAATGTACTAGCACATATCGCTGGTGAAATCATTCTCCTAGAGGAAAATATCAAATACCTGGGAGTATTAGGGACGTCCGAAAGACCCCCAACCGTCAATCTACATGTCCTCAAAATCAGCCTACCCAAAAGTGAAGCTCTTAGTTATGCACCTCTGTTGTTTACAGTCAATGCCTTCATCGACAATTGAAGGTTTTTGGAAGGGAGAGTTTCAGTTGAATAGTCATTCTTCAGGGCTCGTTGACCATATAACCATAAATTGGGGACTTTCTACATTTGCGATTGTTTTCGACATTCTGTTTTTTATTTATTAGTTAAACTACACCCTAAATACATACTACCATATAATAGGAGTTAACTAAAAGGAAAGGAGGAAACCAACGACGATTTTCAACTATGGAAAGTTAGATGCGTAAAGAGATCGTTTCTAGGACAAACTTCACCCAAATTTTGCGGGCACCCTCATGAATCACCAATCTTCATCATTTTCAGGAGCCAATTTGGGATTCCATAACAAGTGCCGGTAAAGCGGTAAAATATTGTTAATTTTTGAGAAATTTTTAGAAATTGTGTTCCTAAGGTTACAGGATAATATTTATAAACTCAGAGTGCCCTACATATTGCCCACGAAATGTTTTCAAAAAAGTAATTTTTATTAATTTCTATATATTGCGCCCATGATGGACAGCTAGGCATTGACGTTCGCGATATCGCGGTTCAAAGGACCATGTAAAATTTTCAGGTTCCGACGCGTCACTTCAGCGTGTTTCGAGAGTATCACGTCGTTCGATACGTACTTGTCAGGATGAAATAAAGGATATTTTTTAGAGGCATGGGACATTGAAGCCAAATGAAATTCAAATAAGTTATTTCCATTGGCATGAATTTTTTTGCTAGGATAATCGAAAAACATTTTCATTTGAGTTTGATTTTGGGCATATGAGTGCCAAGATTGGTGCGGTGGAATTCCAAACAAGAGGTCCAGTTATATGACTAATCCAACCAATAATCAGAGCTGCACTTCGCGGCCAATCTTGTGTTTCTAATGATTAAACTTTTCGGGCTTGAAGGCGTAGACAAGTGATGGGACGCATCGCCCCAAGAAACATTCAAGGAGTTTTAAAATAACAAAATCCTTCAAGCTAGTCCATCGGTCCAAAGCGAGAAATTATCAATTTCATGAAATGATTCTTTCAAGAAGTCTGCGCCATCCTGTTGAAACCAGTGGTCCCCTGCATTACGGCGAGTCAATTCCGGAACAAAACAAGTCAGTGATCATGGCTCTATATAGTGGTCAACATTGACTGTAATGTTTTTGCCAGCAGCATTTTTGAAGTCACTTCAAGCACAATGCGAGAAAAAGTAGAAAGCAGTCCATCACATCCCTACCCGCACGATTAATTTCGAATTATATGGTTTTTATAATCATTTCCACCAGATTGACTTAAAGCCCAGGATTAATGGAATAAAAGGTGAAAGAAGGTTAGAAGAAAGTCACATGATCTAAGCTGTCGTGTTGAAAGTCCTTATCTAGTTGGTTCGATGCTTTCAACCCAAAGAGCCTTTATACAACTGCTGCTGCTACTACTAAATAGTAAGAATTGAACCAGAAGCTTACTGTGCAGATGGCAACCTCAGTCGATCGGTTCATATGTGGCCCTGAAGCCAAGAATGAAACAAAAATTTGACAGCATTGCGAAAACGAATCTCTTCCGAACAGGGATGAAAACTCATGACGCATTTATTCGGATCTCTCAGTCAATTAAAAGTATCATGCATAGAAGAACAACAGTCTATAAAACGCAGACGAACGGTATAATCGAACGGCTACGCGGATAAGTCAAAGTAGCAAAGTGACATATGGACAGATATTTGCCGAAAACACAGTTCTCCAAGGCATACCTGCAGCTTGAGAAGAGGATGTACAGGTAACTGCATCGTTATTAACTCATGGAGTTTGGCAGGGGCATTTTTCGAATCATCAACACCATGAAGATTGAGCTATGTAAAATATGTGAAGGGGGTAAAGCCTCAAGATCTTGCTCAAAGGTTGCAGTTTGCAGTTGAATAAAGTATTGAAGAAGTTCAACAGCTGTAATATTTTTGTAACAACTCATTGAATGCAGTCACGATATTTATGGAGGTAAAAGTTATGTCCAAAAGAGGTGACATAACCTGGCCAGCTCGAAACCCAGACTTATTCCTAATGTTCTGTTTCCTTTGGGGATACCTTAGAAGTAAAGTTTAAAACAGCAACCCAGGGTCTCTTGAAGATTTAAAATCAAATATCTGAGAGGCTTTCCGCTTCAGGTTGCAGCAGTGTCAGCATAATCAAGAGTCACATCTGGATGATATTATTTTAAAGAAATAACATCCCATTTTGTGTACTTTTAAAATAAGTAAACAGTTTTATCTAATGTGACTAATTATTTTTTTTATCACCGTTTAAAATATAAAAAGACCTTGGGTCCATGCTGTACATGCAAAATTATGCTCCCGCAATAACACAGCTCCTGTGATATCTACCGATTGTACCGCTATTCTGAGCAACTGGCACCTGAGCTTTGCATTTAGCTCAGTTGCCGTTGACCTGTCGTTGGAGTAGTTCGAGAAGTGCAGTTGGTTATACGAGTTTGAAATTTTGTTGGTAATATTAAACTTGTGATATTGAACGGACTAGATGTGTTGTTCAATTTATTTCAATTTCATTTTTTAAGTACAAGAACATATTTTCAAAGCACATTCCTCTCCAAATCCTTTTTTTCCATAGTATCAATCGTTTCCGGCCAACTCTTCCCAAGAGCAAAGTGAAATGTAATGCAAATTCGTTGATCTACTTTGTCGGTCACTTTAAACAATAAACAAATAGATGCTGTATGTGACACAAGGCCTCTGTAGAAAAACTGCAGTATCGAAGGATGAGAAATTTAAGTTCATATCGATACGAGCGGCTGGGAGAACTTCAACGTTCTGGTTGGACGATCTTCAATCGTCTTATTTTTTGAGGATGTTGACATGTATCGAATAAATTTGCTCCCGTATTTCGAATCAAGTTTTATTGGAACCTTCTGTTTCTAATGTTTTCAAACTCTTTTCGATAGAAAAATTGTATGAGGTCATCTGGTATATCATTTGATGGCGAAAATTTGAAATATTTTTGCCTGAAGCCGTACGAACTACAACTAAGGCATATTCAGCAGAGATCAGATGATAAAATAAATATTGATGAAAGGACTTGTGTAAAGTATTTAATTAGGTCGTAATTTTAGAGACGCAACAAAAGGTGGACTCCATATTTGTATTTTCTCTCGTCTTACCACATGGCCTCGCCTGCCGGGAAACTCTCTAGAAGTGGAAGCACTTATCCCTAGAAAAATCGAAATTCGATTCGAACGGTTAACAAGGACTGGGTTCTCTGGAATATGATCCTAATGACAATGTACAAAAACTAATATGAGAATGCGCGTTTCACTTTTAACGTCCTCCCATCCGAATTTTCCTTAAGAGCTTTATTCAAGCCGGTGAACTTTGGTAACACAATTGAATTTTTGATACAGAATCGGGAGTAGCATACCACTAACAAACAAAGCGGAATCAATCAAATATCTTATCAGTTTTATAGGGACTAAACTTATAAAATAAATAGTTAAAACAGCATCATAAAATAGAGCATTACTGAGTTAATCCTATAATGAATTCAGCAGTGATTGGATTAAATCGATAAGACTAAATGAAATTGGATTGCCTTGAAGGCATCTTAAGCTCCTGTTTAATGTCGTGTTCACACATGATGAAGGAAAACCGAACATATTTTAATGCAAACCACTATGCGAATTAAATGAGGACACTAAACCTGATCGAGACGATCATTTCTTCCCTGTAGCAACTTCAAAGTTGAATTCAAAGTGAAATCAAAGGTGAAAATAGTCTTAAACTGATCCAAATTTGTTGCTCAGGATATTTAAGGGTAATTAATCAATAAAAATTAAAAGGATAACTAAAAAGTACGCGTTTAATTGCATATCATCCACGTTCAGACCTAAAATAGATTCCAACAAACATTTCATCGTAGGTACATCACATCATCGGCTGTGATAAGTTCTCAATCGGGAATCGTTCGAACTTACCTTTATGATCCCTGTTCTTATCCGAATCCATGTCATCTTTATCTTTATCCTCGTCGGAGACCATGGCGTCGTCGTCATCGTCCGTTTTATTTTTCGGTTCCCACGTCATTTTATTCTCTTTTTTCAGTCTTCGACGGGCGTTCGCGAACCACGTGGACACTTGCGTTAGCGTCATTTTCGTAATAATAGCCAGCATGATTTTTTCACCCTTGGTCGGATAAGGATTCTTCTTGTGCTCGTTGAGCCACGCTTTGAGCGTTGCCGTCGACTCGCGCGTAGCGTTTTTACGGCGAGCGGCCAAATCGTATCCGGCGCCATATCTGAAACGAAAAACAAAACAATTAAATAATCACAACAGGAGAAAATGTAAATTAAAACATAAATCTCAACTTGAAGATATATTTCGGAATATAAAAGATTTAAGACAGTAACTAATTTGAAATTTTGTTGACTGTTGCGATCGGAGCGCGCGTCCAATGGACACATACGTTTAAGGGTGCATGAACGGCTTGGGGTGATTGAAATTTTCGATTTAATACTAGTTGACTTTATTAGCAGATGCTTCATTTGCATACGCCGCGGCTTTTACTATTTTCCCTGAAAAGCGCTGCCGCTCCTCGAATCGCCCAACAGCCAGCCTATAATTTCACAATCAAGAGTGCTACTCTACAAATTTTACGACCAACGTGTGATGGGCCGAGCAATAAAGAATGCTATGTGTGGTACTAAAGATTTTTCGGAATTCGGATTAAAGCAAAAGACCTTGAGTTAGAAAACAACTAAATTAACAAGTATCTAAACATAATATCGGGAAAACTGGCATTTCGGTGGTACGCAGTCGTGGTATCTTTAACTCGGAGGGCATTGTACTCGGCGACAAGCGACAAGCGACCCGCGCAGACACCCTCACCGTTGGAGATTTGATAAATTACCACGCTGGGCATTATTTATATGTTTGAATAACGCTCCACATCGGGTAACACTCTTAATTTCTATGCACGCTCTCGCACATTCATTATTTTTTTTGTTTTTTTCTTGTTTTTTTTTGGTAAATTTTAGAATTTCAAATTTGCAGGGGCAATATTAATCATTTGAGTGTTGTTTTTTTATCCGAACTTATCTAATTTACTATTATTAACGCGTGCGTGCCCATTTGGCATGGTTTCGCGGAAAAGCCAATTGCTTCGATAGTTCCGCTGGGAAAATTGAATGAACTCTGACATTAGACAAATTTATTGTGGCGCGCTTGTGGGTCATCATCGTGACCAACGTCGGTGTGATTTATTTCGCATTCCATAGATAATGGCGATGCCTACGACTGGAAATACCATTTGGAAAAGTTTGAGCACGGAATTCGCGAAAATACCTTGGGGCTTTCATCAACCAGTAACGGAGCGAAATTATTTCGATCTTTGTTTTATTTAAAGAGTCAACTTTGAAAATTGAGGATCTTGAACTGAATTGAGGAACTGTGAGGATATACCCAACCAGAACCCTCACGCATTCCGGAAGAAACATAAATCAATGACGAGTATGCTATATACGAACAGCGCATGCCAAACCACCATATCATAAATCTTAATCAGAGAAAATGAATAAACATAATGAGAAAATAGGATGATGAAGCTAGTGAGTGCCTCTATAACTTATTCATACATGGAAATTCAGTCCGCATTAAATTCACCTGAACGGCTTCAAGAACATTCGATTAGAGCAGGTAATTATCGCTAACGCTGGACTTGAATATCAGATGCTAGTGAACCTAATTCTCTTTTTACACGAATTTTTTCAAATTTGTTCCCAATCGTATTCGATTTTCGAAATTCTTTGGATTCGAACAAAAGTATCGAACGAAAATTGCGAAATTTTTCGAAGCATTAATGAAGATTCTAAGTTAGTCTCAGGAAACGCCTCTGAGACTCGGTAGATTTTACTCTCGCCGAGTACGGGGTTCAGTACGGGCTACCAAAAGTAACTACAACCTACCTTAACACACTCATTCGGACCAACAAAACCACGAAATCTTTCAAAGTAGCTGTAACAATGGACACCACTGATGCGTTTGAAAAAGTAGAGTAGAATCATCAAAGAGAAACCCTGCGGACGGCCAACATATGCAACATCTCCTTGAACTAGCTGGAGAACATATAAAGCCACTGAGCCCTACCTCTGGACAAAGTTCGGACAGAGATGATAAATGGCATGCCACTTGGTGATGTGATAAGCCCTTCACTTTTACATCTGTACCTGAAAATAACATGTCATAACCGACTCAAATACCAGTATCCAGCAATATGCACACAATTTTTTGATACTGCTAGAAAGCAATAATCCGGTAGACACTATTCATATGCTACAACACAAAATGGATCAATTCTCTCAAATTGGTGAAGATCTGAGCTACTCATAAACCTTAATAAGGTACTGGTCAACTATTTCTTCAACACTACAAATCCCAACCATAGGAGACATTCAAAAAAAAAACTTCCTCATTAACTGGAGCAGTAATAACAAATATCTAGGTAGAGCAATTTACGGAGCTGGTCTCTTCAAAAAACTGGTTTTTTATCAATTTTATCAAATTTTTAAGCAGATCAATAACTCATTTAAAGATACACAGGTGCTTTTATTAATCTCGCATCAGGTCGAAGGTAGAGGACCGTATCAGCAATTTTGCGCATGCTCAAGGATTTTTCTTTCAAAATATCTTCCAGATCTTTCCTTCTTTTTCTTTCTTTCTTTTACCTCCAGCATCGTCTTCTTTGGTTTTGTCAGGACAACTAAAAGTAAAGACGTTAATAAAAAACTTCCTGGCACAGGTTAACAAACTAACAGACTAGAGAACACTAGTACTCTTTTTGGGTCACTCAGCAATAAGGTGAGATACAAATGACATCTTTGGAACCAATCAGGGCCAGATCAGTTGAAATTTGTTAATCGTATCCTCATGATGATGCCTTAAACATTCATTGATATGTCAGAACTTTGAGTTGATCACTTGAGTGGAACGCACTCTTGTACTGGCATTGGCCTATGCAAGCTGAACCTGGGCAGTGTCTACCGCCTTAGCCTCCGTGTTGAGGTTAACTCTAGGGCCAGAAGCCTTAGAAAATAGTCCTCCTAATGAATGCTGTCAAGTAGTGGTCTTCATTGACTCCAATGTAGACCTGAAGAATCTTGACCGAGATTTTGACAGAAAGTGGGGTTGGAAATTAATGCTGCGCGTAACCGAGCACGACAGTACCTAGCTAGCCGACATCATGGCAAAACAAGCCACAGTAATAAGTGACTGCTTAAAAACGCAAGTGGAACTGCATGAAATCCTTTCCCTGTGTAACTGGCAGGCGATAATAACTGCGGAGCTTCTTTTCAAAACATGGCGTTTCCAGTTTTGATAATACTGATTTTTTGATACTTGATTTTTTTTTATTTGGTAATATTCAAATTTAGACTACGCGAAAATAAACTTGGGCCATAACTTGAAAATTACACCGGAAAAGAAAGATTAAAAGGCATGATCTCGTCAAAAATAGATTGGTCCACGTCAAAATGACATTAGCTATTTGAAATACACATTTTTGGAACAAAGAATCATGAATCCAGAAGTTATTTAACTATTTTAATCTTAATTGCAACAAAACATGTTATATCCCTACGTTTTTCAGTCAGAACTTTATGATCTTTATTCTCTAAAACCTCATCAGTGGGTAGTAAGTGATCATCAATGAATATGAGCTAATGGCTATTAATATGCACAATGACATACCAGGTGGCGCCGAAGTAACCAACTGACATACCAGTGAAATATTTTAAAATTCACTGAAAAATCAGTGAATTCTCCAGTGACTGAAACTGCCAATGAACTTTGCACTGTTATACTTTGAGAGTACTTTTTAATATGGCAAGCTAAACTTTCTTGAACGATTGCACAACACTCGTGTATGTGGCGTTTGTTTGACAGTTTAGACAAAAAAGTCATGTCATTGTGATGATTGTGATTGTCACCTGTCAAAAAAAATTTCGGTAAAGCTCAAACTCAAGTCAGTTCAGTTGCAGAGAAGAATAAAGTAATGTTTTCTGAATTGTGTTTTCCCAATCGTAAAATTTATTTAATTTAGAAAATAAAGCATCAAAGTACAGTAAAAGATATTATTACAGGCTCCAGAAGCACGCGGCGTGGACGGAGCAAAAATACAAAGGTCAAGTATTTTCAGTGTTCCTTTTTTCGAAAGACGAGTTGCTTTTTGTAGGGGTCGCTATATCATCAAAAATATGTTATTTTGTCATAGTTTCCAATGGAAAACACTTTGAATATTGAATATTTTTTTGCTAAATTAAATTCTTTTTTTTTTGACAAAGAAACCAAATTTTTTCAAGATTTCACTTTATAGCTCCAGTCTCAATGGGAAGTTTGTAGATCTGTCACAAAACAATAGATGATCGCATTCCTAAGAACAAAAACCTGAAAATCATCCAATGCAGTATGACTCCTAAAAGAGATCCTGTCCTCTCCTCTACCCTCTCAGCAGCAGAAGAATACTATAATACTCTACAAACATTGACTACACGTCAAGACGTACGACAGACTAAGCCAGTTGGCGCAATCGGTATGAGGGATATTTTTTCGGGTCATAAGTCTTCCATCTACGTCAAGCACTGAGCCAAGAACCCTTTCTTATGCATCTGAGCATAATATACCCAACAGTTTCTTTTGTCAATAGATGCTCTCATTACAGAAATTAAACTTCCCGAAGAGTGCTCACCAATTCCTTCACAAAAGGGAGAGCACTCGTTTGCTACTTATTTGATACTTATTGTTCCTTTTATTCGTTCTATTCTCTTACTTATTGTTTCTCTTAAAAACGATAGCCAGAAATTCGATGCGAATTTCATGTTTTTTGACAGCTAAGTAATTTTTGTCCTGTACCGCCAAACAAGTTAATCTAAATCTAGAGGGGATTTTTGTTCCCTGGAAAAAGACATTTAAATGCCTTCCATCCCTCTCGAAATTCTTCGCTGTGACGGTATTGACACAAAAAAGAGTATGAAAACGGTTGGTAGTGGGGATTTGTTTTTGTGATTGGGAAAAAGGGCTTTTTAAACCCTGATTAGGGGCTTTCAACAGCTCAGCAGAAGACAGCTACAAGACCAGCCTCCATACTCTCCATCTGTCACTGGCAGAACCCACTCTGGAATTTTCGTGACATTTGGTGAAGCTTAGCCTCTATTCGCGCACGAGTAGTTCGCATCTTCAGTTCAAGAAAAATGGGGGAAAACTTTATTTAGACATTTATTTTAGACAAACCATATCCATCCGTCAGTGATAAAAGTACCCTTTCTTCGAGCATAATATGTCAAACAGTTCCGTTTGTTAATTGATGATATCCTCACATCCACCAGACTTTCTGGAGAAATTTCGCTTAGTCTCTCGCAAAGGAGGGATGGACGTTTGGTATGCGTTGTGCACCGCAGTCAGGTATAAGACGTTGTTGGACGGTATAATTCTCATCTTGCCTGATAAGGTACGACAGGAAACACTAATTCTCAATGAGCAACTTAGTCCGGCAGCTATTGGCGTCGATGATGAAACGCGTTTCATGTTTCCAGTTTTATTTGTTGCTTTATGTTGCGTACTTTTCAGTACATATCGGGCTTAGTGCATTCTCCAATGTTTCTCCAAGAATTCATTCTCCAAGAAATCGACAGTTGTGTCATCAAAGGAAGAAGCCGTCATCAGTCCAGTCAGCCGTTGGGGCAGTATCTTTGCATGCCAAAATAAAGTCCTGCTCTCACTTCCTCCTGCATATAAGTGAGCTAGCAGTAGTATTCGCGAACACCTATTTTTTGAGTTTTCCGATGATTTACAAATTTTCCTTATTTTTAGAAGTTCGCCGACTGTACCGCGGTCTATAGTGCGAACTTCTCTAGACTATGGCATCTAAAGTTCATATCATCAGATTAATAATTTCTTAGCAAGTTCATGTTTTGAATGAAATCCGTTAAAGGCACGTGTTACTAATAAGTTATCTTCCTGTGCGAGGTATCCTTATGTTTTACAATATTATATTCAAGCCGAAGAAGACTGTATAAAGCTTTCGTATTCCCCAAATCTACTCCATTTGCCACCAAACATTCTAAACATGTCTGACTTACATGACTTTTGCGTTATCATTAACAACGCCTAACACATGTCAAACATATGTGAACATACTTCGCGAAACATTTTTTACCTGTGTTTTTTTTTCTCGAACTTAAGCTACTGTAACCTCCTGTTGTTTCACTGAACAACTTGAAAAAAAAAACATATTTTTTAATCCCCCTCCCCCATCCACCTCACATCTTCTTCAACAATAACTGTAACGCCACCTACCGCACGGACATTTGAATTTTTCGCAACTTTACTGCACTTTGTCACACTATCCTGCCGCGGCAGACAACACGCAATTTCTTTGTTTATGAAACTTACTCTCCTGTCGGGTTGCCAGATGCAAAATACAATTCCATTGTTTTGTGCGGTCTAAAACATGAAACTCTTTGTCGTGGTATCTGCTTGTGATTAGTGCAACATGGTTTTAATATTAGTATAACCTTCTAGCATGCCATTTAATTATTGCAATTAATTCGGTTTGCATTGGAAGTCGATTGGTGAGATAGCGACGACGAATCATATGCAAGGAAGGATGATATAATCGCTTGCTTTTGACTATGGCGGAAGGGTGAATTGGTTGGTAAAACAAATGAAAGGCTAGTTTTGCTGGGAAATGTTTTGTTGTTGTTGTTGTTAAGGCATCAACCTGACATTGCCTTTTATCAGTCGCGTTGGTGCTTGCGCTCGTGCATATCTGCAAACATTAACATAAACTGCGGTGGGTTTTTTGTTTTCATTGAAATTGGTATTTATTTGGAGTAAAGGATATGAGCAAAACTATTATTAAATATATGCTGCGTGACTGAATGTACGTTAAAACTGGCGGAAAAAAATCAGACCATAGATCAGGCAGATATGAACGTGTCTGTAAAACAATATCCAATTTGAATCCCATTCACCTCCAGCTCTTTGTCATTGCCGTTTCTTTTATTGGGACATTTTCAGGAATTGTAAAATTAACTGTTCTTTCCGTTATGCAATATTAAAGTGTAAAGTTATTATCCTTAACGTTCCTGATAGATATTCATTTCAAACATTTGAAAATTTCATTGCAAATTGTTAGTTGCAGCAGCTTTCACATGTAATAAAATATAATTATTGTTGAGAAAACACAGAATATTCCAAATAGACAACGTAGGACGGTCTAATTATAAGGTCATGCAAACACGCACTATTTAGCCGTAGGTTGATATTGTCTGCACGGATTTTATTGTACAAACTACTCATGAGAGACAAAGGGACACCTTCTCAGTCTCATTTACAAAGAAAGTGCAGGGATATAAAGTCGGAAAGCTTTACGTGAGTACCTGCCTCGGGGGCCCTACCTCACGGTCACCATTGACGGGGTTAAAATTAAGCGTTAATTACGCCCATTCCCACATGGAGAAGGTCCCAAGTCGAAGCTGATTACACAGGCTCAGGCAACACATACCTGGTACATGTTAAAACTACTTCCTGGTACAATCAAAAATCATAACCACCACGTTACAGCCAAGAATTAGGCTACTCACCTTTGTGGGGGATAACAGTAACCTGTCATGGGCTCCCCTGCCCCGTGGTACAGATCAAACCTCTGCTCGGGTTTTCGTCACTCTACAGCCCGAGAGCAACTCCAACTTCAGCCCCTGCAAGCTTGGCGTTGGTCGGCCTCCACCACCTTCAGCCCACACAGAATAACAACAACATTTCGAAACAATGATAGATAATAACCATAATAATTATAAACTGCTACCTTCAATAACTTATAAATAAATAAAATAAATAAATAAATAAATGAATAAATAGACAATAAACAAAAACTTTTAATAAAAATAAACATCAACTATACTACCCTATCTTACCGAACATCTAAGGACAATATAGAATCTTACAACTGGACTCGCAAAAAGCGCAACCTATACTACCTCGAACGGCCGTAGTCTCATTCTGAACGCAGCACGAGCAAACTCGTTCAATCTCCTCACAGATTCTTCACAGTCTAATACGTCACGTACATCAGCAGGACATTTAAACGAACTAACACTTTAATGACACCGTAGAGAATTCTATGCAGAACACTCAAATAGAACATGTCGCCAAGACTCAAAATTTGCCCCACACAAACCACAACTCGAAACAGATGACAGTCCACGTCGAAACAGCCAAGCGTTTAGGCTACCATGACCGGTTAGCAAGAAACCCAACTCCAGACAAAAATCAAGACACGGATTTAACTTAGCAAACATAACATCAGACACAAAGACATATGTTACCCTTCCCTTGGAACTCTCGTTCCACCTATCTTGCCAGGTAGAAACCATCCCCTCAACTAAGACATCATTAAGTTCTTTCCTAGTTCTTTCCTTCTTTCTAGAAGGACATGATCCCCTAAACCACTCATCATATCCAACGTGAATACCTCTTCGCAAACAAAAAGATAGTATTATTTCGAGGTCCAACGGTGGAACCCCCATAAGAGCCTGCATGGCATCAATTAAAATAGTACGACAAACGGGGATACAGCACAACAAAACCATTCTCTGATACGACTCTACAAGACGCCGACCGGTGGCTTGACCCATGCACCGGAACAACACGGGAGCTCCATTTGTTGTACAAGCAACAAATAGGTCATCGTAAATTGTTCTAAGTGCACGTTTGCCAAGCCCCCACTCACACCTAGACACACGACGAATCATACACGCAAGCTGAGACAATCTTTCCTTCAACACTTTAAAGTGCTTCCAGAAAGAAAGCCTCTCACCAACCCATATGCCCAGATAGCTCACAGAGGTCCTAAACCCAAGGGTTTTTTCATTAAACATGATCTTAGGGGGCCGATTACCACTGAGGCTACTCTTTAGCAACATTATAGCGGTCTCCTCCGTGGATACTGTGACACCTTCCTTACCACACCATGCAGACACAACCTGCATACACTGAGATCCTTTTACCTCTAACTCGAGACGACGACGACCCTCAACAAGCAGCAATAGATCGTCAGCATATGCACACACTTGACACACTCTAGACAACTGAGTCAACAGTTCACCCATAGCAAGGTACTATATGTACGGACCAGCTATGGAACCCTGCGGACAACCCCTACTAACACTAACTTCCACATAATCCCACAAACCCTGCACAAAAGCAACTCTACCGGAGAAGTAGCTCCTCCAAAGCCCAAGATCCCTACAACCAACCTCTGCTAATTTCTCTATTATCGTGAACCAATTCAAATAATCAAATGCACATTTGAAATCTACAAAGATGCCAAGAACATATTTATTACTACATCTATCAATAGCATCTGAGACATAAAGCCACGCATCATAAGTACAACGCCCCGCACAGAAACCGTACTGCCGATCACACAAAGGTTCAGGAAGTTCCTGCTCGAGTCTTTGTATCATCACTCTCTCCAACACTTTATCAAGCGTTGGGAGAAGTGAGATACCCCTGTAAGACGGCAAGGATCCTCTGTCCCTATCAGGTGACTTCAACAAAACAACTTCCTTTGCACGCTTAAAAGCCTCAGGAAAAGAACGAAGCTGAAAACAATTCCACAAGAAACATTCTACATAGTCTGGTACAACCTTCTAGATACCCGTAAGGATCTTGCTAGTTATACCATCCCATCTAGGCGACTTACGAATGCGCAACCTTTTAACGCTTGCATCTATCTCCGAACGCTGTAAGGGCGAAGATGAACTTTGCCCCACGGCATCCTCCAAATGCGGCATTAGTTCCTCTGCACTGTGAAAGAATTCCTTAAGTAAGGCTTCAGCACAGTCCGACCATGTCGGAGTTGCATTCTCACCAATGCGAAGCCCCGAAATACCGTTCCTGCGATTCCTACCCCGACATACTTTATAAGCCTGCCCCCACGGGCCATCAGCGTTATCACTTACGAAATGTTTCCAATGCTTTATCTTGGATTTTGTGAGCAACCCTCGACATTCCTTCATTAATCGTAAATATTCTACTCTACATGCGTTAGCAGAGGTTAGCAAATCTCTTCCTAGCACAACGAAAATCTAGTCGTTTGTCTGTTAGCTCACTATTCCACCATCTAACATATTTACAAGATCTACGCGCAAGTCTTCCAGACATACTAGAACAAGCAGCACTACAACAACCACTTATAAAAGAATACATCGAGTTAACATCTAAACCCTGAAACTCAGACAGTGAAATGCTCTCAACATGCAATCGGAATACGGACTCAAGCACACCCTCATCCCAATCTAGTCTTCTATCGATTGTTTGCTGAGGAACAACTCGCTCATTGGAGATCACACTAACCTCAATGAGGCTGTGATCACTCGTCCCCCAACCCGAAACGATCTACCAATCAAAGTCCAAGAAAAGGGCAACATTGTTAACACATGTTACATCTATGTTACTACGACCTATTGGCCCCTCAAACGTACAACATTCAGACGGATTGTTTAACACATGCAATCCGTGTACACTAAAACACTCCAACAGCTTATTTGTCACCTCTTTGCCTAGCTCGGGCACGAGCCCCTGAGGTAGAATTCGTGCTGTACTAAACAGGTGAGTCAGCATTGGCATCCATCCCAATCACACATGCTCTACGACGTATGAGTGGTAGAACCCTATCCAAATATATAAGGTATGGCTCAATGGGCTTACTATACACACAATACATGTTTATTAAAAATAATTCACCAAAGACACCTTTGGTGAGTGCAGGGATATGTAGTACTCGCTGGTAATTATTTATTGTCGTTGTTTTATTATTAACAATTTTACAAGATGTCTTTTGCCGATATGCCCAAGACACGCCAATGAACGTGTGAAAATTCGAAATACTCTTTTCTCATCATAGCGACCGCGGAACGTAGAATTTCGTAGAAGCAGTTCGATTTTTATGACAATTTCTCAAACAAGACTTCCACTAAAAATTTGACGAAATTCCAGTTGAAACCTGAATTTGATTCAACAACAATTTCGGGATGCATTGAGGTTATCCAGGATTTTGTATCGCATATGTGTCAACTTGAAAAAAAGACAGGAAGACAAGCCTTATTTTGATTACAATGAAATTTTTCAAATTAATTTTCAAAAAGTTCAAGAGAAAAGAAGAAATGTTTCGAATCTAGCACCACCGATCCTTTTTTCATTTCATCGAATTTCAATGAATTGAAATCAACATTTCGAAATGTCAACAGAATAAACAGAATAAAAACGTCTAAATAAAATACTCAATTTGTATGATTACTTTTTGAAAGTGCTTTTCATGTTAAAGGAATTTTCCAGGAGAATTTTAGAAAGATTTCTTTGGGCATTGTCGAATTTAAATTATTTTTTTATTTCACAACTCGGCATTGCTAATACTGTGAAAAATTATTGACTTAAACATCAACCTGTAAATGCAAGATTTTATTTCTAATAACTGTATATTTCCTTTAGTAATATGCATTTAAGGAGATTTGGTAGGACCAAAAATGACGATTATGATCCTTGCAATAGTTAAAGAAAAAAAGGGTATAATCAAAATTCAGATTAACTTCAGTGAAAAACTATAAACTCAGTATAATATTTGAAATGTTTTTTTATTTTATACTTAGTAATGTTTCCTCCATTTGTTATTACATCTTATAATCGAGTTGGAAGTCTATTTACAAGACTATTTCATACACTGTCAGATATCTCATACCCCGCTACTATTATTCTTTGTTTCAGCTCTGCAACATTTTCCACGGAGGCTTTCTCCTGGCCAAATACTTTCGTCACTAAAAGCCTTCACAAATTTTCTATAGGGTTCAAGTCAGGACTTGACACTGGTCATGGTAGCAATTCGACTCCGTAATCCTGAAATCACTTTTCGGTGAAGCTTGCCGTGTTTTTTTGGTGCATTATCATGCTGGGACATAACGTTTTCATCTTCTGTAAGTGCCACTAAAAGTGATATCTGTTCTCCTAGTAATACCTGGTAATGAGGAGCACTAATTCTTCCATTTACGAAAGCTATGATATTCTGGTCCAAAAACTTCTTTTGAATCCTCCCCGACTCGTAACAAATTCACCACCATGTTCTCTTGTAAAGATAATGTTTTGTACCCTTCCACAAATTGTGCCAGTAATAATTAAAAGCATCTGATCCATTAAGACTTCTTTCTTTTCATCGTAGAAGATTACATGATTTCAAATGTTTGGTTTCTGTATAAAATTTCTGGCGAACTTCACTATTGTATCAATGTTTCGCTCCCAGGATTATGGCTTTTCCAAATAATTTTGATACTTGTAAGTTTTAGAAGGCGCTACGTATTTTCTCACTAGTCCAGGATCATAGTCCAAATTTAAACGTCTAGCAATTTGTGATGATTAAGCTCCTGCGTTCGATAATTCACAGCAAGCGAATGATAACTTTTTTCTCCCCAATTTTCAATTTAAAAAAATGTTTGACGAAACTTTATGACCTTTAAATTTCACTTTCACTCCACAATTTCATTCTCTTTGAGTTTGCTCACAGTTCTCCAAGTCAATAAGTCTATGCTTTTAAACGTCACTCAACCTTTTTCCTTTCTGCAGTTTAAACTAAACTAAACAAATAGACAAACTTCTCCAAATTTTTTCAAAACCATACTTTATTTAAAATTTCCATATACCGCACTTCCAGATCTTCCAAGTATTAAAAGTCTATATAAAAACTCCAAATCTACCACATAATCAAACTGTCGTAGCAAACCCTGAACTGTGACTGAGTTTATAATTATTCACAGATGCAAAACTCGTTCTTGGCAATTTTTAACCTTGAACTTAATTTGGTTGAAAGAACGAGACAGGCAGATGATTGAAACGGTTTTCTGAGATAACCTACACACAATGTTTAGTCATGAAAATTCATTGCTTAGAACTGCTTTCATTAAAATTTGAAAAGTAGGCCTTAGTCTATAATGTTTCCCAGTACTACATTTTTTTTTATTTGAACTATTTTAACGCAACGATATCCCTCACAAAGGATCATTTATCGTTTTCTGCTGAGTATCATTATTACGAAACTTGCGGAAATTGAGTGAAGTCTCTAAAGTTTGCATGGTTGCAAATACAGCCGGAATTTTTTCAAGTTTTGCTTCAACGATGATTGGATTAATATAAAATATTCTTGAATATTCTGATGTTATTTGGAATGATATAAATTTATTCTGAATGTTTTTTTAGTATATTTTTTTTCTCAGATATCAATAATTGTTCGAAGGGAAAGTTTTAGGGCTGACTTTGTCAAATTTTTTGTAACAAGTAAAAACAACACGAAGAAAAACTTGAGACGTTTTTTCCTTCTTGTAAATATTAAACTCTAAGCCTTTTAACTTCCCCAATAAAATTTATTTTATTTTTTCAATGTTTCATTTGAGATGGGTTCTTAGAACCCAGCCAGCAAAGTCAAGATACGTTTCTGGCCTGAGAAAACCCTGGACGTCTCAAAACGGACAACTCAATCTCAAATTAAGGAATGAACATACATAGTTACAAAAACAGTTCAGTATGCTATTGAACTGGGACTAAGTTCTCTAAGTTTTAGCTCCAATATCGTCACTAGTAATAATATTAGAGCTTTACAGCAGTCCACAAGAGGGATTTGAATCATACACTGCATTTTATTTGCTTTCTTTAGCTTTGATTTCGTTATTAGCAAAGAAAGTAATCCTTAATAATTTTAATCTAATACTCTATATTTCTTCAAATCGCATTTCGTCACTTATAAAAAAGAATGTTTTTAGAGCCCAAAAACTTTAAGTTGGCACCACTTTTCAATGCGTCGTACGGTGTGACAGGTGTCAGATTCATGGGTTTTAGTAGTTAGTTTGATTTGCTATTTAGTCATCAATAGGTTGATTCCAGAGCGATGTCTGCATATAGTATTGGTTTATTTCGAATAGAATGTTTGTGTTCGAGATACTCTTCATGCATTCCGTCAATTCTACGGTCGACATAATCGTCCATCAAAACAAATAATTCGTCGTTTGTGCACCACGTTTACTCTCACTGATAATGCCCATCCATACAGATGTCGTACAATGCGAAATGAAGAAACCATAGCAGCTGTAGAGCGTGGTGTCGAGAAAAACCCTAGTAAGTCCTTTCGACATTGTGTTGGACAATTAAACATGTGTCCATCCGCATAATGACACATAATTTCTCGTCTTACATCTGTGAACTAGCCCGCAAGGTTTTGTGATTTAACATCACGCAATATTTTTTGTAGGCAAATGTCAAAACAGCCGTCTACGCCGAAAAACCCACGACGGTCAAGCATTTGGATGGCAAGATTATTGGTTATATACCACCCCAAATATTGGTTAGAGTAATCAAAAAAATTGACCCCTCGTTTGGATTTCGACCGCGCTAGTCATGAGGCTCACATGCCCAACATCATACTTAAAATAAATAGAAAGAAATACCTTTCCAAAAAATGTCAATCAAAATAATTTACTGATAATTTATTTCATTTCAAAGTTCTATACCTATAAAATATACTCTATTCTAAGCTCAGTATTGGGAAGGTAGACTTTTACAATGTAACGGATGAGTATGTCAAACGCGGATATTGGGGAGAAGACCTCATTTTAGACTTGGAAGCATTACTTTCTTAGTGTAAAAATTTTGATTTCTTTGCAATAGGGGGTGACTTCAATGCAAGAAAGGGGAAAATCACATATCCGTTGAATAGGTATGAAACGGATCTGTTGCATTGGGCCGAAGGAAATAAGGGTTCCAATTTGATTGGACCAACCGAACCAGCCTTCAGAAAGCTCTCTATCTATTGTTCTTTTTTCACTGATTCACCCAACCTGGTAAATCTCTCACACAGGTGGTGGGACTTCGAATGCGGAGTTCTAGACTCCAAGTCTTTCCGTTTTTTGGTTGAACCGACCCTAAGAGTAGAAAAGGGTGTAAGAATGGAGGTAACCGATCTCTAGCTCTTCAAACCATACAAGCGGATCAGCTTGCAAAACTTGAGAATATTTTAATCGACGGATCAAAAAACCTCTCATGCAATGAAAAGAAAGAGGGAATAGCGTGTGTGGATCCAAACATTAACTCAGTTATTTCAAAGATCTGCATGAAACCAACTCCAGAAAGTACCCCTATACAGATTTTTTGAAAGACATTCTAAAGCTTCATCGCAGATGCAGCATCCTTGGGAAACTACTTTAAAGAACTTTTAAGTTATAGATTCAACTTCTGATAGGACGCCTGGATAGCTTCATCTCGATATGAGCGTCTGATCAATGAGAGATGCGAACAGGTGTCATCAAATATCTAATCCAGTGCCTATATGTTCTTAACTGAAAATAACAACTGGTCCTATTCAAGGGAAGTACGCAAGTGTACTCTACTTTCAATTCATTGGTGTAACGAAACATATCTACTCACAATCATCACATCCTTGTCTCCACTATTCTATTCCAATCAATTGGACGCGCCCGTGGCATTACTCTATTTGTGAACCTGGAAGGATTCAGTATGCTTTCATTAGAGCAAAAATCTGACAAATCATCTAAAGCTGACGGAATTTCAAATTTTTTCTGACGTAGCTTCCCCATACTTATATCATTCTTTTCGCAGCCAGTTTTTGAAACAACTGCTGAAACATTCACTTCTACACTTTCCTCAGCTACAGAAATGAGTCAAAATATTTTCTTTTCCCAAAGAGTCGAAAAGTGCAAATATAGTCGATACTCCTTCGATACCTTTTTGTTGAATGTGGGTAATTTCTCGAAAGGCTAATACTTCAAAGTATAACACCGAACCCTGGAGAAGGAGCGACTGTTTCGAAACGAAACTTTGGCATTAAAAAGGTTCACGTAACATTAAATGCATTACTTGGTTTTTCAAAAGTATCAAAAGAATTTAGGGGACAAAAATGGTTGTTGTAGCGTGCCCAATTGTAAAAAAAGGGTCGATTCAATAGCCTTATCTGCAAACTAATGCAGTTTGGCTGTCCAGAGAGTGTTCTAAAAATAGTAGGCAGTTTCAAGTGGGGTACGTACTGTCTTTGCGGTATCATGCCGAGTTATTTCTGAACCGTTTCTTGTCGATTGGGGGGTCCCTTAAGGGTCTATTCTAGGCCCCTTCTTTTTCATATATTCACGTCTGGTATTCCCGGTATTAAAAATGAACTTAAACCAAGAATCGAGCAAAATCTGTTCGCTGATGATATATTAGTGTGATTATCTTAACACAGCCGCCGCTTTCCAAGGACGAGACTCCAAATTGATCTAAACTCTAGACTCTAACTTGCTCCTTAAAAAATGTCAACATTTTTTAATTTCCATGTTAACTTATTACAACAAACTGCAATTTCTACAATAACTATATTAACTGGATAAATAACTAAATTTACTACAAACTACTACAGAAATGGTACCTGAGGGCTCATGCTAAGAAAAGTGAGTAAATTGTGTTCAAGGATCCACAACAAGAAAATAAAATAGATTACCGATAGGAATAATTCGTTCAGTAAACACGCAGATTCTGTTTGGAAGAAAACTTTTTATACGTAAGATCTTCTTATGCCTCTTTTCAGAAAGCAGATAGTGCAAGCAAGTGCAACCAGCAAGAGAGCAACGATTATTGGTTATAAAACCTAAATCAGGACAATAATTCCTTACGCTATGCTTATTTGACAGGCAGCGCTAAATTGATAGTGGGGGCAACAGAATGTCAGTGAAGCGAAAAATCCTTCGGGCTGGCGCTGAATTCAACAAAAGAGAGGAGCCAATAGGTCGGTCGAGCATATAGCGAAAAGGATGACGGCGAAGGAGACCGGCAAAATCAACCATCCTGCCGACAATCAAGCGCCGGAAGTAGCCATTGGCTAGATTAAGCTTACAATATAGTAGTGGGATATAAGGGATATACAATCTGACAAAAAAGTACCCGGAAATCGTAAATAAAACGCATATTATGTAATTATTCATCAATATTTATTTTTTCGCCTTCAAAGTAATCTGCAATTCATCATGCAATATCAGATGCATCAGATGCAATTTACCTATGCACACGATTTATCCAGTCCTCGAAACATTTTTCATAAGCACTTTTTGGGACGGCCTGCAGCTCCTTCAGTGAATTTTGTTTTATCTCTTCGATCGACTGAAAACGGGTTGCACAGAGCGGCAATTTCAGTTTGGGGAACAAGAAAAAGTCACTAGGAGCCAAATCCGGTGAAAGCGGTTGTTGATCGATGGTGTTTATTGCGTTTTTGGCTTTAAATTCATTCACAATCGTGGCTCGATGCGATGGTTCATTATCATCGTGTAAAATCTATGAATTGTTCTTCCACAATCCCGGCCGTTTTCGACGTATGTTCTCACGCAAACGACTCAATACGGACAAATGGAACTCCTTACTGACCGACTGTCCCTCCGGAACACATTCATGATGCACCAAACCACGAATATCGAAAAAAAACAAACAGCATCACTTTAATTTTTGAGCAGCTTTGGCGTGGTTTTTTCGGTTTCGGCTCGTTTTTTTCCCTCCATCCCTATGATGGTTGACTTTTTTGCATGTGAAACTAATACACTCATCTCAATGTGGTATCGGAATTCGCACGATGAAGCATGTCCAAAGAGACCTATTAACGGTACTCTTTTTGAAGAAAATTCAGCTTTATCGGGACGACTCGAGCAAGAACGCGTTTCATCATCAAAATATCCACCAAAATCATTCGAACGGACTCGTGAGAGATGTCAAGCTCTCTTGCCATTTCTCTAACATTTGCATGACGATTTTCAAGCACCATATCCTTAATTTTTTAAATGATGTCCTCAGTTGAAGAGATCGAAGTTCGTCCAGAACGAGGCATGTCTTCAACGATCTCTCGACCGTCTTTGAAGGCTTTGTACCACTCGTAGGCTTGTGTTTTTGATAAAACTGAATCACCGTTAGCCTTTTCCAACATTCGTTAGCCTTTTCCAACATTCGCAACGTTTCCGCACATGAAATTTGGTTAGAAACACAAAATTTCAGGTAAATTCTTTGTTCAATAGTTTTATTCATACTGAAAATCGCCACGCACTACTGTGGTGTACCGACTTAAGCAGCTGCTGTAAACAAACTGGTTGAAATGTCGCGCTCATATTGGCATAGTTAATTAAGGACAGTCCTACCAACTTAACAAAATACATATTTTTGAAATATCATTTACCCGAGGAATTTAAATTACAATTTCTGGACACTTTTTTTGTCACAATGTAAATAATATAAGAGGATAATTTTACAATATTTTCTTTGGATAAAAGGATTGCAATATGTAATGCAAAAAAAACATTGAAAAGATTCAAAAAAGTGTTACAAAAACTACAAGAAAATCAAGTGTACAAATCAATCAATGTTAGATAATGGAAAAAAAGCCTGAGAGAGATTTCTGCTCACAGTCTCAATACCAAACCCGGATGCTAAATATTGGATTAAAAATTATTGTAAATAATTTAAAATAATTATCCAAAAATTTATGTTGAATCTTGAATCAGACACATCGCGCTCGACATGTTTTGATGGATGACAGAATGAACAGCACTCAACATAAAGAATGAAACGCCTGACCATGTTTTCAACAATCTTAGACCAGATGAATCTGACTTTTCCGACTCTGTTTCGTGTTTTCCAACTCTAGAGTGGTACTACCCCTTTAGATATAATTATTTTAAGCTTAGAGTTAGGCTTAAAATATCTGTTATATATTCTATTCCGCTCAATCAACTTCTGTGGGGCGGGATCGTTTTCTTGAAGTCTCGAGCTGACACTTCAAGACTTTAGAGACTTATATCATATAAATCTCAAAGGACAATTTTTGAAAATAATGGTACAAGTCGCCCTTACGAAATAATCCTCAATATATAGTTGACTCCTAGTATGTAGTTGAGGATGGTGGCCCCAAAATCTTGGCTTTATTCATTTCCTTGTTACTTAGCGGTAAAAGTTGGTTGCGCATTGAAAAGTCCGATTTTTTTCGCTGAATCGAGTCTTGCTTCCGCAACCCCTTTAACTCCTTGCTTGCCCTTGCAATACTGGTCAAAGATTATATATTAATGCTCACATGAGATTATGATTAATTCGATGAAACAGTTTTAAGAATTGTAGTCATTAGGTATTTCCGAAACGAAAATAAATACAGGATACCAAAGGACACACCGCGCGAAAACAGTGTTAGACATGATACAAAGGACACTCTGTTTTAGAAGAGTTTAACTCATGATATATTTCTGAAAAGCTATTTTTTAAAGATATCTTGCAGGACAAAGTTTTTAATCTCGAAATAAATACCGAATGAGTCCTACATTCGGTTCCTTGGAGAACTTCCAGCTTTAGGGAACTACAGCCGGGACTCAGTATGCAGAAAAGAGTGAAGCTCAGGGATTTTTAAGAAACGAATATAAATCTATCTAACTTAACCAACAGTAGACTGATACCACTTTATCTAATGGATACTGAAAGAAGTTTCACCCCCCAAGTTACAATCCAACCAATATTCATTCTATTATTCCAATAATCGTTCAAACTAAAAGCAAAATTGTCCCATCATTTTCAACTAAAATAATTCCATCTCAAGGTGAAGGTGCTCAGGCGTTCTATTTTATATCAGCATTATATCCATTTTACCCATTCATTCACTCAATCACGACTTAAATTTATACGAAAAATGTGCTATACACACACGCACACACACATACACACACAACTCAAGAGATTTGGTGAAGGTGGATAGGCCAACAACAACCATAAAATCCGGTGAAATGAAATTTTCTTGAAACTTAGCACAGTCATGCGCCATTCTAGTTGTCATTCCAGCCACATTCCATGTGATGTGTATGGTGGATGGTAGGTTAGGGGATGGAATGAACAGATATTTCCACAAATCGTCTATTCGGTAGTTGGGGACCCATTTTCATGTATACAAGTGTAGTTAAGTACTATGCCGAAAAGTTTTCCGGCGGCGACGACGACCAAGACCACGACGATGAGCATAATGGGGGGAGCGGGGTTGATGGTGGTAAGTGTGGCAAGGATATGGAAGACTGTCCTGTTGGCGAGCTACATGCCAAGTTTAAGGGTATTATACATTGAAAAGTATCTAAGAGTGAAACGAAGGACATTCAGAAGCGGAATGATATGGAGTAAGAGCATCACCAAGGGAGCACATTCTTAAGATCCTTTTTTTTCCGAGTTTAAATAATCCAAATCCGCATAATTTTCAATTAAAGTCAATTCTAAGTTCCCATTCCAGCTTAGCGCAACTATCTCAGTTTCCTTCGAATCACACGGCCAAAGTTCTACCCTATTAGTAAGCCTAACTCGCATTCCGCGTGTATCACTCCAGCGAAACAATGGAATCTACAAATATTCCCCGTGTATCAACACAACGGCAAAACCTCTTGAGTTGCTATCTCTGCCGAAGATACTTCATCTCATCTTGTGCATCTTTCATACTGGGACTTGTAGGGAAATTGCTCTACAACCACTTGACGAAACTATATCTATTAAGTGATGGTTGTATCTACGAAGGATATTAGCCTCTAGGAAGCAGACGAAAACTTGCTGAGAGTTTTGGCACACAATGAGGGGCCAACTTTGGTATATACTCGCACAATTCAGCCATGTTCATGCCCGAAACTTTCTATATACAACAGTTATATGAATTAACCTCCATAATGGCGACTCTCCATTATCCCAAATGAACATCACCGCCATTATATATAGAAAATCAATACAACAGAGCCTTAATATTTCATTAGGCGACGGCAAACTGTGTCCACTTTTCAAGGTCCTTGCAAAAGTGTAATTTATCAAAATTAATCTCAGCGCGCCGTGAAAACGGAACTCACCCTAACCACGCGCTTTTCAGAGTGACATTAAAGTACATCCTGTTGAAGTATTTTGCTAAATAGCTGGCTACCGTTACTACCCCTACTACCACCAGTGCTGCTGCTGCCCTGGCTGTATCCTTGGAATTCATAAAAAGTGAACAGAAAATCTCGCGCCGTGCTGTCAGTCCCCGGTGCTGAGTGAATATTGCAGGGAAAGTACAGGAACTCAAAACTTTCCCTCGCATTAGTTCGTCCTCATAAAATCGTTCCACTATGAATGCCTTCAATGAATTCGTTTTCACGTACACACATATGTATAATGCGAGGACATATTGAGAGTGAAAACGCCACCGTAACACAGCACGCTGTGAAGCTTTACGAGCATGAAAAAAAAAAAATCTATTGAAGACTTTATAAAGTGAACGCGCCGCAGAAAAGTCAAAAGGAAAAATCCTAAAGTGATATCCCACTCACCGCAGGGGTGGGAATATGTAGTGCGCGTTGAAAAGTTTGAGAATGGATTTCATTTCCCTTCGTTTATGGGAGAATAAACTCACGTATTGCAATCAGAATGCCATTGAACGAAAAGAATTATTAAATTTTTTTTTTGCTTTCACTTGAAGCAAAGTTGAAAAACAAAAAAAAAAAACAAGGACACGGAACGCAAATGAAAATTTAAAATTATATTGAAAGAGAAGAAGAAATTCTTTCGTGAAAGTTTTTCTTGCAGTAAGTGAGAGGAATGGAATCGTTTTAAGACGCTCAGGAATTGTCCTGACTTGAAGAGATTTTTAAATTTGATTGCAACTGGTTTTATATTTGACGGCTTCAATTTAAACAGCGGTGGGACTGGAGGACTCTATCGGAGTGAAAATCAGGTAGTTCATCTTCGTATTACTAGACAAAGGACAAATCGTAGGTTAATTTGACTTGAATGGCGCTGAATCCATGGCTTTTGCTCCTATTCACTGAGGGAACCATCAGATGTGAGCGAATAACCGACAAATTTTAGAAATACTTTTGGTGATTAGACGGAATTCTTGGGTGTTTCGCATGTCACCCTTTTTGACGGTTGAAAATTGAGCTAAGAAACGGATAGAGCAATGTCATGTCATCTAAAATCAACATGACATCGAAGTGTAACGCATTGTGGATACTTAAAAAGGATTTTCTCAAAACACAAAATACCTACGTTACCCATGAGTATAGAATTGTCGCAGTTGACAGTACTGAATCTACAGACGCTACCAAGCTGGTTTATTCAGCAGACAGCAACATCACTCAGACTGGGAGTGATCAGGTGACAACCTGCACGTTCTGTTGAACACTCGAATCATTCATAAATATACATATATTGAAGCTTGCAGCCTTTTCTTCAAACATTTCTTTCATTTCTTCAAACGTATGAAAACCTAGGACACCAATTAATGTTCGACCTAATCGCCTCAAATCGAGCCCATTGGCCAGCCTCGATGGATCACATCCATTGGATTTCACATCCATTGGATTTAGAAAATCAATGAAACTGTCATCTTTTCTCCGAAAGGATAAAAACGCAGGAATCAGACAACTAATAACAATACTACAGTGCACAACCAACTCCAAAAGATCAAGCTTAAAACAAGGATTTAAACACAATATACACCATTGCAGAAAACAATGGATATAGAAAAAAAAAGTAGACATGATAAGAAGGAACTTCAAAACAACCAAACGGGTAGGAAAAGGAGACGGAAGCATGGACAAAATTGAAATACACTGGGAAAGCAACATACAAATCAGCAACAACAACGGAGCTGTCAAATATTACGCCCAAACGATGAGGACTCGCTGGACAAACAAGGTGCATCTAAATTAACTTGTGCTTGCTAGACGGGCTACATCGGACAATCAGGACGTCAAATAAGGACGAGATTTCGTTGACACATAAAACGCTACAACAAAAACATACACGGGGAAGTTAACATACAAATAAGCAAAAGTATTCAAAAAATACAATATGAACGTAGCCTTGAAAGCAAGGAGCAGTTTGACACAAATATGACGCAGCAACAAGGAAGATCTGCAAGGCACGCAGGGTGTGAATAAATTAACTTGTCCATGCCAAAGCAGCTGAATCGGTCAATCAGACCGAAAAAAATTACCAGATTTCATTAGCACATAAGGGACTGCAACAAAAGGATACGGAAGCCGAACGCAACAACTGAGTCCACGACATTGCAAACCTCATAATTAAAAACAATTGTACAATAACTCACGTTAGAAAAAACAGAGCAAGTGCTACATGTACAACATAAAGGAGCGCCATGGAAAAATACAAAAAAAAAATCAAAACCACACAAACTTCCAACCCATGGAAATATACAAACAAAATGCATCCCACGGACGAACCATAAACGAACCGAGCTCGCTTTTGGGCGCAAGCTTCAACTCTCTAAACTTTACAAAAGTCAAAGACAATATCTTCTAATAACAAGTGACAAAGGAGCGTTAGATCAAATCAAATGACTGCTCCTAATAAAGAAAAACAACGAACTGAACCTTCCTGCTTATCTGCTTATCTAAACGACGGACCTTTAAATAAGGACACTTAAGACCGACTGAAACTACACACCGAAGATCGCACACCACCAAAACGCGTATGTGAATGAACAAAAAAAAACAGACTGGGAACAACGAGACTTTGATTCGATGACAAAAAAAACAATATCCCTAAAAACCACAAGTACACACAGCGCTATCACTCCCAACAAACCTCTAATCTAAAGCTACTCCAGCAAAACATGTGGAACTTCATTTAGATTCGTAAATGTTCTCTGATTTTCACGTACAACGAAAATACCCTCCTAAACGCATTCACGTGACAATATAAACCAATTTTTCTATCTCTGTCTGAGAGAAGTAAACCGAGAGTATTAATGCTTTGTGTTGCTACGCGATGGCTGCAGATAATATTGCGACTGGTTTGTCAACTTTTCCAGTATAAATGTGCATTACTATGAAAGTACTAGCGATCAACACACACGATTTTTAGAATTTTAAGTTCAAAAACTCCTAACAACAATGATTAACCACTGTTTTCGTTAAAATTTAATCACATATTCGCAAAAGATTGTTTAGATATGCCACATTTCGTCGAGTACAAAGCCTGCTGGAACCAGTAGAACAAAGTATAAGGATTCCCCTTTAGAAAATGAGTAACCATACCTTCCTACAATTCAATCCTATAATTTTCTGATGAAAACCGTTTCCCATTCTTGACATTTGTCAAGGGGAATCGAAAAATTGTGGTCCTATAATATAACTTTACTTTTATTCAAAATAAGGTGAATCAGGTGGCGTATTATTTGAATTGGACGTTCCCAAAAAGAAACATAATCAAGGATAACAGTTTTATCCTCAGAGTTAAACAGTGTTTAGTCCGATTTGGTAGCTAACTCAATATAGAGCGAATTCATGCTTACCAAAATTTCACATCCAGAAAGGGTTGGTCTAGACCAATATTGCTTCAGAATATTCAGCATAATGGAGGAAGAGGCCTTTATTATGTTTGGGATTTCGCCCATGTCGAAAAAAAATTAGTATCGCTTCGGATACTATTTTTTTTTGTTGCTTCCGCAAAAGAAATCGCCATTTTCTCAATTATGATTTGAATATTCGGCTGTTGTTACGTTCTAAATGCTCGAGTTTTAATTATTCTGTTGTTCCTTAGATAACGCAATTTTTTCAATTATTTTTGACATATATATAGTTCGCAACTAGATACCCCCCCTTCCCTCCACCTTATTCAATGTCAATTAATATCTTTTCCATAACGGTATTCGCACCATAGAAACATAGAAACGAGGTCTGTTCAAAAAATATCGAGACTTTTAAATTTCCGCGGGCTACGTATATTCGATTTTCGTAATTTTCGTTGCGTTATGTTGGTACTCATATTCGTAACTTATATTGACAAGTTCAATCATTTGGAATGTTCAGATAATTTTTGACAGCTATTTTACTTGGGGGTGTTTTGCCTTATCCTCGATTTTTGACTATTCCAAGAACATGGATCAAAGAATCTGTAAGAATTTTTTTGTGAAAAACAAATTTGACGGCGCGCACGCATTCCGAATGTTGACTGTGTTGATGTAGTCAAGTTGCCTTGGACCAAAGGAACATTTATCGGTGATTCAAATGTTCTCGAACGGTTGAGAATATAAAAAATGACGAATAGCATGACAGACGTCCAAGTACATCAACAACATTTGTAAACATTGGTTAAATCAAGAAAATATTTTTGGCCAACCATCAATTTGCCGTTAGAGAATTTACTGAGGACCTAAATATGTCGATGGGCTGTAGGGTCTAGAGGCTTCACCGTAAATTTCGTTCCAAAATTGCTCAAACTCGACCAAAAACAGCATCGCATTAACATTGCTATGCAGCTGTCAGTCTCTTTCCAAAACAATAACATACTTCCTTCATTCCAGGTTGGAAAATACAGAGTACCAACTCGTATGTGTCGCCAATGACATTAAAATAGCTCTGAGTACCAAACAGTCGAAGAGCCTGCTGTCAACCAAAATAGCCTTCTTTTCTCATTACGTTGCCTACTCCATAAGCTTAAGAGTTGCAGCAGCCCCAGTACTTGAACTAACTGATTTTATCCTTCCTTTTATTAAAAGTAGAGCATAGCAGGGTAAAGTTTTAAGGTTCAACGTCCACTTGAAAAACCCTTTCTGCTCTTGTTCCACAAGGTTCATACCTTAGTCCCTAACTTTTGAATAGATACACGTTTGACTTACCCGCAAGCTAAAATTGCACACTATAACTTCAGGTTGCATCAATAAATCAGAACACGAAAACAACACTGAAAATCAACTGTTTATTAACATTAAAAAATAACTGACGCGTATCGAATGGCGGCTAAAAGTACAGGAAGAAGTTTTTGACAGATTGAACATAGACATTTTATATTGGGGTGGCTGTCTATCTTTGTAGCGTGTTGTTTGAAGGCTATGTTAGTTGGCACTAAGCATCAATAGGTAGCTGTTAAAATTTCATGACATTCTATTCATTAGTGATTTATTGGGCTAAAAGTGACACTATTTTTCAAAAATCAAAACAAGGGTTTAAAAACAATTTCGTGTTTTAATTTTCACTGCTTCTCTATGAGGTAAAATACCGTTCAAGCCAAGCAATCGCTTGAAACGTGTTATGAGGACTTTGTTCTATCAGAAACAACAATAAAACGTAGGTTTGCTGACTTGAAACGTAGTCATACAGTGATTCAAAACAGTATCCACTGATTCAGTGGACATCAAAGTGAGTCGGTAACACTAGAAAATATAAAAAAAAATTAAGGAAAACGGTTTAAATGATTGGAAAGTGCAGTTTCACAAGTCAGATAACATGGAAAGCTACCCAAAGAACGTATTGGCTTTATAGCATGAGCGTTTCTACATGAGGAAGCGCTGGTCAAAGTATATGCCGCATTTGCTCACTTTTGACCAAAAACAAAAATGTGTCGATGATTTTGAACAGCATTCGGCCATGCTTAAATGTAACAAAATGGAATTTTCGCGTCGATATGGGCAATGGATGCAACATGGAACCATCATTTCAGTCCGGAATGAAAACGAAAACATGAAAACTTGTGAAAAGAGCGGACATTAACTTGTGAACCATATTCCAAGTGCCCTAAAGCACAACAATCAGTTGGAAAAGTTATGAACTGGGTATTTTGAGATGCGCGTGGTATACACATTCATTGATCACCGTGGAAAGAGAGATACCATAAACAGTGAATATTTTATATCGTTAATGGAGCGATTAAAGATCAAAATTGCAAAAAAGGAGCGCATTTTGCAAGGAAATAAATTTTGTTTTATGAAAATAACGCATTGTATTACTAATCAATCAAGAGAATATGAAACTACATAAATTGTACTTAGAGTTGCTCCCGCATTCACAGTATTCTCCAGGTTTGGCTCCCAACGACTACTGGGTGTTCGCAGGCCTCAAAATGTCCTCAAAGTTTCGCTCGAATGAAGCGTTTATCGTTGAAACTGAGGCCTGTTTTCAGACAAATATTAGAGCGGTGCTGGAGTGATTGTGTTGCTCTTGATGGGGATAATATTGGAGAATAAAGTCAATTTTCAACAAAGAGGAACCGTGTTTTCTTTGTTAGGCATGCAACTTTTCAGCTGATGAGTTCAGTCTAACACTCAATCGAAAGCTGAAATACTTAAACCATATCGAGAACATAAGCTTTAAAGTATTCAAGTCAGTTCGATCTCTATAGTAATTACTAAATCGAAAGTCACCCATGCCTCTTCGTAATAAAATCCTCATCCTTAATATGAGCATCCAACCAGTAATATTCAACGGAGCTCCACCAGGAACCAACGCGTCAAATATCTTAAAGCAAAGTTTCAAGTCATCCAAAATCGCTATTTAAAAATATCCTTAAACAATTCTTACGACTTAGCCTCCAGATAACACAAAGTAGGAAATGTTAGTCCAAATGTACAAACTTACGGATTCTAGTAAAGTTAACGCTGTCAAAAAAGCTGAGAGGTCCTCGAATCCCCTGATCAATTGAGTCAGTGCTGTTTGGAGCCTATAAAAATCATGATCACGTGTCCTCAGCCAGAACTACGCGTAGTTTGGGGCATAGGATAAGTAGTTTATAAACTAATACATAGTTAATATGAGGAAAATAGGTCCAAGTAAGTTGTAAGTCTAACAGAGATTTTTGTCAAAATTTCCCTCCCGATCCAATTATTAGCATATAGTCCGAGAAAATAAATCAGAAGTTAAGGATAAGTGTACGTAACCATAGATGTAATGAAGAGATTATCAGAACCCAAGGTATAAGCCATCAACTGGTAAGAAACAGACAGTTAAACCTAAGACCGATAACGAATTATCTGTATAAATCTTATAGTATCTGTATAAAAAATATATCTATAAAAAATATTTATTTTTTGTTGTCATCCAGTGTCTCTGGTATAATTAAACAACGCTTTTAACTCA
The DNA here is from genome assembly GCA_954870665.1 of Stratiomys singularior. Lineage (NCBI taxonomy): Eukaryota > Metazoa > Arthropoda > Insecta > Diptera > Stratiomyidae > Stratiomys > Stratiomys singularior. The sequence goes on along the minus strand of OX940880.1, from coordinate 53,899,146 downwards.
CACAAACGACATTTTAAGTAATCTTTATGTCGCTTGTCAGTCCGATAACGTCTGCGGATAGGAAATGAACCAATCAAGGAAACAAGATCTTAGAATTGTTGATTTTATCGACAACCACAACAAATCGCCTCCGCAGGGGGTCAAGAGTGTGCCTACGATGGCAATGTTAAGGTTGATGCTATCATCCGTGTTAATTTGCATCAAAATGGTATCAATCGCATGAAAATTGGAAACTCAAACAATAAATAATAGCAAACGGTTTAGATATGAACAATGATAGCCGGAATCATCCTGGCATTTGAATTTTGATTAATTTTCTCTGCATGCTGCCGTAAAATAATTAAAATCCAGTAAATAATATTGGTTTGGTGGAAAATTATTTCTACAGCGAAGGGGCGTTGCGAAGAATGAATTGGAGCATTTGTTGGTGATTTTTCAAAGTGGCAGCTAACCTCCTCCAGCGTTTCATAATTACCTTTGTCTTGTATTCACTTCGCTGTCTTCAATTGGTGGAAAGTTTGCACAATTCCAATGTCATTCAAATACGAATTTCGCGTGGCAGCAGTAGGTTTCAGGCAAACTTGGCGAATTGAATAATATCCAACGTATGTATTGCATTCGCACATATGCATATGTTCTTGCAATGCAGAGCGTTTTCGAATGGAAATAGGTCATCCTACACAACATTTCTGCACGGATACGCACTCCATAGGTGGATATATTGTCGAATTGGAGAGTGGAGCTAGTGAAGCATAAGGAATCGGTAGCTGTGGCGTAAAATTGAAACGAATCGGTTGTTTGCGCAAAATGATGATCGAATAAATTGCAAAGCGTCCGCCTGTCGCATTCGCCACACACCACGTTGGGCGCTGATCCCTAAACGTTATTATTATGCATTTATTGCAGCAAGTTCCCCATACGAGACGAGTGTTGGGGGTCCGGTATGGGCTTGTGCTCCTCTCATGCTTGTCTGCACACAGTATATATTGGCCGGAATGTGTTTCTGATCCAATAATAAACAATAAAGAGTTGTATGTATCCGTAGTTAGGTTGGAAATGCACAATATTGCATTATGCCTACTTTGGATCACGATTCTCCAATTGGTGCAACCGATGCAGTCCCTGGCGCCACCATTGTATGGGAAGACTCACAGCAGCAGCTTCAGGTTGGCTGCAGAAAGTTCACGGATGGCAGGATGATTAAGCAAAATGACCGGGAATCGTACGGCTCAGTTAACTTTAGTCGGATATTTCCATTCTTGTTGACCGCCACGAACAATAATTGTGATATTCGACCATGCACCGAAGACAGCCAAACGAGCCCCAGAAAAAACGAAAAGACAATCAAAATTCATCTCATACTGCGGACAAACATCTCCACAAATCTAATATTTCTCAAACCTCCGCATCGGTTCTACACTAATAGGTTAATAACTTCGATTTTATGAGTCATATCCCTTCGCACCCTCCTTTCACATAAATCATTGCCACAATAAACAATCTACACTTAAGGCAGGACGAACGAAAACAATCAAGTTATCCCAAATAGAGTTTATTGGAAAAGTAACCCCAAATAATACTCTCGTAAAACATACTTAACTCAATGGCATATCAATAAGATCACCTTTTTTATTCCTTTCCCTTTCAAGACAATTGCTTTCACCCACCGTCGACCACGACGGCAGTCGAATCCTTGTCGAAGAACTCAACAAGTAGCCCCGATTGAAATAAATCTTTGCAACCCCACGTTCATCTCTTCCGCAATAATGACAAACGAATAAATTTTTTTTCCTTCATGTCATCGAGCCAAATGGAGATATGATGTGGGAAAAAAAAAGAAATAGAGAAAATATTTATGCCAAATCAACTTACTCTTCCCTCTGTAACGTTGCCGGTGCTTACCCATAAAGTAGTCCTTAGCTTTTCGTCGCGTTGGTGAGTGGAGACTAAATAACACGCCGTCCAAAAAGGATCAGATCGGAGTTGTGTCGACTACCCTATAATCTTTGTAGAAGGTGTAAGACAGCCGTTTTCATCTCGTAAGCATGAAACTTATAACGTTCTCAATACAACCGGAAATAAGAACCATAGCAGCAATAGACCAGCAAGACCCCCGCCTTCCTTTAACCACTCCAGTCGTCGTTAAAATGGCCATAAACGAATTGGATAAAAGTCCTTTTCCGGAATGTCGTTTTGTGGTGTCTCCGCTTCCTGCTTCCTGCTTTCAGCACAGTTCTGTATCGCGAGGAACAGCATCGACGGTCCTTCGTCCTGCGTCATCATTTCTTCTAGTTGGTTTCGAAAAATTCATCCACTCCAAATGTTCCTTTGCGAACTCAACTGCTACACCACTGGCAGCAGTCAAACTTAACAAAGCGGACAAACGATGGCGATGGTCTGATATTTTTCTCTCTTCTTAACATTTCTCTACTCCCTTCAGCCGCCTACCTCCTGCCTCTTGGGCACTGAAGTTCTTGCCTTTATTGCCAGTTTGGTTTTTCTGAACTTCACTTTGATGATGGCTCGACAATTTCTCGCCGTCTATTTCCTTTTATTTTAATGTTATCGCATTGATTGAATAAAAAGGACAATGATTTCTTCAAATAAAAAAATAAAAAAAAACAGAAATAGCTTAGAGTCCTTGTGCCCGGAACGGAATCAAGGGAGAATGTATCTACAAGCTACAAATGGCATTTCGGTTGCGAGAAATCTTAAAAACTGTCGGGGAGGATATGAGGGTGAGAATGGAACCATGAAGGAAACTTAAGAAGACAAAATTTGATTTTTTTTTCTCCCTACTTTTCTTGATTTGGGGGTGGATTTCGTGGTTGATAACAACGGAAAGGCGGTCATGTGACAACAACGATAGCGACAGGAGATGATGCAAGAGAGCACTAAAACTGCTTTTGAAGCATTTTAGTTTTTACAACGCACGAAAATAGTTGAAGGATGTTACCAAAAAATATTGATTCCAGACCAGTTAAGTGCGAGTAATTCCGCGTAAAGTGAAGTTTTTTGTTTATCTTTAATTCGTTCATCTATTCATTCGTTTGGATAAACTTACCAGTTTTTAAATTTTCATTTGAAACTTCTTGGTCTTTGTTGAATTTAGATAGTTGGACAAATTGACTCCCTTAGATTTAGATCGTCCTAGAACAAATCAACTCCGTGAAACATTGTGCGACTATTTGCGATAATTCTGCAATAACCACTCATGTCAAAGAAGAAATTAAGGAGCGCGAACTCTACTGGAATTCCCAGCGCTCCCGCCAATTTAAACCAGTATTCTACAAGATCCAGGCATTGACATAACTGATACCAGTACCAGCTACTTTTATTGTTAGGTCGCGGATTGATATCCGCAAATTAATACCCACTCACCAGCAACACACACCTTGCTTTGCCAACTTGACCACGTTACCTAGTCCTAAAGTCGCCAACCCTAACTCATTTCAGTAATTATAGGATCCATTTTCGAAACTTTTCTCTCTACAATTTAATATCCTGCTGTGCATAGATTCACGTTTTATGCACTATTACCGTTTCATTTGATTTTAGTTTGGGGCTTTGCTTCATTTTCCTCACTGGAACTAGGAACTGGTTTTTTTTCACTGGAAATAGGCACATTCAGATGTTTCGCTCAATTTTTACAAACATTCTCTCACCTTTGAATCGCGAAAATTATTCTCTCTAAAAATGTTTGCCCTGTCATGCACAGACGTACCCGTTACGCAAAATTACCGTTCTCTCTGATTTTCACTTTAATTCATAGTTAGTTCCTTTGGAATTTCATTCTGTGTCCTGAACTTAGACCAGAACTAAGCACTGGTTTTCTAATTCTGACGTTTCATCCTCATCCGTGCCTTCGAAACATGCACTTACCTTAGAATCGCGAAATCGGCACAAAAGTAAAGCATCACCTACCAGTACATCGCGGTAGATCTCAAAGTGTATGGTGTGAAAATCGGTTCCAAGTACTACTATGTCAGCCTTTCTGTAATTTCGGTCCAAGTGACGAAAAAGGAATTAAACATACCATAAATATCATGTTTCAAAATCACGATTGCTTTATTAGAAACAAATATCAACGGATGCGTCACAAATGGTCGTAAATTTATCAGCGCATGATACGTAGTAGATTTGACAGACGTCAAATAACTACAATTTCAAAAATGCAGAAATTCATACTTGGATGCTGACGTTCATACTGAGATCCTTATTTTCAAGCTGGGATAGTGAGATCCTGTGTGAGATCCTTTACTTAACGTAAAGGAAGTGCAACGATTTAGGCGAAAACACATCAACCAAAAGGCGCCGTTGATAGGACATTGGAACTGCTTAACAAGGGCAGAGATCGATCAAGTATCGACTGACAGTCATCAATGAGTTCTTATCAGTGTGTCGCAGCTGTAACATTACTGTATATGAATTTCGGTGCAATAATCGTGAACTAGGTGTCACATATGTCAATACTCCAACGAATTTTACTTTGCGTCAATTTATGACCCCCGTTCGTGAGTGAAATTAGCAAAATACATGGAAATTATGAGAATCTAGAGTTTTCAAATTTTGGCAATATATTCAGTATATAAGTCTACTACAGAAAGGTCAAAGGTCAAAAGGTAAAAGTCAAAAGGCCTTAGGTCTTACCAGAATTATTAAGCCTTGACACACCTAGAAATACATGGTCGACTGCGGACATCAAAGTTGAAGAGATCAATCGTCTAACAATCCTGAAACTGGCTGGTGGAATCATATGTTCAGAAAATTATTGAAAACTTGACGCAAGCCGTTAGTTCTTCCCAAAACTCCACCATTGATCCAGCGAACCCTCTGTCAGGACCTACCGTATAACATCAAGCTAAACGAAAGTGGAATATACGCAAAAGGAAGAGGAATTTGCATTAAATTACCAAAAACGTTCGTTTTGCCATGAGAAGTTTTAGACCATGATACACCTAGGCATATTTTATCAGCTGGAGACGTTATGGATAAAGAAATATCTTATCTAGCAATCGTAGAAGCGGATATTCAAAAAATTATTCAATAGGCTCACGTTAGGCTTCCCCAATACTCTGCCATAGATCCAGCGAATCCTTAGTCAGGACCTTCGTTACGACACCAGCAAAGCCAAAAATGAATAAAAGCTTTGGAAATTCCTCTTTTGACAGCTTTCATGTAATTTCAGCAAATGTAAATGAAAAGAGGTTGGCTTTGTGATTGAAATTTAAAGATAGGCATATTTGATCGGTGAAAGACGTCAAGATTAGATGAATCTCTTATCTAACAATCGGCCTCCTCCTTCTCCTCCCACTAGAGAGAAATCCTATCCCAAAAGGAACCATTAAGTGTACAATAGGGAGCCCTTAGTCATGTGCTAAAGAATACCAAGCTTTGTACTCCGGTTTGATAGGAGAGTTGTTTAGTCGTCAGTTCAGTAGGGTTTGTGTCACTGAGAGTTCCACGCATTTTGCATTTACTCCGGTTGACAGGGAGTAACTGTAACTGTTTAAGTCCGTAACTCGGGAAAATTTGTACCACTGGAAGCGTGAATAACCTTGGCCTCCCTTCCTAAGAAACAACGCCCACCCAAACCTTTCTAAAATTGTTTCACCAAGCATTGATTTCAGATATCATCGATCAAATGATTCTTTTTTAAAATCCAAAAATATCCCTGTATGACATTTCGATTCACTGTTAAACGTATACAACAGTTCGTTTGACAGTTGATGTACATAATGTCTTTAGTGCATCTTCCAAAAATGATAAATAATTAGAATGGGAATATTCAAGCTTCACTAGTAGAAGATTCACTGCCATGAAACAAATTTAAAAAACTGAGGATAGTTTTTTTATCGATGAAAATCTTCAAACCAGACACTTCATACCCAGTCGTCGAGTAGCCAAATGAAATATTTCAGAACATGCCCTTTAAAAAGGAGTCATACCGAGGCTAATAGAAAAAAGTACCTTTGTGTAGATGCTAACATTTGCTCTACAATAGTCGAACAAAATCTGAAATAGTATAACCAAAAATCGCAGCAAATGGGGGAGGGTGTATGATATATATGTTTTGAGCGTCATAAGAGTTCTGGCTATAAGCCTTGAACCGGAAACAGGAACACAAAACACTGTTGAAGCAAATGAGCCAACTTTGAGAGATGTGTCAAATCTAGATGTCAAAATTTCGCAAATGTGGTCGAGAGATAAAGATTATTTATGCCTAGAGTGCGGAAACTCCAGATGTGAAGTGACCCTCGAATTTCTACTAAGCTCCTCCCGTTCTAACCTATGGATCTAGCCTGGAAGCGTGTAACACTTTATTTCGGACTTGTCCTCGTTTACTACTGCCCTCAGACACTTTTTGATTATGGAATGCATCTTTCAAAGGCGGGAAACAAGAAGGGAGTGCTAAAAAACATATCCTTCGATGAAGAAGATCCTCTGACGCTCCAGTATGCTTTTTTAAGTGTGTTTTTTCAGTGGCCGAGCATAGGGTGCCACGCGATTCTAGTTGCCAATCGATGTATGCATGTCTCCGACACCAATTTTTGGGTACAGCTCATCAATTTCGCTGAAGAGATCACCCGGCTGTTTCCTCTGTCTTTTGCACACCAAAAATGTGAGGCAAGCATCATACGTCATCCTCTGTGCATTACATCTAGTCAAAGTACCGCGAGTTATCAATCTTGTGCCGGAGAGACTTGAACAATCTTTCCTTGGTAGTTTTCTTCTTTTCAGTATCAAGAATGCACGTGCATCGAATCCCATAAGATCCTATTTGCCAATTGTTGTATGCATTTTCTGTCAAGTGGTTCAGAGAAAAGCTTTTTAATTTCGCTGAAGGAGTCACCAAGCTGCTACAAAAACGTGTAGGACACGCATCATCTAACACTTCCATTCCAAAATATCCAGTTGGAGAGGATCCACGTCTTATCAATTTTGTGGAGGTAAAACTGGATGCACGCACATGTGCTGAGTTAAGTAGAAGTCAGATTCCGCATGCACCCGATTTAGCCACGGTGTTACGTCAGGGATAAAACGTAGAACCCATCGTCTCTTTGTGTTGCCCTCGCAGGACTGTTGTCAATTGCTGAAAGAGTGTTGTCTATTTTTTCAGGTAATCGCTTCTTTATAGTTCTGTCCTTACTAGCACATTTGGTTAAAGAGGGTATAAAAAGTCTTGGAACTATTTGACGAAATCGTAAACCTGCTTGTAGGGTGTCCATACACGAAGGTATTTTAAAAAATGAATATGCGTGATCAATGCTAGACTGAGCGATAGCAAGAGTGGTCAAAATATACAATAAGGTGGTGACACTGGGGTTAATTTGCGTCGGTAAACTACACAACCAAGTCACAAAGTAAAAAATTACAACATATTGACCGACTAAACAACCACCGAGGCGTGCGAGAGGTATAACCACCGTATGACAGATGTCAATTTGGTTGGCGATTTCATGGGCCCCTTCAAAATAAAACTGCGAATTACAAAACGGCCAATCTGTAGGTTTTCTCCCTTTTCGTGTCTTATAAGCCCGAGCCCCTGGCTCTTATACAGAAGAGTACGCAAGACAAAAAAGACATATGAAACGCAACTATCGTCAGCGTATTCCCGCAGGGGAATTCCTTCGGCATTGCCAAGGCCATACTTAATAAAAGTTTTCTGTCAAAACTATACACATAAGACCATAAATAGGCTGACTTGTCGCAGGGATGGAAGTTTCGTGATTTGTCGCGCATAGACCATATTGGAGGAAAAATAACGACATCAATCGGTATATCGTTTTGTTTTCACAAAAGGAGTGACCATCGCGCACGAAAGAACTTTATACAAAGTGTCTTAAAGAAAACACTTAACCTTTCAATTGAAGAACTCAATGCATGACAAGTGGGCGCGAAACACCTTTGGCTCCTTCCGTGAATTGGATTGTATCTTCGTCTGAGCTGGTCGGTTGAAAAAAAAAACGGAAGAGGGAGGTACTCAGTTAATTTGTTCAGTGGGTCAATTTACCGAGACGTGCGATTTCGTCGACTATCCCATTATGACGTGTGTGCGATGGTGGTTCACAGTCATAGTCAAATTCCCCTCTGTTCAACATGAATAGGTCACTAGTCAAACCTTCAAAGGTCGGACCTATCATAACGTTCGGCTCCGGTATATTGAAAGCTGGGAACGAAATCCAAAACTATGAACCATTCAAACAAAAATCCAGACAGAAAACGTAATGGTCCAGCCCAAGACATCTCTGCAGCCCGACAGGATCAAGTTGGACAACAGTGGGCCAAAATGGGTCAAGGAGAGGATCTGAAAGGTCTCAGTAGTGCTGCCAAAACATCAACTGCGTATGCAAAGTACAGCATAACAATATGCCACAGCACACACAACATTTATTTTAAGGAATTCTATTCATCTTAGAAGAATATTACAGTGCAGGGTAGCATATCTGTCATGCTCCTTCTTGTCATGTTTTCTACATATCTAAAGGAAAAAGAGAAACAAAAAATGCGTTTATTTTTATCAATTCATACCATGGAAACAAGCATTTTAAATATATTTTTTTGAATTATAGAGGGTTAAATTTTAGTGCTTTCATATTCATATGAGCTAAAGAACTCATAAACTTCAGTCGAAGAATAATTAACGTAACCTCCACCTTGTCCTTATATCCTTTGCCATCGTACGGGAAGAAATATCGTTTGGGCAAGAGTCCGCTTAGCAACATAAATATTAAAAATTTAGCTTTAAAGACGGTTTCCTAGTTTTCCACGAATTAAATATGATCGAAACCATGGTGAAATCAGATGAAAAAAATTAAATCCTTGAGTATTCCTTGGCCGAGAAGGCACAAAGGTGACGCCCGCCGTAAGCATTGTTGTCACCGCAGCGATATTTTTTCACGTAATGTATTTCCTTCTCGCGTTTATTCGTTGGAGCGTAAAGCACTTTGTCCAACTGTTGTATCCTTTAAGGATTCCTTTAAAAATTGAACATGAATGCATATACCAGTACGGCGTGTGTATATTTTCTGCTATTCTCTTTGATATTCATGTCGCGTTCTGTTCGCCCAGATCCTAGATATAAACGAGCCCATATACACCACCGACTGGGATAAGTACAAGTGGTTGGTTCGCCAGCGAACGGGATGAAGTGAACATAAATATTCTGGAGCTCACTCGAGGTTTTGTGGTCGATTGAAGTGTGAAAGTTGTGTGCGATAATGAAAAATCGTACGATGTACATGCCCACAATTGCCGATAGTGAAGCTGGAGCCTCTTCTTGCTCCCTTGCACTCGGGGTGGATCCTTCCACTGCAAACGAGTGCAGTTGTGTGAAAGCAGTTCACGGAATGGAAACATGACTAGAACTAAGTGGTTTCTTTCAACAACACTTTTGTCCATTTTATCGTTTCGCGTGAAAGGAAACCTGATTCAAGTGTTGTACCTTGGAACAGAGAACAGATGTTTGGTTGCAGATATTCTAGTCGGTTAGCCCATTTGGTTTGAAATCGATTTTCCAGTTTGTGTCTGGAGATAGCCAGTATTTTTTTTCTGATACCAACGTATGCTCTCATGTCTAATCTGACGCACTATACCTGCGTCCTCAGATTGATATTATTAATGATTTCATTACTATTAACGTCTATATAAGCCAGCAAGCTATTACTCAACCACCCTCAGCTCAGACCTCAAAAGAATATTGTTCGCAAAGTATCGATTACAATCAATCCGGATCTACATCACTCAGACATGACGATATGGTCGATAATATTCCATCAAAGTGAGTTTGTGTACACACTTTTATCCTCGCTTTACTCCTACGCACACGCGTCGCGAGGGAGGGAAAGATCAACATGGAAACATCGCAACATCTCTCGCCATTTCGGCTATATATAATCCGAGATGAACATCAATCCATCTATCCATCCATCCATCCATCCATCCATTCACCTGATGAAAATGAAAATAGATGCTCATCTGTAACAATCTGTGGCTTTTACGGATTGAGAAATGTCAATTAAATTGATTCAAGAGCGTATGTGGTAAATCACAACAGCACACGCATCGCAACTGAGAAATGTTGGTGGTGGATTGGTATTTGGGTTGAGGAGGACGAAACGAATGAAGTAAGGGCACGGTATGTGAGCCTCAGCTCCGACATTCTTGCTCATTGTTTCTACACACGGGAGCACCATGAACGGCGAATCTTGAGTGGGTAACGCATTTTTTATGGCACCCCGTCGTTCGCCATTGTAACTATCATCTGCTAGTTACCCGCAACCCCATTATTCCATCCGCATTCAACTGATTCGCAATTGCTTACACATGGAGGCTCATGTTCGCAAATGTATGTATCTCTCACTCTACATTCTTATGTATAGCTAGTGTCGTTGCTTAAAAAGGGGTTGCTGGAATTCACGTGGCACTGATTCTGCCATTCGGTCTATGGTTTCGCTCGCATTATCCTGGCAAGAGGCTCGGGAAGTAGTAGAGCATCAAAGCGAGACACAATTTCATTTCCGTCGCGTTCATCCCGGCTGATACCCCGAAAAATAGATTGGATGGAGAAAGTAGCGCCGCACTTGCTACTGGTAAATCGCTGGTTAGGGTGTTACGCTATAAAATCCTAGCTTGCGAATATATTTCAATCGACATGCGAGACTGCGTGACATTTGCGTATCAATCACAGCTTTCTCGTTACTCGTCATTCTGACAAATTTAAATAGCACCATCTGGCGCATATTTATTCTCTCGATGTGGTGGTATATAGATGACGTTCTAGGAAAAGTATCTATTGCTCGTTCACCAGCTAAATCTAATGTGATATATTCGCCATTTTATTTTCCCGAGCGATTTCGACGGGTGGAGTGAGTGAGCGTAGCGAAAAATTTAAATGCGCTTTAATAACTTGAAGCCGAAAGTTTTAAGAAAATGTTTAAGGATTCCGAACTGTGCCGGAACCATTTCGCTGCTCGGCGGAATGAGACGAAATGTGAAACATTTGCCTGGGTTCGCGGAAACGAATCAAAAATATTTCCGGGAATTGTTCGAAGGCGAAAATCTTATACTGAGATGAGGTGTGGTCCGATTATTTGGGCGATATTTTATTAATTTTATATGTTAGTTTCGTTTTTTAATTTTTCTATTTTTATATTTTTAGAATGTCCTTTGATTTGGGTTCCGCGCACCTTCGTCTGCTGTCATTGTGCGATATTGCCTTTTATTCTTGTAAAGTTTTTTCGCGGCTTGAATATTACATCCAAACGCAATTTTATTAAAAGAAAACAAACAATTCCATCCCTGTTGCACAAAACACGGAGGATAGCGAATAATTATATTGCAGAAGCAATAAAGGCATTTCTAAAGGCGATAGAAAGAAGTGAACTTACACGCCACGCGACCCGCAATGGAGCTGAAATTAACGGCCGAATTCAACGAATTAACGAATAACGAAAGAAATAACGAATTAAAATGCACAAAGCTATATTGAAATTTTCAGAAAAAAGACTTCAACACTATACCGTTGAAGAATTGCGAAAGGTAATGACCATCTTTCAATAATTTTTTGCTGTTTTCCTTGCTTTAAAGCAACATTTTTGAATTTTTATGTTCTACTTTGTCAGATTGTACTCAGCAATAACGCAGATGAGAAGCGCTAACAGAAAGTCTTCAGCTTTTTCGGAGAACACCACGTGACCGATACAATGACAAGCTCCCATGACAAGTGAGAGCGGTCAATCACCCACCAGCCGTTACGATTTGGTCTTGCAGTCCAGGAGTTAGATGTTGTTAACTGCACTTTCTCAACGCGAGATTGAATACTCGTCAGTACTCTGAAGCGATTGAAGACATACGGATTCCATATTTCAATTTTTTGAGATGCAGTGGAAAGTGTTATCGTGTTATCGTGCACAGTATTTGCGAAATACAGCCATGTGCAAAAGTATTAGGCACTTCAATTATTTTAAGACTCTCTCGAAACCCTTAATAGGGATTTTTGTAATTGTTTCATGAGTGCATCGGTGGTAGGCTAACTGGAAAAATGAGACCAATAGACCGAGATTAAACGTAGGTTTTGTAACACAGCACGCGTTTTTTATCTTTTGGGTTGTTGGTGAAAAAAAAACTTTATTATTTTGACAGTGCTCGCAGCGAGAACATCTGTATGTTTGTTATGAACTGCTTAGATACTTTGTAAACTATAAATTTTTGTGATAGTTTTTATTTCACAAAATATTCAACCTAAGCACTGAGATATAAAACATTCTTTTAATTTTGTGATGTTTTAATTTTGAAAATCGTTTTCGTTCGTAATCGTTCGGTTATCTTCAGCGACTTAATGAATTTCCCTTCCAATTCCTGCTTAACCACTAACAGGTCTGAGGATACTTCTATCAGAAACAAGACAAAATAGTGAATCAATCGATATAATTCGATGCAACTGACCGAGCCAAGTAGCAAGAACCAGCTCAAAAAACATTCTCCGATCAACGAAAGACAAACGTGAAACACAAGAAAAATGTGACATTTATCCTATGGAATGTTTTACTTGCGAAGGAGGGTACATAGGACACACAAGGAGACTGAAGGAGCATAGAGCCGAAGGCGCAACACTAAGAAAGAAGGGAAGAACTTTATATTTCCAGTCGGCGGTAGCGGTCACGGTGAAATCAGCATTCACTAGTTATGTTCGGAAATCCAGATAGCTAAAACGAAATTGGGACCTAGAACTGAAACTTGTGTCAGATCTTGGGGGTGGTGGTTGACACAATTTTTCATGCAGGTTTCCACATTTAACAACTCGACTGCATATCATTACGAAAAGACACGAGATAACAATGGGGAATGCAACGATCAACAAGGAAAATAGAGATACTCGTGGATTGGGTGTCATGGAAAGCCTCGCAGTATGGCAGTAAAAGAAAAAGCTGATGAATCATGACCTCTTCATCTTCTCCTTGGAAATCTTACACGATTTGTCCTTATTATTGAAAAATCTTCAGTAATAACCTTTGACAATTACGCTATATTGCAGGCTATAGAATAGGTTTCTTTAGATCTGCTTGTACTTAAGCAGAAATGGTAAGGAAAGTTAATTGAGTTGCTGAAGAAGACCGAACGATTACAGTCGAGAATCGATTGCGGAAATCACAGAATAACTAAATGCAAAGAAAGTATTTTTTCTCTTGGCTCAGATTATAAGTAACATTCCATCGCGAATTTCTTAAAAATCTAAACTGAGTGGAGGAAAGCCATTTAGAATTGAATTGTTAGCTGAAAATGGAATGGCGCACCTGGAAATAGCTCGGAAAGTGAAGTGCTCGCGTTCTGCTGGAAAATACTCATTAGAACATTTTGAGGGAACGTATGCTCATCAGAATAGCCCAAGAACAAAAAGGAAAAAGGGCAAACAAAGGGGGGAATAAAAACAACAGAACGCGAGAAATGACAACTGCGATAAACAAAAACTAAAGCTTCAGCGCTCAATGCGATTCTTTTGGGATAGAAGCAAATCAAGTGAATACAAGTACAATGAACAGGAGACATCTCCAAGCTGGACAGTACTCATTAAAGAAGCTCGAAGAAACTGGAGTTCTCCACAATAGACCAGGAACTGAACGAAGGAGAATAACAACAAAGTGCTAGGATTGATCACTGATAAGACATTCCAACCAGGATAGGAAAAAACTTCTTTGCAGCTTGCTACCATTTTTCTAGATACAGAAGGAAAGAACTGAGGCCATGTACAGCCAGAAGGAGACTAGGTCTAGGAGGATGCTAAGCAAAGAAGTAGCCCAGGTTTTCACAGACCGATCAAGAAAATTGCTTGGATTGGGCTTTTAAATACAGACGTTGGACTGAGGAAGACTGGTTTAACATATTTTGGTCTGACGAGAATAATTCTGAGGCAAGCTTATTACACGCGCAGTTTGCAAAACCACCATTAAAAAAAACTCTGAAATAACTTTTAGTTTTAGGAATCATAACAAATAAAAAATGAAGAGAAAAATTTTCTCTTTATTTATATGTTTTATACAGTTGGTGTCATGTATGTGAGGCAAAAAATTGGTCAACAAAAGAACCTTAAATACGTCGCGCCGACGGTGAATCCTGGCGGAGGTATTTTATGACCTGAGGTAGTATGATTGCTGATAGGGTCCGAGAAATGTAACTATGTGAAGGGCTCAGCTATAGTCAAAATGACACTGACGTGCTCGAGACGGCTCTAGTTGCATATCTAATTTTGAGCGATACAAATGCCGATGGTATGAAACGACAGCCAGACGCTGGAATGCTTCACACCACAAATCGGCACTCACAATGACTTGAATGAAGTCAAAGTGCTTGATATTGATACCTGCCGATAAAGCCTAATTTCACGGTCTTCACAGACGGGGTCGAAACAACCACAACCCCCATGATCTGGAAAATGTATCAGTCTTGGGTCCCAGCTTTGTTTGAGCTATGTGGATTTCTGAGCACCGCTGGTTCGTGCTTAACATACTTTCAAGGTACAGGACAGGAACGACTACCACCACTTTTCAACCAGGATAGGCTCCTCACCATCATGAGCGTCCCGGGGTTCCGAAGAATCACTGATCGGGTTGCGTTTCTCTGCAGTTGCTCAAAACTCTCAGTGTTTGCAACAGGCACATGGGACTGATTGCTCTCCCTCAAACGATGACTTGAATGTAAGAAAATGGAATAGAGCTACCAGTCTGCCCCCAAAGTCATCGGATCTACATATCATTGAACAGTCATCAAATAAACAATCGCTACTTTAAGGTTTAATAGACAAATTGAAAATTCATCAGAAGAAGAATGTTGCAGGCTTGTGGCATCAATGCCTGAAAGTGTTGCTGCTGTAATAAAGTCAAAAAGTGGGCCTACAACAAAATCATACTAATGGTGCCAGCATCATTGTTTTTCCATGACAGGGGAATCGCCACAATTACCCTGAGCTGAACTCTGCTGTAAATCTATGAAGGCTCTAGAAATCGGAATTTTCTGACTCTAACAACCACACTGTAGACTCATCTCGTTTAAAAAAAAGTTTTCAGGGACAATAGAGAAAATGTTTATTCCTAAGATTTAGATAAAGGCTTCAAATATTAAATGATTTTGTCGAGTATTGAAGTGCAATTATGATATACCAGGTGTATGCACAAGTTTTTTCTGGGTTTCTGCTAGAGAGCATGGTCTTCTCGCCAAAGGAAAGAGCGCTTACTGTCTTCAACATTGAAATTATCATTTTTAAATAGTCAAAATCATGTCGCATATGTCCTAATTGATGGAGAGTGTCCACCATATGTTTACAACAGCAAATGATGACTTTCAACAGCCTTCTTTTGGTTAAACAAGAAAGCGTGTCGCATATGCTCTTTTTCAGCACAAAACTTGACATCATTGATCAATACGAAAAAAACAAACACGCTAGTTTTTGGCGGACTCAACTTGTGTGTGTTTGTAGTTAAATGTCACACGATCGAAATGGTGTGTGTCAAATAAATACGCTGCGTACATTCCTGGTGCCATCTCTTAGTAAAACCGAAAAATAAACTAATGCATACACGTGGTATATGCTATAAGATATTTCGCCAGAAGTGGGAAGAGAAATTTACTCTAGCCTCGCAAGTGTTGGAGTCTTGAAAGGAAACTAGTGCTTGCTAGCCTGCTATCTGCTAGTCGAGAGCAGGAGATAAACTGTCCACAAAGAAGTATTCATGCAGCTGACAATTTTGTTATTAGGACGATCTTAGACAAAATTAAAATTTTGAAAACTCATTTATTTCAAATTCAAAAAAAGTATATTGATTCAATTATTTTTCATATGAAAATGTAGGGAAAAATAATTATACAATGGATTTAATTCAAAAAAAAAAGCAAATTAAAATAAGCCCCATTTGTCTCGCGAAAAGAAGTATTGTCACATATCACATAATATGTGAGAATGACATAATCTAAAATATGATGTTCAAGCACGTTTCCTCTCAATTTTCTTCTTTTAGCCTTCTTGGCATGGTTGACACTGGGTTACGAGTCAGTTCAGAGGGATTTTTCTAGGATAACTGTCGTCTATGGAACCTGACAGCTGAGACAATATTCCGTGATTTTCTTATGGAGGTATCCCCATAAATTCCATCAGGTCTAAGCCAGGCGATTGTTGTGATGTCTTGAGGGTATGCAAGGCGTTTTATAAAATGAATACCTGTACAATGTCTGCGATGCGTTTCGAGTCGTCTTTGTTATAAATAGAAATCGTTTCTCAGACCCAAGCTTCTATCACTTATTTTTCAAGTTATTTTTTAAGGATATTCGAATAACCCATTTTGAAACAAGTACACCGACACTGGAGCTGTCATACAACCCCATTACTCCACTTCACGGTGTTACCCAGAAGATCCAATAATTTTTTTCATTCATATCTGTGTTCGGCCTTCACAACACTAATTTTCTTCCATAGCTTCGAAAATGTCAAATTTTCTACTGCATCTGAAGACGGAATATTGTTCCAAACGTCTATATTTTTGTTTTTGTGGTCTTTTGTGAAAGAGACTCTCATCTGCTTATTAATTATTTTTTATGAAGGGTTTTCCTAGGTCGTCTCACCCAGTAACCAGCACGTCGAATGGCGTTTTGCACTATTCTAGATACATCAGTATTTTTAAAAGTCTACAACATTTTTATAAGCTTAAATACAGTACAGTTTTTATAAGTCTACAACGTCAATGGTATTTCTGACGATCTTTTTCTGACGTCCGTGAACAATTAAAATATTCTTAAAGCAAACTTTTCTTCTTTACAGAATAGTTCGGTCTTCTTGCTTTATTTTAAACATTTCCTTCGTATTTCCACCGATCCATAACACTGGCATGAGTATATCGGCTTTTATTAATTATTTTTCCAACCTCAAAAAACGGTTTTCCTTGTGCACGAATACTTAAAACGTTTTTAAGTTACGTTCTGCTGAAATTGTCTGTTTTGACTTTTGCCAACAGGAAATTTTGCTGTTATACCAAACACGTGTTCTTTTTTCCCTTTCAGTTCTCTCAGTGATTTTATATCAACAACAGTTGAAATGCCAAATAAAGTATTTCTTTACCGTTATTTTTTAACAGTTCATATTTACAAGAGATGTGTTTAGTCACAAAAAAGACTGCGCGTGTAATATTTTTCGTCTGTTGAGAACGAAGCGGGACGTGCTACAAGTAAAGTTAATAATTTTGAAACAAGACAACAGAGCAGTATCAAGTGATGTTACGTAGTAGATCCGAGGATTTGTTTCTTTATTCGACGCGTGTTCTTTGATTGGTTACTGGACTTGAAAACTTCTTGATATTATTGTCAAAAGTGCTGACAGCCACGACTGTAAGGTTTTGTTGGAAAAAACTAAATTGAAAAGATAAAAATAAAGCTGCTGCAATCGGACAATCTGAAGTGTTTCAAAAATAGTTTCACCGGCACTTCCACGAGAGGTTTTAAAAGCAATAGAACTCTATGAAGATATATAAAGATTCGAGCAACACTGCTTCGAGAAATACTGCTTCAAAGGTACGAAAGGAAATCTTTTCTGCGTCGAATTGTCACGGGAAGCGGAAAAAGTCATGGGTTTCACTTGGTGAGACCGGCCCATCGACTCCAAGGCCGTAAGACAATGCTCTGTGTTTGGTGGGACCAGTGTGGTATGGTGTACTTCGAGTTATTAAAACCTGGTGAGACGCTGAATACGGATCGCTACCGACAACATATTATCAATTTGAATCATGCGTTGATCGAAAAACGGCCGGAATGGGCCCGAAGACATGGAAAAGTTATGCTTTAAATTGCAGTTCCCACAAATTTTTTTTTTAAAGTCGGTGGACGCAGTCACTCAAAATCTACTGAACTCGTCGATTTTATTTTTTGCACATTTTTTCTACCTATATTTAGTGAAGTAACGTTGTCGTGTCATGTCGCGGTCATGTTCTTTTTTGTTTTTTTTTTTTCAACTTTACTGGCCCTCAACGGATTAAGCTGTGTAGCACAATATTAACATATAAAGGACAATAACCTACAATAATCCCCACTAGTTACAGCCTAAGTTACGTTATATTGTATAAAATCAAACCATTGCTTGACTTATTCCGAAAAAATTTTCAGAGAAACTGTCAACCATGTCAACTGACAGGATACGTACCGGCAAAAATGTTGCAATTTTGGTTCATTTTTGCAATTTTTTCATTGTTTAGACTGCTCAATTGTAAAACCCAGCCTTGAGGTTAGAACTTAGGTTCTACCTCATGACGGTCCCATGCCCGTATAAATGGGGAGGGGAGATGGGAATGGAGTCTGTGTGTCCGAGGTAGTTGATATGAAGCCAAGTAGGGTAATCGAAAGGTGGAATTGATGCGGAATAGGACGTTGTCTTTGATGAGTCTTTGATGGAGTGAAATTGTTGAAAAATGTAGCAAACGTACTGCTGAACTTTTTGATGTCGTAAACGTCCGCTGAACCGAAGTACCAAAGACGTCACCTATACTGGCTATCTCTGGCTCTTGGAGCCTGGGGAGAATGAGGAAAAGCTAGTGAAGCCTTACTGATGTGCGCTGACTGCAGAAAGTTGAATTTTGAGTTGATGAATTTATGAATTGATGAATTGATGAACTGATGACCTGATGACATGCTGACGTGATGAACTGATGAAATGCTGGAACGCTGAAATGCTGAACAGCCGAACTTCTGTACTGCTGGATCGTACAGGTATGGCGAATCGAGACAGATTTGATCGCAGATGGAGAGGTCGGACTGAAGCAAGTACTGATCATGTCGCCAAAGGGGTTCTAAACGCTGCGAACCTGTGGTGAACCGAGGGAAAGTTGAGGGAAGCCGAACCAATTTAGTGACAGCTGCTGAGAGGACTCGATGCATTGAAATTAATGATGACTGAAGACTGGAACTGAAGATTAATAGACGGACTGTGTGTTCACTGCTGTGCAATTGATTTGAAGGATATGATGAAGCATATAAAGATGAAAAAGATAACGAAGAAAAAGAAGATAAAGAAGATGATGATGAAGAGGAAGATGACAAAATAAAGGAAGAAAATGATAACAATGTTTATCGACGAATTTGAATTGAAGTGATTTGTTGTAAAGTTGATATCTGTGGTGTAGCATGCAAGACTGATAGATGACTTAAATGCTGGATATGACGACCTGAATGTCGTGTTAGATGTAGAAGAAGTGGTGTCAAATGTATTTAGCATTTGAATAGCTTGCTTTGCTACATCAATTTGTTGATGAAGTGGATGCGAGACTAGTACACTTGCTAAGGGTAGAAGTTTGTCAAACGGTTCCAGGCTAGGTTCTCAGGTTGACAGGTGAGGTATTTAGTGGGTAGTCCAAAATCATTTTCCGTCTGGGAGTCCCACACTCAGGGCGTAAACAGCCTTCACCTCCCTACCACAAAAAAAAGGAAAAAAAGGGTAGAAGTTTAAATGTAGTTAAAATTTTGCTTAAATGTTGGCATACATGTTGTCGTTAACCTGGACCATATAGCCTTGTATTATAGGACTCCAGGTGATGGGGGGGTTCTAATGGTCTAGACTTCGGCTTTTTCCATTCAATATTTGGGGAATGTTGTATCCACGAACCTCAGGTA
The DNA here is from genome assembly GCA_954870665.1 of Stratiomys singularior. Taxonomy (NCBI): domain Eukaryota; kingdom Metazoa; phylum Arthropoda; class Insecta; order Diptera; family Stratiomyidae; genus Stratiomys; species Stratiomys singularior. The sequence goes on along the minus strand of OX940880.1, from coordinate 53,879,505 downwards.
GTGAGGAAGGACTGTTAGTCCCGTTTTTCTCCGCACACGGTCAGGAGCCTATCCTTGGCTGGAAAGTGGTGGTTTTTGTTTCGAAGGATAGAGAGTAGGGCGAGAATTCACCAGTTGTGTTCGGGAATCGAGGAAGCTTTGAATAAATTGGGACCTAGGACTGAAACAAAGGGACCTAGGTGATTGACACATTGTTTCAACCCCGTCTGTGAGACCGTGAGGGTCGGTCTATTCGTGGTAGATTTTCACGTAAAACAACTCGAGTTTATGCTCAGTTGTAAATGCTTTCTTCATTTATAAAAAACTCGACCGGATTTAAATCGTCTCGTCTTGAAGGATTTCCATCGCTCCGTGTACCAAGAGCGTTTAGTTCTAACATATGTCAACAAGCATAGGTCTGAATCGCTGGCTAGTAACTGCAGGTATCTCAGACCAGTTACTCATTACAGACCAGTTGTAATGTGTCTGTTTCTGCAAATATCCGTTTGGAAAGTAGCTTATTTTTTACAATCGCATTTTTAAGTTATTTGAACTCTATTGGAAGTACAAATTAGTTCGGTCCGTTTTCAAAAGATGGCTTTGGCTGTTATGAATATTGAATAGTAACAGCTGATGTCGATAGTTTTAGAAAGGTTAGACATCTGTTAATAATATTCAGTTCATATTGCTTCGAGTTCTTTAAAAAAAACCTTGTTTTTCACTGTGTTAATTATGAGCAATTTTGTGTTAACTAAGCAGCATTTGCGGGAGGCTTTAGTTTTCTGTTTTAATTGGAAGAAAAGTGCAGCTGAAGCGCATCAAATGCTTGTGGAAGTTTATGGGACAATGTTTCAACTGATAAATCATGTATGGAATGGTCTCGACGTTTCAAGAATGGAGATTTAAGCGTTGAAGACAAGCCTCGCTCTGGACAACCAAAAAAAAATTCGAAGACAAACAGTTGGAGGCATTGCTCGATGAAGATCCGAATCAAACGCAAGAGGAGCTTGCAGAATCTTTAGAAGTGACACAACAAACAGTTTCTGTACGATTAAAATCCATGGGAATGATTCAGAAGCAAGGCAATTGGGTTCCTTATGAACTGAAACTGAGAGATATTGAAAGGCGACTTTTCACTTGCGAGCAGCTGATTCAAAGGCAACAAAGAAAAGGTTTTTTACATCGAATTATTACTGGCGACGAAAAATGGGTATTCTATGATAACCCCAAGAAGAAAAAATACTACGCTATGCCCGGTCAATCGTTGCCATCGACCTCAACATCAACACCAAGCCAAACCAATATTCATGGTTCGAAGGTCTTATTGTGTTCCATGGGAATGATTCAGAAGCAAGGCAATTGGGTTCCTTATGAACTGAAACTGAGAGATATTGAAAGGCGACTTTTCACTTGCGAGCAGCTGATTCAAAGGCAACAAAGAAAAGGTTTTTTACATCGAATTATTACTGGCGACGAAAAATGGGTATTCTATGATAACCCCAAGAAGAAAAAATACTACGCTATGCCCGGTCAATCGTTGCCATCGACCTCAACATCAACACCAAGCCAAACCAATATTCATGGTTCGAAGGTCTTATTGTGTTCCATGGGAATGATTCAGAAGCAAGGCAATTGGGTTCCTTATGAACTGAAACTGAGAGATATTGAAAGGCGACTTTTCACTTGCGAGCAGCTGATTCAAAGGCAACAAAGAAAAGGTTTTTTACATCGAATTATTACTGGCGACGAAAAATGGGTATTCTATGATAACCCCAAGAAGAAAAAATACTACGCTATGCCCGGTCAATCGTTGCCATCGACCTCAACATCAACACCAAGCCAAACCAATATTCATGGTTCGAAGGTCTTATTGTGTTCCATGGGAATGATTCAGAAGCAAGGCAATTGGGTTCCTTATGAACTGAAACTGAGAGATATTGAAAGGCGACTTTTCACTTGCGAGCAGCTGATTCAAAGGCAACAAAGAAAAGGTTTTTTACATCGAATTATTACTGGCGACGAAAAATGGGTATTCTATGATAACCCCAAGAAGAAAAAATACTACGCTATGCCCGGTCAATCGTTGCCATCGACCTCAACATCAACACCAAGCCAAACCAATATTCATGGTTCGAAGGTCTTGTTGTGTATCTGGTGGGACCAAAAGGGTGTTGTGTACTATGAGCTGCTACAACCTGGCGAGACCATAACGGGCGATCGGTATAGGCTGCAATTGATGCGTTTGAGCCGTGAATTACGATAAAAACGGCCGGAATACAAGCAAAGACATGACAAAGTTATTCTCCTGCATGACAACGCTCGGCCTCATGTCGCAAAAGTCGTGAAAAAATATTTGGAAACGCTCAAGTGGGATATTTTGCCGCATCCGCCGTATTCTCCGGACATTGTTCCTTCTGATTACTGGTTGTTCCGACGGATGCAGCACGATTTGGCTGGTCATCGGTTCACTGCTTTCGCAGAAATCGAAAATTGGCTTCTAACTTGGATCATCTCAAAAGACGAGACATTTTTTCGAGAGGGAATTCAAAAATTGCCTGAGAGGTGGGAAAAAGTAGTAACTAGCGATGGACGATACTTTGATTAATCTTTTAATTCTTTTTATTTTGAAATAAATGCATTTTTGACCACAAAAAACGGACCGAATTAATTTGTACTCCCAATAAATACAAACAAATTAAAGAAAAACGAATTATTCTATCATTTATTCACAAGTGCAACTGAAAGAGTTCAGGTAGCGTCAGAAATCCAAAAGTGAAAAAAAAAATTTACTGGACAGATATACATAAGGAAACTCATGAACTGAAAGAATCATTTTCTTGTTTTTCATAATCCAATCCCAAGTTCAGATGACCACTGCCAAATGCCTTTTTTCCGAGACGCCACACGAAATTGTTGCCACCAGCAAAAAAGTGCTCTGACGGTTCAAAAATGGCCTAGCGATACCACATTTGAGTAACATCATTTGTATTGACCATTTCCTTTTGCAATTAAAATTAATAAAAATGTGCAATTTCCGACCGAATCAACTCTATCCCTCATTATTGTAAATTTTTTTCATTTGTGATAAATTACTTTCAAAAGTTTGTATTGCAGTATTATAATAGCATAACAATGTACTGTTTGAATAGTTTTCTTGGGAACTCTATCTAAGTAGGAGTGTACTGAGAATAATGCATAAGTCCTGGAAAGATTTCGCGTGCATTTCAGTTCGTCAGTGAAAAACGAGCATCAATCCGAATCTCCTACGAAGCCACCGCGCAAAAAAGTTATTTTTCTTATCCAATGAGAAAAACGAAGGTAATTAGCCGGGTCATGATGTTTTCTTGTAAGCTAACTACAAGAAATAAGGTTGGCGGATAGTTTTCTCAATTTCTAATTTTCTTTACACACTTGCTTGCTTTCGAAATCTATCTCAACAATTCGGGTGTATGACAGGATCACGGCGACAGAAGATTCAGTTGGTTAAATTTGAATGGGAAAAATTATTTTCTCCAAGTATTGCAAAGTCTGGCCCCGATTGTCACGGATAGTTGAACTCCGGATATATTGTGAGCTTTTAGCTTCTGAACTACTAACGTATAATCCGCTGACAGAAATTTACTTAATGTTATATGCCATGCAAACTCTCAACTTGCATCTGCATGAAAAGATTAAATCAACTTTTCCAATTGTTAACAGCGACACGCTTAGCCACTTGTTTTTTTCCAACAATCGTTACATGCAACGCATAAACCGCTTGAAACGCAAAATAAACTTAACCAAATTGCAAAGTAATTAGAGTTACAGTATCTTTTACAAACAAAACATAATTACACCAATAGAACATGACTCGGAATTGTCATAAACAGGCTGAGAAGAAAATTTTCACCAATTACAAAGCCCTCCATCGCACTTGAAGACCCAACCGAGAACAAACAACGCCAACAAAAAGAACAACGACCGGGTAATAATAACAAAAACTCTCTTTAAAAATCCATTGAAAGCCATAAAACAACTTCAAATTACAATCCAAACAAACTGTTTGTCGTTTGCCAGTCATTGGTGTAATAATTCTTACATCACCGTCACATCGTGCCGCTACTCGCACTTATTCCGCCAAACACGCCTCACGTAAGTATCTACGTATCTAAGTATCTCAACGGTTGTGCACCTTCTTTTGTTTTGCCTAAAATCAGTCACTCCGCGCGGCAGGAACAATTTCACAGTGTTGACAGAATAAATCAAAAAGTCATTCCGACCACAAAGCAAATATAAAATACGAAGGAAATATGATGGCAATGAGCGTTAAGTGCGATGAGAATTCAGGACGAAAAAGGGCAAAAGGGTCTGCTTGTCGTTTGATAACGAACTAAGGGTGGATGCAACGCTTTCACTCGCTGTGTGAAAGCAATCCTTGTAAGCAAGTAATGTATTTGTTAAATTTTTGTGTGAGGAAGCTCGAGGAATGGTTGTTTGTACGTCCGGAGGATTCAAAGTTCTAATCCTTATTGTGAAGATCTACACAACCATACTGAAATCTGATTATATTTCGCAGATACTTGAGTTGTATCTAAACTCATCTCAGAGGTTTGTATCTACGAATAATGTCTTGAGATCTACGACGTGGCTTCTTCCTTTCACATTTACTTTCTCCTAGTTAAAATAGGATCGTTTACCTACCCTTAACCTGTAGCCTCCAACGTGTGCGAAACTCGATGGATATATTCGCGTGACTTCCGCGAGTTATATTTCGTCGGTTTTTATTCATTCGGCGCCAAAGAGGTGAAGAAAGTGGCTCTGGTTACGCTGAAGTGGTTGCCTTACTTCGTTGCATTAAAACATTTCTTTTGCTTTATCACGTCTTGCGGCAAGGGGAAGAAACTCAAGTGGAAGCAGCACTTTGTCATTTCACGTTTCAGGTAAATTTCTATTCGGTTGTCTTTCGTTCCATACGAGATTTTTTTTTGTATTTTTGACAAGTTGGAAGCTACAGATTATATCTAGGAATTAATACAAGGACATAAAATTAGTGGAATGAATTTATGCCGAAAATTAGAAAGCATGTTGAAATGAGGAAATACGCTCGGCGAATCCATGATAAACTTGTTAAGGAAATATTTCAGTGATAAAAGATTGCATTTTATATAAATGAGTCTCTACATTCAGGGGTTGCATGGGCTCGGGAACTTCAATTTTCAAGTTGCTGAAGCTTGGACGCATCAATGCAATAAATTGTAGAACGTGTCTAAAATATTGTCAGAAATTTTCAAGTCGATCAGAGAAAAGATTTGGGAGATAGATTCTTGGGAAGTCCAGCCGTCCGTATTTCAGGTATATTAACGCAATTCCTCAGCCCTTACGTGTCTGTCTTTCTTCATAGATACTTTCACTTTCTTACGTGATCATTGTTATTATTGTGTGCTATATCTTGAGGTTTATTTGCAGCCATATTTTTGAACTGTTCTGCGTAATGCTGAAAGTTTCAACAACTCATTAAGCGGAAGATGTTCAGAGAATATATGAGCCCGAAAAACATAGCAATCATATAATCCTAAAAATTGTGAAACTAATAACACACTTTTAAAAATTCGGGCCAAATTTAGGACCCAATAATAGATGAGAACGATTCTTGACGTTATTTGATGCCGTGGACTTGGATCTTCAACACACGTGTCAAAATTGGAACTCATTTTCGATTTCGCGCATGTTGGCTGTATTGCGCTCGTTAACGCCTGCCCGTTAACGCAGCAATAAGGTTCAAGTACGATTGAAAAACCCTGAACGTGAACCAAGTTTTAGTATTTATTTTTATCACCGTTATTACTTGTTAATATGAAACCAATTACAAAGCATTATTTTAATTATCAAATTCAAAAAAAGTATTCTTTTTTGTCATTTTTGCCATTTAATAGAGGGGGCAAGAAATTCGAGACAACTTTTCCCATTCCGGGTAGTGGATAATCTCCAGATGAATATTACGGTAACAGATTTTTTTTTTGTTTGAGAAAGTACGAATACAGAAACTACCATCACCGCTTGTAAAAATTTCAATAAAAAACCAAATGGCCGCCGTTTGAAAAAATGTACATTATTTCCTTTTTTTGAGCTTCGATATTGCAATTTTTTAAGTCACATTTTTGAACAAAATTGTTGCGAATTCTTGTTTAAGACAGTCCAAGCAAAAAATGGATAAAACCCATCAGAAACTGGTCAAACGAATCCTGCAATTAACTGTCAAAACTGACATTTACAGCAAAATCAGTTTTAACGAAACGTTTGTTGAATTCTTTACAAAAATTTGGATTTTTGCTTAAAATTAAATTGTCTACTATTCATGAATCATAAAACAGCTTTTTAGCATTATTTTGAGTTTGCTTTTGCATTTGTTTGGCTTTTCTGGCTCTCCAAACGGCTTTTCGTTCCAGGCCGTCTGCGGGGCTTTTCAACTATCAAGACCTTCTTTTCGCCTTTATACTGCACGAAACTATAGGCTGTCATACCAATTTAGCAGCTGATGATCTCTAAAAATTTCAAAACGGGTACACCGACTTAAAAATGGAAACATTATTTGCCAACAAGCGAAAGTTGGCAAAAAAAAATCAAACGGTGGCCCAACGACAACAATGCGTGGTATGACAAGACGTAGAACTCATTGTAGTCTTAGGTGTTTTTTTTTTCAGGGGTTCAGTAAGCAAGTCCTTGTGATACATTTTTGAACCACCGATTTCTTATACTCTTTTATTTCTGGGTTAAGAGGAGTCTTGTATTTGACATCTTCGTTTTCAAATTGAGTCTTCAGGTGCATCCTCCTGAAGTCTGGATTGCATAGCTGATGTTGTGGAACTTTGTCAGTTGAAATGGAATGCTACAGGCCGGCTTATATCTCTCTTGCCGTTTTTGTCGAAATATGTAGTTATCGTAGTTTTGCCAAACTATAATTGAGTGACATTTTCTTCACGACTGTGCCCATCAAATAAGTGGTTTTCGCGGGCGTCATTTTTTCGCGAGATTTTTCTACGTGTGGTGTTGCTTGGTTTTGATGCAATAAAAAAAATTATGATAAAATAACAAAATAATGATAATGATATTGGGGCAATCGATAGGTCGCACCTGCAGCGAAAGAAAGGAACAAGGTTAAAAGACAGGGTTTCTTGAAAATACAAAGGCCGCATAACGGCGGCCGGAGGAAGTTACTTTAACCCGACTAGCTCACTGCACGGGCGTGGGAGTTTTAGGAAATTATTGAAGCCCTGATCCTTCAATGTCACATACAGCCACACATACACACACAGAAAGAGCTTACTGTTTCATATAAGACAAAATAAATAGAAAGAATCAAATGAAAGTAAGTAAATTTTAAATATTAAATTGTATATAAATGGTGCTGTGCTAGTTCCAACACGAATCTCTTAGTTTCTGGACTTCAATAAATTCCGCTGCGCTACCTCCTGACTATCTCTTGTGTCTCCTTACTATCTTCTTGGCCTCGATCTTAATCAAAATGTTCTCTTGGGCAAAATTTTGTGACTTGAGGACTTCGGGGGCTAAACACTTCAAACAGCTTCTAATCCTTTTTGATTCTGTTCATTATCCTCAATACTTTAGTCACAATTTCTAACCTTTATTTTTTCTATCCTCACAATTATAGATAGAGATATATTTAGATATAGATCTCTATGCTACTTATAGCGATATGTTCACAACACACAAGTGAATCATATCAATGAAAAATTTCTTCCCGAAAGCGTTCCAAGAAATTTTTTTTGGTTTTTTTTTCTGAGAATTTTCTTTTTTGAAACTTTTTTCTGACACTTTTTTTTTATTATTTTTATTATTATTATTATTATTATTATTATTATTACTACTATTATTATTGTTTATTTTATGTTGCCTATACATAGGAATACGTAAGAGAGTACTTTGATTGGTTAACATTCTGGAACAGTCTTTAATGTGCATGTGAAATCCTTCTTCTGTAAATGAATAGGAACTGAAGAGATGGATTTGAACATATCAGAGTTTGTTGAGTGCAAAGAAGAACATATCAGAAAATAATTAGTATTACGCCATGAGTATAACGTTACAAAGGAGCGACAGAATATAGGGAAAGGTCATATTTTAGTGAAATGTACTAACACTCTGTCAGGAAGCTTGAATTATCAATTTTTATTAAATAACTAATTTTACCATAGATTTTGTTGGTTCAGAGTTCCTAGAGCTGAACCTGTGTTTAAAGGTTTTGTTATAAATAAGTTTTAGTGAAATTGTCATAAGAACACTTGATAATAAATAACTCCTTCTGGCAAAGGCAACCTTAACTTCAAAAAGATTCAGAAACCTTACTCGTTTTTATGGCCTAGCTATAAAAAGAAATTGTGATTCGGCGGAAAAATGGGCAAATTATTTCCATTACAGCTCTGCAAACAAGTAGCGTGCTTAGAATTTTCGTCTGAAGATTGATTTCCTATTTCTTTACGTGTAAAATTTAAAAAAAAAGTGTAAGTATTTCCCAATTATTTCTCTGCTCTTGACAGTGTTCTTCGCCTTCAAAAACTCTTCCATCATTTGAATACGGCTAGATTCCATTGACAAGTAATGCTTCTTCAGCTGTTAAATCATTTTATGAAGATCTTAGCAAGGATGCGCTCTTGAATAGTTGTTTAAGAGGCTTACATAATATAATAAGGAAATCTTGAATGAGTTAATCCGGAAAATTACTCCAAAAATACTTTCTCCTGGCTCTAGCATTGTTGATATTGCTTCATGTGACGCTGCTTCCACTTTTAACGAAAGAATACCAGATCCTCTACTCGTTTTTTTCAATTAATTATGCACAGCATTGATATAAAACTGGGCCAGAATTGCCACAAGTAGCACCGAAAAAAATATGAGGAGCGTGCACTCACAGCCGAGAACGAGTGTCCTTTTATCTAAAGCCCAGTTCGAGACTTGAAAAACAAGAATTCATCATGCAAAAAAGATGTAAGGGATACCCTGGAGATTGCAGTTGCAGCAGAAACTTTACTTATAGGCCTGGAACTGATGATTCTGTGTAAGTTGCAATAATTTTTTTCTTAATTTTATCGTCGGTTATCTAAACTTTTATTTATTTATCTAAACTTTTAAACGGATTTCTTTGCAATACTATTTTCAAAGCTAGTTGTTGAAATTTCTCGAAAACTGCTCAGTCGGCCACGATAGCTAAATTTATTTCCACTTATGGATGGGCTCAAGGATGGTGGGGAAAATGGGGTTCATGTTTTAGGGGAACTAATTTTAAGAAATCAAAATGTGTCAAAATTTTAGTGAAATTAGAAATTATTAGAAATTAGTAAAAATCGCGACCACGTATCCAAACTTCAATGTGCCCCCTCCCCCCTGCGCCCTTAGTCCAGCTTCCAGTTTGAGATGACAAAAGATAAAAGACCTAATTCGTTTCTTGCGTCTCAAATGATCCTGTCGTGAGTTCAGCTCCCAACGCGAAGGTCCTTTTTTCAGAACGGTCTCCGGTGATGACGTCGCAATGGCTCAGTTACAAATATTTTTCAACAAAAATGTCAAAAATTATTCACTGAATACAAATTTATAATTTAATGAAACGTTTGATGGAAAAATTTATGTTTTAGTACAAACCAGAAATATCGAATATCTTCCATTTTTCCACGTAGTTACCGCATGTAACGGTAAATAAACATTTAATGTCTCGCGGCAAAGAATCTTTTATATAGTTCCGGTGGAAAATAAACGAGAAAAGGGATGAATTCTGGAAGCAGTGAAAGCTGTGCATTGCTCCAACAGGCAGCAGAAGCTTCTACCCCTTCAAACGAACCCGCAGAATACCTTGCCATGTCGTTGCTATTCCACTCACGGAACAATCATTTACCCAATATTCGAATAATGATTTATGTTCGAATCTGGAAACTCGTTATCATTCATAAATCATCGCAACTCCTATACGTGCGTCCATTATACAGCTCATAATGCCAACATTCACGCACCTTAAATCAGAATCGGGTCTATAGGCAGGCGTGCAACTACCCCTGCTAGCTCGCAGAACCTACAGCGATTTATCTAAACTAGATATCGACATAAATCCACCAGATAAACTCAACATACCATAGAATTGGTCTGAATAGATGATGATGGCGTCGGGTCCGAGCTCGGTTGTAGGCTTTTCGGATTAATAATTATTTAATCGATGTGATTTATGATATTTCGGTGTGCTCGATAAAGGAGGAAGCGGCCCAATCTCATGTCGTCCTGCGGCTGGCGTGCCAACTCTGCTAGCTGGCTCGGCCCATAAAAACGTGTCCGCATGAATACAAAAGCCAATTGCTGGGACCCACCATAACGAGATAGTTATACAGGACAGTTATGGCATGTCAGTAGCAATCGGCAACTAATGTTTTGTCGATTGTTTTTGCCATTGTTGAACGAGAGCCATTCTTTATACGCTGTTGGAGTAATTGTTGTATTCACGGAGGTGGCGTTGTTGTTCTGCTCAATTATTGTGATGGAGTATAATTATCAGAAATTGGGCTGTTGATTGCACCAAAGGACTAGCAATAGTTTTTCCACCAGAAAACTGCAGTTGTAGTCAACTCGAGTTAGGAAATTCAGTTTTCATTCAAAGTGTGAAATAAGGCATACAAAAATCGATACTCCCTTGCAATTATTTATTGCCAAAAAGGATAACACTAAATGCAAAACTTACCCATAAGCGGCTAACGTTGGATCGTAGGGATAGTATCCTGTTGTTGGTTGCAATCCAGCCGACGTCCAGGCGCTCATGTCGGTTGTTGGTCCGCTTTCTTTCAAACCGTAAGGATTACTCTGAAAAATGAAGAAAATTATACAAATGAAAAACATATCAACCATGTTAAATTTTCGTTCGAAACATGAAGTATAATTCATTCAATTGAAAATAAATCCAAGAAATAATTGAAAGGAAGGAAGTGTTCGCGAAAATTTCAACTTGGAAGTCTTATTTGATTTAATATTACGGTTGAAGACACTGGGCCTTAATAACAGTTTTCAGACGATCAGAAATCGATTGAACCAACTTATTTGTGTAATCAGTGGAAGTTTTTGCCATTCCACCTGTGAAAGTTGTTTAAGTTATGTCCTTTTGTGATTTTATACTGTCGAACCCTTTTTCCCTTTAATTCCAAAGGCGCTCAATAGGATTGGGGTCTGGGGATTGTCTGAGGATCTGCGAGTGCATTTCAGCACTTGCAGAATACGATACACGAAATAAGACGTGGGATTGTTGGGATCATAATCCTGTCGAAAGGAATAGTCGCTACCAAGAACCAACTTCTAGCTAAGGACGATATATTTCAGAATATTTTAAAAAAATTCATGCCATAATACTTTTGATGTTTCCCTAACTCCAATAATGCCATCCACTCCCACACCAAGACTTCAATATAGTCAATCTCGTTGTCCTGGGATTTTGTTGGATACGTACAGCCAACCACGAATACTTTTTTCGAGGTATATCTAGGAGTCACTAAATCCTTCCATATTTCTTTGCTCGTACGAAAAACAACCCAAAAATAGTTTTTGACATTTCAAAAGACATAATAGTCCGCGTATACCGTTTGCCGTTACTTTATATACACTTACCAGAAAAAGTATACAAATACAGATATACAAATAGACGCAAGAAAATCTAGTTATTATGTGTATAAGTAATGGAAATATCGATGTAGCTTCACTTTTTCTCTATTAATCATTTAAAGACGATATTCATTTCTAGTTTCCAGCACATTTCAAAATGCTTACCTCCCACTCGAGCTTCCCTCGCATGTTATAAGTCATGTTTATTATAGGAATTTGATTATAAAACTTTAAGTTGGCAACACTTTGTAATGCTGTGTATGGTGTGACAGCTGTCATGCACTTTATACTTAGTTTGGCTTGCGATTTCATCATGAATAGGTTGTCACTTGGTAGCAACGTCGGCAATTTGAGCAAATTTATTTCGAAAAATAACGGTTCTGTTCGGGAACCTCATCGCACGCTCCATCAATTTTATGGCCAGAATAATATTCGATTAGCACAATTAATACGATTAACAATGAATCAATTCTGCAAAGCATTTACTCTCACTGATAATACATATCCGTCCAGACGTCTTCAAAGGCAAAATGAAGAAACCATAACGACAGTGTCAATGAAGTGTAGTGTAATGTAAATGAAGACACAAGTAGGTCCATTCGACATCGTGCTCAACAACTAAACCTGTGCCCATCCACATTTTGGAGGATATGTAGGAAGGATGTTAGTTTGCATCCTTACAGAATCCAACTGGTACAGGAACTGAACACATACGATGACAGGACATTGCATAGATTCCGTGTATGGACCCAACAAAAAATTGCTCCTGATCAAGAATTTGATAAGACAATTTTGTTTAGCAATAAGGGTCACTTCTGATTAAATTGATACGTCAATAAACAAAACTGCAACATTTGGAGTGATGAGACACCACTGGCAGTTGTCCGAATACCGTTACATGCGGAAAAAGCCACTTCTTAGTATGATTTTTAGTCCTGTGGAATCATTCGTCGATCTGCTGGAAATAACATTACAGGCAACATTACAATTGCGACCGCTATAGAGTCATGGTCAATGGCTTTTTCGTTCCGGAATCAAGTCTTCATAATGAAGGAGAACTCCAGTTTCTACAGGATGGCTTTTAAACACCATTAAGCTTCTGAAACTTACTAAAAAAAGCATTTTACGAGCACATAATTTCTCCTTCTGGACCGTTGAGCTTCCCAGGATTTGTCAACGTTCCAACATTCAGTTGTAAACCTTTGTGTTTGTGAAGCACATTTCGCCCGTTGAAAACGTCTTAACATATAGGATTCATCGTTACTATGCAACGTTCTCCACTTTGCTGATGGTGTCGCTAGTCTGTATTTGACAAAAATGTTATTTTGACATTCGAGGCAAATTTTAACCAATTTGCATATGTTCACTCCAAAATATTCTTTTGTAATTCATAAAAACTGACACCATAATCTGAACAAGAATTGATAAATATTGTTTGTGATTTTTCTTCAAAAGTTGTCCTACAAATATTTTCATTTAATGTCGTTCCATGATTACCAACTAGAGAAGAAAAAAGCAAATCTGAAAATCAGATGTTCATGTTTCACTGTGTCAACTTGTCAAAAGTGTCGACTTTTTATGTTAAGTTAAAAAATAAACCCCTTTTTTTACTTCCATAAAAAACCATCAAATATTACACTCTCCTCTCTCTGTGTCCTCAGACTCTATCAAAGCGTAACCACTAGCAAGAGTCACCGCTTCGTAAGAATTGTAAATCTAACGGTATCTAACGCACCTTTTGCCGTTGCATTGGAACTTGCAAGTAAAACTTGTTGAAGATAGAGGATGACAACGAGAACGCGGAGCGTCGCTCGATTTTCGCGAACAGAAAGCGGCCGTAAAGTTTTGCTTCTTGAGGAATAACTGGTATAGATATTTTTGAAAAGTCAAAGACGACCAACGAAGACAATTCGAACCCACGCAAACGTTTGAAATATTCTTAAAATCATCCTGAAAAATCATTAAGGCTATTGAAGAAATTGTCCAAATGTCTGGAGTGACTTGGAATACAATTCATTGAATTTCAAGGGAAGATTTGAGCATGAAAACTGTATTTACCGAATCCGTGCTTTGACTGTCGACTGCTGAACGAAAATAAGGTCACGTGGCATGCTTTGCATGCTTTGCTTTGAAGAAGAGTTCCGAAATGATTCAAATTTGTTTTTTTTTTATTTTTGCAAGGCCATCTCAGGTGACGAATCCTGGTGCTTCAGTTAGGATCCTTAGACAAAGCAACAATCTAGCCAGTGAGTGGAAGACTTCAATTTTGTACCGCCCAAAAAACAAGCAAGTGAAATCAAACATCAAAACAGTACTGATTTGTTTTTTCAAATTGAGATGGTTCTTCTATTCAGAGTTCCTTCCACAGGATCGGACAATTAATCAGGCTTTTGGCCTATACGTTTTGGACAGATTGGGCAACAGTTTACGGCGGAAGATGCGTGATCTGTCACAGTCGGGCGACTGCTCTAGCCGTGTGTCATTCAGAGTTTTTCACGGGATCAGACAATTCATCAGGCTTTCCACCTGGAAGTTTTAAAAAGATCGCACAACAGTTTGCGTCGGGAGGGGCCTGATTTGTGAAAGTTGAGTGACTGGTTATTAACCTACTCATACTTCCCTGCTTATACGCCAATTTTTGACCAAAAACCGTATGATCCTTATGCCTCATCCTTCTTACTTACCAAATCTCGCACCTTGCAACCTTTTTTGAACTTTCCTAAATGAAAGGAGACATGAAAGGATGAAACTTTCCGAAATGAAAGGAGACATGAGACATGAAAAGGACATGAGACAGGAAAGCGTTTTCAAAACTTTACCGAACAAAAGATTGACGGATGTGAGGTCCGACATCTCTGATGATAAATCTAAAAATGTTTTGAGAAACGGAATAAAAGATTTGAAAGTTGAATTAGTTCGAATTAGTTTTTTAGGGGAGGGGGGGGGGGTTGTAGGTTTTTTGTTTGAAAATTCGATGCATAAATTAAAAAAATTTCAAAATAGGTTCGGTATCTTTTGAGTACTTCCTTGAATAAAACGTTCATATGAGATGATTTCTGGATTTTTTGTTTTCTAAATTTTGGGATCAATTCAAAGTATTGGTAAATATTTCGATTGATCGAATATCAGCTGCTGGGACTCTACTAATGAAATGTCTCAGAGACAATTGAACGGGAAGTTTGCAGCTTGTTATAGACTCCAATTTTGAAAGACAGTCCCAGCAATTTTTCCTTATTCCTTGCGACCGATCAATATTCACGCTACGTGTCATGCAAAGGTTCGCTTTAAATGCTACTAAGGTAGTTTCTATCTCTTTCTAAGCGCTGCTGGCGGCAAATGTCAGTGCTAATTTGCAATTACCCTATCGTATCCTTATCCCATGTTCTAAGCGTTAGAATTCATACATCATGGAAACGTTACAAGGATAAAACTTCCTAAATAATTGATTTTTAGTTTAGTTACGTATTTAGACTTTAGATTACGTTTCTTCTTTTAGTTACGGTACGTATTTAGACTTTAGATTACGTTTCTTTCCCAAAAAGAATTTTTATTGCCTGCTTTCCGTGTATGTGTTCATAAATTCATCTTCAGACGATAATTAACCATGCAGAATGATGTGCTTACAACCAATTGCAATAATTTATCCGCTTTATCACTAAACTCTTCTTCCTTAATCTTTCTGCTACCACTTGGTAACGATTTAATGGCCCTCCATATCGAAAGAGTAAAAACTTCAGAGGACCTAAATAAAGTTAACAGCAGTTGCAGCTTGGTCACACAAATATAACTAGCATTAAGATCTGATGTCACCGAAGGTATTTGTTTTTGGATGGTTGTCTTGTTAAAGAAAAAAGAGAAAAACAGCAGTTCACGGTGCAAGTTCAAAGGTATCGTCAGCTCTTTTAGTTTAATTCCTTTCATTATCAAGGAAATGTAGAAAAACACCTGCCTGATAATTGCCTCATTAATTCCACTTTACATACTTTCAAGTGCGCCGTCTCCTGTTCCCTCGCCTGAATCACTCCTGCTCTATCGTTCGTGGCTATGTGGTAGGAGGAACATTGCCGCAGTAAAGTCTTTCAGCTCGCAGCAAAATCTACTTAATATGCATCATATGTTTTACATACGTTTTACAAGACTATTTGTGATATCATTACATGTTGCACTTCAATTTTAATAAATTCCGTGCCACATTTGACAAACGTATAAGGGTCGTCGCGTTGATCAGGATTGTGCACCTTTCAATAGATAAATGGGTACCTTGTCTTTCACCTAAACCTACTTAAGAGACACATTTTCCTTATCTGCGCCGTGTAAAGTGTCACCAGGAGTGTGTGATAACGCAAATAGTGCGACGCGTGCCTTCGATTGCTAATCGAATAAATCTTAAAATGAATTAATTTAGTCTTCATGCGATGAATGTGAAATAGAAGCTCATCGAACAATGGAAAATCATGAAACTGATGCCAATTTTCCAAGCTAAAGATATGGAAGCTTAATTTGCAGGATACCGCCGATATAATAAGAGATTCAGTAGGATTTTGTAAAAAATTAAACTTGACAATCGAGCATACACTAACGAAGTCCACACTGAATTCATCACAATCAAAAACAATTTCCGTTTTGTACACTGCTAACTGAGTTTTCCCTATTTGTTGGTCTATGCAGCCTTGGACAATCAAGGATTGCAATAAAAATCGGACGCATTAAGCTTTTAAATTCGCTTCAAACAGAAATTCAACAACACTTTTTTGCCCGTGCAAAAAGACGAGCCCTATGGCCTCGAAAAAAATAATGCAATAACAAAAAGTGCAACATCAACCGGCGTAGACTGTGATAGGTAGAGTTATTGGCACTAGGACAAAGGATCGATATCGATGCTTACCAGAGCAAGGGAGTGGAGCCTCTCATTCTGCCGCCATTTGCTTTTGTTTTGTTCTGTTAATTTTTGTGTTCTTGTTGTAATTTATTATGCAGACCACTTTTTTCGTCCTTTCCGACTTTCCATGTCAATAACGGAACGTGAGTGCATCAAGTTTTTGTACTTGTTGTATAAAGGCTCCATATTGCTAGAATTTAAGTTTTAATTGGAGTGATCAGAGCACGAGAGTTTGTTAGGAAGGGATGATGAGTGACAAGCGTAAGCAACATCCTTTACTGGTGTAAATACTCCAACAATGGACTGTTAACTACGCCGGAGTTCTAGCCTTCCAATCAGAATAAATTCATGAATATTTTCAGCGGTTAGCAATGAAATCAATGAAGAATTGACTCCAGCCGATTTCTAACTCTCCCAACTTCACATTTCCACCAATTTTCTCTTTATTTCTGGTCGATAAAAATAAAAATCAATTATAATTTCATTTAATCCGTAGGCAGAACACAATTTCTACATAATCGTCACCTGATTCCATTTCAAATAGTATGTAATGTGATAAATAATCTTCAAAGTTAAAACTTGTAGACATCGTGTTTTTCAGTATTAAAAATAAACCCAGAAAATTATGTTGGAGAAATAGCTGCTGACGTTTGTTTTTGTTTTCTTTATCGGTTTTAAGCGCATTATCCAAAAGGTTGTAGAGAGTGTTACATGGTTAGGAGACCAAATGAAAAAGAATCAGGCTTACATATGTTCCCACTTTCTATCGATTTTGGGCTTAGACTAATACTCATACGAGCACATGTGGGTTGGTACTGGCAAATTATTTGCAGAAAACTTGACCTGAAATTTTCGTCGTTCGTTAGATTTACTCACTACCTTTGCATGGATTTATTGCGTTGCTAAAGAGCGTCACGCAAAAATAAATTTAGCCTCTAAAGTAACATCAGATCGTTAATAGAAATTTAATGGAATATGCTTTAGAACAGTTCAGCAAGCAATTTATTTAAGCTAAAGGCTTTTTGCAATTATTACAATGCTGTAACGCTTTATAAAAGACTGCGTCATAAATTTTCGTTCCTAGTTTGTGAATTTCCTGCTCTACACTTGTCAAATCTGAATTTCCCAGAATCATAATCTCAAAAAGTCATGGTTAACCCTCTCAAAAATTGACTTTAATGGTTGCCCACCAATCTAGATTAGGGGAAATGTAGGACCAAGACGCTATAGCGAGCTAGACGGAGTATCGGGTGGCATCGACCGCACGAACGACAAATCATATTCGATTTGCAATAACACGCCGGTAACTTGTTTATCAGTCTGCGTTATAACCAGCTTGTGAGTCCACGCGCGTTTGCCCTAGCGCCAAAACGCAGCTGCCAAGTTCATTGGGATTTTATGCTGCAAAAAATTTTGATAACTGATGTTTTATACCTCAACATTAGTTGTCTAGAACTGATTGAAAGTGTTGCTTGTTTATCAATGTCTTTGATACTACAGTGAATTGTTAATACAATCGCAAACTAGAATATGTTTGTTTTCATATTTCGATGAGTTTATGACGGTTTACATGCCTTCATTGAGTAGTCGGCAGGAAGGCAAAATGTTAAATGGGTACCCCATTTTTCTCCTTGAAGAATATTCAATTTTTTTTTATTTCTGTAAGACGCAATGTTGACACAATTAAGCCAATTTTTTGGAATACTTTGTACAGCGTAAGAACGATGAAAAATTATCAAGCACAGGCGGATAGAGGAAATCCGAGTGAAGGAGTATGAATAATGCGAATGCCACTATGCCACAAACGACCCTCGAAAAAAAAGTTAAAATAGTTCGTGTAGCTCTAGAAGATCCTGTCGCTTCTGCATCTTCGGTGAAAATTCTTTTAAGGCCTCCAAAAAGAAAAAAGACATTTGCCGATGACGAACCGAAAAAACTTTCTGACTATACATTTGATATGGAGAGTCGTCTTTACAGAACTAAAATACAAAAATTTAAGGTCATTCGCATTCACTCTAGTCGTGGAAAAACTCAGGAAAACTCAACTCAGAAAAAAAAAAACGTTGGCAAAGATTGTGTGCAGGGGTTTTTAAACAGGCATCTAGGATTATCGACACGAAAGCCAGAAAGCACTTTAGCTGCATGTGCCACTAAGGGCTACTGAGCTGCTGAATTTAGATCAGCCTTTGGATATTTTTTGAATTTCCTCTGACGCATTTATGTTGAGCATAAACTTTCACCTGACATAATTCAAATTATGGTAAAACCGATGTTTCAGCGGTACTAACAACAATGTCAAAAGAAACTAGAAAAGATAGCAACTAAGTAGGATCCAAGTTCTGTGAAACGAAGCCATAATAACTATCGAAATATGTTCTAATGTGGGTGTCCAATATATGTCTCCAGGGAGGCTCGCAGCGATTCTGGCTGAATGAGAGCTGAATTATCCCTTTACTGTTTTAAGAAGTTAAAGAAGTTTAATTTTGCGTAGCAACCGTTAATGGACTTTTGCTGTTGTTATTAGATTGCCAACGCATCAACATACAAAACATTAGCGTCATTATTGAAAAGAGGTTTCTTGCATTTCCAATATAATAATTTTATGCTCCTCTTTATACACGTCTCATCGCCTTCATATTACCGACATAGCAAACATGAGGCCTTCGAACAAATACTAAGACTACCTCAAACTTCAGCCTGACTGAGAGAAAGCAATAGTAGAAACTGTCCAGCAAGTATCAGAGATTTTATGGTAAAGCTTTTTCCAAGCTTCTACAGTGACAACGACTGTAAAGGCTTAAAAAAGGAGAGATTTGGCCATACAATCAAACAGTACCGACATTGACTTTGCTCCATTATTGACAACAGGTATACGACATACAAAGAGATTATCCATAACTAAAGCATTACCAGAAACCACTACGTCGCACAAAGGAGCAGCAATATCAAACACACCATTCGAACAAGTCAAAGCTTATCCTGCAACTCTCGAAATTACGCTTCTGACAAGGAAACGACGAAGTACGGCTATCATAGCTTCTTCCTCAAGTAAACAATAAAAAGGAACAAGCAGAAGAAGAGAGGTAAAAGAACAAGTAAAAGGATCAAAAGAAATCGCTGACGAAGACCGAACAATAACGGCCAAAACTCGACTACGCAAAAACTTAATATTCAAAACGTGAAATTAAAAGGCAAGTCCTTATTTTAACAAACATTTTGCAAAGATGAAACCAATGACGAACATTAAGAAGGATACCAACAATAATCAAAATTTGCCACCCAAAACTGACAACGATGAATATAATATCCCTTGCTTTTACTGCTATGGAAAATACTTCGATTCAGGTAAAGGATTGACCTTATGTCCTCTTTATGGGATGTGAGCAATCTATAGCTGAAGGAGGATAGACGTCCAGGATAGCGAGTCTTGTAGCAAAACATTGATTATGTTTCCCATACCCCAACTTGTCCCATAGGGTACTCCGTTTTACGCTACCGGGCGAGGAAGTCAAGATGGGTTTTTTGACATTTTTGACAAAGTTAAAACTATTATCTTTTTCAATGTGTCAAATCTTTCTCGAATTCCTTTTTTCTAAAGACTGGTTATGGAAGAATGATTTCAAAGAAAAAGATATTCAAAATAATTAAAAATGTCCGTTTTATTACGCTTCATATATTAATTAATTCATATATTATTAAGGACTCCGTCTTGCCCCCCTGTACCGCTCATCAATTCAAAACTTACTAAATCCTTTGCAATTAGGGCTCATTTATGTTATATATTACATAAGACTAAATTCCAAGAAATGACCAATAATTTTTGTGCAGTTGCAGTTGACAGAGCCTACGCTTCCGCATAAAGGTGTCTCAAAATATCTTAATATTTAAACGTCAACGTGTAAAATGGTGACCGCGCTCGGTGCTGTCGGGCACGACTCAGAAACTTTTTGTACTTTTGGTTTGATAATGAAGCAGAGAATATAGTGATACATGCTGATAAAAAAATAGAACAATATTTTTTACATTTTACTGAATGGAATTTTCGGAAGAGTTAGTGACCCCGTAATGACATTTCCATCAAAGGAGTCTTAAGCCAACATCTATAGTGCGCGCCTCGATTACACATAATATAAAGTTCTGCGCATTCGAAGAACGATTGTGATACGTCAACCTATTAAATGATTATTCCACGGAAATTTTTACACATATAATGAAAATTGTGATTGAAAAGAAGAAAAAGAAAGTACTAATGGAAAATACGTTCAAGTCTTAAAAGCGACATCGATTTTTTAATGTTTGACAGCTTTGCTGGTGAGAGGTAGATGTAGAAATTTGCAAATAGGCCATCAAATTTGCTGAAACAGGCGTCTGAGGTGTCAAATCCAACATAACAAATATAACATGTAAACATATTACTTACACGTTTGCTGAAAAAAAATTCCGTCTGGTCCTTCTGTGAACAATGAGTTTGAAACAGAAGAATCAGAATCGGCACGCGATTCTGAAGACCATGTCAGATAACCACGAAAGTGATTAAAACAAGAAGACTGAGATTTCGAAAATTACGTCGGCGATAGCATCGGAAGGACTAAAGCAAGGGTCGAAATACGGACGAACCATCCTAAGGTAGAGAAGCAAATACAGCCAAAGTACAAATACGTAACCAGACAATCGAACCATCGAAAACTCCACATATGTAACTGAAGAATTGCATTCAAAAACAGAAGCCAATAGACTCTACCTAGGCAGGTCGCAGAAAACAATTATCAGTCAGTGACACCATGAGAAAAGGCTGATCCGCCTGACAGTTGACAGCCGGCAGCTGATAAAGGCTGACCAAAAGACCAAAGAACAGTAGAAGGATAAGGAAGTGCAAAGGGCTACACCAGAAGGGCACGTGATGATTGCTCTGCAATTAAAAATCAATCAAAGAATGGTATCCAGTCCAATCGAGGGAGAGTTCTATAAAAGGAGGAAGGAGGTAGGAGATGAGGAGTTACAGACAGTGCTAACAAAAGAAGCAAAGAGAGTCGCAAAGAAAATTTTTTGCACCCACGGACGTCAGCAAGAAAAAAGTCCCAACTAGAGGAACTAGCGGAAAAAAGACTCCAGCACCAGGCACTGGTCGAGAAATCTTAAGACGGCAGCCGCTTGCGGGATATCAGGGGAAATATAACGCCCAAAGATACAAACACTTCCGTTAAAGCAGTACGACCAACGTCGCAAATACTGGTCAAATTTGAAGCGGAGGCCAATAAGAAAAAAGACGTCAGTGACGCAGTCAAGAAGGTCTTCGGCAAAATCGCCTTAGTGGCCTCGCTTGGGCTGATGTCAAAGGTAGAATTTAGGGGCATTGACGGTGTTATGGGCCTGACTTAGATAGAAAAACTCATCAAAAGAGAACTCTTTAGCGTGTGAAAGTTTAAGTTAGTATGACCCGGAAAACAATAAGGGACAAAGTATGGCCATCGTCAACCTGATCGAACTAGGATTATCCTTATTCTGCAGGTGCAACTTCACCGTAGTATAATCACCCTAACACGTTTGAACAATTCACGTGATTTCCAGAACAGGGGATGCCTCTTCGAACCACCTTCTTTAGAATGTTTATAATGACAAATGAATTATTATCTGTCTAACCCAAGCTTAACGCTTTGAGAGACGCTGTCTCTAGAGCAGATGGCCACGTTAAAGCGATTAAATTGAGCATACCTCAAGCGGATCCGTACTGAAAACAAGTCCTAGAGAGGGGCAAGAATAGCTCTTATCGAGTTAAGCACAGTAACGTCTAACGAGCTGTGAAAAATCTATCCCCGATGCAATATTCCCCATGCACTCTTTAGAACGCATATTCACAATTGGAGGGTAGTAGAGGACTACTCAAACTAAACTGCAAGGAAGCACAAAAAGAAGAGCTCAGAGATAAAAATGCCACCTTTGAGGCTGACGAAGGACTGCAATAAGCTGCT
Source organism: Stratiomys singularior (assembly GCA_954870665.1). Lineage (NCBI taxonomy): Eukaryota > Metazoa > Arthropoda > Insecta > Diptera > Stratiomyidae > Stratiomys > Stratiomys singularior. The sequence continues at coordinate 53,857,056 of OX940880.1, read as the reverse complement.
GTCATGGCTGACTAATTTGCAAGTAGTTCAAATTGATTCAATACTATTTTATATTTATTTTCACTGCCGCTCTGATTTTCAAACTAGTTTTTCTTGAAACTATTTTTTCCTATTTGTGTGCACTCTACCAAGCAGAGTTTTTGATCAATCCTTATTCAAAATTTAGTACACATTTTCGTTAGATATTAATATATATACTTACGAAATATTTGAAGTTCTAGGGGATTCCCAGTTCTTACTTTTGGTTTTTAAGCAATAAGTAAATAGTTTGTCATGTTTAAATTTAATATGTGAATTTTTAATTATTGCAAATGTATACAGAATTCAAAGACGTAGTCAATACACATACAGATATAACATAGTTAAAGAGATACGAATATAAAAGTGGTAATGAAGAATTATCCCGAGTGCTTTAAAATAGCGTGGTTACATCCGCATGTGGTCACTAAAAGACTGAAATATAGCTGTACTTCAGATTTACTGTTTGCCTCCATGCGCGAAAGAAGTCATAAGCTGCAGGTCAAAAATATGCTTAGTTTTTCGGGCATCTGTAGGTGTATTGCACGTTACTGTAGACAGGAATATAACTGTATATAAGGGTATATATACATATGTGCGGGGGTCGTTGCTATAGTTTATCACTTACTATTTTTATTGCAAATATAAGAATAAAAACGCACTTAACTTCATTCAAAAATGAAATTTTTAATATTATTATTAAAAATTTCAATTCAAATAGAAGATTTACTCGCTCAAAAAGCAGTTTTTAGATCAATTTCAATTCAAAATAGCGCCCTCTAGGATGGATCTATATACCAATTCAGGGTTAGTGACCTACGATGTGCAGCAGCTGACATTTCCGGGATTTCTCAAGTAAAATGATTGAAAATCTCGGAAGAAGTTCTTGAATTTATATTTAAAAAGGTCCGCAACCTTAGTAAAAAATTGTTATTCCTTGCATTAATTAAAGTCATTAAAATTATCCATAAGACATGTCATCCTGCACCACTTTCCCCCCTTAAGTTATGATTGCTGTGTACTTCGATATTGATTTTTTGTAGATACCTAATTACTCCTTTAAATTATGATTCTCGTGAACCCGACAGGTTGCTTAACACCAGAAAACACCAGAACTAGGATCTTAGTTCGAAACATATTGGCCGGCACCTAGGAAAGAGTACTTGAGACTTTTTTGGAAACCTGAACCCTAGAAGTAAATTCCGGTACCAGAGAGTTGCTGGTAAGCATATATCCATATGGATGCGCTTGCTTATTGGATTGCGGAGAGCATCGAGTTGGCTAGTAAGGCACAAGGGTATCATTGTCCCTTAAAGGATCAGAAAACTCTTTCCCGTATCTGTGTATCTTTTAGAATAGATTGAAGTTCCTGATGTACCTCAGCTTTTGACCGAAGAGACCGTGAGGTTAAACCTTACCTAGGAAGGTTCTTGCAATAGAAAAAAGCACATCAGGACCAGGTGAATCGTATGGATGAACAACAAGAACCTAAAAAGGTATTACCAACGAGAAAAGAATGGCGCAGACCAGTGGAGAAATGAGAAACAATGTCCGAAAATGATGAGGATATAGTTGTTCCGACTTTGTCGAGGAAGATCGTTCATCGCTGTGTGGACTTCGAAACTGAGCGAGTCTGTCCATCGACCGAGACGGTGTAAAGCACTATTCCCGGAGAAATGAAAGCCCAAGAAGAACTGTTGCGTTAGCAAGAAGAAGAAGAGAAAGGACGTGCTAAGCAAATACGAATTGCAGCACGAATCTAAAAATTTTATCGGAAAAGCTTCACGTGAACTGTTTTAATGGCCTATTACGGCGAATTGATTGAAGCGATTTTGAACTTTGATTAAATAAGAAATTCTCTTTAAATTTCAAATTACGTTCCGGCAGCTCTTAAAGGAATTTTTTCGTAGGTAAAAAAATTTTGTTTAGATCTTGGGTTACTTCAATTCAAAATTTTTTCAAAACTTTCTTTAAACATTGAAGAAATCATTTCTAAATTGGAGCTTGTAAACTCAACAGCCGCATTAGTCAACGTTAAGTACAATCTCAATTTGATGAAAAGAAAACCCAGTAAAATCAGCGTAAATGCCAAAGGACAAATAAACAAATCTGAATTGAAATTCTTGAAGCACAGATAAGCCACCATACAAAACACATTCAACATAGCACACAAATAACACTTCATTCAACCCGTCAACAGGGACATTACGAGCATATTCACATGTCAGTTATTACTTTCGAAGTCATATCACTCTGCACACATCGTAATCCTGGCTGCACTGTCGCTCGTCGTTACCACGTTGCCAACTATTCGCATAAACCCTTATATGTCGGTGGGAATACGAGCAAATATGCTGCTGATGTTCTCGTTATGCAGAATGTTGACTGCGTCAAAAGCAATACGAAAAAGTTATAACCACAAGTTTTATTGCATGCAAGCTGCCCACGAAGGCGGGAAGGAGCTATTAGATGATTGTTAAATGCTATTTTAATTCTCTCGACAAGGAGCATCTACGAATTGATGTAAATTATATCGGTTGGTGTAATGAAGTTTTTGCTGGTGGAACGCCGTCATGAGAGACATAAAAAGGATTATTGCCAAACGAGTATGGCGAATAGGTCCTTGACTGAAACTGATACACTTTTGAGGCTTCGCATATTTCGGCAAAATCCGCAATCGAATCGAATTTTGGTATCAGATCAGTCACAACTCAGAAAATCATAACGAATTCGAAGCAATCAAACATGCACATCACTTCGCGGGGGTTAATCAATTTGACTCCTTTTGGCTCAGCCAAGACGTCGCATTAGGTTCCACCATTTGAGGGTCTCGCTTGGCTCGAGTTATACTACCAAGTCTCGATTTGAAATTATCTCCGGTTCCAACCGCATGTACATAATTTGTATCTTATTCGTTTTGTTGACATGCATGTTCGTAACATGTTGGGGCTCTATTCGCTTTTCATGTACGAAACATCCAAGTCAGGCCAATAGTACATAAACATCCTTGGTCATTTGAAACATGACTTAACATAAGCATTACCGCAGTTTACCACGTAATTTAATACTTTCAGGTGGTATTTACACATCTTAGGCGACATGGACGCTTCAAAGAGAGAAAATAAAGCTGCAGCACAAAAAGACGAGGAACACGGACAATACAGAATAACCCAAAAGGCACAATAAACCGCTCGTTCTGCACATACATATGTGCACATAGTGTACTGTCTAGCAAACAAGTTGTAAGCCACCAGCCCATTACGTACGCATGGACAATTTGCGAGTCTGACCTTAGTACTGAAGGAAGGAAGCGTCCTCCGCTAGTCTCGTCCCGTCTGCTCTCAGCGACCTTGTCAACAAATTATTAAACAAACTTTAGAACAATATTGCCAACTTGGTTCGCCAAGAAACATTGGTATCAAGGTGATTACCAGGCCGTAAGGAAATGCTCAAGCCATTCAGTGTTTAGTTTTAACCATTGAAGGAGCACGATAAGTGATGGACAAAGGAACAGAGGAGAGAAGGAGAAAAGGCTTATTTTGGGCTCTGTTGCGCGATCGACTGTGAGCCTGAAAACGAGCAATGACTTTCAACCTCTCCATAAACTGACTTTCGGGTAGCAAAACCTCAGCAAGGCCTCAATTCACCATTCAGCCAGGAAGGATGAACCTTCAAAAAAAGTCAACCCACACTTCACCAAAAACAATTAACGTACGAATTTTTATTTTGCGAAACGTACTCACATGCACATTTTCGCAATGTTTAGTGGTCGTGTATGATTTAACTTTCTCGATCGCTTGGGATTTTCGTAATTTCCTTATTTTCCATCCACTTTGCATGAAACTTTAGACGCAGGATACGCAATCAGTGCAATTTGATATGTCGCAACAGACTCCATAGGTTTAGGTTGTCGTGGTTTTTTTTCTATGATTAAACCATCCTTTGTCAAACACAAGTCAATGTTGAGGCACACATTGGCCAAGTTGAGGCAGTTGCATGTGGGATTAACTGCATTCAAATATGTCTCGTCATACTCGTATGTATTGGTAATCAACCGATTAATGTAATTTTACGGTTGGTCGTCTACGCTTTTCTAGATAACTAAATGGAGCATTAATTAATTAAATAATCCGATTGTGGTTAATTTGACTGCATCGTCATGGGAAACGATGTGTTTGCATGGGTTGCAAAAAAACAGTTGAAATGTTAACATAGTCTGGTTATTTCTGGAAGCAAAAAGTCTACAGATAAAGTGGGCAAATAAACATGTGCGTATGCGTGAGAACCTGCCCGAAATCGGGTTTCTTTTTTCAAAATTATTCTGAATTTGAATCTTAACTTAACTCAAACTTGTAATGCGATTTATAGTGGTACTGAGTTTCAGTGTCAAACGCTATCAAAAGGAGTCAAATTCACGAATGAAACAGGGAAACAAAAAACCTTTCCACTTTACGTTAGTTATGACTCGTGACTTCCACCTGGTGGCGCATATGTTAACATTCATAATACGGTTCTTCAGGTACATGCAGCTTTGAAGTTGCAACCTCTTTGGAAAGAAAAGAAGAAATCCAAACCGGAAATTAAAGTTGCAGGAAAACCGAAAAATGGGCGGGATTAAATTGACGTTCATGCGAAAAAGAAGGAAAAAATTAAGTAATACAAATCAAGTGAATTCTTCGATGGTTTTCCGGGAGCGCATTGCTGGGTGAAATGCGGTTTAACCGTGGCATTTTGAAAAGTAGTAAAGCATATATAAGTGAAGGAGGAGTCTGAACATCTTATGATAATGATGCCAATATCCGCGTACTGGACGCTTTGGATATGTCTTCTAATTACCGCAGTAAAGTATCAATTGCAAAATTATTACACATGTTTCCATTACTTATTCGGTGCAGTCCCAAAAGTTACACCTCACCCTGCTCTTTCACAACAAAAAAATAAGTCATCGTTAGTGGTTAGCGTCGTTATCATTACTCGTATTGCAATTCGATATTGTCTTACAACCGTCTTGTGAAGCCTTTATATAAACGAGATCCATTCCTTCCGTACATGCAAGGGATCCCAATAAAACCAAAACGCAATTCAATCGATACATAACGAAAATAACTCAAAAGCTCCATTATCAATTTTTTCCCTCAATATCGGAGTACCAATTGCAGACAGCAACTGGACAACAAACTACTAACCTTGCCTGTCATACTGACAACCTAGTCTGCAATTGTCACACGACTTTGGATTGCACCACTTGAGTATCGCTATACAGTATCCTCGGGTCGAAATTTCCATTTTCCAGTTCCATTTTTCAGCAGGGATCATCAGAAAAGGGTGGCATTACTGAAAAAGCCGTCTTTCTGCCCTTCGTTTTTCCGATCGCTTGCTGATCCTTTCGTTCTAAGCAGGGAATTGAGTTTGACGTTGATTTCGTCAGCTTTTGAGATAGTTTCCGCCTTAGTTTTGGCATACAAAAGTGTCCTTTGCTGGATTAATTGTTACTATCGATTCTTCAGAGGCCAAGCTTTCTTCCATTTAAAAAACGTCCAGGTGACTTAACCTAGCCTGATCGTTGGAGACAAGCCCGCTCGAGGTAATGGCTTCCTCACATGGTAAGTTGTATAACCCAACCCACAGTTTATTATACCCAGTTCATGCTTAGTTTGATTTAGCTAAACCCATGTTTGTTGGTTGGGGACTTTAGGTGACTAAGTCATGCGTCTGGACAAAGAACAAGCTTCCTCTCTCACACAACCACGTCAAGTACTCTTGAGGGAAGAGAAATGATCAAAGGTTCCCATTTTAGTAAGAAGAATGACCCTACGGCAGGGCAACATACAGTTTGTCCAATTGTCCTCTCTTGCAGGGATCTTTTCCACCAAGTTATCTGGTAAGAGCTCACCCATTCTTGTCTCGAACTGTTAACGATCACCCACCTATCACATGAGGAGATTGAAAGATTCATTGAGAAATCAGTCAGTTGTCTAATGTGGTCCCCAGGTCAAACAGACAGTCAGGAGACCGTTGATTTCCTCTTTGGTACAGGTAATTCCGAAAAGTGTTTTCGATTGAGGTAGGATTCCAGTTCATTGATTAAATGCGCAGTTGACTTACCTTGTATTTCGTTTGTCCACCCTTCCTGCCACAGTGTGAGAATCATTCCCCTCTCTTAACGTGAAGTAGCATCTCAAAATGTTCACCCCTACACGTGGAAATCCTCTTTTATTACTGAGCAACAATCATAAAAGGTACCACTCCCTGATAACCAGCAAAAATCTTGGGTGCCTGAATGAGCCAAAAGGAAGATAGAACGTCTGGCTCATTAACTATTTGAGAGTTGATGAGAAAATATGCCCAGGTTGACCTCTATATGCCCCAGCTATTCTTGACAAATGGAACCTGGTGTTACATACCAAATGGAGCCTAGAATAGAGGGATCACTTTTCTAGCAATCGTCACCCTCCTTCTCCGACCACTCGGGAAGGAAATCTGGTAACTTGCAGGCGCCATTTCAAATGATGACGGTTCCTAGCTAGGTACTCCAGTTGACAGGTAGGTTTTAAGTCATTAGAACCGTTGAGTTTTGGCAACTGGAGTCAAAAATGAGGGCGTGTTTAACGTCTAACACTCTACTCAAAACAAAAATACGCGCCATCCATATTATTCAGTTTATCCACGTACGTCGTCAACCTTATTATATAGTTCATATTCAATTTGTGCGTATTTTTACTGTAGAAAAGCATTTCAGTGCTAGATCTTTCATTGCGAATATTGGGATTATAAATTATTGTTGTCATTTGTTCCCAGTCTTAACCTAAAAATTGTAAATTTCATTGTCTCTCGACTGCCTGTTTTTCACAAAGTTCGCTGATGATGCATACCACAGCTTTTTGAGGCATCAAACGAGGCATCTTGGGGACAAAGTTGCCGAGCTCTCATCACCTGACTTTCTTAAATGATGCTAAGGTAAAAGGACACACTGAAATGATTCTTGGCCCACGGGTAGTTCTTCTTATTTTTCCACAGTAGGGATCTTGGCCAATAGTCCATTTAGGACCAGTTTAGTTGAACCATATCCAATGTAGAGGTGAATCTTCATATCATGACAAGGACTCCATTCCTCGTAGTAGAGATGTAGTGTAAAGCTGTCAGCAGGGAGCTGAACAAGTAACAGCTTCACCAGTATAGAGATGATAAGTGCTGTGCGATGCATTTGGTTACTGAACTACTCCCTGCATTAATGCTGTTGGTAATCAATCAGCAGAAATCAACAACTATCTATACAACCGAGTAGAAACTGACCTTTTTTCGAAGGCTCCTAAAATAACAAGGAAGCAGTCACCACCGATGCAAATCGACGCATTTTTAGCGAAGAAGTTTTAATTTCGGGAGAATGTGTTAAACAGAAGACGGAGACGCAGCTCATGAATGATCTGAGATCTGGCATCACCCAATTTTACCTGACCAAGCTTCTGTATAAGATCGGCCTGTAACCGGTTTCGGATTGAATATTGTTCAAACTAGAAAAAGAAAACGTGTTTCATGTCACCTGTTTATGCAGAAGACAGAGCATCAAGCGGAGTGAGTTAGTGCCAAAGTAGGAGATAGCACAAAAGTTCTGGCAACTATTGATTTGGGATCATTTTTCAGCCTTCTCTACATAAAGTTGATCATCGACCGTTTCTAGATTACATATTCTGTTCTGTGAAGAAGAACAGGGTCTTTCATTAAATATAGGATAGATTGTCTAAAACTAGGAGAAGTCCATCCGGCTGTTGAAACGGAGAGATGCTGAAATCGGTGGATGTAAAAATCCCAGTCGCACATTGCGTTTGGAATTTCAAACTAAGTAGGGAGTGTATGATTGATCGATTGGACACATCAACAATGAGAAAGGTCCTTTCTTTTGCATTTCTCTATTTTATTTAGATAATGGAATCTTGTAATCCACTCCACTGGCGGTTACAGGCACCATTAGCAGGCATTGTATCAAACGTTCCCTAGCAAATACTTTGTACTACGGTTGACAAGGAAGGTGTTTAGTTGAAAGTCTGGTTGTTTTGTGCTATTAACAGCTCGTCACTCAGAGCGTACATAATCCCTACTTTCTACCTTTCATCCCCTAACTATCCATTTTTATTCATCTTTCATAATGTCTACGTTGACGTTTCGAAAGCATAAAAAATAACGTGACTACGAAACGTCAACGTAGACATTTAGGTCCAGGCAGACATCACAACTGACTCTTTTTCATGATGTCAGTAGATTGAAAAACTTGGAAAACGTGTATTTGTAGTGGAAAAATCATCATGTTATCCCCCTAACTTTTTGGATCCTAGTCCAGGATTTCCGATTGCAAATAGCTGGTTGATTTTTTGGAAATATTCATTAAGAGGGTCATTCAAATTCCTTTTTTCAAACGAAGCATTTGCTTCTGAGGGCTTAAAAAGCATGGTGAAGGTACACGAAGCGTCGAAGAATGTTGGAAAACCTCCTCCAGATGACTCGAGGCCAAGCCGTCGGCTAAATCGTTTTCATCAGTTTTCCTCAAAATATATAACAAAGTTTTTAACAAAGGAAGGCGTCAAGCCTCAAAAAAATTAAGAATTGCGGGATTGATTGCATGCATAGTTTGAAGAGAATTCACTTTCATGACCAAGAATGAAATCCTGGCGTGCCGAATTTAAAGAGGGGCATGGAAAAGTGGAAAATATGTTCGTAAATATGTAAATACAGTGGTCACTGAAGACACCGAAGACAGTATTAGCGAACTTACTGGAGAAATCGTCAAATTATTGTAGCATATATCAATGAGGAAACTGTAATCAGTGGTGGAAATGTACAAACCATCGTCTAAGACAACCACGAGAATTTCTTAGATGTAGTTCCTGGCGGGGTAGACTCCACGTCAGCTTACCCAAGAACACGAAAATCCGAGAGTCGAAGTTTGTAAAAAACTTCTGGCTCGTTTTCAAGATGTAGAACAGACTTTCTTGCAACTCATTGTGACGTGTGACGAAACGTGGGTTCGCCACTTTACTTCCGAATCAAAATGAGCTGGTATGGATTGAAGAAAAATGCGAGAGCCTAGATCGGCAAAATCCAAAACAAGCTTGCCAGCCGTAAAGGTTATGTCAACGATATTTTGTTGGATCAAAAAGTTGGACTCATTAATTTTTTTCACGATCGTCGCTGAAGAAACGCTTTCGACTATTGTTGACTTCTTGATCAGGTTCGAAGCACATATCAGTCAAAAAGACGCTATCATCCCAACTGAGACGTTTTATTTCTGCATAAGACCGCACGTTGTAGCCCCAACACTTCGAAAACTGGCTGAAATGCAATGGACTGAGCTTGGAAACCCTCCTCAGCGCCGCAATTTTACATGTGATTTCCATATGTTTGGGCATCTTTCGTGACCACCTGGAGGACAGCGTTTTGTATACAATCAAGAACTTGACCAACTTGTGCACGATGGGTTGGATATCCGCTCGAACGCATCCTTCGAAAAGGGCATGCAAAATCTCCTTGTTCAATGGGGAAATGCAGGAGGATAGTCAGGAGGCGAACTTTGACGAAAAATAACCATGAACTATCCTTCTCTCTTAAGTGTAAGATAAGTTTTTTTTGGGACAGGCTCGTTTATATTTGAATGCCCTTTATAATACGGTTTGTTGTGACTTTTCTTCAAACTTGAGCCAAAAACTCAATTCGGTTTCCACTAGTAAATTGACCAATTTTTCAGGCGCAACATCAAGGAATTTATTATCAAGAAAACCCATCGATATTTGACAGGATATTTTTTTTTTACTTGGAATCGGTGATAACTGAGAACGATCCATTGCGAACTATCAGAAAATGGACTAAAGGATCTCAAGACTCAAACTCGACTTCTAAAGTTTGACTTGAGTTCTCAGAAGATCCGTGGTGATTGTAATCGATTCCTGGATATGAAGGAATATTTACAATTGTTCCGCTTTATTCAGGTTTTTGTCCGGCTGGGTGGAAAAGTTGTTTATTTTTGCGGCCGTTCACCGTCTGTTGCGTTCTGTTTGTATCGTACACATATGCGTTTCGACCGTGTGCCATCTTCGGTGTTTGGTTTTGTCCTGAGTTTATCTGGCTAAGATGTCCCAATTTACAGGTTCGTTCTTTACACAAGCAGTAGGTCCACTCGTTACACAACCATTTTTTTATAGCAGGTTAGGAAAAAGTCCCTGATTTTTGTATTTTGAAGGAGCCCCTTGATTTAGTCCAACACTCCTTTGTCTGCTGTCATTATGCAGTGTAGCCTTCGTTTTTTCGAAAAGTTGTTTTAGCAGCTCGAAGATTATGTTCGAATACAATTGTTTCCTTTGAACAATAGATGTGCCTTTTGCAATTTAGGAACACAGTTTCGTCAGAGGATATAATTCATTAATAATAATAACAATAATGGTAAGTTTCCTAGCGTTCTAGTCAATCTTTTGGAGCTAGATCCCAAAACAGGTTAGTACCACGTCATATGAAACCCAAAGGTTTATTTTTAAATTCCTTATTAAATATTAAATTGATTTTTTACGTTTTATTTTATTTTATTCTGAGGCATATTGAGGTTACAAGAATTCTTTTCATTTTCTCATCGGTATCTATTTTTTTGTGCGTTTATAGCAATTTTCGAAATCGCCATCGCTTCCGTTGACGTAGTTCCCAACCTATCACCTATCATCACATCAAGACACTCCCTGTACGCTTGTGTAATTTACACAGAGAAAAAAACAATTTTGATCTAATATATTTCTGTCACACATACACGTACCCTTACCCCCCAAAAACGAGCAGGGGATATATTATCGCGCTCCTGCCAACATAGTAGAGTGTCATAAGCGTTAAGTACAGAGTTGAACTTAATTTCGTATTCATCCAACATTTCAAGTAGATTGGTATCATTTTTCAAAATATTTAACACTCACCCTCTGCAACCTGCAAACGTTGGTCATCTCGAACCACCTTCTCATATTAATGTTTCATCCTCCGCATAATTTGTCAGAAGTCAAGTGAAGCCTGGCAAAAAAAAATGTCGGAACGCATCGGAGAGTCTACGAGAAGAATCGTGGGCGAAAAGGACATTATTAATATTCAAGGCTATTTGGTGAAAAGTAAACTATGGATTTTAAGCTTTGTTTTGAAGGATCCTCTTCTAGTCTTTAATGGTGTTAAGTCTTAACAACTGTAGATAAGAATTTATTGCGATTTTAATCAATAGCGTACCGCCATCTTTATATCTGTGTTAACCAGCATAACGATATCCCCATTCGTCATGAGTATAATAATTTCAATTGCTTCCTTTTCTGTGTCACTATCATACTTCATGTCTCATTCGGGATGGTTACCACCACCTTCCACCACATCCACTTGCCGCCGAGAGCGCAGCATTCCCACCGGTATGAATCTTCTCGGATATTTTCATCTTCCGTTTTATTTTTTCACGCCAGAATGTGACAATATAAATGTTGCCTCCCTGATTCCAAGTACTCTGAAGTGACCATCTTTCAACACTAAAGAAATGGATGCTACAGCCTACATACTCCACACATTCGCCAACGCTTGTGCGTATATAGAGCTCCTGTCTACAACCCTCCGGAATAACTACTTAGCGATGATTATTACTCATGGCTACAATAGGCATGATCCATGGCATATTACTTTCCTTTTTTTCAGCACCGTTCTACCCTCCGCGCTGTTGCTGTTACACGGCGAGGACTTTTGTGGAGCTTGTATGTGGTTGGAATGCGAAAGGTATTCAGCGGCTGAAAAAGCGGTTCTACTTAAAGTGAATTAGTTCCTTTTCCATGCAGGAGTTATTTTTTCTTCTCAGCTTGAATAGCTTTTGCCATTCATCGAGGCATATTCATGTGTTTTGCAGATTTTTTTTGCAGGATACAATGTTGTCCATATACGTAGGGCGTATAATTAGTTAATTTATGTCCATGGAGACGACGCGAAGATCGATATGATAAAGATAAAATTGATGCAATACTATCAGATAGTGACATGTACAGATTTAAAGTTGGAGTGGTGGACGGGAGTTTTTATTTGGGCGAATAGAATTCCTGAAGGAATGCAAGACTTGTCACAATTATGGAAAAATCTAAATGGAAACAGGAAGACTGATTCCGTGAGAACGAAACGTTTGTACAAAAAATTAATTTAACAGCGACTTGATATCGCGCCGCACAGGTAAGGATCGATCGAGTCGCTTATCGTGATAGTCTTGAAATCCTGCTTAGTTATTTTTCCAACATCTTCAGAAGATGCCTTTCATGTAGGGGTGATGGTGGACTTGTAATAAAGTGAAAGACGAACCATTTCTTTTCAACGCTTCACGCACCTTGAGCATATTTGATTGAAATTTGTTCTACAAGGAGCTCAACTACAAAGAGTCCTTTAATGAAAAAAACCATGTTGATAGCCCAATGTAGTCTATATCTTATTTCGAAAACGAACAAATCTCTTTATGATCGCGAAACCCCCATAAAATTATATCCTACCACCGATAAATCATACAAGCGTCCGTCACTCATCGCATTTGTCATTTTCATGGCGAAATTAACAAACTATACAAATTTTTGCCACATTGACGAGCAACAATCCTGCCGTTGAAATCAACTCATTGTGATGAGTTGACAACGACAACAATATTATTTGTTAGGTATGTTCAACATGCAGACGATATACGTATGTGGTGAGTGTGCTAGGTCGTTTGGAGCTAGATCGCTTGAAAACTTCACATGTGGCTGGAGTTCTGCATAGTTGGAAAAATTATGAAATTTCGTGCGAATGGACACTAACAAGACACCGAACACTACTAGCTGGCGGTTTCGTTAATAATGCTATTTATACGATGACTCCTGTTCGCCGCGATGTTCGGTGGGATATCTATAATAATGCATTATTACGGACTGTGAGAGATGGTGGCGATATTGGATATCAGATTATCTAACAATGTTAATGTGAGCTTGCTTGTTGGTATGTTCATTTGCTTGGCCGATGTTGTCGTTGCGATAATGAATATTCATGACCGGAATATCAGTGTTGACCAGGAAATATGTGAGTATGTGCTTAAGATAGTAAATTAATTATGGGAACAAGTCATATATTGGATGGTTGTAACAATTAGAGAATTTTAATACATTGAACGTACGATTGTCAGCCGTTATACAAGCCTGCGCGAATTATTCACGATTTATTCTTAAACATATTCTAAGCACGTGCTTTTATTTGACTAGTGTTAGTATACAAGATCTGTTCAAAATGTATCGCGAATTTCAATTTCGCTATGTATATCCGATTTTCAATACATTTGTGGCTTCATGTTATCACTTATGTCCTTAACTTATGCTGACAAGTTCAGCCATTTTGAATCATCATCAGTAAGTTTTTGACAGCTGCTTTGCTTGGACGTGTTTTGACTTGTCTTCGATTTGCGTCTCTTCAAAAATTAAAAAATGGATCAAAGAATCTGTATCAAATTGAAAATGTGTGAAAAAAAACTTTAAGGGCACCGGGGCATCCCGAATGATGACAGTGAAACTTCGTTGGAGCAATGCAACGCGTACAAAACGGTGGTGGAAAATGTTTGCAGAGAGCAGAGAAGATTTGAATGATAAACAGCGTCCCGGACTTAGTAGCACGTCAACAACAAACGAAAAATTGATTACATGATGAAAATAGTTGTGGACAATTTTCGAATACTTTTCAAGAAGTTTTTGTGGACCTAGACATATCAGATGGCTCCAGTCATTCAATGTTTTCGTACCATATTGCATTCGAAATTCGTACCATATCGCTCAATTTCGACCAAAAGCAACATTGTATTAACATTGCTTAGGTTCTGCTGGAGTCTACCCGTGACGACCCAAATTCGTTCCAGATAGTCTTAGTTGGTTACGAATCATGGGTTTATGATTATGACTTCGAAAACAAAGCTAAGTCATCCCACGAGAAGCTGTCTCCAGACATGGAGCCCTCTGACATTAGCCATCATTATTGTATACCGAGATCTATTCTGACACATGTTTTTGGAATGATATGTGATCTGCTGTTGATAGGTGGTGTCTGTGCTCATTTGGCAACCGCCGCGAGCTCAATGGCAACAGCCATTTATTGTATATTTTATTTACTTGTTTTCAGTAAAATGGTGAGGAATTTGGTGGATTTTTTAACGAAAATTAAAATAATTAACTAAAATCAACGACCAAGAACACAAGGTAGCGGTATAGGCTAGCGGCAAGCGTGACGCATTGATATCACCCTGAACCTGTTGTGCATTTTCAAATAAAAAAATAATGTAGTTATAAAAAGTAACCTTTGGGCGCCATGTTATGACTTTTCACAAGAAACCAAAAACTAATATCATGTAGTTAAAAAAATTAATTAATAATTAATAATATTTTATTTATTATAAATAAACAATAATTGTTCCAATTATTATTTATTAATAATAAAAAATAAATAATAAATGGGACAACCGATAGGTGGCCCTTTCAGCAAAGAAGGAACAAGGCTAGACAGACATGGTAATATGAAAATACAAAGACCGCATAATGACTGCCGAAGGAAGTTACTTTTAAACGACTAGCTCATCGTGTGAGCGTGGGGGTGGGTTTGTTTCCGACAGTATTAAAGCCCTAATCCTTGCATATCTCACACACACAGAAAATTCTGACTGCGTCATTTTATACAAATGGAACAAATTTTGTATAAGAATATCAATAAAAATATAATCATGGAATACAAGTAAGTAAATATATAAAAAGAATAGTCAATTTACATGAATTAGTGCAGCCGCGTTAATTCTGACCACCTATGCTGCCTCTAACACGAGTTTTTATCTCAACTTGATTTAGTGACATCACCTGAGCGTTCATTTCACTATATCACCTTCACCTTCTTTCAGTATATCCTTAACTTCTCTGGAATTCGAAAGTATTGGATTGTGTTCCCTCGAATATAACTTACTGGCATCCACCAAAAATGATCTTCGTTCTTTGATGCCGAAATTAATATGTCTTCAAGATATTCCGATAATCAGTCAATATCATTCACGTTCCGAATAGCTTTAGTTTTTTTCGTGTTAAATTTTCCGTTATCCGCTTATCAGTAAACCAAATTATTACAGTTGTGCTCACAGCTTGTTCGGGGGAAATATGATGCATTCGCACATGAGTTTGTTCATAGTCCTTATTTGATTTATTTCCATGACCACAAACAGCTTACGTAGTGTCCGTTTTACTTGTTTTTATTTTTGTCCCCCTTTTACTTTTTCGGAAACTTTAAATATATATATAAATATATAAATTCCTTCTCTTAGATTTTTTGTAGGTACTATTTTACTCTTCTCTACTTTTATTTACTTTATTCACATTTTTCTTCTATATTTACTGTAACCTCTACTCACTTTTTTTGTGTTCACGATTTGTTCTTCTATATTTACTTTATCCTCTATTTACTTTTTTCTTCTTGTCTCTTTACTTTCACTTTTTCTTCTTATATATTTACTTTATCCTCTACTCACTTTTCCTTCTTCTATATTTGCTTTATCCCTTATTCACTTTTGTTTCTTATATATTTACTTTATACTTTATTCATTTTTCCTTCTTGTTCTTTACATTTATCTTTACTCCTTCTTATAGTTAGTTGATCACAACTACCAAGTGAATTATATTCATTGAAAATTTTTCTCGAAAAGCGTTCCGAGAGTGAAGCTTACCGTTAATGGATTTTTTGATTGAGGCTTTTGACTTTTGATATTATTCACCTAAATATTACTACATACCTAAGTCTGATTTCAATGGTTTTCACTTTTATTCTAGTCTTAGTTCTATTTTATTTCGTATGATTTTCTTTTAACCTAAACTATTACGATTACAAATTAAAATTTTAAACAAAACTTATTTATAACAAATGGTACTTGTAATCTCATGGTACTTGCCCTCTTTTATTAATTTTTATTTCTTCATGCCGGCTACATAACTGAAAGTAACAAACCATATTGTACAAGGACGAGAACAACAGTGGCAGTGACTCTGAGGGCGATCAGAACAACTAAACCAAATCTTACCAATGCCTTAACCATGGAATTACTTTGAAGGAGAAAAATAGATATTGATGACTAAATAAATGATTTGTGAAAAAACACGAATTTCACGATAGTTTTTGAACAAACCTCATAGACAGCGATAGTGTAACCACCAAGTTATACAATAAAGTGTCATTTAAAACATGACAGTTTGATTTGAATTCCTTGGAAAGAATTTGTGTTTGTGTAAATTACAGAAACTTTGTAATATGACCGAGTCACTCAGATCCTCTGAAAATATGGTTCCTTAAATTTTGTCTGTACTTCTATGTTAGTGGCTTTGCTACATATAATGATCCTGAATTTGATAATGCTTTGCGGTTGAGGCTGCTAAAACACTGAAACCACTAGTCAACACCATTTTTGTTTTCAAAATTTATTTCTACTATTTTTGGTTATTTGAATGGCTCTCTTTGTAAAAAGCGCACTGGATGATAGCGAACAGCTTTTCTTTTTACAATATAAAGTTTCACAATTTTGACAAGGAAATCGCCGTATACGTAAGCAAAATTTCTATTTTGCATTATCAAATGATCATCTATACGATTTCCTCGAAGGAACAACTTCAGGATGGTCTCGTTGCAAATTTAAGCTGTAGTTGGTTGTCATATGCAAGTCCTGCTTTGTTTGATAGTGCTCTTCTATCATTTATCCATCATAATGACAGTTTTCACCATGTTCTTTACTTAAATCGCCAAGGTTTTCAGAGAACCGGTCTATGCGCGAACTTCAAGTATATGTTGCATCTGGGCCATTGAAAATTCGATATTGATTTCGAAGTTTTGAGAATTCGACGTTGATTCCACTGAACACGCTAGAAAAAGTTCACAGACTTCATGTTTCCTAGAAAGTTACACATGACCAAAACAATTTAATTCCAGGCTTTCGATTCGATTTCAGGTTATGGTTCAATAAAATTTTGCCACCCATTAAAAACAGAACCTGGTTCAATTTTCCAATACTTAACCCAGATTTGGCGAATCTACACTCTGTATTTCATGTCTACTTAATCTTGCCAATGTTAAAAAAAATCAAGAAAAAAATCAGCAAAATAATTACTGGCTGACAGGAGAACACACGTTTTATCCTGGCTTAATATGATTTGATTTCTGAACTTAATACTCCTATTTACTTCTGCCTAGGGGACCCAAATCAAGATCCATATACTCCGTCAGCTTTATTGGTGACCCCAACGCTAATGGTACTTACGTTACATTTCTCCCTGATCGTGCTCCTTGATAGTCGTGTTAGTGGACCGTAGAGAGCAGGAAGTTTTATTTGTTAGTAGTTTCTCTTTTTCGAAATTAATTTATGATGAATAATTTGGATGATGTTCATTACTTTAGTAATTTTATGGCTTTGTTCAGCTTTCGTTATAATGATGGTATGGCGATAGCCAGAAAATAGTATAGCGATCGCCAGTTTTCAACACGCATGAATCATTTGATTGAATCCTTAGACTTTACAGTCTCTTTACAGCCTGGAACATACACATAATACTTTACAGTCTTACACTTTATTGTCTTTTAAAGCCTGGATTATGTTAATATAGTAAAAATTGGGTAATACATGCAACATGTATGTTATGAGAAATTTCATTCAGTGTTTGTTCAAAATATTATTATAAATTAATACTGTTGCACATATGGTGTTTTGCATACAAAGTAGGATTTGGACAAAATTTATATTTTATAAATATGCATGTAAGGACTCTGTAGGGGTCTTGTGCACTACGGTAAGCCTCAGCCATTTCAAATGCTTTCAAGAAATTTATTTCTAAGTATTTATCCTTGCGGCTATTATCACATTAGAAGTTATCCTTTTGTTATTCAAGAAAGTTAAATCAAGGAAATTCGGAAAGCAAAAACGTTCAAGGAAGAGTGATTAATTTGTGAAATATGAAGATTTTAACATATTTTTTTTTGTAGTTCATTAGATACCTGAACCGTTCCGTGGATTTCATGATAAGGTCAGGTTTTGAAACAAATCGGATAGATAAAAATCACTCTGTGCAACAAAAAGCGTCCGTTACTAAGACAAACAATTTTACTTTTCGTGAAATCGAATGACTAGAGAAGGTTTTCTCCTCGAACAATGATGTAAATTAATAAGATGAAATGAGGAGATATGCCAAATCACGATTGAAAGTCCCTTGCAAACTGCCAGCAAACTAAAGAATTTTCATCGGAAAAGGAGTACAACGACTCGAACAGAACAAATAGTTATACAATGACTTTCTTTTTCACTCAAATGAAATCTGCATCAAGTTCTGCAGGATAAAAATATCGCGTATGACAGTTAGGACCACCAAAAAAAAAACGAAACCAACTCCCAAAATGCGCAAACTAGATTGGAAATTGCAAAAACACTTCATTTTTTGGGCTGTTGAAGCTTTTCGAAGGGTAATGATCGTCTCTCAATAATTTTCAGATGTTTTCTCGTTGTAAAGCAAATTTCTAATTATTTCCTTGGTTCCCAGTTAGCGCATTTGCCAATTTGCATTTAGCGACAATTGCGTTAACACGGTTAGAAGTCACCAACAGGAAGTCACCAGTTCGTTCGGAGAAGACTACATGAGCGATGCAATGATAATGTAACATGACATGTGAAGACTGGCAAGCATCCACAAGCCGTTGTGGAATGATCTTGCGTTTCAGAAGATTCCCCGGGGATAATGAATTCTCCCCAATACGCTGAGGTAATAATTAATACGCGTCTAGTACGAACGAACCATATTTGATGGTACTCGTATCCTTGTCCATCTATGGTCGGGTATTGCCTCTGATCCCTATTAAGTATCTACGAGGCCTCTGGAAATCCACAGTTTGCGCCAATCACTAGTCCCAGTGTACGACGGTGGTTCAATTAGTACCCGAGTTAGAAATGAAGACACCATTTTTTCAAAAAAATGTTTTTTTTTCATTTTCAACATAGTCCCTTTTTATACACTTCTCTCAACATTTCTGCCATTTTTTTACACCTCCACAAAATAGGATTTGTCGAGCTCTTCCAAATACGCCTCTGTCTCAGCGATGACTTCCTCGTTTGAGATAAATTCTTTACCCGCGAGCCACTTCTACGTGTTAGGGAACAAGAAAAGGTCGAAGGGAGGCAGATCAGTTGCATACGAGGGAGGGGGGGAGGTGCTGCAGCAATTCATGCAGTTTAGCGGAGACAACTTCGACTGAATGTGCTGATGCGTTATCATGGTGAAACGGCAATTTCTTCTTCGCTAAATGTGGCCGTGTCTCGCGCACTTTCGTTCGTCGATCAGCGAGAATCATATTGCAGACTTTTGAAGGAAAATGATCTCCCAGGTAATCATGTCTGCCGGGCGTCCTGATTGCTCCTCATCAAAAACGGATGTTCGCTCACGTTAGAATTCGTTCATCCAATATCCAACGGTGAACATAGATGGTGAAGTGTTCACATAAATAACATTCAACTTTGCTTTTAGCTCCTCACTTTTTTCCCATTCAAAAACAAAAAACGAATAACGTAATTGTTCTGCCCTTTTTCTTAGCGAAAATCACGAAACACGTCTTCCTCGAATGCTTGCCAAACCCAAACTAACCTACCAATCAGTCTGAAATATGTTTTATGGTTGTTCGATAGATGGCAGCGCACGATGATAACACCAACTTCCCTCAGGAACGCCCTCTGTCGTCAAACACGGATACTTATTGAACCGCCCTCGTGTGTTTTGCCGACTCATTCGTTCAAAAAATTGTGCTCCTTCTGTATGCAGTAACGATTCTGAATCCTGTAAACACTCTAACAGTAAAGGACGCTGATATTATGTATATGCACCACCACTAATCAATTTTCATTTGATTTCCTGATGTGGTAATACCAACGAATGGCAATTCTTTACCAATCAACTCTCATGAGTCTAGATTTGCTACTCGAAACTGCAGAAATTTCGCGACTATAATTGTTTCACTTTTAAAAGAAATCTAAAGAGTTGGCCCGTTTCCCGAGGCAAGGATAACGGATGCTACGCTGGTTCATTGGTGCGAATCGTTGCAGATGCATGCATTTTCCCAAAGATATGTTACATTTATAACACATGAATTTAAAATGTAGTTCATTAAATTGAAAAGCGAAAATTGTTGACAACTTAACCATTAAATTTAATTGATTTATTTGTTCGAGTTGGAAAACATGATGCGTTACAAAACAGTTGTACTGCATATTTACATGTAATTACGGGCATTCTCGTTAACATGTTGACTTTGGCTAATAAAAATTCTTGCAGAAAACTATATGTGTAGGCTGCAGGTTATTCAAGGAACAGTTAGCAACCATCCAAACACACAGAAGCGCTACACGCCACAGCAACTCATCTCGATGCGTCCTTCTCCCATAACAATGAGGAAACTCTTGAAATTAACTAATTAAATCAGTTACCAACTATTCTCGCTCGTATGTAATTATGTTTTAATTAATTATACAACATACGAGAGTCGCGCTCGACGTCTGCATATGTGCTGAGTGCATCGAGTTGATAACGTTTTGTATATAGTTTGCAAAATTGTCCATCTTTCTCATTGTGGATTCGTTTTCGAATATGCATTAAAAAGCACGCTGAGCAGCACAGATGCGTGTACACACAATGCACATGCACTTGCGACTTGTTATGCATTTTTGCAGGTGGCACAATACCGCGAAAATAGTTTTCACTCTGCACCGGAGAGGAATTGCGATCAGGCTGATCTAGATTTCCACCATTGCCATCGAACTACTAGCGCAGGTATGACCGCACACACGTGCATCTCGTATGTGTGCAACGATGCACGGCGAGCAGACACAGAACATATGAACATGCACTTTAATTACGCCGTTTCCACATTCCCCAGTCCTGTTTTTATTATTCCATCATAATTTCGTTGGTTCACCAGCTGAATTTGGGCGAGACGTGCTAATTTGCGATGCTATAAACATGTTTTTAATTAAGACTGGACTCGTAGGTGATGTTCAATGAAAACGTACGTGAAAACGGAAATGTTTTTTTATATATATAATAGAATTTGTCATTACCTACAAAACTTTAATGGCTTTTTGAAAAAGGAAGAAAAATTAAACATTAAAACTCGAGTTGGTCGTGAATCAACCAGTACGAAGCATGAATGAATTACTTTTTAACACAAATCTCCTTAAAAGTACGATATGACAGTCATCACGCGTGTATTTCCATGCATGCACACCTCATACTAATGTAGGTCCATTGACAAACCCCAAGGGAACAGGCAGAACTTGAAGAGGCGAATGGATATGCTCCACCTCGTAAACATGGCGCTAAAACTATAAAATTATGAATAAAAAAACAGAAAAGAAACCGTCGGACATCATAAAGCGCTTAATGAAAATGTGATTTGGTAATTAAATTTTACGGGTGTACAATGACAAGTTTTCACCTGAATGTCTCATTGCATTGGCACCATGTCGTCCATACCACACAACCGCCACAATCCCAACACTCACATGACGATCAAAGTGGCGTTAACACATACAGCGCCAACTAACAACCATTGTCGTCGCTAATTCCTTGAGCAAATGCAATAAAACTTATGTAATTAGTATACTAATTGTTGAATTATTTGTCAAACATAACCGTTCAGAAAATGTTGTTAGCTTTTATAATTGCCGTGAAGTTTATAAAGTCATATAACAACATTTATGACGCGTCACATATCATTGCGATGTGAGGCTCCTCGTCTACGGTTGTTATCCGCGTGCCATGAATGCACACATTGTGTCGGCGACTTGTGATGCGCTTGGTAAATGGATGATGAGGAGATATAGTTTGAAGAGTTGATAAGCTTAGCATGGTTGTAATAAGGATGCGGTTGGGTTTGGGCTGAGCTTCCCGTATTTAAGGAACCCAAACCAAATAGAAAACTACTTTTCCTGCTGCCATACCAGCAAAGGATATGCCCAAAAGCCTTCCGAAATTTATCAAAATTCTGGCGTAATGCCAAATACAGTCGCTGATCTACTAAGCATGGGAAGCCTACGATTTTTACAAAAATTACACTTTTGTCCTTGTTCTCTATTCTGAAAGGACGAAACGATTCGACACTTCTCGACCCTTTTTGAATAACAAATCAAATAAAACCTGCGTCTAAATATTAATATTTTTCTCTTATCCTTGCGGGCTGTCGATGTATTTAACAATCATTTCCTTGATTTTTCAATATTTTCCCATGTATCAGTAACATTTTCTCATAATGTATCTACGAGGGCGGTCCAATAAGTACCCGTGTTTAACGACAGAGGACGTTCCTGAGGGAAGTTGTATTATCATCGTGTGCTGCATCTATCAAATGACGGTAAAACATATTTCAGACTGATTGATATGCTAGTTTGGATTTGGCAGCCATTCGACTAAGACGTGTTCCGTGATTTCCGCTAAGCTGGAAAAAAAGTATTATCGTTCGGCAATTCGCTTTTTGTTTTTGGATGAAAATAAATACTAGGAGATGAGAGCAAAATTGAATGCTTTTTATAGGGACACTTCGCTATCTATGACCACCGTTAGATATTTGTTCAACGAAATTAAACATGGACGAATACTCGCTTTTGATGGGGAGCGATCAGGACGCCCGGCAGACGTGCGTATCGAGGAGATCATTCAAAAAGTCTACAACATGATTCTCGCTGTTCGACGAACGAAAGTGCGCGAAATAACAGAGGTTGTAGGTGTGTGGACCCGAACGGCAATTAATATTTTACATGATAAGTTGGCGATGAAAAAATTGTCGGCCCGATGGGTGCCGCGATCGCTCACGGTGGACAACAAGCGGATACGGCAGTTAATTCAAAGCAGTGTTTGGAACAATTTATTCGAGATCCAAAAGGAGTTTTTGCGTCGAATTGTCACCGTTAATAAAACCTGGATTCATCATTACGCACCAAAAACTAAGCAACAATCAAAACAAAGGATTTCTTCCGGTGAATCTGCTCCAAAGAAGGTGAAGACGATCCCATTTTTGGATTGCAAACAGCGTTATTCTGATGGATTTTTTAAGAAAAAGAAAGAACAATCACTGGACAATGCTACTGTTAGTTATTTGACCGCTTCGACTAAATATTGAAGGAGACACGGCCGCATTTGACGAAAAGGATGATACCGTTGCACCATGATAACGCACTAGCACATTCATTCGGAGTACGAATTGCTGCCGTGTCCGAATCTGGCTCCTTGCGACTTTTTCTTGTTCCCTAACATGGAGGAATGGCTTGCGAGGAAAAAATTTAGCTCAAACGAGGAATTCATCGCCGAGACAGAGGTGTCTTTGGAGAGCTCGAAAAATCCTATTTTTTGAACGCAGTTCAAATATATATCTGTTAAAATTAAAAACATAGCATTGCGGAATGAAAAAAAAACTAATATTATTCCTCTTCCATCAATGTTTTCCCGAAGAAGAATTTCAAATACACCTAGCTCTGATTTGGTTGCCTGCGAACAATGGTCATCGAGAGATATTCCATCCAGGAGTTTTAAAGAGCAGCCGGGAATCAATACAGAAAACATTCTTGATAGTGTAGCAGATGGTGTAAATTTATTTATTTATGAGAATTTGTTTGCATTCCTTATGGGGTAGTCAAATAAGTATTATCACCAAAATTAAGACAATTTTAAAACTTATAAAAAATCACTTTAGTGGGAAGATTTCACTTTGAAAGGAATGAAAAAAATTTTCGGGACTTATATTATTCATCAAGGACCAAAGAGATAATTATTGGATCACAAAGGACAGAGGCACCATTTTTCCATAAGCGATGAGTAGAGGCAGATTTTGTCAAATATGAAGGTCCAGGACCATTTCAATAATAATTCAAATGTGGAATACAACTCAGCTAGACTTTGCAAAGTCACACTGCCATTTTATATCTTTATTACGAAATTCAATAAAGTTTGCACGTCTATTCAGCAGTTGTTTTCAGATGAAGCAATATTACCATGGAAAGGAAAATTTTTCTTCAGAAGATTCTGGTGCGTATGGTATGCGAAAGTAACACTGGCAAACTGAGGTCAAGGAAACAGGTAAATTGAAACAACTCAAAGTAGTTTAAAATGCAGATTTACGGGACCATGCATCCATCGATGATGACTATTATAAAAATGTTCAAAACAGCGAGATACTTTTAGGATAAAAAATCAGAATTGCGAGAAATATACCTAAAATATAGCTGGTCAACTAGAGAAAGGACAAATTAAGTTTTCGTCCTTATGTTAATGAAGAGACTGCTCAAGACCGTCGTTCACGACGGACGTACTCTACTTACAAGTAGAGTACGGTCACAGAAGGGAACATGAGCTTCTTTGCGCCGTTGTAAGACATCTTCAAAGGATGCCACTTGAGCTAACGAAGAAGTCGTTGAAGCAAGTAGTTTAATACTTCCGGAACCTTCGCCGTCCCTGCTGCTCCCGAAAAAAAAATGTTCAAATACACAAACTATCGACTCTTTGGTTTCATATTTGTGAGTTTTATTTAGCGTTAATTAAGGCTTTTGCGTGTGACATGTCCTTACAAATATTACGCTGGACTATTATCCGTATATCTTTGCGACAAATTTAGGTGCTGTGAGTCACAACCATCAGGGCATTGTCTTGATAGAGAAGCAATTTCAAGGGGAATGGACTAAAACAATGCTAGCGGAATTTTGTTGGACACTCAGGACGAGCCTCCAAAAAAGAAACACTAACAAATATTATAAGTATTTATTACTCAGCATAATCTGCAACAAATTGTCCAATTAGTAATCTATCCTTGATTTTAAACTGATTTTTGTGATTGTTACGAAAATATATGTTTTGATGTCACATGAAAACTTGATGTGTAAATTTTTCTTTCATTGATTCATTAATACTCGGTGGCCCTAATATATTAGAAATTCGATATAAGTTTTCGTGTAACATAAAAAATAAGCGTTAAAATGTTGTTAAGCAATGAAGTTTTACAGCCTTTTCGAGGATATTTCACCAGTGGCTTGAAGCTCGATGCTACCGGTCCATGCGTACGAAATTCATTTAAAATTGAATCAAAATTTAAAATTGAATAAATGAGTGAAGACGAAATTCAAGATATTTATAAAAAAATCAGTGGGACATAAGGTAACGAAAGCGATGAAAATGATGATGCAGTAGGCGTAAGAACTCGAAAAATCCGAGTAATTGATAGCGAATCGGAAATTGATAATGATGTCCCAGAAACTTCCGATAAATCAGAATGGGCAGCTTGTCATTTATCCATGAGAATACCACCCATAATAAAATTCATACCGAGCGAAAGATCTGCAAGACCACACGTACCCTCTGATGTGAGAGAAATTTTGTATTTTTTCAAGATGTTCTTTACCGAAGCGACAGCCGATCGAATAATAAAAGATACAAATATTTAAAAAATTCTGGTCAACAGACGAAATAAGCCACAGTTCATTTTTGGCAAACACTTCTACAAGAGATCTATCATCCAAGTTTTTTGGATGTTGCATATATGAATAGCATGGACAGAAGGTAGCAACATTACACGTTTGCAGCTCATCACTGGTTATCTTGATTATATAAATTCGAAACTTTTGGAATATTTTACACCGAGCCAAGATTTTTGTGTTGACGAATTCGTCGTAGAATACAATGGTCGAATTTCTTATATCGCATAGAATCCCCAAATCGCATAGAATCCCAAACACGGGATAAGAATTTGTACACTGGCAGATTAAATACTGGTTATATTTGCGGTATTTTACCTTATTATGGCAGCCTTACTCTGGAAAAATTGCTAAAACCTGGTCTTCCAGTTTCGACAAGCATCGCCTTACATTTATAGACAATGATGCTAAAAAAAAATTCAAGTTGCCTGGGACAACACTAACCAACGAAAATATCTGCCAGATTCAATAAACAAACGACACATTCCAAAACGATAGCGTATCCTTAGAAGGATAAGAGAATCGTCACACTATTGACTAATTATGCAGAATGCAGAAATGAGTACCGTTGAACGAACACTCCGGAATCCAAACGGTGATTTCAAATCCCAATGCTATCACAAATTACACTCAATTCATGGGTGGCGTTGATCTCGCAGATCAGTATTGTCCAACGTATTGTTTTATGAGGAAGTCCCTAGAGTGGTTGCGCTAACTGTTCTTTTGGGGATTGGAAATAAACATAATTAATTCGTACATTCTGTACAAAGAAGTCAAAAGGTAAAGAAACGAAAAGTCGCTTACAAATTTACAGTTTCGAAAAAATTTGGTAAATAAACTGAGAGGTGATTTTCGACAACCACGAGAGCAAGCTTCAAAATCGATGTCTAACTTTGACGAAGCTCGTCTGAATGGAAAACTTATCGTAATTCTGCAAAAGTTGCAAAGTTTGTTCGACCCATAACAAACCAGGAGGATGACATGAAACGACGTATTATTGTGATATATGCTCAGATAAACCACAAATGCATCTTGATGAAACTTTACAACTCCCAACCCCTCCCCCCTCCCCCCTTCGAAGTGAATCTTCGAGTTATTAATTTCAAAATTTGCATCAATTGTCGCTGATTATCAAAATTGATTTATTCATTTTGTCCCAAATACAATACTTCCCACAAGTTATTACTGAAAGAAGAAAATCGAAAAACAATGTATCTTTTCTTGTCTGAGATACACTCACTGAAATACTAAAGTTAAAATTTTTTCATTTTGATACTACAATTAAAAGTTATTTACTAGAAAAATTTAATGGAATACTTACAAGTGGTGAATAGAATGCTGAACTATCAACTCCAATACTTGGATATGGATTTTGATCTGTCGACGGATATGGCGTTCCGTAAACACCCACCCCGGCCGTTGGTATCCGTGAATATCCCGATAGGGCCAATCGTGCCGAATCATATTGACACGAGCATACTGTCTGTCCTGATACAGGATCCGTCATTATCGGTCGGCCATTTTCACAGCATGACCCTGTCACAGGCGCATTCGATGTTTGCGACATTGCACCAGGACTCAATGCACCCGTCGGAGCTCCGGTCGCTGATCCACCCGAAGGACTTAAAGACGGCGCATTGGCACCTGAAAGTGGTGATTGGGCACTGGCGGCTGTTGTCGTCGTTTGCCCGCCTCCACCAACCAGCAACTGAAACATAAAATAAAAGAAAATAAAGAACAATGTTAAAACAAACATTAACAATAGGATTAGATTAAAGCCTAGCACAAAGAAGTTGGCGGCTATCGCCATATCGGTTTTCACTTCATTAATTTTCAATACTTCGTAACGAATTAGTGTCAAGTCGAGAAAGCTGACCACTAGCTCAGCGAACGGTGTTGTCGCGTCCAAACCGTTTAAAACGTCGCGAAAAATTTTAAGCTGCAAAATTCACGACCATAAAAGGACTACAAGACTACATTTGAAATTTGAAAAGGAATGGGATACCCCACGATATCTTTCTAACATGAACACTTCGGTTAAATTGCTTGTCGCGCAACCAAAGAATTTGAATAATCTGCAAACGCCGTCATAAACAATTTGAAACTTTGTCAACACCCATCCCGGGCAGAATACCTGAAAATTTTGGAAGTGTCCCTATCTGGAAGAATAATGAAAGGTGGGTCTGCGTACTCGTATATCAACAAATAAATTCATTATCATTCCCGCGGACAGGAAGGTGAAGAACGCATCAATTTGTATATTTCAGATGAAAGATTCAACAATTGTTTTCGACCGGTTCCGTTGCTGCTTCGAAAAGATTTCGAGGCTTTCGAGTGGGATTTCATCGGTTGAGTGGACATCGCTGTTAGCGGGACGTTGCGTTGTGTCCGCGTCTTTGTCTTGTCTGATAGGATTATAAATTGTTAATCCATTGTTTTGATGCAACAGCTCTATGGTCGAGTCGCGAGAAACAAAGAACTTGCGCCAAGACGAGCGTCCTCGGATGAAGTTCTGCAAATCAGATGGTAAACAATATGACAAACAGTTAATGTTATAAATGAAGGTATGCAGACAGCTTTATGATGGCGAGTTTAATGCCAATGCGCCAAATATTCTATTTTCGTAGCGAGATGCAAGATATCGAAAGTCAGAAGTAAATGCCGGCGGAGGGGACTAGAAGCTTATTCAGGACTCGAATTACGTATGGGAAATAACCAGTTCGCCTCGAAGTTAAGCTTGCATTCTTCACTTACTACAAATTTGTGTTTTCCTTCGGAAACGCGCAGCCCTTTCATTGCGAGTTAATTCCATAAGAAATGCGATTAGAGGAGGCAGCCCCTCAATTACCACTTGTACGCGGTGTCAACTTCTTCGGGATTTCAAGAGTAAAACCTCAGGCAAAGAATCGACGGTGCAACCAGCATCCAAGCAAGAGGACATCGCGGATCAAAACGTATCGAATTTCATAATGACGGTCATTAAGCATATGTATTGCATCCAATCGACGAGTAGGTGGTACCGCCTGCAAAAACCACTGGCGAGCCTCACTCGACCGAGCACGGACAAACCCTCAGCCACCCTCGCACTTCCTTAAATCCCTCGTTCGCCTGTTAATCTCCTCGCTCGAATGGGCTCAAGTTGAATGATCGATTGAATTGAATGATAAATGAACCTGACCTGGTCAAGATTCGGTCGTGAGTCGCAACTTTGCAGGAGGACGACCTGTAGCCACGAAAATGCTATCGTCATGCGTAGATATCGGGATGACGTATGCTCACATACGTCTCCTGATATGCATGAATATTTCATGAATGGCGAATAAGAAGAGGCAGAAGACGGAGCAAGGCATAATATTCGTATAATTGAAATGAGATTAGGACTCATTCCGATAGAGAAGACGACAGCTCTATTAAAATGATACACGAGTTTCGATTCATTCAATTTTTGGGGTGTGGACAGCAGTCGACGTCGATTGGTGGCACGCAATTTGGATGTGGATTAACATCATTTCGAAAAGAAGACATGCACGAGATTGTGTGGGCTAAGATGACAGGTACATTAGGAATTTTGATTGAATACGCTTTAATGAATTGAAAATTGAAATCGAGACTATGACATTGCTTCTGAAATATGTAAAGCCCGCGGTTTAAGCACTCGAATTAATACTTTGTACTCCACCCAAATAGGTGTGAGGGTGCAAAACATTGCAATCAGTCGAGGTGTGAATGTTTTGCTTTCTTAGATGTTTTTTGTTTCTTTAATAAAGTGATAATTTTCTCTTTACTTTCAGGCGAAAGTTGGCCGCTATGCCATACTGAAGAAACTTTCAAAAATGTACCAAATAAGGTATGACTTGAAAAATCAAGAACGCAAAATGGTTCGCGATTCTTATCACACTATATTTTAAACTTTTTCTGGTTCATTTAAGAGCTATGATATATCTGTCTTAAATCCTTGAAGTTTCTGTAACCAAACTTCATATTGTTTCTCAATAGTATTCTGCACCAAAGTGGCGTTTTCATTCTGACCAATCACTGATGAAGAAAATCCACACCTGTTTTCTGAATTGTTTAGATAGTTTTACAATTTTCAATCTGCCTTCTGTCAAAAAAGTACCGGGAATTTGTTATTTAAAATGCCCGGGCCGAATGGATTTTGAAATTTTTTTTTCTAAGGTTGGTAGGACTGTCATTTATTGTTATGACAAGTTTGAGTGCGATCTGTCAGTCAGTTTGCTTACAGCAGCTGGTTAAGTCAGTCAACGTCGTTAGTGCGTGCTGATTTTTAACATGAACGAAATATTTGAACAAAGAATTTGCCTTGAATTTAATGTTGCAAATGAAATTTCTTGTGCTGATGCATTGAAAATGTTGAAAAAGGCTTATGGTGATTCAATTATAACCGAAACCCGTGCATTTGAGTGGTACAAAGCGTTCAAAGAGTGTATTGACTCGTTCTGGACGACCTTCGACCTCTCTTACGGAAATTAACGTTGGTGTAGCGAAGGAAATTGTGGTCGAAAATCGTCATGGCAACTTAAGAGAGATAGTCACCATCCTGAACATCTTTCACGAGTTTGTTCGTACCATTTTGAATGAGCATTTGGGCATGAGATGCGTGGCTACCCGGGTCGTTCCAAAACAGTTCAATTTACTTCAAAAACAGTGCTGTGAACAAGTCTCTTTGGACATGCTTGAACGCTCGAATTCCGACCTAATATTCATGGAGCGGTTCATAACTAGTGATGAGACATGGGTGTATGAATTTGACACTCTCACCAGTCAACAGGCTTCCGAATCGCGCGCTAAAAATGAGTCGAAAACGAAGAAAGTACGTCAAAGTCGGTCAAAAATCAAGGTAATGGCCTTTTTCAATATTCGTTTTCTTCGATAATCGTGGTCTGGTTCACCATGAGTTCATTCCACAGGGTCAGACGGTTAGTAAGGAGTTTTAATTGAGCATACTAAGGCGTTTTCGTGAGCCGATTCGGAAGAAACGGTCGGAATTATAGGCAAACAACTCTTGGGTTTTTTAGGACGATACGCGCCGTAGCACCTAGCTACAATTGTGAACGATTACTAGGCAAAAAACTCGATAAACACCATCGATCAACCACCGTATTCGCCTGATTTATTTCCATGTGACCTTTGTCTATTCCCGAAACTAAAATTGCGTGGAACGCGTTTTGAGTCCATTGAAGCCATCAAACTGAATTCGGCGCGTGAATTGAAGACCATCCCAGAAAGTGTTTGTAACGAATATTTTGAAGAATGAAAAAAACGATGGCGCATGCGTATGGCCTCTAATGGGGAATACTTTGAAGGCGACAAAATAAATTTTGATGATTAAATGTAAACTGTGTGTTGTATTTACAATCCGTTTCAATGATATCAACGCTGTAAGCTTTATTTCAAAGGACCACACTCAGGACTTCAAGACCATTCAAAAATATCTACATCAAATGCAAGTCATTCCATATGCTCTCAAATAATCATTATGTTATCCTTAGACCAGGTTTTGCGTAATATTAAAGCATTTATTTTGATGCATATAAAGTCTTACATGAAAACTAACGAGGTCCTAGCAGTAAAGTCGAACAGGTATAAGGAAAGGACAATTTGAGATAAAATTATAGAAAATATTGTCAAATGAGACGTACATGAATGGAAATGAACTGTCCCCGCAGTTATAAACCTCGCTTTTGAATCAATTAAAACTGTCTGAGCAAGCAACATCAAATATGCTAGTGATGTGGCATACACACCCTTTCAAGCTTACGATAATATTAACCATATCGATTTGCTCCTGTAAATAGTATGATCCTTAGACTCTAATATTACTATGAATTTGAGCTTATGATTCTGTGGAAATAAATACCCCGAAACCGTCTCAAAATAAATCAGTCAATACGTCAAGTTCGCAGCTGCTATTGGCCGTACTGAGTGCAAGGACTCAGGAATATGTCCCTAAGTAATCAGTTTTTGAAGTAATCAGTTTTTGGGAATGAAGACGAAGCAGCAAGGACATATAAAATTATTTTTCGATTTTCGAAATGACAAGGTTTAGGTAGGTAATAAGATAAGGAGACATGAAGGAAACTAAGGAAAAAGAGCTTCTGCAGACAACAAAGTTCCCAGATGTTTAAGTACAAGGTGTGTCTCAAAAGTTCCCGGACTGGTCAAGAATAAAGAAATCTACGAATGATTTTGGCAAAATGTGTTTATTTTATTCAAAGAAGCTGCCGTCGGCCTCTCTACACCGCTTTGCATGGTCTATAAGCGTGTCAAAAGATTCATTTAAGTTATTCTTTGATATCATGTTTAGAATGGTTTACGTCATGTTTGGGTTTAGGATCATCCGGATGCTACCATTCAGCACTTTGTTATCTGGTTTTGGGATCATGTTGATAACACAATGTCTCGTCACCCATAACAATGGATTTACGGTAGTTTGAGTCCTTTTTGTCTTCCTCAATCAAGTCTTTGCAGTGTTTAGTGCGATGCAATTTTCGGTCATCGGTCAGCTTGTGAAGAACGAATCGTGCACAAATCTTTCTGAGGTCCAAATACTCCGTCAAAATGCGATGAAACTGCTCACAGGACATATTAAACTCCATTTCCATGCAATGAAATGAGGATTTTGGCTAATTTTTAATGAATTCACGCACAAATTCAACTTTCATTTCGCTCACAACTGATCTTGGACGGCCAGAACGTTCGTCGTCATTCAACACATCTCGGCCTTCTACAAAACGTTTAAGCCACTCGAAGATAGAGATACGGAATTAACATTCACTAACATAAGTATTTTGCATCTTTTGATGCGTTTTACCGAGTTTAAAACAGAATTAAATATTCGCTCTTTGTTTGAAATTCATTTTTCGAGCGATGATTCGAAAGTTCTGTCACTAAGAGCGCAATAACTTGGGTTCTATTAATCCACAAGTCATGAAATTTTGACAGAACGTCTATGATGGATTATAAAGGAAATGCCGAAAAGACCCAAAAGATGCCACTACCAGTTTTCTTTATTCTCGACAAGTGCGGGAACTTTTGAGACAGACCTTGTATTATGAACTAGACTATACGACGAAATTGGGATTTTCATCTTAAACTATCATACAAGGATACATTGAAAAGTTTCCGGAATGAGATAAAAAAACGTACTAACTGAACGCGTTTCTGGTTTTGTTTTGCTACACGATCCTTTACGGGCCGGTACACATTTCGCTGATTTAAAATTTAGCATGCACTAAATTTTTTCAAGCCCTTGGATTGAAACGATTTTGAGATCTCCTTAAACAGTAATTCGTGGTTATTTGTTGAGATTCATTTTGTGATTTTTCTACGTTTTGGAAAATAAAAGAGTAAATATTATATTATTCTTGCTAGTTGGGTCAACAAGGATGAACCAATCTGTATTATGAACAAATCAACGTTTCTATGGGTTAAGTCAAGGACCCAAGTTAGGGACTTAACACATAGAAGCCATAGAAGAACACCACGTAATGATTATCGAGGTTTCCTATCAATCAATTCGGAGTGACGTGATCTTTATGAAACTCTCCATGACGATCATCAGGATTCGGTCATTTTGCTGCTGTAACCGTACCGAAACTTCTTAGATATATTAAAGAAAACATTATTTGACAACCATAGGAGTTCAGATCGCTAATGCTCATGTTAAATTAATACTAATAAGGTATTCTATACAAATATTCTATAAGGTTTGAAGAGAATGTGTGACGGCCACACGAGATCGATTGGATAGAATAGAACAGATCGCTTACCACAGGTCTATGTATTTTGTGGATATCTCTTGACAAAAAAATCTTGAGGAGACTCACGCGATCAAAAGCAATGCGCAGGTTTTCATAAGTGTGTCAAAGAGAAACAATAAGCTAAGGGAATAAGACATATGGTAGAAAGAACTTCAATTTTATCAGCAAGTATGAGAAAAGACAAGAAGTCCCCAATATAATTTTGTGAAGTTTTTATTGTTCGTTAATATTTTATTTTAATAACGAGCCGCCTGTGAGGCTTCATTGGTTCAAATGAAATAATGAAGGGAGGCAATAATGATTAGGCTGTGCGCGCAATCCCCAACGAAAGTGCTGATTGCATCATTTCAAGGAACTTTTCCTATGTCCACAATCCTTATCCCTTTAGTAAGCATAAAACCTTGGGCACATGCGGACCATTTTATGACCTGTCCATAATTATGAACAAACTTTATTGCTTTATGATCAAAAAAAGGAAAAAACATTAAACATAAAAAAATGAGTTGATGTAACCTTCAAATTTCAAAAAACTTGATTATTAACAATGGCGACGATGACGTGTTTATTTGACATGCCATGCACCTGGACCCAAGTCTGCTTATTCGTAAACAAAAACTTAAATCAGACGGCGTAAGGCATGGAGGGTACAAGGGATGTAGTACTAACTCGTAGACCAATTCAACGAATTTGGCTGAGTTGATTCGGATTGATATAACCGGAGTATGATCGTGGTGGGTGAGTACTTATTTCCGCTGTAAATGAGGTCGTTTCACCCTTAACATGGTGTCAAATTTACCCAATGTATCACGCGTTTTCCCTGCCTGTAAAATCAGTCTTTCGGAAAAAGAAGAAATCCAAAAACCGACAGTGGCCAGGACATTTTCGTTTAATCAAGCCGTCTTCGCTTTCTTCGCAGCACCTTCGCCTGGTGAAGTCATCTGTTTTGAATTCCCCATGGACTTTTTTGCATCCATGTTGGGTACACCGTCGCAAGTGGGCGAAAAACTCCGTTTTATTACACTTCAATGCTACATATTGCTACATATTGCGTTGCTACATATAGCGCTAATAGTCTCGGGCGACGTCTTTCAGACGGAGATAGAAAATATCAAATGCCCATCATATTTGCATCCCTTTCACGCAGGTTAACTCGGTGATCGATTTTCTGAATTTTCTCATTTCAAGGTAATTTTGAAGCTTCACTGATTAGTACTCGTTTTAATTCGCTCATCTAACGACTCATTGTCTATAATCAAGGAGTTATTCCATAAACTTACTGCAAAGTATCTCGTGTCAAAAACTACACAAAAGTCTTTTTTTTTTCATTTTGGCAACAGAGCTCAAACAAGTTGTCTGAATCGTTTTGCCAAATATTTTAACCATTTCCTATTTAAAGGAACTTTAAAATAAAATAAAAAATTCTTATGTTACGCGAGGTTAGTAAGGAGTAGGCATTCCAATAGTTACGAGGAGAGCATTTTATCCAACACGCCATCTGTAAACGAGAAATGAATGCTTTTGCTCGTAACTGAACTATCATATGATACTGCTTTATCGACTGAATTGACAGTTCCAATTGTTTTACGCGCTAGCTGACAGTAAGCGAATGTTGCTTGTTATGAGGTGATAGTAAAAACTAAATGTCCCCATTATATTTGTGATTACACTAAAATATAACAGGTTGACTTTAGTTTAGTGTAGTTATTCGAAGAGGATGCCCCCACTCTACGTATTCCGGTATATAAATAAGTCAACATAACCATTTTTTTGATATATTAAAGTTTTCTACGTCAGCAAACTGCAGCATTGTAAAAGTGACAAAACAAGGGGATGCAATTGTAACATGTTGCAATTGAAACTTTGTACATTTATTACTATCAAATATTAATTTTTTTTTTCTTGTACAGTTTTGTTACAATGGTTTAATGGGAAGACACGTTGTATGTTGAAGCATATTGAAAAATATGTTGAAGACTTTGAAATGATGATCACGCAAGGACAGCGTACAAGTAAGGTCGATACGATCTTCGACAGATGCTATAAGACACTCTTTCGACATGTTATTGAATACAAGAGGGTTGAAGCGGTTAAAAGGGGAAAAGCTCCTCACAATCTAGTATTAAGCACAGAGAAGGCTCTATTCAATGAAGAATCGTACCAACCGCCAAAACAACTCGCCGACGCTTTGGAAATGACTCAACAAGCCACACTTGTTCATTTAAAGGTCATGGGAATGATCCAGAAGGCAGGATATTGGATGCCGTATTAATTGAAGCCGAGAGACGTGGAAAGAGGTTTTTTTACTTGTGAACAGCTGCTCCAACGGCAAAAAAGAAAGGGATTTTCGCATTGTATTGTAAGTGGTGATGAAAAATGGGTTCATTACGATAAACCCAAGCGCAAAAAATCATACAAGCCACCCGGCCATACACCTAAATCGACGCCAAAGCCGAATATTCACGGTGGTAAGGTCATGCTCTGTATTTGGTGGGACTAATTGGACGTGGTGAACTATAAGATATTAAAACCAGGTGAAACCATCCCAGGGCAACTCTACAGGCTACAATTGATGCGTTTGAGCCGAGCATTGAAACAAAAATGGCAGCAATACGAGCAAAGACACGATAAAGTTATTCTTCAGCATGACAATGCGCGACCACATGTTAAAAGGCCAGTCAAAACATATCTTGAAACGCTTAAATGTGAAGTCCTATCGCACCATATTTCTTGTTTTCGTCGATGACGCATGCCCTTAAGGAACAGCACTTCCGATTTTTTGAAGAACTCTAAAATTGGATCGATTCGTGGATAGCCTTAAAAGATGAGTCGTTCTTTCAACAAAGAATCCGTATGTTGCCTTTCTGGCATCTTTCTGATGGGAAAAAGTAGTGGCTAGCGATGGATAATACTTTGAAAAATGGATTTGTTATAAATTTTAATACAATAGAGCGTCAAACTTGAGAAAAAATCCTTTAAAACTTTTTTGTACAGGTAATATAATTTTTCACAATCGTCATATACTTTCTCTTTTTCTTTGGCTCCTGTTCCTTTGCTTCGCTCCTGTTCCTTTTCTTCGTTCCGACAGTTAGCAGTCGCTTTTGTTTTCTTTTGTTGCCTTTTGTTCCTGCTTTTTCTTAGCAGAGAATTCGTGGGTTATAATCGTTCATTTCCGCTGCCACAGTTTTTCCACCGATTATACCGCTTGGCAACATAACATGTATGCACTTAGCACGACTCTAACATGTATGCGCTTAGATCAAGAATATCTCGAATAGCGTTGCAAAATTATTTATGACGTCAGTTGCGAGGTAAGTGTTACGTCAGTTGAAAGGTATGTGTTACGTCAGTTATACGCTGTTGAAAATAACAAACTTGTGTATGAAAATGTACATGAGTTTAATGATTTGAATAAGTGAAACCTTAATTAAAAAAATGTGCAATTTTTCCATCCAGCTAATTATTACGTCACCGGATTATTGTTTTCTGTAACTGACGTAACATGGTGACGATCAGATTTGAGGGACTTTAATAGGTTTATTTTATTGAAAAAAATTAGTCACCACCTTTTCTTCCGAAATGTTTTCAAAGTATATTTAATTAATTCTTTCGTAGTGAACCACAAAAAACTAAGCCTCAAGGTATCATTACATTTTCCTTCTTCGATTTTTACACAAATCTATATTTTGTCTTCAGATTTATATAATTCAAAGTGTTTTGTTTTGATATAAAAGGAAAAAAAAAACATTAAAATACTTTTAGAAGAATGAAAATTCGCCTGTAGTTTCGTGAAAATTAGACTATTAATTTTGTCAATGCAATTACATCTATCTCTTACACCAGCAAAGCGTGATCCTTCGATTCTTGCGTTGACCTTTCGACCAAGCGAAACGAAAAAAAGTCATTAACTTTCCCCAAAACAACAGAAACAATGTCTTATCCGCAATTTTACTCGGAAAATAAATTGATAAAGAATAATTCGAACACGATTTGCTTTCTACAAGTACATTTTGAAAATCTTTCCCACTAAATCGGACCAAGAAACGAGATAAAATCGCGCAAACCAAATAAAAAGGGGTCTACAACTGTATCTACGCCGCCAGCCTTCCCAAAAAACGAGCGCATCGCTCAAATTACACCTGGAAAAGAAAAACAAGAAAATATCCGAAACCAACTGATTCAATGGCTGTCAACCATTCCAGCATTGCCCACCGCAAAACAAGGTGGAATGAGCATTTTATAAATGGCTCCGTGCGGCGGTAGTGCCTTTAATGACAACAGCATTACATCGGAGGGCGGAGTATTGGCCTTAATGTGATACCTTTGAATAGTGACGTCGAGGCTCTTAACATATGCGCAAATGCCCGTACTGTGTCCGTCGACTCAGGTGCTATGGGAGAATTTCCCGTGTGTGGTATTCGAAAGAAACAGCGCGACATGCAATTGGAGTGCAGTTTGGAAGGGAGGGACCATCCAAAGCGTGGGCTAATTCGCTTGTACGGAGGAAGCAATTAAACAGCAACCCTAGAAACAGTTTGATCTGGTTCCGCCGAAACTCCTTAATGGCCGGACGATTAACAACTCTTTTGCCAATTTCCCAGCCTTCGTTGACTTTTCTTCGGACCATAAATTCGCTATAGGCTGAAAGTCAAAGGCATTTCCAGCAAACACCTTCGACCAACCCCCCTGGCGCCTGAACAACAGGCAGGGAAAGACCATGCCTAACAAGGAGCAATCAATGTATGCAGGAATTCGGTGTTTAAGCGGCAATAATGTCAATATTGTCACGTATAATCGTATTTGTGTTTGTCTCCGGAATGGATAAACATAAATTTTATCATAATCGCTGGTTCGCTTAACCCACCGGCTTTGTGGTCGTCCAGCATACGAGCGGGTATATGTGGCTGTTGCTGGCGAGCGACTACACGAATCTAGCGATTTCTTAGTATCTTTTCATAGCCAGGTAACGCTTGCCGCCATCAATCTATTACATAAACACTCCCACATAACCCGACACCTGGTAATTGGCGTATGATCCGCATGAGGTTACATCAATGCAAATGGCTTACATGTGAGATCTATCGCGGAGCCTGCAGCGTATGTTGTGTAGCGGCAAATCAGTGAGCACACATGGCGGAGAAGGTCCTCTCCGGCAGATATAATTTATGGAAACACGAATAATTGCGCTTTCGAAACATTAAACTTTTCTTGTGGGTGATATGCTAGAGCTGTGACAACGCTTGTATGTGCACATGGTTCTCCAACGGCCAACTTAACCCATGAACGCACGTGTAATCTTCTCGTTTCCTGCAAACACCAAAAAAATCGTTTCCACTCGGGAAGGTAGGCAAAAGATCCACTTTGATATTTATGGGTAATTTTTGGAAAAAAAAGGTAATGTGTGTCTTATGGACATAAATCGTCTTGAGCCCATTATACCGCAACGCATCGTGAACAGTAAATAAAGCTTAAAAATTACTCCAAATTCACATCAGATGGGTTAAAAATCGCCCTAGTGCCCTTGCAGTGCAGGTAAAATGCACCTGAGTTCGGGATTTTCTTTACTTACCACGAGGAAGTTGGTCGCAGAATGAAAAGTTTAATCGAATTTTAAGCGTTCGGATTAGCTCATGCATGGGGCTCTGTTTATCGCCTTGTGGAGGCGACATGAATTGTACAGAAATACATTTAAATAGAACAATCTTTCATTGCCCGTCCCTTGCTGCAACGGACACTAACATGTGTGTGGCGAATATACACGCATGTACACGTTGTTGGCTGACTGATATGCATCGGGTGGAAAGACTTATATTGAAATGCCTTCAGATTTGATTTAGTGATGGTTAGCTGACAAGTTTTGGGGGAAAATAAGAGAGAATAATTGTTACCAACGTAAAACTATTAAATTGTGCATTAGCGTGGGCTTCAATATTGTTAAAAGTTTTCTCATAGACAAAACGTATGGCATTTCGTTTGTCCAAAGGATTGACCATACCAAGTTTGTGCGGTTTCTATTTCTACAAACCACGAATTCAGACTGCTAACAATTTGCTGGGTTATGTTTGAAAATGACGAAATTGTGTTTTCTTACACCTACATAGCCTTGTAAAAACGCACTAAGTTAGTAACAGTCGAAAATCAACACATGTCGTCAATTTTTTCTCCGAGCCAAATTACTTTGAGGTAATTGATAGCAATCCAAGGAGGTATTAGCGTGCAACTCCCACATACAATAGAGAAGTGTTAAAAACTTAATTTCAGTATGTTAAAACTCACTTTAATCCTATGACTATTGCATGTAAGTCCTTCTACAACTTAAGACTATCTGAACTCGTGTGGTACATTCTTACCAATAATTTGACCACAATATACAAAATTGATACATAGCGCTGGTAGTAACCATCTTTGGTTGCATTAATTGTCAGTGAATTGTCATGTTTACTTTTAGTGAAGGGATCAGCATGTGGTTGTGCAAGACCCGTGGTCATTTCATCAAGCCTTTCACGGAAGCAAGTGTCCAGCAAATCTTTTTCAACTGTGTATTGACTAATCTGAACAGGCCGCTACCTAAAACACTCTGAAATTCTTCTCGGATATACTAAGTCAAGACTCAAGAAAAACGGTGGTTTTCAGTTGCTATGCTTCCTTTTTTTCGAGGAAGAACATGTGGGTGGATGATATCATATCGCATTCACGCCACATTTCCATCTCAGAATCTCATTGTTAGCATTCCAGCCAGAGTACTGTAATTTTTCCACCATCTTTGTCCAAATATGCTGCTTATTGTTTTCAACGCTTTTTGGGGGGAGGGGGGGGGGTTATTTTTCGTTAATCCTGGAAGGGAGCAAGGCTGGTGCTGATTTCCACTCCGTACCTTAAGAATCTTACACGCCGGATCAGCCAGGCATATAGTCTTGTTTATAACACTTGATGTGGACACTGCTTTCAATTGTACAAGATCACTAGATATTCTCGGGGCTCTGGAATATTCCAGGGTGCTAAGTGTATAGTACATACATATAGTGACTACATCAAGAAGTGAAAGCTTTGTATCAAACATTTTTGAAATTGAAGAAAAATTTATGGTATATCGGACAAGACCCAAGGTTCCTTTCTGGGCCCGCACCTATTTAACGACTTGTATGACGAGCTTTTGATGCTGCAGCTACCTTAGAAGTTGCGTCAGCATGTCCATGGTGGCAACGGAGCAGCACTTGTCGCAGGACGTATTGTCAAAAGAACACAATCCAAACTAGGTACAATACTAAACCAAATGAGCAAGTGGATAACAGGCCGAGGGCTAAGTCTAGCGCTGGAAACAATCACGGTCGTTGTGCAGACCAAGAAGCGGCTCGCTCAAGTTATTCCTTGTCTTCTTCTATACATCATTTATCTGACGGCGGAATGATTATACTTGCGCGGTATGATAGGATTAATATTTATATGAATTGTGAGTGGAAGAATACTTAGTTGATTAATCTTTCTTTTTCTTGAGGTCGTTATTTTGCCTTTTTTCGGTTTGGAGGAACGATGGTCAAACCAAAGGAATCAATAAAATGCCTTGACTTGATGACCGGCTCAAAGAGGAGACCATCCCTAGCAGCTGCGGGATGTTCGGCTCTCAGTCACTTTACGTCACCAATGTCCGTTCTTGCACGCACCCGAAATCCAGCCTTATACTCAAAAGTAGTAAGGTAAGGAGCTTTCCGAAAAGTAGCTACATACCGCATTGTCTCTGAGACGTCTCTGGTTATCGCGAGACTAGTCCCCGAAGTGTTAATTTTTTTCAGAGTATCACAGTGACAAAAAGAGAAATATTTAGCCAAAAGGGGAGAAGAATTTGAAGTTTCATAATCTTTTTATTTTTTCAGCAAAATATACAATAACAATACTACTATAAAAAAACCAAAAAGAAACAAAAGAGGTGACAATCATCTTAATCCAGTTATGATTTATGGCGATGCGCATTCTTTATATATAATAATATACAATTTTATTTATATTTCAAGAAAAATTAAACTTCAACTTCAAAAACTCTCACTAAATTAAATCTAATTGAATCTCAAATTAATTTCAAGAGAAAAAGAGGGGCTCTGACTATGTGGCTAGAAACGTGGGTACAAAAAGCGCGAAGTTGCACGACTCATCAGTAACTCAGGATCATGGTTCTGCGGAAAGCATTGTAAATCTACTCTACTACTCAGTTTTTAAGGTCATTCTCGGTCTTACCAGCATAAGATGGGAAAGTAACCATCTCCTGTTTGTTTGTTCTGTTTGCTTGTTCTGTCCGGGGAGGACATATCACAACTACCGCATCTTTTTCACATGTAGAAGATGGACAAGACTACGTTTGCATGTTTCCGAAAAAAAACGTTCTCTCTGTACAAAACACAAAGGGCAAGATGCTGACATTTAAGGACAATTAGAAGGACTTGTAACAATACGAGCGGACGGTTGAAAGGGACGGGGAGTTTCTTTCACAGCAATACCATCTCTCTTCCATCCATCCCAGCTCAAAGAAAAGACGAATTTCCCTTCCCTGAAGGCACCACCCGACGAGACTAAAAAAATCAATTCGGAAGTAATATTGCACACAGGTCCAGGCTACGTTGTCAGTGTGACAGAAGATGTGTTAAGTGAGTCATCCGGTTTTCACCTAGAGTCATACACTCAGGACGTAAATAGCCTTCACCTACCAACGTCCAAAAAATAATATTTATTGTTGCTACTACCTAGGGGCCCTCTGTGGAAAGAGAAAATGCCTAGGCCATCCCTGATCCTATTTATGTGTAGATGGTCTAGCCTACCGTCCTATAGAAGCCGAGGAGATACCATGGCATTGTAAGCGCCAAATGTTCTATTACGCTGGTGAACGTTAGCCAAGTGTGGTGTTTGCTGGCCTGGCATAAGTCAAGCGTTTGGATCCTTATCGTTTGGCTTGCAGACCTTAAAAATTGTAGCCTCTATGTGTCCTTAGCAGTGTTCTTACGTCATTTCAGTTTTCCACGAGGAGTTGTTTTGTCCCCGTTTTTCTAACTTTAGACCAAATTGTTCAGTTCATCACGCAGTCTTGTGTCTTTCCCAGTCGAATCCAACCCCTTTCCAAAAGATTTCGCCTAGTTCCTTTTCTGCTGTTGTTAGTGACACTTTCTTCTTATCTATGACAATTGCATTTCCGTCGGCTGATCCTGCTCTTGCTTGATTATTTCATATGTGTGACCTTTATATGTACCATGTTTAATATGTGCACTAGGTGAAGTAAAAGCGTTTGCGGCCTTCCCCGAAGTCGGGTACTTGGGGAGGCCTAAATGTTTTTTTGCCAGTTTCAGGCAATCTTTCCTCATGGCGTGTTTGGGAAACAATTTTAATCAATGTCGATCTTTTGTGAATGACACACGAAAACTGCAAAGAGAAAAGTTTCGGAATAACGTTTCGAAGCCGCGATTCTATGGATCGAAAAAGGATCGAAAATATTATTTGTCGAAGCGAAGAAGTTGATGAAAAACTCGACGACATTTGTTAAAAGTGGGTGAATGGATTTTAAGAGCCAAATAATATCAACGACTATCGTGTTTCCTAATTGAAGCTCACAAAAACGGATGAACAAGTGACCGTGGTATTGTGTTTGCCGACTCCTTGCATGTCCTTGCGTGAAGAGCAAGTGAAATTGGAGTGCGTTGCTTCCCAGCAGCATTTGCTAGGAAATAATTTCACATGTCGGAAAAGGATTAAAAAATGTATGCATGTACATATGTAGTAGTAGTAGTAGTAGTAGTAGTAGTAGTAGTAGTAGTAGTAGTAGTAATAGTAGTAGTAGTACTAGTAGTAGCAGTAGTAGTAGGAGTAGTCCTTGTGTCAAGAGCATGCCAAATTTAAGTATAAAACGGGAAATATCGTGTGCCTTTGGTCAGTCAATCTGGAAAGGCCAAGTAAATTGATGACAAACGATTGGGAAGCGCGGAAAAGGATAAAAAAGTCACTGTGAAAAGTTATTGTTTGGGCGAAAAGCAAGCGAAATTGAAGTAAAAATGATTGGATTCCAAGAGTATTTACTATGAATAATTTCAAATGGCGGATTAAAGTGAAAAAAACCACTATCGCACGAAAAACAAGTGTTGTGAAAGAGTACCCTCGATCGCTCAACCTTGAGGGTGTCTAGTTTTCCCGATAAAGCTTTTGTTGCACTCAACACAAATTCGGCCAGCGAACAATCAAATATCCAATCAACATACATTTTCGTGACTACTTGTCAAAGAAGGGTTGTTGAGGATTAAACCTGTTTACCAACAACCTCAATAATTTTAAGATGATTAGGAGTTAGGAGAAACACTTGTCACTGACTGCCAATGTCAATTCATCGGGACTATTGAACCCTGAAATTTGGGGGAGATCAACGATCCCAAACACAGAAGCGGACTCTGGTCTGGACAGTCTTATCCTAAATGTCAGATCTTATGTCAAGCGAAAGCTGCGAGAGAAATATTTTATTATTTTATTGGAGAGTACTTTCTCTCAAAAACGCTTAAAATGTTGTGGATTTGTCAAGCGTTTATATACTACTGTCGGCAAATTATTCCTTATTTTAAAATTCTTTATATATTCTACCAAATCTATTTTGTCCCCTCTGAGTTATCCCAGCAACTCCCCCCCCCCCCCAATACACTTGTTCCAACATTTTTTCCAATCCTCGAAACAATCATTAAAGTCAATTTCAGGAGAATACGGTGGTTTGGCAAAAACTCACGAAGAATCAATATATACTACATTGATTCTTCGTGAGTTGCATTATCGTAGTGCAAAAACTAAGAGTTGTCGGCCCATAATTCTGGCCTCTTTTCGCAAATAACTTCACGCAAATGGCGCATACCACTCAAATAGTA
The DNA here is from genome assembly GCA_954870665.1 of Stratiomys singularior. Lineage (NCBI taxonomy): Eukaryota > Metazoa > Arthropoda > Insecta > Diptera > Stratiomyidae > Stratiomys > Stratiomys singularior. The sequence goes on along the minus strand of OX940880.1, from coordinate 53,812,831 downwards.
TTCCTTGTTAACTGTTTGTCCGGTCGGAAGGAATTCGGAGTGCACCACATCTCGATAATCGAAGAAAACTGTCAACATGACCTTGCTTTTAAGCTGTTTTGACGTGGTTTTTTCCGTTTCGGCTCACCATTGGCACTAATCATTTAAAACTCATCGCCAGTTGTAATAAGCTTCATGACATCTTGGAAGTCGGAAAGCATTGTTTCACAAACGTCAACGCGATGCTGTTTGTCAAGAAAATTGAGTGATTTTGGAGCCAATCGTGCTTTCACTGTTCTTAGGCACAAATGATTTTTTTAAATGATTCTCACTGATTTTTCCGATATTGCGACAATACCAGAAACGTCTCTGACTGTTAATCGTCGAGCACCAATTCCTTCATTTTATTGACGTGTTGATCAGCATTTGATGCTGATGGCCACCCTGGGCGTGGTTCGTCGTTAACGCGTTCTTGACCCTCTTTAAACAACTTGTACCAATCAAAAACACTTGCTCGCAATTATCAATATCACTGACATACAATTATCATTGAAGGCCTTTTCCAACATTCTGAACGTTTCGGCACCAGAAATTTGATTCCGCACAAAAAATTTAATGGCACTTCTTTGTTGAATAATTTCACTCATTGTAAAAATCGTCGAATAAACTTTTGGTACTACACAATGACAAGTATACTCAATTACAAATATACAAATATACAAACGTATACTTATTTTGATGTGACATTTGGCACAGATGTCATTGACAGTCATACCAAACAAACGAATGTGTATCCGCGTGAAATTTAAGTTCAAAGTCTTACTATATTTTGCCAACCGTAGAATATTTATTATTAAGTGAAGTTACCAATCTATTAAATAAAAAATAAAAATATTATAATATTAAATAAATAATGAAATAATAAATATAAGAAATGAGAAATTATCAATAATTATTTTATTAATAGTGAGATATCAACAACCAAATCGGTTTTTTCAAGGGAAGCTCACTAAAAATTATTACAAAGCTATTTTCACATTATTTTGGCGGAATAAATTGTTCAGCATTGCGTAAATGAGAAACGAAATTGATACAAAATGGACAGGAAATGTTGTTCGTAAATCGATCGTGACTAGTCTTTGCCGATATAGATTGTGTATGGGATTTTAAAACCATTCGACGACCATGGTGTTGTTCACCAAACAGATACTTCCAGCGACCAGTCTAACAGCCGATCAAGGTACATCTTTGACAAGCGAGCCCTTGTCAAAGAAAGGTTTTGGTGGGTTTAAACATCTTTACCAAAAACATTGGAAAATAATTGGAATTTACAATAAAGTCATTGTACTGACTGCCAAATGTCAATTCTCGTCAACCAAACGTCATGAAAAAAAATGAAGTCTGGATTTAGCAGAAGGACAAAAATCGCAAATATTAGAGTAAGATCTGGGCTGAGTCATTGATCACCAGATTGGCTTTAACAATCACTTGAGGTTTTTCGAATGAACCTGTCTAGGTTTACATCAAGCAGAAGCTTCGAAAAAAAACGTCCTTTATGCTTTGAAGTAGCATCTTCGAGAAATCCGACTCGGTTGGAGAGTTTCGACCCTCAAATATGTTGAAATTCAAGCATGTCAAGCTTTTATTGACCCTGATGGTCATTTGATTCCTCACCAACGAAATTGTATATTACTTGAGAACATCCCTAATGTATTATATGTAAGAGGAAATTTGGTGAATAAATATTTTATGGAAAACGTCGAAACGCTCCTACTTAATTGTGAATTCTAACTAACTTCTGTTATTTAGAACATAATTCAAGATAAATGTGAAATAAATTAATATTTTTACTATTGGGACATAAATATTCTGCCACTCACCAGTGTTCAAGCAATGAAAAAATTTACACAACTTCAAATTTTGATCGAATACGCGGTACTCATTTTGATTCTGGCTCTTTGAGGGGCTTTTATGATAAAAAAAGGGGTTTGAGTAATTTTCAGTTTCAGTAATTTTCTAATATTTAATTTAATATAATTTTTTTTATAAATTTAATAATTCCCATAATTTCAAAGTTCGTTTGCTTTGAAAATTGTCCTGAAGTCCTCAGGATCGCTCTTATTACACCAGATTTTTAGAAAGGAAACAATGTGGCTCCTTGTTATTAGCGGATCTGAGTCTTTCGTTGAAAATTTGACTTATTCAAGGTGCATTTCCATGCCTACAAAAGATTTTCAGATTTCCATTTCCAGCCAGTCTCTGGCGAGGAAGCAATCTCTGCCAATGGTTTGGTGATTTTTATAACTTGTTCATACTTTTTCATCATTGGTCTTGATTGCTGGGTGAGCTAGGACATTCAAAGCTATCGTTATATGAAAATGAAATACTTTAATAATTCGTTGGATCTTCTCCTGATGAACAATTATCATGCGATTAACACTAGCAAAATAAGTATGAATTCTTTCGTTTCGCTTTTCTTTATTAAACATCCACCGAATATGATTAAATGTTAAATTTTCTACTGCCAAGGAAGGACCTGACCATATTTAGATCCCGCTGTTGAATGTTTATGGTCAAATACACAAGGCACATGTGGATATTCTGCAGGTTGCATATGCAACGAAAGGCATGTTTAGCATCTTGCCATAATGCTGATACATGCATCTGATATTGTTTTGACTACCATCGGAAATTGTTTACCTTATAATCTGCAATTGCTCATTGAAGCTTAAATTTCGCGGTGGTCTTCTAATGTGCATTTTAATTGTTCCCAGCTGAGCCAGCAATTTAAGAACGAAGTAAAGAACGAACATGTTAAGAATAAGTTAGTAAGTAAGTCGATAGCCGCCTGTATTGTAACGCGTATTATTTCGAATAAATATTTTTTTTAAGTAAAACGAAAGTGCTTTACTTTACTTGCATAAACAAATTTTGTCTATTGATTGAGTTTACAGAGCTCCCAAAACTCTGAAAGTAATTTTTACTCGAGAACCTCTTCTACAATAGCATTATTTACTTAGAGGTCTCACAATCGCTCAGATAGTCACCTGAACACCTTAATTAATGCATGCACTACCCTAGCCCTTAAAAGATCCTTATATGCATATCGCATTACCAGATATGCTTCCAAAACACTTAAAATTTGCAGTAGTCATGTTCCGATGCATTCTTACACATATTCAACGCTCGGTTTATAGATGATAACAGCAGTTCTATATGCTGAACTTAAACTGTGAAATTATGTACTTCAAGTAAAGTACCACCTCCGGCTGACTCTTGTTTTCAAAGAGTAATCACCTTAACACCTTTCTTTCCTGCAATTTCTCCTAAAGATATGAATTATGATTGAAAGAGTAATATGAAGTAGTCAATGGACTGCCACCGTTTCAGGAACATCCTTAAGTGTTTCCCACCGTTTGATAGTGGTGCCTTGCTGAAAATGTCTGTTATTATCAGCACGCAAGGTAATTCAAATTAGTACATAAGGGAAATCTTGAAGGGCAACGGTATGTTAGTTGCCACAACAAGATTAAACTATTTGCAGGTATCCTTGAAGTTTTGCAGTATTACTTCGATACAAGTGGTGAATCCAAGTTCGTGAAATATTTTAGGGTTCCTAGTTAGAGCGTTCAAGGAGTTTGGATAGAGACACTATGATCAGCAAAGTTTCGCCCTAATTTCGATTTCAGCAGCACGAGAGACTCAGTAAGGTCACCGTTCGACTTAGGCAGGTTTCAGATCATATGATAACATATATGCCATATAATCTCCACTCAGATCAAAACTGTGCTCCTGAAATTATTTTTTGCTGTTGTGCGCCTCTGGCGCGATGATTTTCGACTCAGCGCAAAAATAAAATGCTAAATGATTATAATTTTAGCCAAAGATGAGATCTGAATAGCCCGAAAAATGCAGTCATTATGATAATTTTATCGGTCCGGAGACCTCTTCCATCCACAACCGACACAAATATTGTAGGTTGCAGTCCTGTTTGTTGTTGTTTTTTTTCGCTCAAAACACGAGGATAAAATGAAAATTAAATGGTAATGAACGAAATGCAAGTCTTAGACTAGAACAAACTTTCCGATTAAGACCGCCGAAACGAACGATATAATAACGTTGAAAGGACTAATAATTATAATAAATGCGTCCACCCCTTTTATCGCAGTCAGCAACCGACAACAACGACTACCATGTTGATGACGATTATGATGATGACGATGAGGACGAAGACGAGGACGTTGATGATGGGTGCAGTGATGACGATGACGATTACCACCGACTAGACGTGGCAGTTTCAATAAAAATTTGTTCGTCTTCTGGCCCGTTTACATACACAACACGGAGCACATATCCGAAGCATATAAATATGTACATAACGAAAGTTTTAAATGTATCATGGATGTAATTAACATAATTACGCGAGCGGAGATTACCATCAATAATTACCTCGACCAGAGTTTGAACAACATTTAACTTGGAGACGGTAAACACTTTGTGGTGTTGTTGTTAAGTGTAGGAAACTTTGGAGGTTGCTTTGCCTTGGGTCAGAAAGTTAGCAACGTATATCTGCGAATTTATTAAATATGTATCTGATAATGAAATCAGAAACAACTTCTGCTCTCGAGTTTTCGAGTGGTGGTTGTTAGTTTCACTCGTATCAAAGCGATACTTTGCTGCTCCCGACTCAATCAGGACTACTGCAAATCAATGAAGCCAAACTGAATTCTTCAACTTCCGCTTTTGAAACTAACCCACGACCCTAGAGGTAGCGTCAACACCTTTCCGCCCAAATCGAAGACGATAATGAGATATAAATTTCTATTACTACCCATTCAACGAAAGGATCATTCGACAATTTATACGGTTAGTCTGTTAATTACCCAAACAATTAAACAGGGCGGTCGTAAATCTCGAAGCATGATTGTCGCTCCCAAACGTAGCCCAGTTCCTTCATGAACGTCGTTCATACTTATCAATGAGTGGCGGAGCTCAATCTTTTCATACCCTTCAAAGAACTTGAGCCCCCAAAGGACAGAATTTTGCCGACTGAACATTGAATCTCATTGAAAAGGTCCAATGGGATAGATCTATTCATGGTCTTTATTCAGACAATTATTTCTTCTCCTTTTTTTTTTTTGTTAATCTCGACATCCTGGCCAAGGACTGAATTATTTTTCCAATCTATTGACAATACTGATCCTTTTAATGGCCTGCATTCAATATTTTAATGAACAGCCAACGGGTAGTTAGTGGGAAACGAAATTGTCATTGCGACATCGCCATCCTCGTTGTGGTAATTTCGCAAGCTTTTGAAGAGCGAAACGACAGAGGGACAACCAACAGACGACCACGTCTTTTCACAACGTCCTTAATTAATTTCATTGAAATCGACTAATTGCATCATCACGCAAAATAATTTGCATATCATTACGATTCGATGAGGTGATGGCAATGGTGACGGTGGTGCGGTAAAGTTGAAGCTCCTTTAGAGGCATCGGCAGTGGTAGTGGAATGGTATCGAAATAGGTCCATTGAAAGTTTCTTGAGATGCTGTAATGGCGTGAAGAGGAATTCTCTTGCCAATCTATACAGTATGTATGTATGTGTCGATATGGTACGAATTCACGGAGACAATTTTCTCAATGGCGTTAATCTTTCAAAGATTTTGTGGTTTGATTTAGTGATTAAGCAATCGAATAAAAGGGTTTGATCGATTGGAATTTTCAGCATTTCGGGTTAAGTTGAAATGATGCTCCTTCTTAAAAGGGACAAACGGTTAGGGAAAGAATAGGCTCGTTGGGACATGAATAAATTATGAAGGTACGGAAAAAAATATGCGAGAACGTTAAAATTTAAAGGTATCGCCAGCATTTTAACAAGAACAAAAAGGACCAGAAAAACGTGGTTCTTTCAGACGTTTTCATGATGATAAAATGAATTGGTGAAGGCAGAAAACTTATAAGGCAATTGGCAAAATAAGGACAATAAGTAATGGAGAGCGAGCGAACTAATAATAAGCAAACTATTATCAGTCAATAGGATATTTGTCTGATATTTAGACTAGAAGATAAACAATGGTGAAATTAATGAATGAAGTGTTCACAAAATACCAAATTCCCTTCACATGTCGCTCAACAAAGGACTTTTGTACTATGAGTTGAGTTAACTATGTTTCTTTTTAGTATTCGAATTCCCATTGAAGAATTTCCGATCACTTCTTTGCCCTTTTTTCTTACAAAGTTAACCATTTTGTTTCAGTTCAAAGTTTCTTTCCTTCAGGATCTCAGTTTTTGATAGAAAATTTATGAATATTTCTTTGATAAATGATACTTTTATTATATATCAGTTAGTCCTTATAGGAATTCAAGCAACTGTGACACATTTCTTGGCCAATTGTGATTCAAGCTTTGCATATGTCCACCCTTCAAGATTGATGTAAAATGTTGTATTCACTCCATGTTCATGACGGCTTTCGCCTTCGTTAAGACTGAAACGACTCTGGATACATTGAAAATAATATCCAAGCCAATTAAACAGTGTGAAGAATGGAAATCGCTTGTCTAAATCCAACCCTCAACTCGGTCATCTCCAATATCTCCATCAAAAACTTCTCCAGAAATTTACTTTTATAGCAATTTATTAACTTTAGCCTTATCAACCTTAGGAAAGGACTTTCAACCTAAGGAAAGAGCCTCAGGGAGCTTTATAAACCTTAGGAATGGACTTTCAAAAAGGTTCATCTTCGCCATGTCTGGACGTTTACCTTCTCATACTCCACCGTAATAGATTTATCTTGAGATTGCATTAGATTTGAGCTTGAGCATCAGATGACAGATGCGGACAGACTCAATGAAGAATAAGAGCTGGTTCCTGGATGTTCCAGCAAACCAATAGAATTACTGGTCGTAAGACGCTGCCAGGAGTTCTCTCTCAAAGCTGATGCATGCTCGTGGATGACGAATCCGTTTTTGGTTCATCGCAAATAATTTTGGGACAGGTTTTCAAGGGACGAAGGCAAGTGAAACACTGCCTTCAACTTGTTGATGAAAAAACCAATACCAACCTAATACAGTCAGGAAATCAAGTACATAGTATGTACATACAAGTACATGGTCAAGTATAAGTTCTTGTACTTGACTATGTTCACCGATTCCATTTCTTCGGAAGCTCCTACTGGAAGTATCCTGTTTATGAGAAATGAACACTTCAGAATGTTCGCACTAACGAAAAATTTCAAAAAATCAGCTGTGGCTGATACAATTTAAATTGTTTGCCGTTAACAAAGCTTCCTCAGACTTATTTCGCCCTTATCGTAGTCCTTTCGAACAACTATATAAACAATGACTACCTCTCACAGCTATGGAAATGGGCTGAAATATGTGCTATTCAGGACGAAGAAGAAGATTTAGTTGATACTCGCCTATTTTGTCCAATTTGGGGCCTATTTCTCTAAAGAATCATCCTGCAAAGTGTCATCCAGTCCTCTGAGGAAGCAGAAATTGTTCCAAGTAAGGCCTTAAAAAATAAAAAGTCAGATAGTCTCAACGGTAGACGCTTTGGATGTTTCCAAGCCACTATAAAAACAAATTTGCAGACCAAAAAGGACGTGATAGCGTGCCTCATTGGTGTAGAAAAGCGTTTGATTTGGTTGATCTACGAACTAATTTAATTTAGGTTTCCAGTGAGCTTCATGGAAATCGTAGCCAGTTTCATGAGAGGACGTACTGATATTGTGGTATTTAGTAGAGCTAGTTCTGAGCTCTCTAGTATCAATTCAGGAGCCCCTCAAGGATCTATCCTAGGCCGCTTTTTGGTTTGGTCTGATATTCTGTGTATCAGAGGTGAATTAAAAGCTAGTCACGTTGTCAAACATTTTTGACATCCTCCTCAAATCCGCAATTTATTTTTGTTCTTTACACACCCAAATCATATGTCAGGTGGACAGGATCTGTAGGGAAATCAAGTTGCATGACTCCTTCCCTCGAAGACAAGGCGTGACCCGGAATCGGCGGTATTTGTTATCAACAGCCTAGCAAAGCGACCGATACTGAAAACAGCCTCCTGGGGCCGCACAGTACCATGTTACTGGTTGTTTGGACCTCTGTTGAAGAGGCGCGCCATCGCTGCGTCATACTTTATAGCTGGTTTACCTCATAAAATTTCGTGTTTTATTCAAGCAATAAATGTCAATTTAGAAATTGATTTAAAAATCCTCAAAAGGCCGAAGGTAGCGTGGACTGTGTGGCGAAGGAGAACGTAAAGTCCTCACATCTTTACAGGAATAAGGCCATGTCACACTGGCCTTCGTTACTATCGGCTACCTGTTCAGACGTTGTGCGGCAGCACTTCCTCATCGAGCCCACTTCAAAAAATTGCAGCTCCTTGAGCAATCTCTGGAATTATTTGTTTTCGTTCCCAAGCTCATTCACGTTTATTTTGCGACAGATCTCAAACCTTCCGGACCGTTGACGTCCAGTCCCTTCTCTGGGTGCCTTATAGAGACACTCTAGGGGTCTCCATTTCGAGCCTTTAGTATATTCCAGAAAGCTACAATGCGTTGCTTGAGAAAAGTTCTTGTTCTTAGGGCGCATACCGTCGGTGGACGGATTGCAGGCCTTTGATGTTACAACGCAGAAGGAGCTTACTTCGGAAATACGCAATCCATTTAGGTATATTTACAATATTTTTTTTTCTAAGCTTTGCTAAGCGAACTAGCGCGTAATCATTCCAAAATAGAAAGAAAGATGGAAAGATAGATAGATAGAAAGCTTGATTGACTGTCTGACCCTGTCGAAGAAACTCTTCAAAATGTTTAAAATTTTGTTAAAATTTATTTGACGTTCGTTTGTATTTGACGTTCTTGTTTCTGCCGAGATGTACTAGAAGTCTTCTATAGGATTGATTGTTCTTTCGTTTCAGGGTCGTAACCGTAACACTATGATTGATCAGTAGTGACGATCTCGGAAAAAAAATTGGAATAATTTCGGAACTCTTATTTGAAAGCAAAGCATACATCCTTTGCTTCAGCAGTCGAGACAACAAATTGGCAGACATTCTTTTCATTGTCAAGCATACCGTTGAAATTTGCTGAACTGGTCACCAAATCACTCCAGGAGGCTCAACAAGGTCTTCAATATTCCAGCTTCGACCTTCCAGGATGATTTCGCATAGTTCTTTCAAATTTTCATCAGTTTGGGTCATGGATCGACGAGCAGTGCGAGGTTTGTCGTCAATTGACATTTCATCAATGATTTTTGAAACGCGGAAACTCCTCAAACACTTGAGTTTACCCAATTTTTTCAAGAGTTATCGTGCAACTATTCCCGAGCAAGAAGCAATACATTACGTATGCGAACTGATCACAAAATCAGGCATTGCAAAAATGACAACTTTCACTGTGTGAAGCATTCAAAACAAATGTCACTGAAATCTCCACACAAACTGATCGAAATCTTCTTAAGCGTCGACGATTGGCTTACTGATTTGGGAAGGGTCCCTCTATATGCCCCTAGCAGCAGAGTACAGTAGGACAAAAACTCGGCCTCCCTCTTTTGTACCCCCTCGGAAGTAAGTTGATCCTATCCTCAGTGCCAATTGTTTGAAAATTAAAGGCAAATTCAATAATAAAGAAACTATTGGTAGACTGGAAATTGGATTTCTCGAATCAAAAGATTTGATACAAAGCTAGAAATTTAGCAGATTTTTAACTTTTCGAAAAATAATGTTGTTTTATTTTAATGGACATTGAAAGTACTTCTGACAAGTTTCCCCTAAATTTTTTTTTAAGCGAATTTCATATATATAACAAACGAGCTGTAATTTTTTGAAAGAAATCCCAATATACTCAGTAAGAATTGACAAATTCTCATTTGATGATTAGAATATAGATAGGCTTTAGTACTCAAGTCTAGGTTGCTTATCAGAAACGCATGTCCGTTTTAACCTCATTTGCAATATTTCCGAATTTCCGAAGGTATATATCAGGGGTTCGGTGATTTCAATGCATTTGACGTTTTTGATCTTAGTCTGTAATATAATAGAACATGAAAAGGAGATTATTGAAAGTCGAAACATGGTCAAGGAATACCTTTTTAGGTTCAATCAAATGCATTACACTGAAATTTAGCCATAGAAGTTTTGATCAAAACAAATTTGAACACGTGCTGTGGAAGTATTAATAAAAAACAAGGTTCAGTGAGAGCTGTCAGTAAGACTCGTAATGTTTCATACACGAACAGTATTTGACAGAGGATGGTTAAGGATTAGTTATTAAATCGAATGAATTTGAAATATCTAAGATGTTTAGATGAATTTCGCAAAAATATTTTCTCTCCTTGAGGGCGGTATTCTTCTTGTGTCAAAATTGTTGACAATTTTGAAAGCCTGCAATCATTTGAAAAAGAATTTTCTTAAGGATTGTTTGTGAAAATCTAAGTATTGTAATCACAAATGTTAAAGCCGTTCTGTAGCTGATGTCATCCGTATATTTTTCGCAGGTCAAAATGCAAAATAGATTCATTTTACTTCTGATAAGACAGAGAGGGTCACCCTTATGAGAAAGTTCAGAAGAGCTCTGGCACTGATGGCTATGAACAACGGTCAAATTAAAGAGAAACGAACAGCTTAATACTTACAAAGGACTTGATTTTAGCAGCAAAGATTCGTAGGCTGACCTCAAACGCTGTCAATCCGGATTTTGAATGGATATTCCTTATCTTTTTTGGTCTTTACAAAACTCAGAAGCCTTACCATTAAAATTTTTTTCTGATATACAAACAGATAATACAATCGATGTTACGCTACGTCAAAACAAAAGACAAATTAGTTAGATACCGGTAAAATCCTTTTTGAATCATCAAAATGAGGAGAATGCTTGTCAAATATGACAATTATAAGTAAACATAAGGCCGACTAGGTCTTTTTTTTGTTTGGCTAAGACTGACAGCTGTAATGAGTGTTGATTTTTGATTTGCCTTCGCTAATTATTGAAGTTGCAGAAAATTAACAAATACTGGCTGGTCGATGAAAAGGAAGGATTTCTATAAAATTCAGATTTCTAGCTAGAAAATTTGAGACGTTCAATTGAACAGCTTACAAAGGAATGGTGGATATGTGATCACGGTACTCAATGCCACTAATACTGAGAATCTATGAGAGACTCTCAAGAAGTTATTGATATTCTGTTTTGTTTGTATTGAAATATAACTGAGTGGCAGTTGTTATCATAAAAGTATATCCTCTGCGCTCGGGTGACGTTTCGTACTACTCACCCGTAGTATTCATAAACCCAGAAACTCCTGTGAGGTGAGGGAAGTATCCAAACTCAAAGATATTGATCAGGAAAAGTATAGTTTGAAACTACTAGAATTAAATGTGACTTTGCTTTGGGTATAGAGGATGTTGAGGACTCATTTCATAATACGTAGTTGTCTAGCCTAATGCGTCTTAATGCGTTGTCTAGCTTAATTTTTATTTACAAACACACAGAAAAGTTTCCAGTACAATTCTGACAATAAATCTAGTCATCATCCTATAATTAAAGAAAATTAAATTATTTAAAAAAAACAGCTACAAAAATATTTGGAGAGATCAAACTAGTGTATCAACTCCTTTTTATGTTACGCTAACATTCCTCTGTTGTTGCATTTAGGCCACAAAGCATTCAAGCGAATTCCGATTGGACTTCAAACAAAAATTTTTGTTGAATCGTTGAATCATACCTTTCTGCACGATCTAAATTTTCGGTTTCACCAAAGTGTTGGCATCATATTAATATGATAAATGATAGCATCAATCTTCATTCCGCCTTTGACTGCATCATCAAAAATTAACAACATTTAACGTAAAACGTTCTTTTTTTACAAATAATACAAAGATATTATTTTGAGCCGTTTGAAAAGGATCTTTCATTGACTCGTTTCATCAACGTGAGAAATATTAACATGCATTCCATATCATTCGCATTAAAATACGAGTATGTAATTGCTTTTATTTACGATAATTAACCAATGAGATATTTCCGATGATTCTTTCCACGTGATTTACGTTCCTTTGTGAATGTCTGCACCTCTTTCTATTTATATCAATTTCTGTTACATTTGACGTAATTATTGCATTATTTGTTATTTACGTTCAATTTAGCATGAATATTTACAATTAAATCAGGATTAAAGGTGGAAAGATGAGAAATTGAACTGTTTACAAGAACGGTGACAAAGTGGTTGGAAATTTAAAAATCATCTGTCGAGTATTTAAGATGAAAACCATGTCAGAATTAACATCTTGAATTGTCATTATTCTTTCTTTTTTTTTTGAATGCATTTGAAAAGCCAATGATCGCCCAGGATGATCGTGATGAGAGTTGTAAGTACAAGTTTCTATGTGTTGGCCATGCTTTTTTATACAATTTTAATAATAATAATACATATATCGTACACAGCAGCTTCAAAATTTGTCATCTAAACTGGATCTCTAATCCAACGTATTCCAAAAATTTATATTAATTGTCTAGAAAACTTTCGAAGAATTAGTTTCCTGCTTACAGGATATTATAAGGGGCTGAACTTTTCGAGAAAACTAATTAAAATTTGACATAAAGAGTCTTTGTATCCTTTTTTTGTATAATAAATTACATGAATGGATTCTTCACCAGTAAATATTATACAAAATTATGCTTAAGTAAACATAAAAAATAGAAATGTCATGTATGAGTCAAAAAAATAGTAAACAAGACCTTTATAGTATATACATTTACACCATACAATGATAGGGTAGGGTTCCCTTAGTTCACGCAGGACATAAGTACAGTCCACGAAATAAGCATAAAGGCAGTGCGTATGCATATACTCTTTCTCTAATATTTCAGTAATTCCCAATCGGAACAATTCCTTTCGACACTTAATATCTTCCGCAACGCGCACTCTATTAACCGTTACAAGATCAATTGTAACTTGGCAGATTAGCACGTCATATCGACCATTATGTTGGTGTGCTTTGAAAAGTGCATTGTTCAAGAGCGAAATAAGGAAAAAGGCAGTGCGTGTATTTTGTGCTATTCTCAATGAAAAGTATTTTTGATTTTCAATTTAATAAATTAAAGTATTCCTCCCTTCGGGCAAATTAAATCAAATGAAAAATGGTTGACATATTTTCCAAATATGCTTGTTTTTAGCCATGCCCCGAGGTATGGTATAAACGATTGAAGAGATAATGAAAAATTACCACTTACAAGGAACTAGGCTTTTGTAACAGAAGAATAGCCACTAGAGTAAGGCGCTTTTCCACAGTTGTTGACAATCTCATTTAATTGGGTGTCGCATATGGAAGTATAAAGCCAAAAGGTCCTCAAAAACGAATAACTGTATTTCAGAAGCACGAAAGAACAAATTGTCTGCTGCAATAATAAAAGCCAAGTTAACGTTATCTGTGACAGTTAGAAGAGTGCAACAAATTTTACATGACACTCCAACACATGCTTATACAAAAAGAACACTTCTCTTACGAAAGTGCACAAAGAGGCTGGATCAAATTTTTCAAGATAGTTATGTGATTTTTTAGTTATGTAACGAAATTTATTCTAGATTGCCCGAAATTGTAAGCAAGTGAGAATGAGCCGTAACTACGGTGGAGGCAGTGTGATGGTTTGGGGCGCTTTTGGCTACTTAGGAAAAATTCCGATCATGTGAGTTCCAAGAAAAATGAACAGTGAAATGTATTGACAACTCCTTCAATTTGCTTAAGATAAATATGGGGAAGCTGCAGCTGACCAAAAACTTCACGTTCCAGCAAGATAATGCCGTTATTCATACTGGAAAGGTTGTGCAAAATTGGTTTGCTGAAGCGACTATTAAACTTTAGGATTGCCCTTCTCGCAGCCCTGATTTAAATCCAGTGCAAAACATTTAGGGCATTATATGCCGCAGGTTATATGTTAATGGTAGGCAGTAGAGCAGCGTTCCGGAGCTAAATGCAAGGATTTTGAAAGTTTGAACGGAGATTGAAATGGAAATAATAAGAAAACCTATAGACTCAATGCCACAGCGTTTATTTGATGTAATACGGAATCAAGGCGGATACACAAAATATTAGAATTAAAATATAGGTTTATTTGAAAATAAATTATTTGTTAAAATTCGCAAAAGTGAAATGCCTTTATTTTTATTTCGCAGCCATTTGGTGAATTTATTTTATTTTGTCGTAATTAGTAGTAATATAGTAGTCATATCGAAAAAATTTTGCTGAATTTTTGTTACATATTCACAAGTTAATAAACTGTTATCAAAATCCGGACAAGTCGCAGTCTTATTTTTGTCGGGCTAAAATAATACAGGTTCCTTTATGCATATTTCACGCACTGTCAAGTCAAACACGAATGACATCTGCGGCAAACTTCATTCGTGTTTTAGCGCGCGAATGTCAGAGTTTACTGCGAGAGAAAAAATAAAAGCACTTTGGAAACGGAGATGCTTGTTAAGTTCGTTTTTAGACTACTGTCTTTCAAAATCCTGATGTGCATTTAGTATCCTAACCATGGCTTTCACCGGCTTCACTTTTCTAAATTGTAGTCCGACCGATACTCGTGGCGCCTATTTTGAAAAGATGACATTTAAGATTTAAGATATTTATTAGACTCCGAGCAGTGTGATAAGACGGCGAAGAACCGAGTGGGTAACATTACGCGCTCTGTCTTACCATCATTGTATTTGTATTGAGCATTTTTCTAGTCGTTATCCTGCCTACTGATTTTACGTTTTCGTTTCAAACAACAAACAAGGTTTCGTGCTACATTATTCCGAGTATAAAATTCAGGTTAAATTTCAGTTGTAGCACCGTTGATGATCAAATATCTAAATACATACCGAAAGCTTCATAAAAAAGCGTCTCTTTGTGTAACGACTTCATAGCCCCAAATTTTTGGGTCTGTATTTTGTAATTCCAGATGTCCGATTTTGAAATTTTTTTTTTAATTTCTAGTTAGGAAATCGCAAATGCGACAAAAAAAACACAGCAATAGAAATTTTCAGATAAAATAAAACAAAACACTTTAGCTTTTAAGCATCATAAAAGTTGCAGCACAGGGTGTACAGCAGGTTGCAGTATAGGGTGTCCTGTAGTTTGTAGTAAACTATATAGAAGACGTATCTAACAGGAAAACTTCATTGATTTCAGATGATAGAGAGATTTTTAGAAAACCATATGCAATCCATGAACCAAACGGACTTGAAAGGTACAGATGTGAACGTCGAGGCAGGAAAACGGAACGAAACGAAAAAGGTATTCGAAAAACAGTAGGAAGCAAAGCGTCTAATGAAAAGAAGGATGAGGAAGGAACAGCTGGAAGAGTCTATTTACTTTTTAGAAGCGGAAAAAGGAAACAACGTCGTGATTTTAGATCGAAAAGTATAAATCAAGCAAATACAATCGAAGATTAACAACAGTCCATACAGGAAAATTAGGCCCGGTCCACTACAAGATATCGTAAGACAAGGTGGAAATGTAAGAAAAATATACAGGAAAACATATGTTAGGTGACGATGCTTAATACTAAATTCCCTGGGTTCCTTTCATTAATGGAAGAGACTCCAAAGAAATACGAACCGTGAATCTAAATAAGGGATTGTAAACTAGGAACTAACTGGGAACAGCAAAGAACAGTGTGAATGAATAAAAGAGATAAAAGTAGAGTGAACGAAATTTAATGCAAGGATTACAACAAAAAGTATATCTAGCAAACAAAACGATCGGTGAGAACAGAGGCAACCCAATACATGAGCGAGTCAAACAGATAAAAGAAGATAAACATCAATGCAGGTCAGCTAGAAGAAATTAAATCAAAAGTACGAAGCACATACTAGCGGAGAATCACAGGATCGGTATCAAAAACGTGAAAATCACATGCAACTTGAGAGATTTCGGGAAACTAGATGTCAAAGATGGTATCGCGATCTACAGAAACAGCAGAGAGGATCTGCTCGACGCGGACCATGGAAACGGATATACCTGGCTTTTCACATATATGTAAGTTTGAAGAATGTTCTCCGTGTTAGTACGATCTGAAGACGGCTGCATACAGCTGAAACACGTCCTTCGCAACGAAAAAGCAAGCCCCGGTGGACCAAAGCAACAAACAAACACTTTATGTCGTGCGGCAACGAACTTAAATTGAAATCTGTAAGTTATAGTGAAGTTAATTACATGTGTGCACTAAAATTGGGACAAATTGGGAAAGAATTCTTTTGTTGTGAATGCACTGAAGAAGGCTGCAAGTAGTACCTGGAATGGTTATGGGTTAAATTGGTTAAGCCAACATTAAAGAACAAAAGGTGTTCCATGAAAGTTAACAAATAGTTTTTATCTCGCTCTGAAAGTAGACAAATATTGTAGACAAATAGATCGTGAAGTAGACAAATAATCACGAAGAGTATCTTTAAAACATACTAAAGTATGCACAAAAGTGTTTAAATAATCATAAAAGTTCGTCTGATTTTAGACCAATTAGAGTTCATGGTATTTTACTACTATGCCAATTTGACGGTGATATAACAATTTTTTCGTTACAACTAAAAATTTGTTTAATTTCACTGATAAAAATAGTATAATCTGTAGTATAAAGAGCATCTTCTTTAATCTAGGATTATTAACAAAGCAAGTTCGTTTCATGATGAACGGGAAACTACATTTGTTAATAATATTTGTATTCTTTCTCACGACTATCCTAAAGTCCTCATCAGGCAGGCATCTTAAAAAGAGAAGTCATAAAAAAATCAGTAGTCAGTCTAAAAATTTTGGCCCAACAAGCGTGATAACCCTTCGGCTTGTTGGATTTAAACCATTAAACCTGAAAGCATTTTACAGTATAGTAGCGGCAAGCAGTATCCTTCAGCTTATTGGCGACATTATCAGAAACAGTCAGAACGCGCTATAAATTTCAATCCTTGCCGTCAGATACCAGTTTCAATCGCGAATTCAAAAAAGCAAAAAATTTGAGAATTTATTTTCCGTCAATCTTATTGCATTGAATTTTTTGTATTGAAGCTTATTCCAAAACATTAGAGGAAAGTAACCAAATACAGAACACCGCGACTTCTCGGAAACGAATACTCCTAGTTGCAAAAGACAGTAATTATCTGTCTCTTTCCATCATTAAACTCGCGAACAAGTTTCGACTTGTCAGTCGGGCGAACATTGTGGCCACTGTGACAGTGTTTTATTTGGACGCTGTGAGAAAAGTTTTTAACGTACGTAAAAACTAAGTATTTCTCTCAAAACGTGATTGGAAATAATATTGTCTATTGTTTTTGAGATTTTTTCTTGTCTGATTGTGTTTAGTAACAATATCTGATGTACGTTTTGATTAGTTTAAAATTTCCGAATATGAACAGTCCGCGGGGTCTAAATATGAACTGCTCAAAATTTGGATACCAAAATATCACCTGCCGACATTTCAAATTTAATGTTTTGGTTTTAGAATGGCGTCATCGAGTTGAAAAAGAAAACCAAAATAATGGAACTTAGATTTACCCAGAACCACTTTGTTTTGATTGTGTCAGAAAAATAAGCTTTCTCCAGCGGAAGTTGCAGCCACTTAATTAGCAAGAAAATCTGTTTAGGTGATCAGCTCGAAAATCTACTAGAAGAATATATTTTAAAAATGAGAGCAAGTTTCATGGTTTTACGAGGAATGATGTTCGTAGAATGGCGTATATGTTGGCCAAACGCAGTCATCTGGAGAATCCGTTTTGAAGAGTCCGAAATGGCAGGAAATAAGTGGCTAAAGCTTTTTTTCAACCGTCATAAGCAAAAATTTTCGGTGAGAAGACCCACTAGCAAGACTTTAGCAAGAGCTTTTGGTTTCAGCAAAGAAAAAGTAGACACTTTTTTTTTATCTTCCTGAAGAACTCTACCCTAGGGGTAACTACACTCCGGATCGCATATATAACGTGTACGAATCCGGGCTTCGTGTGGTTCAAACCAAAATACCCCAAGTTATCGGCCATAAGGGAAAACTACAAATTGCTTCATTTACTTCAGCTGAAAGAGGGTCTTTATGACAATAGTTATTGTTATGAACGTTACTGGCCATTTTGCTCCTCTTTGCATCATTTTCTTCAGGAAAAATATGAGGGAAAAGCTAATGAAAGCAAGTTCTTCAAGTGCGGTATGCGTTGCATATCCGTCAGGATGAATCCAAGTGCAAATATTTACAGATTGTTTACAGCATCTGTCAAACACACAACCTGACTCCAGAATCGAAAGTTTTATTGATCTTAGATGGACATTATTCTCACACTCGAAACATCGATCTTATTTATATTACAAGGGAGATGAATGTTGAAATTGTTTCCATACCTCCATACACAACCCAAAAACTTCAACCTTAAGATAAATCTTTGAAGGGACCACTGAAAACCTAGTATAGCGAAGAAATACAAATGTGGATAAGAAATAACAGGCCACTAAGTACTTATGAAATTGTTGTACTATTTGGAGATCTTACTTGAAAAAGGAAACAAGGGAAATTGCAGCAACTGCGCCAAAGCGCCAAAGTCGAGACCACTTTTCCCATGGCGAACAGACAATCTCCGAACTGACCTATCTGAAACAAAAGATTCCTAAGAGGTTTTACCGTGGAAACTTCCTCACACAGGAATCGACCAGTGATAATAGAAATTTCGTTAAAAAAATGGAAATTCTCATTTATTCCCTCATTTCCCATACACCAAATTTTTTCCCCATTTTTCACCAGTTTTGAAATCCAGGAACTCTTGCAGTTTCTGAATTCTCAGAATTTCAAAACAAAGACGTTCATAATATGAGAAAAAAAAATAATTTGCACAAATAATCATTGTTCCGTATGGGATCTTTGTCAGTGCAAATTAAACTTTACAATTTGTATTCAAATTTCTTTGGCTAATTGCTAAAAGGATGGATGAGACGTTTTTTGTTTCTGCAATTTCTATCCTCACAAAGACTCAAGTAATGCTTTCATCATCAAACGAAACACCTTCTCACATAAAAATTCGCGAAAGTCTCTCGAAATTATTACAAATTCAAATGTTTACACAATTTCTGGGCAATTGAGGAAATAAAGTTCCTCATGTCAATAAATAAACAGACATCAGCGATGATAATAGTAATTTAATTTAATTACATGAATTATGCCAAGATAATATTCAAATTTGTGAAATTTTGAAGTGTTTTTAATTATTACTAAATTAATTTCGAATAGTTACAGCCCACTCTCGTCCGCGCGTTTGGGTGGGAATGTAACATGGAGCATTCATATTCAATGTTTTTTTAAGCTTTTAAATTTAACGACCGAACTTTGAATAAATAATTTCCAAGTTTTTGAAAATTAAATGATTCGAATACAATACAAACAATCAATTGCTACAGGAGTTTTCAAAGCGGGAATTTACAATTTAATTTATTTTCACTGCAAATATTAATTTTTGCCTGAATTTTTGATTTTTGTCGTTGTGAAGGTGAAAAATTTGATCAATATATTGCAAAATTGTACTTATTGCTTATTGCAAGTCCTTGTTCAAATACATTTCAAAATTACGCAATGTAATATATATTTATCACAAAAATGCGTTGTCTTCAAAAGTGCGTCTGTCTGTCTGTGAAAAATGCGTTGTCTTGAATCATAACTTTCGTGTGTTATTGTTGCTTTTGTGAAATATCAAAATTTTATCAGTTTTCGTTGTTTTTCTTTATCAACAAACCTTTACTTACCAGCCTTTTCTGAAATTGCATGTGAATATCAGTACAATCTTCAAATGAATCCGGTTCAATCTTCAGAACCCGATCGCGTTAGCGGTTGCATTGCGCTCAACGGAAGGTTAAAAATTCGGTCGAAGGTTGTGCAGTTCGATTTATCACATCCGTCTTTCAATTCCCGTTTTGAATTGCCGCGTTAATCCAATCGATAAATTCGTATTTTTTCAACGTAGGCAATACTTTGATTGTTATTCTGTCACATTCTTACGCATATCATTCAATTGACGTCTATACGTCATTCAATTGACGTCTATACAAAGAAGTCGAAAAATTGTTGTGTGGCGATCTTTATAATGGATGAAAAATTAGAATACCGCGCGTGCCTAAAATTTTGTGTGGAAAAGGAAATTTCGTGTCCCGGTTCGTTGAAAATGTTACGAAAGGCGTATGGTGAAGCGTGTATGTCGAAAACACCAGCATAAGAACGGTATAAAAGGTTCAAAGGCGGTCGAGACTGTATTGAGCACGATGAGATCCTTGGACGGCCATCAACGTCTGTTATCCAAGAAAAAATCGAATCGGCGGAGCAATTCATAATGAAAAATCGTTTCGTATCCATTGGAGAGATTGCTGTGCTTTTGAGCGTCTCATATGGATCAGCCAAACATAATTTAACTGATATTTTGGGCAAGAAACTCGTCGCTTCTCAGTTGGTGCCAAAAAAGCTGAATTTCATTCAAAAACAGGAATCCCAACGTTTCTTATAAAACGGATTAACTAAACTATGCATATGCTCATCCTTTTCAAGATGTCGCAGTGAAGCTTACGTTGACCCTACGTTCTTCAAAGTAAAGCACCTCGGACCGGACAAAATCCATCGAAGATAAGACTGGCGATGGCGAATTCGTCTATTGTGTAATTTGTTATACAAATTGCAACGCCACTCTCTAAAGCCAAACACATTAGCTAAATGGTAAATTGAAATGTTAATAGTTTTCTTGTAATTTGCAATCAACAATGTGCAGCGAAACGTTTCAGTGTTATCTTATCCATACTGAAGCGATGTGATGAAACTTTTAAAAGGTTTTCCATTCAACAAAGCATCATACCCAATTCCATTTGAAATCGCGTTACTCATGCAACGTCGTCTCAATGCTTCAATTTTCGCCGAAAATTTTCTTATCAATATTTTTACGGAAAAAACGAATTTCCAATCACGTTCTAATGTGTATTGACTGATGGAATTGAAGATAGCAACAAATGTCGGCAGAGAGCTTAGATCTTTTTTGTATTTGAATTGTTAAAAAATATTTGGAAGGAAACAAGAATAGAAATCAGAACGAATTGGTTTAATCTGCATTCAATTTGTCAATCGACCAGAAGCGAAAAGCAGATTCAAATCCAGTGCTTCAAAGAAGAATTGCTAATCATTTTGGTAATAGATAAAGGTAGGAGTGGTTTCTTTAAATCGACTCAAGTTGAGCCGACAAAAGTGACAAAATGGCTCCTTTAATTATTCTTGAAGTCGAAAGAAGGAGAAGTTATTCTTTTTTGGTTTCGTTTTGTTTTGCTGATAATCGAGCGCCCAAATGTTGGCATGACGTGCGTGTAAGATATCTTCGCACCGAAAAATTTCACAAGCGTGTTGGTGTTGGAAATACTTGATATCAAATAATAGTACGGTCAAGATTGTGGGCTTGTCTCATGAAAATTAAAATTTATTAATTATCAAAACTGCGTCCCTTGTAAGCAACATAATTATTGTATTTATTAAATTCACGCAACAGATTGTCGGAAGTTTTTTTGCATTGATCAACTTTCGCTTATTATGTAATACAAATGAGAATTTAATTGAATTATTCATTCGACATTTTATTATTATTCGACGACATTTCTAACAACTAGAAATTTGCATCGAATCAAACATATGAGTCTTGAGTTTCGATAAAAACCAAATTTAAACAGTCGAGCCAAAAAAACGTTGTGTTTATTTAATTCGTTTGCCATGCATGTTGCATATTCGATTCTTAATTGAAATTCCTCTTCTGCATTTTCATCCAGCGCACTCTGCCAATGGAAATGCATTTTAGATACAATTTATTTAATGAAACGCCAAATTTCCAAGGTAGTAAATTCATTTTGCGAAATTTGCATTTTCTTATGTCCATCTGTGACTGACTGCAACTTGAGCTGAGCAAGGAGTCGTACCATCGCATACCTCTTGCACGTATAAAATTCATTAACTAATTAATTTATCACGAGTGCGGTTTCGGACATGCAACGCCGAAAAAATAGAAATAATTTGCAATATCCTTTCAGTTTTTGCCGACTAGAAACACATATTTATAAATATTCATATGATTTTCGCCCGAGTCGTCGTGGTCTTGCCTGGTGTGCATTCTGTTGTAAAATTCAGCGCCAAGCGCATATCCGAGGTGACTAATTTCAGTTATGTTTCAATGGTTTTTGCGAGGACTTCAACAGTAGAACGTTCAAGTTCGTGATCGTTTCATCGTCCTTGGAGGTGGCCGTCTAAACTAAGCACTTTACCTAAGAAAGTTTCCAGACCTTCCAGGAAAATGAATCGTTCCACCGCGCTTTTGATGTCGACTGATACTCGTGGACGACTCTAGGAAACCTTTTTCCCGAGGATGCTGTGCTTGTACCGTGATCACTTGAATTCGGTGACCTAAGACTATCGTGATTTCATTGTGCTGTGTCTTGGAAAAAACTTACAAGAAAAATTCCCATCATTCTGCCAGGGCAGGCCAGGTCTATTTTGAATAGACTGCAGAAATGCTGGAAACGCCAGTCTTGCAAGAACGCAGGCATTCTGGTTGAGAGGGAGCTAATCCAAAAAGAACCGTGACAAAACGATGTGACAATCTGTAGGTATTCTGTTCACGGTGATCATGTGAATGTCTCGAATGCTGTCACATACGAAAACTATATGCTGAAGAACGTCTTGAGATTCTGTGACAAGATTCCATTTGGTTTTGTCAATTGATAAGATACTGATCAAGCGATGATCGATTCCGGCCACTTGGCCCTTTACATTGATTCGGAGTTGTCGTGGCAGAAGGCCTCAGGATCTTGCAGACTTGATAGCGCGATTAAAGTTCTGGTCACTGGCAACAGATCACCATATAGAAAGCATATACATGCGCATACAATGTGCTGGATTTGCCGGCTGTTATGTGCAATTAATAATTCATAAATTGCAGTTTGAAATTCGCAAACAGTCGAGCTCCTCCAGAGATTTCTCTCGCCCTGGTTTGGTTTGATCGTTAAGTCATTTCATCATTCAATTGGTTTTTGTGCCCTAATGCACCGAGTGATCTCAGGAATGACGATCGTGACGAGGAAGATGCTGACGACTTGCAAGGTTCTGGGATCCTCGCGTATGCATCCGTACGGAGTTCCTTAGTTGGTCATACAGAAAGGGTAATTGTTGTCGTCGCGAGTATCGCTGATAGGTTTCGCTTTTGCAGGTAGTGCACGATTGATCGATCGTTCGATGGACTTACTCATCATATCAATAGATGCCAAGGATAACAAAACAAATATGGGTTTTTATCAATTTCCATAAAATCGGAATATTATGAGCGGGCTGGAGTATGGCTCGGTTCAAAATGCGACCAGCGTCTCTCTGATTGCTATCGAAAAAGGCATTAAAGGATGTGAGCGATTTGATGCCAAGAGTATGATTACGAAGCGCCGGCATAGTGGTAACAACAATTTTTTATCAACGTTTCCATTACAAATGAAGTGGAGATGATAGTTCAAAATTGTTGAAGACTGTCAACGCACGGGCATATGATTTATGATTGATTATTCGTTATTGTCAGATGAATAATAAATAGATGGCAAATGAGAAAGAGCTCTCTATAAAATGTGAGTATGTTGGCATTTGTTTTTATCACGCTTGTCTCTTAGTTGTTGGACGCTGTGTTTGATTGTTGAAAGAGATAATTTAGAAATAAATTTATATACATTCTTGTTAACGTCTGAAAAATTGACGGACGGACTTTCATATTAAATGTTAGACTATTTGTGTTGGAATAATGCGTACAATCACATTATAGTGGATTGACCTCATGAATTTGTAGGGATAAACTGTTTAATAACTTATTTTATATGTATAAATACAGTTGTGTTCGATGAGCAGAATTGGTGCAATAAAATTCCATGCCCATTTTTATTTTTGGCTTGAACATTTCGTGCATTATGACGGCATACGATTTGGACATCTTATGAAAACAATTAAGGCTACCATAATTGGATTTCCACTTGTATTTCTATTTATGATTTGTCCTTTTGGCCGTTAATTATTGCAATGAAGTTCTGAAAGATAGATATATGTATGCGTTCAATATATACTAGACAAAGTAGCAGTATATGATTTATGAGTATATGAACTATGCGCATAAGGACTAAATATGTATGTTGCGCGATCTGGCAACGTTGTGTCTACAGACCTGAGTTCAACCGGTTTATCTCTTCCACTTGCCCAGTCCGAGTGTCAACGTCGTATAGCTAATACCTTGTTTTTGACAGCGCCTTCAGTGAACTTGGGTTTTTGTTCTGGGTCACAATAATGGAGTATCACAGTGCAGAGCTACGATGTGCAATCAAGTTTTCAGTTAAATTTGATAAGCATGTGAGTGTGACTTTTGAAATGCTGAAACATGGGAAACTTTGCTTCCGTTGACAAATAATTTTTGCAAGGCCGAGAACGGGTTGAAGATCAACCTCGTTCAGGGAGACCTGCAACTTCTAAAACTGACGGAAACATTTGACGTTTGTGAGTGAGCTGATAAATTTTAACATTTTTACGATCTGGGCATGCAAAAGATTTGCTCCAAAATCGTGTCGGAAAAGCTCAAAACTAAACAGAAAGAAAATTGAAAAAGAACGAGCACGTTTATCTTACTGAGAAGATTGTCAATGACCAAGGATTCTTCAATTGTGTGATCACAGGTGCTTATCCCTGGCTATTTGAGAATGATTCTGAATCAAAGCGGTAAAGCCAAGAGTGACACATTCCGGAATCTCGTTAATAGAAAAAATGTTGATCGATTAAATCAGAGATTAAGACCATGATTTGTTTGTTTGACGGTTAGGGGTTAGGTTAACATTCACTAAGAAGTACTTCCACCGAGACAAACTGTCAACAAATTGTTTTATAAAATTGTGCTTGAAAACAGTGATTCGTGTGTAACCAAACATTGCAGGCAAGTGGATGCTTTATCATGATAATGCCCTGTGTCATACGGCCGTTTACGTCGGTGAATTTTTGACCTTCTTTTATTCCTCAACTCTCTGTTCACCAGATTCAAGTTTTCGTGACTTTTAACTTCTTCCAAATGTAAACATGTCTTAAACGGACCTGATTTTGTAACCCAGGAGAATATTTAAGCGACTGTCACTTTGACTGAGCGCCAGTGCAAAGCTGCTCAAGAGAACTACTTTCAAGGGGGTACAATTTTTGTTCAAAAAAATAAAAACTCCATCCACCTCATTACTTTTTTCACACATCTCGTATGCCCTGAATAAAAGCGATAATTCAGGTGGTTGCCGTTTCTGATGTGGAATGTTTTGCCTCCGCGGAAGGAGGTGATTAGTTTAATCAGATTTTTCACTACAAATTTTCAATTTCAGGCTTTCATAATGATTCTTATGTTTTTTGACTCCCCGATCCTTCAAAGACAACACTTCATGCAACAAGAATGTTTGCTTCATGTATTCCGTCAACCAAAGACAACATTGGAAATAAAAATTTGCTTTACGACAGTTCAAAACTCTGCAGCAGATACCTGAAAAAGTTGTCACTTTGACATTTATGAGGAATGATCTTTTCGTATTGGGCGACCCAATGTCAATAATGAAAATTCAATCTAAACTTCCCAAGCCGTATTTTATCTGTTTCATGAGGTTGAACCAAACTATTTTAGGTTTGGCACCTTATCGTAGTATCTGTGGTATTTCTATAAAAGCTGTCAGCATCAAATTTTGCCTGTCAACAACTTCTAATTGGTCATGAGTGTTCACTTGCTTGCCAGTGTTTTTCGACCGTCTGTTCGAATTCAACAAGTAGATTCCTTAATTGAAGCTTCATGTTAATACACAACGGATTGTGAGCTGATAGAAATAAATACAGAAAACAAAGCTGCTCTGACCACAAAGATAGACATGCCAAATGATCTGTCAAATTATACAAAATTCAATTTTTTTAAGAAGGACAAGTTGATTACATAGAAAATAGGAACCTAGAAAAAGGAATCAGAATCAGTGACATATCTGAATAATTGTAGACCGTCAAAATAATATTTTTACGAAGGAATGGTCACAAACCCTATGTTATAACGGAATATAGTTGAATAGATTTAAGTATCATAATTTTCTTTGGAGTTATGCTAGTCCTTCCTGCGTATGAAAAAATGTGCTCTCAAAAAGTTATTACTATTCAGATTGCCAATCACGTTTTTGACTACCACTATCATGAATATCAATATCTTGACTGCCACTTTTTAAAAGATTAAGCAATGACGGTATATATCAATCTCAGCTAAAAAAAATTAAAATCAGGGAGAATCAGTTCTGGAAACGATTCTAAGTTGTGGGCAACGTTTAAAATGATCTTGAGAATAACCACCGGAGATGCTCGCATCATCTCTGGTGGTCTAGAAAGACCTCGCTTAAATCTTTTTGCAGGATCTGCTCGCCCTCAAACACTGTCTTGTGACAACTTAGCGCGTCGATAATATTCTCGGAAATTTCGTTAAAAATAGAAACATCTGTCAATAAATGTAAATGAAATTTCGTTGAGAACTTGAACAATGAGTTTGGTCTGCACATTTTGAGTTCGCTTTCGTATGTATAGAACGTTCTTCATCGTATGCAAACCCTTGATCTTTTCCGAAATTTCGAATTCGGGTAAGCTTGAATCCCGCTAAATGATTTTTCAAAATCAAGCTTTCGGGGAATTTTTAGCGACTCAGGGATTCGTGATTTGTACCTTCATTTGTTCACAAAGGAGACAAATTATTGTACGAGAGCTGAGAGTGCGTTTGAGAGAGATGAGCTGTTAGGTAGTTTCTAGCTTTTTTGACAAGAGACACATTTCAGCCAGATCTGAAAGGTACGAGCATATTTGCTCAAGATCAGATGTAGTAGGATCGAAGTACGAATGTTTCCCGTCATGATGATAAGACTTTGTGACCGGGTCTTCGACCAAACGACGTTTTTTAACTACCAGAAATTAAAGGGAACTCTTCATGAAACGACTTCACATCAAATATGCTCTAGGATCAACTATGACAAAGGAGGAAACATTGTGCGATGTTCAATTTTTGAGCCCAGCTGCAAAAAATTGGAACCCAACTTCCAATCACATGTGATACAACCTCCAAATCTATGATCTTATGTGTCTTCTCCTGGTGATTTTTATGTGAAAAAAATTATCATAGTTTATTCATGGATCCAACAAGAAGATAAGGAACAAAGGAACTAACATAAAATAAAGGATTCAAATCAACGTCCTTGATTAAAATATACTTCGGCTACCTGAAAACTCTACTCTTATGTGAACTTTCCAATCGGGTAAATTTTGATTCCCTCGAGAAGTTAAGAACTCGAAATCCCATTCATTGACAGTTCTATGCTTAGCTATATTTGTCCTTTAACATTTGCACCACACAAGTCTTAACTTCCAAATATACGAGTAATTAACACATTTCACATTTGTGATGAAAACACATTAATTTTTAATAAATGTAGTTATAAAATATAAACGAGCAAGGATTCATTTCATTACAGCCAAAGAAAAGCAGCAGTCGGTTCATATGATAAAGTGCGCCCTCGCTATCAGGGAACTGGAAACCTTATGAGTGAATAGTACCTAAGTGGCTCTCCTTGAACACAGATTTAGATATTTCAGCGGAAGTTCCTGGTCAGAACATCATCGAGAACAATAAGATAGCCCCAAGAAGTCCTGAGAAGGAAAAATAATAAATTATATAAAATCGATGTGCCAATCGATGCGTCCCGGCCTGTGAGTTGGCACCTGACGAGAAGCGGCAGGGATGCGTGTTTGAAACCAGCTTGAGCTCTTCCATCTTTCCAAATGTATAAAATAGTTTATAAGACACAACTATGTGTATTTTAGCCCACAAGTAGACACGCACATATACATGCCTCTGAGAAAAACAATACTTCCGGAGTTAAAGCCTGTTTTCGTGTCAATTTAAAGGAAAAATAAAACTGACTTCGACCAATTTCAGGCTTCACACTTGTTGTACTCATTGATTTTCCTTTTCTTCCCCATTTCTTGCTCCCGTTTTTGAGTCTTCCGCTAAACGCGTTTAACGCAGCGCAAGGTAATCAGTTGGTCTAGTGGCAGTAATAGTAGTAGTAGTAGTAGTAGTAGTAGTAGTAGTAGTAGTAGTAGTAGTAGTAGTAGTAGTAGTAGTATTAGTTGTAGTAGTACTAGAAGTAGTAATCGTAGCAGCATTAGTAGTTTTTTTTTGTTTGGGAGGTGAAGGCTATTTACGCCCTGAGTGTCGGACTCCCCCGCTACTGGACTACCGACTAAACACCTCCCCTGTCAGACCGAGAACCTAGCCTGGAACTGTTTGTCACATTACTTCGGACTAGGCCTCATTAATCATCGCTTAGCGATGTCTTCAGGCTAAGGGAAATCTCTCTTTTTCCACGAGTGGATAGGAAGGAATTGCGATTAGTTACTATAATATTGCGTTACAGAGATGTCTCCTCCCTCGCCAAGCGATCCATCATGCCCTTCTTTATAATAAGTACTGTCCGTACATAATGCGACACACAGTTCCAATTGTCTTTTGATTGCATCATTTTTCCCGTTACATTTTCTGGGGAAACTACGCCAATTTTCTCCGTGAGATGCGAACGGAGTCTTGTGAATCTATTGCACGTAAAGAACGTATGGCCGGCGTCATCCACCATCCCCGGGCGGAACACACAAGTTGGGGATGGTGTCTTTCCCACCTTACACAGGTAAGACTGAAAATACCCGTGACCACTGAGTAGTTGCGTCAGGTAATAGTAAGTCTCACCATGCATTCTGTAGAACCACGGGCCCAAGTCACTTATCAGCCGTGCGGTCCACCTGCCTCGCGTTTCGTTTTTCCATATTTGCTGCCATAAGATAAGGGTTCTTCTCCGTTCCTCTCGGCTGACGGTTTCTCTCGCCGACTCCCCTCTACGTAAATATACACGGTTCCGTTCGTGTGCAAGTAACTTAATAGGAACCACCCTTGAGATTACCAGCACTGCAGGTTCAGAGACAGTACGGTATGCAGCGGCTATCCGCAAAGCTCCTTGCCTCTGCACCTGTGACAGACGCCTTCGGTGCGTCTCTTTGCTAAGAGCGTATGCCCAAACCTCGGAGCCATACAAGAGCACTGACTCCATTGTACTCATTAGTAGACGTCTGTTGCTCGAGGTTGGTCCCCGCGTGTTGGCCATAAGGCGACTGAGAGCCGATAGTGGCACAGAAGCCTTATCCGCTGACGCTCGAACCTGCTCGAAAAAACTCATCTTCGAGTCAATCATCAAGTCAAGGTATCTGATTGATTCTTTCCACTCGATGATCATTTCTCCCACCCGAACGGGAATAACACGAGGGATCCGCTTCTTGGTTAGGACGACGACCTTGGTCTTTTCCAGCGCTAGGCTAAGTTCACGGTCTGTCATCCACTCGCTCACTCGACTTTTCACCGCATTGAGTTTGAGCTGCGTCTGTCCGACAGTACGTCTGGCGACTAGTACTGCTACGTCATCTGCGTAGCCAACCAGGCGCGACTCCCCCGGTAAATGCAGCCTCAAAAGCTCATCGTACGAGACATTCCAGAGGTCCGGGCCCAGAACGGAACCTTGCGTCATCCCTGATGTCAAATCAATTCTTCGCTGGCCTCCCAATGTGTCATAGATGAGTTTCCGGTTTTTGAGGTAGTCCTTCAATATCCGCATCAGATACCTCGGCACCCTGAAATATTCCAGAGCACCAAGAATATCTGTCCATCTAGCAGAGTTAAAGGAATTTCTCACATCGAGTGTTATGAGCAGTACTCTGCTATTGCACCGATTGTGGATCGACCAGCCCTGAAGCCGTACTGCTGAGGAGACAGATCCCTGGCAGTTCGAATGGCTTCTCCAAGTCTTTCTCTAATGAGCTTCTCGAGCACTCTTTCCAGCGGCGTTCAGCATACATAGGGGCCGATATGAAGATGGTTGCTCGGCGTTCCCCTTCCCCTTGTGGATCAGCACGAGCCTCCCCTCTTTCCCGCAATTCGGAAACGCGCCCTGCTGCAAGCATGCATTGAAAGTGGTGAGCAGCTTTTCAGGACAAAGTTGATGTGCAAGCTGTATCACTTCCGCTGGTATACCGTCTGGCCATGGGGCCTTTTTCGATTTTAAAGCTTTCACCGCATCATCCAGCTCGATGGCGGTAAAAAGTGGGCATTCTCCGGGACATTCAACATCTGCATCATCGGGACGAATAGGATGCATAGGGAAGAGCGCTCTAACAATCTGGTCCATTCTGGAGGCCACACAGGGCCTCCTTGCAGCTCCTAATTTCCGCATGGCAGGCTTGTAACCCAGCTCCCACGGGTCTCTGTCGATGTCCTCAATGAGGTTGCGCCAGCAGCGAGCCTTGCTCTCGTTAATTAACCTACGGAGAACTTTTCTAGCCGACCTGTATGCCAGCGCTCGGGAGTGTGACTCGTCTCGATTTCTTAAACGTTGAGATTCGCGGCGGAGTTTGTGACATTCTCTCCGCTTTTCGGCGATTTCTGCTGACCACCAGTAAGCAATAGTAGTAGTAGTAGCTGTAATACTAGTTTTTAAAGTAGCAATAGTAATTGAAGTAGTAGCGGTAGCAGTAATAGCAGTTATAGTTATATTAGGAGTAATTGTAGGAGCACCAGGTGCAGTACTAGATCTAGTAGTAAAGAAAACTTTCATCCTTTCATTAGTATTGTTTGTTTGTACAGTTTTTTAAATTGCGGGCGTATGTTGACTTTAAGTTATGTGAGAAAATCTAACTTGCTGGCATAAACCTTACTTTTTAAATAATCCCCATAAAACTCAGGTGCTGTCGATTCCAATAATGCAAGTGGTCAATTATAACCATTCCCCTTAGAAAGCAATCATGCGGGGAAGACTGCTATCAGTAAATCCATTTTTTTCCGAGTGAATGGTATGTTGAACCATTCTGGCGGAACTTAAAAATGCTCTATACTATTTTCAAAGTTGATCCTTTGGCAAAAGTTGCCTTTTTTTGCCGGATATCGCACTTAATTTACCGAGACTTAGGCGCCATTTTAATTTAAAAAAAAATTAGGATCAATGACTTGTACTGATTGTGACTTTTGTGGATATAAAGACTGCTTAAAAATCATTTGTGGATTTTTAAGGACCCCAAAAATGGACATTATGCGTAATGACACTTCCAGAAAGCGCGTAAAATCCCTTATCAGTTATGTCAAACGGCTACAGAAATCAAGTTTCCAACTGAGATCTTTTACACGTTTTTACCTAATTGAATGTGACGTGGCTTTTCGATTGGCTTCAGTTTTTGTACCCATTGCATTTTGTGAAGGAAAAAACGCAACGAAATCTGTAAAATTTTCTACAAAGCGACTTGAGAGATTCCAAGGCTCAAACTTCTGAGCCTGTTGATAATATAATTGACAACATTGGCTCTTATGATATCAATATTATCACCACATCATATTGGCCAGAGCTTAATCTTTGTGTATGACAATGACAAATAACCATTTTTTTAAATTTAGTTATTATACATTGAATTGTCCTCGGTGTTCGTGCTTCTACAACCACAATATCCAGCTGTATCGGGACCTGATTTTTGGTTACTGAAGAATTATTTTGAAAATAAAATTTCACCCTTTCAACACATTCCAACGGTGTACAGTATTTCAATGGTATCTATTGTACTGAATTGACATTTTCAACGTATGCTGACATATGTCGATCTGACAGCTAGCTGTCAAGTTAGACGTACTTAACAACGGGCAGCACAAAAAAAATTAGTCTAATGAAGAACAAGTGTCTTTGTTATCTGGGTAAAACATATTAATAGTTAAATTTAGAACATATGATGAAATGATATGATATGAATGTAGGAAAAATTGACCCAATAAATTTTCATGAAAATGGTTTTTGTTTGAATATAACTGAAAGTTTTATTGAGTCCATCTTTGGAAACGTGCTGAGTTGTGCGCATATAACTTTTTATATGTGAAATGTCATACGTGCATGCATCTCGATCAAAGTTGTTTGAATAGACGCAGCAGGGACTCTAGTCAGATGAAATGCATGACGGATCCAAGGATGAGATTAAATGTGGTGAGGAAGATTTTGCTGGATACAGGACTCAGATATTCAGGCTTTTGACGACAGGCTTGATAAATTGTATTCTATGCACATTTGCGAAATTTTCGTCCTATTCGAAAATCAGAACGCTGACTGGGCCTTAAGGGGAGGGCCTACCGAAGGAGGCTTATAAAATTGACTTTTTTTTAAATCGATTTCTAATACATCTAAGAATGTGTCCCTGAATGTTAAGACCTCAATTCCCAATATTTTTGAAGTTACAGCACTAAACGCTCAGGGCGTCGAGCAGGGGTACGAACATCGGGCAGCTACAGCTTGTCTGTAGAGAGCGCGCTGCTTTCATTTCCTGACTTAATCCGGATTAGTATGCCTGTTTCAGATATACCCGAAGAAGTCCAATGGGCTTTTGCAAAAATATTTGAAATTGTTTAGGGCACGTGTCAAGCTTTAATATGGATATTTATATTTCGCTTCTAAGCCGTTAGTTTTGCTTCGAGTCTGATTGAGAGTACAGGGCTATGAGATCATGGGGAGTTATCCTACAGGTGAAGATGGGACACTGATCGTGCAACGAAGCCACGAAAACGCAGATTTCATGGTGATCAATTCGTCAGTGAAGAAAGTGAAGTGCTCAATACGAGCAGTAGTGCAAGAAAATTGGCCAGTGCGTGTGTCGATGATATAATTGTAAATTCAGGCCACTGTTATAGGATAATTGATTTTCTGACATTGTTTCTTGAAATTTCAAGTGTAGTTTTGTGCAAAACGTGTAATCAAAACAAAACATTTGAAGAGAGGGGTCATACAGGCTTGGGATTAAAAATTGTGTTGAAATGTTTGTGTGGTTGGCGAGAAATCAAATCAGGACATACAATACACTGTGGTTACGAGATAAATAGACGAATCGTCTTTGTGATGAGGCTTCTTGGTGTTGGCTGACAAGGTGTCAATCTGTTTTTTGGACTTATGGACATGGGTAACGGGTTGGTGAAAGCATCATATGATAAAATAGTAGAGCATATATACTCAGCCTCTAAATCAATGTTTGAATACGGCTGTAAAAAATCTGTCAAAGAAAAGCAAGAGAAAAATGTAGAAAATGGGCGACCAGCAGAAATGTGGTTTCACTTCCTTGTTCGGTTTTTAAACATGGAAGAAACTTGGTTTCACTTCTTTGTTCGGTCTAAAAACGCTGATTGGGTATTACTCTGGCAAAATAGTCGATCTCATCGTTAAAAGTGAGTACTGTCAATTATGTGCTCAAAATAATTAGACACTGATGACTTTGCGGAATGGTGTGAAGATCATAAAGAATAATGCTCCGCAAACCACGACGGATCAGCAGGAAAGATGGAGGTGGATTCAATCAATTAAATGTTTTCAAGATCAATTGAAAAATTCGGAGTAATGTACAGGAATTATATCGGCGACGGCGATTCTAAAACTTTTGCTGGTATTCTCAATGTAAATTCATATGGAGAAGAGTTCCCTGTTATTAAAAATGAATACGTAGGACACATTCAAAAACTGATGGGTAATCAACTAAGAAATAAAAGCAAGGGAGAGAAACTCGGAGGTAAAAACCGCTTGACGGCGATTATTATTGAAAAGTTAACCATCTATAATGGTTTGACAATCAGAAGAAATATTAATCCTTTTCCGGCCATGAAGAATGCCGTGATGGCAACGTTGGATCATTATTGTTTGATCAATAAATCTCCTCGCCACGAGAATTCTCCTGTATGCGCCGAAAGCTAGTGTGAATGGTGCAAAGCTGAAGTTCTCAATTCTCTTGCATCTTTCAAGCATCTTGCTCGATTGATTGACCAAAATATAGGAAAGCACATTCGTCCAATCTACGAATAGCTGTCAAACGATGCCCTTTTGACGCGATGCTTAGGTGGACACACGCAGAGGCAGAATCGAGGCTAGGGTTTCGCCAGCAAGGAAGCTCGTACGGCCCGCAGACTTCAGCAATAGCAACAAAATGAGTGTTTCGAACAAGAGGAAGGGTTACTTTATGGTGCAGGAACAGATGAGGACCCTTTTTTCTGATGGTAAACTTTAAAGCGCGTTTTCTCGAGTTTTTGTTTTCCGGATTTTTCCGAATTGTTGGGCGTAATTTAAAAAACAGCTGACCATCTGTTAAAACGCACGAAAGCTTACAAAATTCAGTTTCGTACCCTTTTCTATTTGAACCTCTCAGGTTCCCGAAAACAAAATTCTAAACTATTTGTTTAGCAGATTGAAAAAAACTTTTTTTTTAAATAAACTTTTTTCCCAAACTTCGGGAAAATTTGAAATTTCACAATTTTCTTGGGGTTTCAGCGGTTCACATAGAACGGCAGAATAGCAAAATTGAAATTTAATTTGATTGCGAGTTGCATTTCTCCCGCCGATTCGAGAGTAAAATTCCGAGGCGTTACAGCAAAATAGATGAAACTCGGCTGTATTCCAATATATCAAGTTTAAAAAAAATATTTTTGGAAGTTTAAGTGTACAAAAATATAATGTGAAAATTTCGCTACAGTTGCTTCTTTTTTCTGCCTTAAGCAAATTCCCGAAAAACAACCTTTTCTTAGGCCTCTATCGGTAGGCCCTCCCCTTTAAGCCTACAGTGCTTGGAGTAGCTCTCGTTAGTTGATCCTTAGGATAATGGAAGTTGCCATAATATATCAAGATAATATACCAGCAAATCATCTAGCACATACAGTCCCACTACCCGACGAAATTTTCGAATTTAAATCGAACAATTGAACACATGGCGATGTAAATCAATGGTTGGATGTATACTACTGTGTCCAAAAAAAAAGGTGACATTGTATTTATTTTGGAAATTCTTTATTTATTCTTCCAAATCAATTTCATCCCCTTCAAAGTAATCCCCTCCCGATGCACTGCACTTATGCCAACGGATTTTCCAATCTTCGAAACACTGATTGTAGTCACTTTCCGGGATTGCCTTCAGTTCCGTCTTCGCTGCGGCTTGAATCTCCTCTATCGTATCAAAACGGTGTCCCCGGATCGGTCTTTTGAGCTTGCTAAACAGCCGGAAGTCGCACGACGCCAGATCAGGTGAATACGGTGGTTGCGGAACGATATGGGTTCAGTTTTTGGCGAAATGATCACGAATTACGAGTGCAGTATGGGATGGTGCATTATCGCGGTGTAGAAACCAAGAATTGTCTTTCCACGATTCCAGCCTTTTTGGGCGGGTAGCGTTACGCAAACGACGCATAACGTTCATATAATATTCCTTGTTGACTGTTTGGCCCGGCGGAAGGAATTCATAATGCACAACACCACGATAATCGAAGAATACAGTCAACATGACTTTGATTTTTGAGCGACTTTGGCGCGATTTTTTAGGTTTCGCCTCCCCTTTGGCACTATATTCGCTCGATTGATCAGTTGTTTCGGAGTCGTAAGCATAGATCGTCTCCAGTGATAATGCGTTCCATCTTGTCCTGATAGTCAGAAAGCATCGTTTCACACACTTCAATCAGTCGAGATTTGACGCGCTTGAGGCCCAAAACATCCTTTAAAATGGCATTAACCGAGCCTTTCGATATGCCAACCTCATCATCAAGGTCTCTTATTGTTAATCGATGGTTTTTCAACACCAAATCTTTGATTTGTTGGACGTGAGTTTCTTCGTTTGAGGTTGATGGCCGCTCAGGACGCTCTTCGTCTTTGAAACGTTCACGGGCGGCTTGGAACTCACTATGCCACTTGTAAACATTTTTTTTTTAGACATAGCTTCATCAACAAAGGCTTTCTGCTCCATCCTCAACGTATCCGTAGCAGAAAATTGATTCCGCAAACAAAATTTAATGCAAATTCTTTCAAAAAAAAGAAAAACTCACTTTTAGTAGCTCACAAAACGACGTGTATCTCAAACACTAATGAATATTTTGACAGGTAAATTTGACATAGATGTCACTGGCAATACTATCAACTTAAAAAAAAAATAATTCTCCAAATCTTTCGACGCGCGCAGTTTAAATTCAAATGTCACCTTCTTTTTTGGACACAGTAGTACTTCGCTACAGATTTTAGGTTCATTTGAGAAAAATGAACATGAGCTGTCTTCGTAAGACAAACCAAGCCCAGACGCATCAAATATTAGCAGATATGTGTGTATATTTACTAGTTTGGGTAAGAAGTTTTACTAAGGAGCTTAAATCTGTTAGTAAAATATCAACAAGGAGTTTGATATGGGCAACGCGAGCATAAAATTTTTTTTTTGAACTTTCAGACATTATAATGGCGTTTAAATAATGATGTTTCATAATATTGTCACTAGCATTGTCCGCGACAAACAATTCTTATCTAATGCCAATCAAGCTCGCTAAAAGTATTCCTGTTTTTCACGTTTTCTTCAAAACGAAATAGTCAAATACTATCGTTTCTGTATTTTTAGAAAAAGAACGAGAGCCTTTATGACAAACCGACATAATTAATCATGTTGAAATAGGTCGTTTTGGCTGAAAAACAACCGAGCGACAGCATAAAGATTTGTAGTTTTTGCCACATGGCTAATTAACCAAAAAATGAATTTGGTGTCAAAGTCAGAATACAAACGTTAAAAACGTTCTGTCTTGAAAAAAAAAGTATTTTTTTTTGTCATTCCTAACAATACTTAGAAAGTATTTCGAAGGACCACTATACACATGTTGTCACGCTGACCAATTATTTAGTCATCGAAATGTTGGTGCAAGTATTTTGTTTTCGTTATTAAAATGTGAAATTAATGCAGAAGAATTAGTAGCACAACATAAAAAGGATTTCGGCTTTTTCCAAATGAACTTCCTTGTTTATGAATTGAATTTACAGTTAGAAACTATCATAAAAATTAAAACTTGCTTATCAACATCTGCAATAAACGTCTCGTAATGCGTTCGGTTGAAATAAATTATAAATTAAAATTCATAATTAAATGCATGCATGTACGAACAGTTCGATGGCGATAAGGCTAATAAAAATAAAGAAAGACTCTATGCGCAATGCATATCAGCAATAAATCATTAATACATACAAGTCCAAACTAAACAGTTTTAATTAATTCTCCAAATCTATTAATATTAATTTCGAATAACTTCGCTAATTCTCTTCACCGCGCGAAACAAAACATTTTAAAACAAATAAATATTCTGTGCGATCATGATCAAATCATTTCTTGAAATTCTAATGACTATTTGATTGATTCGTTTCTGTTTTGCTGTTTACATATAAATTAAAAACAAACAGATGTGCAACGAACATCATGTCGGACGAAAAAGATACATGATATGGACAAATATGCATCCATATGTGCATACATCATGTTTAATAATAGCTCCAACCATCGTTAAGTCTATTCGAAGTGTTTTTCAGCATTTTCAAATGCAAACACAATCATTATCAATACAAAATCCAAACCGATAAATTTTATTTCGCCTGCATGGTCGAATTCAATGAATAAAATCGAATAAAATTGAATAAAACGCAGAAAATTTTGCAAAAATTTATGTGAAGGTTGGAGTTACATTTGCGTTAAATTCATCATAAGCCGAGTATCTTAATTGATTATTATTTCCAATTAATTATCGATAGTCACATGAAATTACATTCATACATGTTCAGTGCACTTGCATTAAAACCATTCATTTATCATTTTTGGATTTATTCGACGTTCACATGAACAGGTTGGGAAATTTTATTAATTATAAATGAAATGATAAAAATTTATAAACTCATCACGTGGTTTTGTTACCAATTTTCTAATTTTATTTTTTCTTAACGTTTTTCTATTCATTTAAAATAAAAATGATTTTCCTCAATATCGACTATTGAGTAAACGCAAAGACCATATGAGCAATTTATTATGAATTTCATTTGATTGCATTGTTCGAAAAAAAGCCATTCAAGAGCGGTTAAAGGGGATTTTATCTAATCAAATCAAATTATAGAATACAAATGATCTAAACATTTCCATATTGTCTTAAATTAAATCCATACGCATAGATATTTTGCATATTTTGGTCTTTCCAGCAAAACGCGTGAACGCTATTTTGTTCAAATGTTTCGGAGAAATTATTCGGTTGGACAAATTAATGGTGGTTTAAAATTAAAAGATGAATACGCCCCAACCATCCTTCCCCGTCCCTTCTACTCTTCAAAGCCGTGTCAACATTTAAAGGCATCTTGTTTGGAAATCACAACAACTAACATTCGATTTCGCTTTAATCAAAGAAAAAAGGAAACGGGTTTAAATTCACGCTTATCATTCAATTTATATCCTTCTGTCATGACAAAATTAAGGCGTCTCATCAAGAGTTTGTTAGGTAAAGTCAAATAAGTTGGTTGGTTAGAAATATCCAGCCAAAGACTATAAAAATGCAATCCAGAAGCAAAGGACCAGAATCATTGCACAAAGCTGCTCTACAATCATGAACTTATGTTTGTCAGAAAGAGATATAAATCTCATGGAGGGAACGGTCATTAAAACATTTTCTTATTTAGATATGTTTTTTGAGGGAGTTTTGAGAAAAACAATATTAGATATTGCTATATTTTATCAAAATAAACCAACTAAACTCAACTGGTAACTGTGTGCATGTCCCAGTGGTGTATCGCATAAAAGAACCAAAGAAAGTGTAAAAATAATGGTCAACAATTTGACAACAATGGCCCAATTGAAGATTTTGACAGCCAACGAATTTGACAATGTTTTAAGAGTTTTCCTACTACAATGTACCATATACAGTCCCAAACAAGAAGTGTTTCAAATAAGATACAAAATCCACTAGGAGGCAATACAAAAATTTAAAAAAATTAGGATATTCATCATACAACTTCTTCCGCCCCAGCCAACTTACCTTTCAACCCTGAAAGCAACTGTTGTTTCTAAGCTCTGTACAGATCAAACCTTTTGACTTGAAGAGAGATTCGAAAAATTACAATTTTTGTTAACGCTTTTCTTTTATTTTGAGTCTTGGAAGTCCTTTTATTCTCTGTTGTGTTTTCATTTTTGCTAGCTTCCTCAATAATTCCTTAAAAATTCGTATTGAACATAATATATTCAATTTTTTCGAATTAGCTAACAAAACTGAATTTAATTCGTCGCGATACCCACTTCTGAGGAAACAACTACTTCTAAAGAAACAATTTTTTATAAGCTATTTAATATTAGATCTTTTGGTTGTTATTGTTAAATGACATCCTAACAAAGCAAAACTTTCAAAATAATTCAAAAATTTGACTCAAGTTGACAAACTATCAACAGTTTCAGCGTATTTCTTCAATGCTTGTTGTTTTTGACCTATTCACATATTCAAAAATTTAAACGGAGGAACAAATCGAATGAATTAAGTCCTGGAAAATCAAATAAAAAATAAGAATAAATTTTACATGATTCCTCCTAGTCACTCCTCATCTTTCAATACTGCGTAAACGTCAACGATAGAGGACGTCGTTAATTTATAGAATACAAATTTTCTTTTGTGTCCCATATAGCACATTTTCTTTCGCAACATGTTTATTCTTATTCAGGCGCATGAAATGACATTGTCTAAAAATTTTAGAACCGGAACAAAATCAGTCATAATATCCGGAAAGCATGTGGAATGACCAAATCTTGAGAAAAATAAATAATAATGATCCTCAAGTGTGTCTCGCCAAATCAAATGGCTTTAACTAAGCTTGTAACAAGTATTTCCAGCTCTGAGTGTACCTGCCCTAAGCTTGGCCCAAATAAGGATTACAAATAGGTTTCCGCTGTTCTTATCCGAAATAAGACATTGATTGAAAATACCTGAAAGAACGAGATATTATGTTTTACTACCTCACAAGCCGTTCATTTTTCCCTGATTTACCACGTCGGAAGGACAAGGCTTTATATTTTAAGGCCATCCATGAATCAAACCAAATTTTGAAGCCCTAAAAATGTAAAAAATTGACGTCGATCGGAGCGATAACAAGAAGAGGTAATAACTAGCGCGAATGACAAAATCTCCCAATTCAGTCTTTCCTTATAGATTTTGGCCAGTTCTGTAACATGCGAACGAGTTTTGTAATGCAGTATAAAATTTTTCACCTCCATAATTAACACGGGTGGGGCTTCCCATGAACTCTCACTTCAATCTCATAATGAGAGCCCAATAATGGTTTGCCAGATTTGAAAATCGGACCTGGCCATCCACAATTATGCATAGCCACGTGGTTCCTATGATATTCACTGTTTTGGGTGATCCTTTTGGATGCATTTGGCAAACAAAACGGTGTTTATGCTTGTGAACCAGAAATTGAGCAATTTTTAATTAATGAAATTCCTGGGAATTGGCATTTAACGGTTTTCAATCAATTCCGAACGATTATTCCCGATGTCAAATTGCTAGTTGAATCGTTTTTTTTTTTTGGATTTTAAATGTCAAATTGTTTTTTGAGTCACTCGTACCATATGTTCTTCTTACGTTTCTGTGAATCTCTTCCCAAGAAAGTTGCTTGCTCCGCTGATTTCCCAAGAATTCCAAAATAGTCAAAGCCGTATGTGTCGGCGCATTATCGTGGCATTAAATACCATGAATTGTTCTTCCACAAATCGGGCCTTCTTTTGCGAATGGCTTAACGCAAGCGACGCATAACGCCTAAATAGTATCTTTTATTGACCATTTGGCACTTCGGAAGAAATTTGTAGTGCACCCCAACACGATTATCGAAGAAAACCGTCCGCCAAAGCTTTGATTTTCGACCGACTTTGGCAGTCACTATTTCGTTTCGGCTCATTTTCGAAGCACCATACGGACGATTGTTGTTCGGTCGGTATATCAGTTTCATAAACCCATGTTTCATCACCAGTAATGATGTGTTCGATGCGTTTTGGGTCGCTTTCTGCGTAGGAAATCATCTCTTTGGCCACATCAATACGACGCTGAATTTGGATGAAATTCAGCCTATTTTTGCACCAACCAATAAGCGACGCGTTTCATGCCCAAAATATCAGTTAAAATGTGTTCGGCTGATCCGTTTGAGATGCTCAATATCATAGCAACCTCTCGTTGATACGATTTTCCGACAGGATTTCCTTCGCCGATTCGATTTTTTCTTCAGGTCTAGACGTTGATGGTCGATCAGGGATCTCGTCGTGTTCTATGCGCTCTTGGCCGCGTTTGAATCTTTTATACCATTCGTATGCTCGTGTTTTCACCATACACGCTTGACCATACGCCTTTTGAAACATTTGCAACGAATCGGCACACAAAATTTAATCTTTAACACACAATTTTAGGCAGGCGCGTTGTTTTAATTTTTCATCCATTAGAAAAATCATCACAAAAAAATTTGTTGACTCCTTCGTATCGACGCCAATTGAATACTAATCGTATGACATGCGTCAAAATATGACAGAACATCAACAAAAGTATTGCCAATGCTGAGAAAATAAGAATTTAACGATTTGATGAGCGCGGGAATTCAAAATTCCCATTCATTTTAAATTACATTTAAGGCATTACAAACAGACCCAAGCTGCTGGCGTTTGCTAAGGAACATCTGAATGAGCCGAAAGACTTTAAGAAATGGATCATTTTTTCTAATAAAAGCAAATTTTGCATTTTTTGCATCAAAGGTCGGAAAATCGAGTAGAGAAAAGCAGGTGTAGCTTTGGATGCTTTGGATCTGTCCGACCGTGAAACAGGGTGGTGGCAGTGCAATGTTATGGAGGTTGATTGTTAGCGGAGTAGTTGGAAAAATGTTTGTTTGTTGAAAGTATGACGAAGAAAATATCTAAACATTTTCAAATGTAATTTGCAGGAAAGTGCAGAACATTTGGTTTACAGGATAATGACCCGAAATACACCGTGTGAGTAGTAATGCTCTGCTTTTAGTATAATGTTCCAAATCAGCTTCGTTCGCCTCCGCCATCTTCGGACGTTAATGGAATAGAGCATTTATGGCATTATTTGCAACAAATGATTCGATCGAGTGCAAAAACATCAAAGGTAATGCGTAAAAATGTCATAATCCATGAGTGGGACTCAATAATATCAGAATTCACCGAAAAATTGGTAAATTCGATTCCAAACCGATTGTTGGAAGTTATGAAGAGATCGTCAACAAGGTATTAACGATACAAAAAACTATTGTTTTACTTGAACAAGGATTGAGTGTACGCAGTCCTTAATTCCTTACGTTTCCGCCAGCTTACTGTTCAATGGAGTATTGGAATGCTCAGTTTTATTGTTTTTATGCTTGTTACACTACTACGAAGGGTTTTTTGTTCATAGATATGGTGAAGTGTTTAGTGCGTACGCAGACCCTTTCTTTTTTGCTAAGGAAATTTTTAGGTTTTGGTAATCTTTTAGGGACGTCTAAGTCTTCGTGTGCTAGTGAACCCGCTGATTTATTAATAAAAAAGAATCATTTGGAGTCGGCCAGCTTTCATGAAGTTGAACTGCATTATTGGTATTCGTCACTACTGCAAAAGCTGAAAGATCATTTCCGGAATTAAATTAATAAAAATCTAATTGAAAAACTCTCTATCTCTAACTCTATCTAACTCCAAGCTTCGTAAGTTGACTTTTCGGTCTATTAAAAATTCTATAGCTCGGCCTTAAAACGAGAGTAGGGAAAAATTCGAAATTCGAAGATGCTAATTGAAAAATTAAATTCGTCTACATCGAATCGAATTTCTTATAGTAAAATTTGTGAGCGAGGCTTAGAATGAACCTTAAACCTTTTTTGGTCAACACATGCATTCGCTCCCGTACGAATCTAAATATTTGGAAGATTTACGTTGAAATTCTTTAGCAAATATGAATGGAAAGGAATCGTTTGTTTTGATTCTCTTTTTCTGTTGTAGTTGTGCTCATATTGAGATTGTGAAAGGCACAGTATAGCTGCAATCGCAGCATTCCTTAATTTAGATACAGGAGTTCTAGATGAAAAGTAATTACGAATTGTGCGGATGGATAAAGTTAAATGTTGAATTGTATCTTTTATATAGAGATTTATGTACACTTGCTTCCAGCATATCAGAACGAGCTGAGCTGAGAATAGTTGAAATTGCATACAGCTAAAACGCGTCCTCGGCAACAATAGGGAAAAAGACCCGGTGGACGTCATGATTAAAAGTCAAACAGGTGAATCTCGAGCCGATGGGAATGGGTCCGATCTTTCAAACGTCTTTTCTGGTCCAGCCAAAGTGACATAAGGAGCTTTCTCAAAGTCTGAAGCAATGAAGAATCATTTAACAGAACTAACGCCGAAAAAAATAGAGATAGAACGGCAAGGCAAAATAAGAGATCCCATGTAACAATGTAAGAATGTCATCTGAGTCAAATACATTGAAGTACTGGCGAAACGCGAAGTATAACGATCCTAAACTTGGAACATAATTGCATTAACTACTACTGAAGGGTACTGGAGACATCCAAAGTATGACGGTTCTAAACTAGAAAAATCAATTGATTTCGCGCTGGCAGCTCGTTTTAAATGGGCAGCTCGACCCTTTAATGGTCTTTCTACAATTTTAACGAAGATAAGAAAGAAGTTATCCCCAGAGACAATGAACAATCTTTCGTTGGTAAAATTAAATAATACTTTCATAAGCCAAATCACTTTAAATGAAGAAGAAAATTGAAATTTGTCCATCTCATTTGATTGACTTGTATGCAATTTGTTTAAAATAATGACATAAATACAAAATAAAATTGAAATAATGCATTTTTGATTGTTTCACTCAATATTTGATTCAATATTTTCATTCACGAGCCATGCGCTTGTGATAAATTT
Organism: Stratiomys singularior; assembly: GCA_954870665.1. Taxonomy (NCBI): domain Eukaryota; kingdom Metazoa; phylum Arthropoda; class Insecta; order Diptera; family Stratiomyidae; genus Stratiomys; species Stratiomys singularior. Next base: position 53,768,962 of record OX940880.1, on the reverse strand, counting down.
GCAAACGAATCGAATTTTCGACTCCCAAAATTCGCAATCCAATTAGCGAATTGATTTTTTTAAGCACAAGAATCAAATTATCAAATTCAGAAAGGAATCGTGTGAATTATTCACAAACGAGCAAATCGAATCGAGTCGAATAAAATAATTCACCGTACCTTGCTTTAAACTTTGATTTAATGCTTTGTAACAAATGATGTAAAAGATACATTTACGGAACGAAAAGCTCGTCGAAAAAAAAATTCTTTTAATAAACATCTTGTACAGATTAATTTGTGTTTCTATTGTAAATATGTAAGCCTAAGATCTTGAAAATAAAGTTTATTAGATGTTTCGCCAAAATGACACAATATCGTTAATAGTGTTGGGTAATAGTGTTTTTCGGTTATGAAAATTCAATAACAACGTGACGATTTTTAATGGGACGGTCCCATCCAAAGACTTTGCCTCGGATCTCAGATGTTATACTGCATGGGCTGAAAAGTCCAGGGATTTTTAATGAAAAAAAGCGTTTTTTGAGCAAAATTATATTTATTTCTCAACATAGTACTACATGTTGATACACTTTACGCAACGATTTTCCAACATTTCGCAGCCCTTTCTGTAATAAGAAACGTCCAAGCCCTGGAAATATGCCTCAGATTCCGCGATGACTTCCTCATTCGATCAGAATTTCTTTAACTGGCACCGACCCCGAAGGTTGCGAACAGATAAGAGTTGCTGGAGGCCAAGTCTGGAGAAGACGGGCAACAAATTCGAATCGAAATTCGTGCGATTTGGCCGTTGTTTTCAAGGACATGCGTTATACAAGGACGGTACATTATCGTGATGGTACTGAACTTTTTTCTTCACCATATGTGGCCATTTTTTCTGTATTTCGTTATTCATTTTGTCCAATAAGTCTGCATAGTACTTTTTTATGACTGTTCTTCCCACCTGCAGCCAATCGCTGAACATTCTGCCATGGGCATCCCAAAAACGGAGGCCATAACTTTCCTGGCTGAGAGTTGGTATTTTGGCCACTTTGGTAAACTTTCATGGTTTTCTAGCTACTCTGCAGCTTGCCTATGGGATACATACGTATATTAAAGGACCCATGTTTCATCTACCGTCAAAAAAACTTCGAAAAAGTTCGCTTGATTACGCTGCAACAATGTCAAAACCGCTGTTGAATCATTTGGTCGACGGTCAGCAATCGCGCCGATTGCTTTTTCATTTCAAAAATATCGTACGAAATGTATCCCTTTCCATTCTTGTAAGATGTCTACTGTCTCATCTAACTCGCGCAACTTCACTTTACGATCATTCTAGACAATTCGATGCAATTGCTTTACGATTTCTGCATTCGTAGCCTCTCTGCCCTTTCAGCCTTCGGCGCTTCTACAACCCATTTTAAATGCACTGGTATATTGGCCAAACAGATACATCCTTTAAAACCAGGTTTAATGAGCATTCCAAATCTTACATTCATTAAAAATCGATTTCCTACGTAGCAAACCACTTCCTGGAAACCAACCATGAATTCCCTTCAGTTGAAAATTTAAAGATCCTCCATAATTTATCTAAGTCCTTTAAACACAATATTTTAGAAGCATTAGAAATTCATAAATACCTTAGAATTAATGATTTTACTATCCTTAATGACCGAACAAACACATTTATATCTACCCTCATTGATGCGTTAGCATAGTTACATTTTTCATTCATAATTTTATAGGATATGAAAGGTAGGCTTAAGTCAAAAATTGTCAATGCTCGTGATAATGCTGACTAGTTCAGTGAAACGCGTCGTGCGATAAAAAGGATAAATATATTGATCTCATAATTGCAAACTAATTATTTCATGTAAAAAATTCTCAACTCGATAAAGATTAAAAAATAAAGGATTAAAGTTGACGATAGAATATTCTTTTTTGACACAGAAGCCGTGAGCGCTTACATTATACTGAAAATATCTACGAAAATCAATATCGGGATTAGCGAATTTCCTGAAAAGTTGGTCAATGATATGGTTTGCTTAAGCTCGGACACAACAGAAAACATCACTGAAAGACAAACCAATTTAACCAATACACTAAAAACGATGTACGATTTTGGAAGGAAGAAAATAAGAAGAATGTGCGCTAGATGCTTCCCCCACATAACAGAAAAGGAAGGACACGCAAAAAATGTTTCGGCTTATTACTCGGTTTTCAAATAAATGCCCTCCTTTTGCTTAGACTGTCTTGGGGAACAATTGTTACGTATTCCGATGTGTAGGCGACATTAAACAAACAAAAATATATATAAATAAATGAATAGATAAATGAAATAACAATTAATTGTTTTGGTTAAGTTTTTTATATGTAAACATATTTTTAAGTTAAAAGAAAATCATACGAGATGAAATAGACGTAAGAATAAAATTAAATTAAAGAAAATTTATAGTTAGATTTAGGTATTAAGTAATATTCAGTTAGATGCTATTAGTAACAAACAAAAACAAAATAAATAAAAAAAAGTCTTAGTAAAAATAAAATGTCAGAAAAAAGTCTCAGAAAAAAATATTCCCAGTAGCAAAATAATCCAAATAAATTCTTGGAAGTTATTTTCGATAAAATTTTCTATTGATTTGCTTCACTGGGTTGTTGTGTACATATCGCTATAAAAAGAATAGAAATTGTGAGGTATGGGACACTCAATCAATAGAAGTATCAATACAAGTATCAATAAAGTATCATTTGAAGTATCAATCGGAGTTTCAATAGAAGTATGAATCAATCGAAGTATCAATCAATAGACGATCAATCGGAGTATGGAGGACTGTCAATCAATAGAAGTATCAATCGAGGATCAATAGAAGAATCGATCCGTAGGACTATCAATCAATAGAGGAAGCACGATTCGAGGTAGCGCAGTGGAATTCATTCAAGTCCTGAAACCCATCTGAGGTGGATATTCGTGCCAGAGGAAGCAGAGTTGTTCAGGACGCAGAGCAGCGAAATTTTTTGACGTCCCGCAATCACGCGGAGGCCAGAGGTAGCGCAGCAGCAAGAAGTGAAGTCCCGAAACCAGCTGAGGTGCGGATTCGTGCTAGAGGAAACACGATCCGAGGTAGCGCAACAGAACTAGTGGAGTCCCGAAACCAGCTGAAGTGGAGATTCGTGCTAGAGGAAGCAGAGACGTTCAGAGTCAGCGCAGCACAATTGATAGGTGATCAGAATCAGCCCAGCACAATTCACAGGGGGTTGATCCTTTGATATTTGATCCATTTTATTTATTTATTAATCTTTTATGAAGAAGTAAGCTCTTTTTCTGTGTGTGTGAGTATGTGACATGGAAGGATCAGGGCTTAAATAATGTCCTAACTCCCACGCCCGCGCGGTAAGCTAGTCGGTTAAAAGTAACTTTCTTCGGCATTTGTATTTTCAAATAACCCTGTCTCTATAAACTTGTTCCTTTCATTAGCTGCAGGTGCGACCTATCGGTTGCCCTATTATTTTTATTTATTCATTATTAATTATATATTTATTATTTTTTTTTTGAAAATACATCACACAATGTTGGCTCATTGAAAAGTTTCAATCTTAAATGAGCTCATAATACGTTTATGGTAATGTAAACGAATAGCGTGTAACTATTTTCGTACCAGAATAACTCATTCTAAAACCAAATCTATAAGGTTGCTGCAGATGATATGGCCGATTTAGCAATGACATAAAGTTGGCTACAATTTAAGTGTATTATGTCAGCACAAGGCGGCGCAAATGATATGACATATTGAAGTATAAATACTGCTACCTTGGTTTATGGAGTCATTTCTGTTTTGCACTTCACAGTGATTGTAAAAACAAAAAGGGGAAAGTGAACATGAAAGTGAATCAAAAACGGCAACTTTTACTATTCGAATTTAAATTGAAGCATAACGCAAAGAGAAATATCAACAGCTCAATTGGACTTGATACGGTTAGCGAACGAACCACTCGGTGGTGGTTTGAAAAATTTCGATCCGGAGATATGGACCTTGGATGTCAGGCAAGTGGACCCCCAGGACAATCGATCGATAACGATGAACCGCGTTCATCAGTTGAGTCTGACCCCCGCCAAACCATTAGGGATTTTGCTGAGAAATTAGGCGTTCACAATTCGAAAGTTTGCCGCCACTTGCAAAAACTAGGAAAAGTGAAAAATTTTGACAAATGGGTCCCGCATGGTCTTACCGAGCAAATCATGACGTGTGGAATGGAGATTTCAAGTTCTCTTCTCTCCCGCAACAAAAAGGAGCCGTTCTTGCACCGATTTGTGACCTGCGATTGAGAGTGGATTTTCTACGATAATCGTCGCCGATCGGCCCCGAGGCTAGATGCCGGTGAAGTGTCAAGACACATGCCGAAACAAAGCCTTCGTCTAAAGTAAATAATGGTAACTGTTTGGTGGATTGTAGCTGGAGTTATCCATTATTCGTTCGTGCAACCTGGCGAAATCATCAATGGTGAGAAATAATGTACTCAACTGGATGAAATGCATCAGGAATTAATAGTCCAACGACGTAGGCTTGTCAACAGGAATGGAGTGATACTGCTTCATGATAACGCACGACCTCATGTATCGAGAACTGTGGTCCAAAAATTAAACGGGTTGTGCTATGAGACTCTTCCTCACCCTCCATATTCACCAGACCTCTAACCAACAGATTACCATTTCTTTAAACATTTGAATTACTTCTTGACAGGAAAAAACTTAATAATGAAGCTGCTGTCAAAAATGCCTTCGAGGAGTTGCTTCGTACCAGAAACTCGGACTTCTACAAAGGTGGAATAAATGTACTTGTATCTCGTTGGGAAAAGTATGCTGTATCTATTGGTACCTGATTCGATTAAATAAATTGTCTTTATAAAAAGTTACAGAGGTTTAAAAATTTATTACTAAATCGGCCATTTCATCTGCAGTAACCTAATAGTTTATTTATGTTTCTCTCAGAAAGCCAAGAAAACTTTTAAGGGGTATATTCATACCAGCCGATGCTTTCAAAAGTGTAAACGGATTTGTATTAATTGTGGAACATTTAGGACATTCATGACTGACTTTCCAAAAAATTAGGTCTTTGGAACATGGATGACTGACATGGCGCATGTAGCAAAATTTGGGTCTTTCTATTTTCAGTGAGGGCATACACATTCTATTGTTGTGGATATTGTTCAAAGACTTACAGATTTATTATAGAACATCCTGCGGACTCCCTAGACTCTAGCACAATTGCCTGACTTAAGCCCGATCGAACTTTTGTGGGAACACTTTGATGAGCCAATCAGAGAATATAGAACCAACAGTACGGTTTAATGGAAGGGCGTTAGCTTAGAAGAATGGTGAAAAATCTCCCGTAACTTACTGCCATCCATGCCAAAAAAGCTAGAAGATGTAACTGATAGAAAAGGTGCTCCATCATCTTCTTATTTTTTCGTTGAGACCGAAATTCAGCAAATCGCTGAGGTGTTTCCCCGCGATCAGAAAGGCTAAATGGAGCAGTAACTTTGAGAGACATTAAAAAAGTCGTGGAGCTTGAGTTGAAATTGAGGTCACATCGTAGCTATCTCCAAGGAACGCCTAGGACACATCAGTAATGAATATTTACACTCGCAAAAGTTGTTTCGAGTTACATTGGATAAGGTAACGAATACGCATAAGAAATTTAAAACCACAAATCCAGCCGTGAAGGCTTGAACGTTTGAATGAGTTGAACAGAAATTTGCTCAAACCACAAATGAAAGGACATTTTCAAACGACATTGCATTTCACACCAAGCATTTGAAAAACATGATAAGGCAAGAAATAGGACAATTTAAATTTACTATTAACATTTAAGCTCATAATTTGTTGTAACATTGAATTCGGTTCCAACGAAATTCGTGTCAAATTCATCCTCGGCATTATTTTGAGTTAAGTTCTAAGCAATTTCAATAGCTTGGAAGGTGTAATTCAAAAACTAATCAATGTAAAAAGTCAGTCCTTCTAAGCCCTCCTAAGATAAGGACTCTGAATAAGCTCTTTATTCCGGTATAACCGATTTTTTGTTTCCAACGAAGTAACGAATCTCATTTTCAGTCTTTTATTCAAGTTTATTTGACTTCAGTGCTGGACTTAGTCCTGAGGGACTTTAAAGTTCGAAGCCATTTTGTTTAATCGAAATAAGATTACATTAAATTATTCGAGGGATTGGCGCCGCGCCTTCCAACTATTGACGAGAAAGCAAAACGCGTTCACCTTGCAAATTCTCTTCTTAAAGAAGCAAAATTTGATGTTATTTCGCCACAATAAGAGGAATTTTCGAAACGTTTTCTGACATGGATTGCTCACTACATGTCTGAGCCAAACCAGCTGTCGGCGGAATGCTAGTTGCTTCGCAAAACCCGTAGGAAGCATCCGAAGACGCAACACTCAGCTGGCAAGGTCCTAGCTAGTATTTTCTTGGTAGCATCTTCATAGACTTCCTTTAACATAGTAAAAGCATGAACGAACAATATTACTCTTCATTATTGGACCAATTGGAAAACGAAATGAAGTCTAAACGACATTATTCAGCAAGAAATATACAAATCTAATTTCGCCAAGACATAGCTCCAGTTAATTCTGCTCGCGATACGATGAATTGACGGAATTCCGCTAGGAAGTGGTTTGACACCCATCGTATTCATCTGGTTCAGTCTAAATCAATTATTTCCTGTTGCCTCGGTTGGGAAATTGACTCGCCGGGATGAGATTCCATTCAAATAAGGAGCTCGAAAGAATGAAACAAATGCATATCTTGCCGGATTTGACGCAGATCATTCAAGAAAACGCTATTTGAAGATCTTTACGCTGTTAGAAGTTCGTTACACTAAGCGTATTACTCTAGTTGGAAGTTATGTCGAAGAATGAATTCGTTCTTTGCACTAACAATATTCTTTCCTTCGTTGATAGGCCAAGTTTGCAGCCATGCATTGTATTACTATTATTTTTTTTTGAATATTCATAATATGCGTTGACTTATTCTAAAATTTCCTGTTTTCTATGCCAACTACAATTTGTGCTTAGATCTATTACATCCCTTCGTAGAGCGTTTGTGGCCGTGAAGCAAACAAAAAGAAGTTTTAACAAGATTGTTTCTATAACCTTTAAAATTTCAGTGAAAATTCACTTTGTTATTGGCTTGGCTGAGAGCAATAAACAGCTTCAAGCAAACAAAAACTATCGCAGTAAGAAGATCAAACAAATGACACAATCAAAAGTCGTTTTAATTTGATTATCATCGATTGACTTATTAAAATTAAAGAAAGAAGGACATGTGTAGAGGACTAGACCAGAATTTTCGTATTAGAAAGATGCTTTCTAAAGTCTTTCCCGATTGCCTGATACTAATGATTACACCCAGCTAAACCCTTCCATTCATTTCCCTCTATATCAACTTGCTCCAGCATAATTTCGTTCCGCCTTCGGATTGAATCCCGAAATAAATCCTTTCTTCCTGATTTTTTCGCTAGCGAACCAGTAACAAGAACAGAAATCTAACACTTAACTAGCTTACAAACTATGCTCACCTGACTTGCCGTCGGATAACCGTAACCGAATTGTGCATATGCAGCCATGGTCATTTAAAACTGATCGCGCGATTGTACACTCACGTACAACCAATCCTGCGTCCACCAATTCAACGAAACAAACTGTTTTCAACTGTACCTACACGTACGAACAATTGTAACTAAATATTTTATGTTCGAACATCAACTGCTCATTTTGTGCACACTCAAATCAAACATTGTGTGAGCGAATTTCCAAAAAACATGTCAAACTTCACTGAATTTCATCGAAGCAATTCGGTCGTTTTGCGATTTTAATCGTATCAACAATTGGAACAACAACTACAACAAACAATAAAACTCCTTGATCATATCATGAATCGTTTTAATCCTTGTGTTCTATTTGCGAAATATGTTTTTCGTTGTGGGCTAAGCACCTTTACCCAGTTCAAGTATCCTTCGATAAACAAATCATTAGCACTTGCTCAAGCGTCACACATTAATCCACCGTTATCGTACGGAATCGCTGCGTCTAAGCGTTAGCATTCAAATCGAGTTAATAGTCAGTTGTACTGCTCCGCCAGCAAGACAATAATTCTCGATAAAAAAAACACCACAATAAAACGCAACAGGACCTCGTTAACGTACCAATAACGGAAGCATATAAAAATATAGAGCGGAGCAAACAAATCTATAAAATGTTGGAAAGTATAAATCCACAGAGTGTTTATAAAAATCCAGATGGGATAGAAACGGTGGCAGCACAAGCAGGAGCAACAACAAACAGTTCAAGGACTCGTATAAATGTCCACCCCTTCCCGTTTCTCGGTGTCGATGACGGGCCTATTGTTGTTGGTGTCGTTCAGTATGGGATAAGGCCGTTGTGACGCTATCGTTGTAGTCGTCGATGCTCTTCGGCTACCTAATTTGGTTGTACAACCACTTATCGATGCTTATCGCTAGCGATAGACAACGCATCGATTGTCGCAGGAGGCGTTGGGACGATGAAAATAGTCGAGAGTCCTGCACCCCTACTAAGCACGTTGCCGAATTGTCAACCTAGCTTCGAGCTACCACCCTTTGCTGCACTTGTTCACGGTTCGGTTCGAGTATTGATGGAAATCGAAAGGACTCGCAAACTCGATTCACTCACTCTCAACCCGTTTCACTTGCCTTCGCAGAAACATTCAAACTAGAACATTCGTCGCTGTTGTCCGACCATTTCATCCATTTATCCTAATAAATTTCACTCTGATTTCGTTTGCAATGTTTGTTATCCCGCGAAGATAAAAAAAAACCAACAGGACTGAGCCAAAAAAACAATATATCGCAAGGATATAAAACAAGACTCGGGTAAAAACTCACTGAAAACACGATAAAGGAACACTGAGAGTCGTCAAAACAAAAAAAAAATCAAACATACACCGGAAACAGACGATGCTTGCGACGAAAAAGTACACGAATAAGAAGGAGATTACGAATAACAGGACGAAGAAAAGAAGGAAGGAAACGGTCGCCGTCGCCAAAGACCGATCATACGATGCCGCGGAATACGTTCGAATATTTACGTTCCGCTATTGTCTCACTCGACGTGGTCGTCCTTATTTTGTCAACACGCCGTGCTGTACGCTGAGTATGTCTCCTTTTGGGGTAAACTCCCGGCACATCGTCCGATACAGATTCTGCGTACGAACGATGTAAACTTCTTCACGTTCGACTGCTAACTGGTTTCGTTCGCATTCACAACCTTCTCCCTGCACAAGACCCGAACAACCAGTCCACACCGAGACACCTCCTCTTTTGCCCAATGCCCAGGGGATGAGACCATGCGTTCGTCGAATTTCAAAGCACTCAAAGACAACCCACTCGAGAGCGCATTCAAACCGGTTTTCCCGCCACACTGGCCAAGACCGTTGGCTTTCAGGTTTTCCAACCACACCGAACTGGAACCAAGCACTATGCGAGAGGCGATTGCGATTCCGGCAACGGTTCATGCGCACTCGAACACGCCTTCGCTCGTGCATCATTCCGAAGGACGGAGCACATTCACGTTTCCATTCGTGCACAGTTCTCTTCGATACTTCTCTGCAAAAACGTCGCCTTCTTGACAACAAATCCCATTCCGATCCGCCCACAGCTCGTTAGCTGAGCCCATTAGCGAATCTTCCAGTCCCGCCTTCTGACAAATCGCCTGTGGCATTGATTAGGAATGTCTCCGTCGAGTGAGTGCTGTCTCTCGCTGCAAGTCATGTTCTGTCCTCTTCTCGAGCCCATGTAGTACATAGGTGGAGCGGTTGATTGAACTGAGGGCGGAGCGTCGTGCCATTACGACATTTCAACATACGCCTTGCAGTGGGAACGCCGAGAATGGCTGAAGAGAAAATAGCATTTCAAAGGATTCTCTGTAGTGGGGAAACTGGTTGGAGTGTAATTGGAGTAGGTTCGGTATTCCCGTTCGGAATAAATGAAAAGCGAAACTAACGCACGTCGTGTGCTTGGAATGGGAGTGTGTAGGCATTGGAGTATGGGAAACGAGGGTGGGCTGTGCTTGAGTCGATCAGAGATGGCATGAAGAATGCATCGGGTGGGAATTGATTGCGCTAACTCCCACTTTCCAAGACGTTGTTGCTGCGTTAATTGACGTCCTACCTACTAAAATTTCCGATTTCGGTTTCTTGTGCGTTCATCTAATTTGCTTTGATTGAAATTGCGGTTGTTGCTCGTACTTTGTACTTTGTGAAGGATGATTAGATGCAAGCAAGGAAACAAAAAAACAACATGAGGGCATGGAAATAAATATTATGTTTGTTGTATTCATTAATTTCGTTTTTAATTTCATTAGAATGTCTAAATCGGAATGGTCAACAGAATCTTCATGCAATTCAAGGCAATTGCTTGCGTTTATTGACTGAGCTTTGAACTTTGATTTACATAAAATTCCGTTGGGCTAGTGATAATTGATAAATTTAAAAGCTAGCATTAAATTAAGAATAATCTGCGTCTTCATGCCTTTTACGCCGAACATACGCGCAGTCTTAGTTATGTAATTTTTCTGAAATTTATATTTTGGATTGGAAAAATCTTTGTAAGGGACCTTCAGGTTGCTTTGGCGAACCGTAGTAAGGGTAAGATGCCTTACTCTTCATCCTGACGTTAATGCCATTCAAATACGCGTATGAAATCATTGCTGCAATACTTAAAGCTTAACTCCTTGCAAAAAAATCTTTCTTTCACGAACGAAACATATTTCTTCCCTTTGTTCTAATTATTTAGTCAAGATGAAAGATGAAACTAAATGTAAATGGAATGTTTGGAAGTGTAAGTGTTCTGCCTTGATTAATGAGCTCATCTTTATTAAAGGTGTTTGCGATTCGAATTCTTAGGACATTCATTAGGTTTTCAAATAGAAAGTATGCGAAACAATTATTCACTAAAATTCCGTTAGATTTCTCGCTATTTCAACTACTTAAGAAAACTTTACAAAAGAAATGTAGTTTTGATTAAGTTCAAATTTCGTGTGATTTTCCGATCACTCAATACGAAGAAGCGTAATATCAATGTAACTTATTATTACATACTATCTCATCCATTGGTTCCAGTAATTTTTGTTTTTAATTGTTAATATAATTTAAAGATAAGGTATCGACGGAGTTTGAGTATTTTGTTGATGTATTGACGTTATTCCGCTATGCATTGCAGTCATTATATGAGGCTTAATTTGATGTCCTTCATTCCTCATGTTGTAGTGCCAAGCACTTGGAAGGGAAAGCAATCGGCATCGACTTTGCCCTATTTTATCTCTTATTATAAACAAGGCTCGTGTCATTGCCACTATGTTATTCGTCTTTTATAATTATTATATCCTTATTTCCATATTTATTATCAATGATCGTCGAAATCAAATGCAAAAACTCTTCTTCAAGAAACATAATTGATTTTTGTATGTGTTTTAAATAAAAGTGCATTTTTTCTGATCTATAAGTCTAAGAACAACACCAGGCCCGGGCGTTTGAATGAAAATCAGCCCGGGAATTTGGCTTGAACCGGCCCATTTCTGACATTTTACAGGCCTGAAGATGTCTGGCCCTCCGGGAACTCTTCCGAATTCCCTTATGCACAGTCCGGCCTCATATATGGAAGGAAAGGGAAAAATTTTGTGTAACAATGACAAACGAGACAAACTGGAAGCTCCCTTCACTAGCTACTTGGGTGAACGATAAAGTAAGTACACTACTAGTAGTGGGGTAGGGTGCCCCAAGTCTGTGACTTAAGGTTTGATAAGCTGTAGAATAATTAAACAATAATCTAGTATAATCATCTTTATTTTTATTTAGACTTACATTAATGTAGTTTAATAATTTTAATTTTAATCGAATATTTGGTAACAACTTTGGGCGTAATTAAAGAAAAATACAAAAATGTAAATGCGCAATCTTACCACTACGGGTCCCTGGATATTGCGCACTGGGATCGTTAAGATTGCGCATAAAGAACATAAACATAAAATTAAGAATTAGAAAAGAAAAAGTTATTTTAAGCACATAAATCGCACTTAAACTGTCCATTGCCATTGTAAGCTGTACATTTCTCATGCCACCATTCAGAACAAACAGAACAACCGATCCAATCTTCTGTAATCGGCTCCTTATACTCCTCATTACAACCATCGCAAGACCATTTCTTTTTTAAGGTTTCGTAGGCTTTTTGCAAACTTTTTTAATTTTTTTGTTAGGAATCTTCATCATTTTATTCTCTTCTAAAAGCTGTTGTTTGTACGGGGAACCACTAAGTATTTCAGATTTCTTATGTTTTCTCTTGTTTGCTTTCTTTCTAACATCTGATTTAGGTATTGGGTAAATATCTTGTAGTTTTACTTTGATTGCTGTTGATTTATTGCTGCAAGATGGTACAGCTGCAGGAACTTGGAAGATATCACCACTTGTTTCAGCTGGAGAAACGTCGACGCTTCTCTTTTGCCTTGAATCAGGAGTCACAACAACTGGTTGGGCTGGAGTTTCTGTTTGTGCAGAAACATTCTCAGTTTCTGGCAAATTGACACTGGGAGTTGCTGATTTTTCGGGCTCCTTGTTTAAAACAGAATCACGAGGCTCAATATCCATCACAGGTTCTCTCTGTTCTTGGGGTGTTGCTTCTTGAGGATTCTCTTGTTGCGACTCTAAACAGTTGTTATTATCAATTTCTCTTTCAGTCACAGCACTAGGAAGAAAATCTGTATCTGTAAAGATATCTGGATTGTATGAAAACCTTTGTCTAGTGGTTGCATCTTATGGCTGCGGTGTGGAGGCAGGGTAAGAGCTATTATGTTATTTGCTCGGCAAAAGTCTACAGCCCCAATTGTACAATGCGATACATGATTGTCAAGCACCAGAAGGATAGGATTTTCTTTAGTTGGTCTTGTGTGGTCTTTGAAGTGAACTAGCCAGTTCAAATAAAGTTCACTATTAATAAAACTTGTGTCAGATACCATTCCAATAGATGCTGATGGTGCGCCATCCAGCAATTCAGCTTTCATTCTTTTGCGACCAAATATAAAAGCAGGAGGGATAAAGTGGCCAGACGCACTCATAGCATTAACAACGGTTACGTTCGTCCCTCTTTCAGCGCTTGAAATCTTATTAACAGCACGCTTTACTTTTTTCGATGTGACCCTTGGAGGATTGTTGGGCACGATAGACATACCAGTTTCATCCATATTATAAATGGAAGTTGGAGGAAACTTATACTTGTCCGTCAATTCGCCCATCGCCCTAGGAATACTTGTGGAAGTCGGACGTCTTAATGAAAAATCTGCGTGCCGTCTAAGAAATCCACGAAGCCAGTGTTTTTCCTGCCATTTTCTTTTCAGTATTAAAACGATGAGGAATAATATTTTTCACCACAAATTCATAGGCAGCAACCAGTGAATTCTTAGCAGTCATTCCTTGAAACATATTGTCGAGATCTTCCAAATAATTACAAAATTCCTGTTCCATTTCTGGAGAAAGAGTTGCGTCATATCTACCTAGCTTTGTTGCAGCTTTTTCTCTCTTCAGGCGACACCCCAAAGTACTTTCTTTCATCCCGTATGACAATGCAACTTTCCTTTTGCTTTCACCATTTTCTATTCGTCGACTAGCTTCTTCTAAAAAAGGTTGAGGACACAGCGAACGTTCTGAAGTCCTTTTCCTTTGATTAGGCATTCTGAAAATGAATATTTGAGATTGTTATATTAAATTAAAAATTATGGTGGGTTAAGTCTGCGCGCGCAGTTTTACGGACCGTGACTCTGCGCAGTCTTAGGGAATAGCTCAATGTGGAATAATGGGACTCCGGACGCCATCTATTGAAAATATTAAAAATTATGCCACTCTCCGGCTGTATAAGTAATAATCACGCGAACGAAAACAATGACCAGATCTTTGATAGTACTTTAGGATTTTACGTAATTATAGTTTCAAATTGAGAAAAAATAACATCGAAATCAATATTTAACTTCAAACTTACCTTGCGACTCCGTTTTGATAGGTTTTTGAATTTCTTTCCGGCAGCGCACTCGCTCATGGCAATGGGCCTGAACACGACTGAGGTTAGCCGCAAATGTTATTTCGCTTTCGAAATATGGGTACTGCGCAATCTTACCTTCTGCGCAGACTTGGGGCACCCTACTCTACTTGTAAGCCAAGCTAATAAGTGGAAATATGTTCAAGTTTAGCCTATCCCAATCCGAAATTCTGAAACACAGATTGCATAATTTTTACGAAGACTATTTTCTGTGCGCTTGAATTGAATTTAGAGTGAAAATTGAAATTATCTTGCGATGTTTCTCTACCAGAAGCTGTACTTCGTCCAGAGGGGAGTAAGACAGGATTTCCGATTGTTCAGCGATCTAAACTACTTCCTTGCTCAAACTTTCGGCTGAAGCCGTGGCATTGAAGGGCAATAATTTCAAGCTTAGTGACACAAATGCGGGATCGCATAATGCATGATCGTTTATATTGCTAAAATATTTTGGATCCAGGATGCAAATATATTTTACTTGGATGCTATTTGGATATTTGGATCTAGTGACGTTATAACGGTCAATAAAGGATTGAATACGTTGATCTTGGTAAAGTTCTCCTGGCAACACTTTCTTCTTGCTACATCGAGTTCCTGGGAGGTTACATTCAATTTCAGAGCCCGATTTATCGGCCAATTAATCATTTGATTTTCTCGAAGTTGTCTCTCAATTGTGCCAGCTTGTCCCCTATACCAAATTAAAGGCTTTTTCTGTATAGTAAGTCCAGGATAGTTGGACCATGTTTTTCTAAAGCTAGTTTTTCCGAAATTTTGCAATGTCTAGGATAAGTTTTATATTTTTTTAATAAGTATATATGTCTTTAAGCAATTGCAAGGAAGTTTGCAGTTGTTAAGATTATCACACCGGGAGTTATGATGTTTTTTGGTTTTGCTCGATGGTTTGTCTATCCCAAGCATACTCGGGTTAGATGGACCACCTAATAGGGATTGATGGACCTCTATTTTACGTGACTGAATCAGGATATAACACAAGAAATACATGTTATCAAAGGTATAAAGACTATTTAATCCAA
The DNA here is from genome assembly GCA_954870665.1 of Stratiomys singularior. Lineage (NCBI taxonomy): Eukaryota > Metazoa > Arthropoda > Insecta > Diptera > Stratiomyidae > Stratiomys > Stratiomys singularior. Next base: position 53,753,838 of record OX940880.1, on the reverse strand, counting down.
GCTATAAAGTTAGGGTATAGAGTTATAAACTATTTGATATGACTCTAGGTAGCTTGTGTCCGCCGGACCTTGCTTTGTGGGTCTCGAGGACGCGTTTCGGCTGCATACAGCCATCTTCAGCTCGTTTAATATGATTAATAGATTTGACAATCAAAATAATTAGAAAATAGAGCTTGTATAACTCAGTTTCGAGAAATTTGAATCATTCAGCAGTCATCTTATTTGGAGGATCTTGCTTTCCGCAGTAATCGCATTTATCGTCGAATCTTGTACAGCCTTCATGTGTCCAGCGGGAGCATGACACACACTTAATGCAATCTTCATTTCGTTTTGTTTCGTTGTAGTTCTCTTTACACCATACACAGAAATCTTCATCCCAGTCACTTTCATAAAGATTTTCGTTGAAAATTGTGTCGATATCAATATCTTCGGAATCTGAGGATGACGTTAGTTCTTCTTTACTTCGCGTTCTCTTACTTTTATTGATCGTTGTTTGCATATTGTTCTCATTTCTTTTCTCTAGCTTCTTTTTCTCCTTTTCTCTTTTCTTTTCCTCTCGGTCTTTCTTTTTTTCCTCCCTGTTTTTCTTCTTTTCTTCTTTTATTTTAATTTTTGACCTCATTTTTTTTTCTTTTTCAGAGCAGTTATGTTTTCTGGAGAGCTTAACACTGTTGATATAGTTTGAACTTTTCTTTTCACAGTCTGAACTTTGTTGACACAAGGCACTGGATGTAGTTTGTCCAATAACATTGAAGGGGTCACAATTTCAGATTTATTCTGCTGCTTTTCAGAAGGTCCAGGTAAAGGAACATTTTCAAATCTTCTTGAAGTATCAGCACTACAACCGCTTCTCGAGGAATTAGAACCTGCCACAGCAACATCATCACTTGGGCTATTAGGACCAACAATAGTGGCATCATTTTTTGAACTACCGGAGCCAGCAAAATCAACACCAGTCATAACGTTTTCGAAAATAAGAGACGTATCTGGAGGCCTGGAATCCATTAGTCTGTTATCGCATCAGGTTCAAATGGAATGATTCCACACGTTCTAAATCCACTTATTCCATTTTCTGCGTTTGCTGACATACCCCAAGCTATGCTAAGAAGCGCACCAAACTGCAGTCGAGTTATCTTCCTTGAAGGGTTGAAGCCAATGACTGGTGTGGGGAGGAATACTCATCAAAACTATTTGATTATTTTGCGAACTCTAGCATTTCAACGCAGCTAGTGTGTGATGTATGTCCATCTAAAAGAAGAAGCACCTTTCCTGCTGGTTTTCTTGGAGTGAAATGGTTTTTCAGCCAATCAAAAAACAAATCGCTATTTACATAGCCAGACTTTGGTGACATTTTTACTTCAGCGCCAGGTGGTAAACCGTCACAAAACTCCTGCTTTAGGTTCTTTCCTTTCATTATGCAGAAAGGTGGTAAGAATGTACCCTCTCCATTCACACTTGCCAATACTGATATGGTTTCACCCTTTTCTCCTGAAATAACAGAAGTTACATTCTTGGAACCTTTCAAAGCAACTACCTTCCCTGGTTTGTTATTTAGCTGTAAACCTGTTTCGTCCATGTTGAAAATGTTGCCAGGTTTATCTATAAGACCATTTTCTTCCAAAACATTCTTTAACAGGTCAAAATACGTTTTGACATCTATTTTATTTAGACCTTTTGCTCTCGCAATAGACACACCTTCAGATTGCCGAATGGACAGTTCAGGATTGCGAACAAGAAAAGAAGAAAGCCAGTCGTAGCCTGCTTGCTTTGTTTCATGATTGAAACTATGCTTCAATTGCAGGATTGTCAGCTAAATAGTAAGCCATAGAACGTACTGAGTCTCTGGTTGGAGTAAACCCACTGGATTGTAATTTTTTTATATGTACTACAATTTTTTTTTTTTTCATTTTCAACTCCTAGCAATGAGTTTTTTCCCATGGAACCTTTACTAAAACTTTGTAGCTTGATGCGTCTTTTCAAAGTTGTTTTCGGTATTCCAAACACCTTCGCTGCAGCATTAACTCCCATTTCCTTACTTTGAACAGCTCTGGCTGCATTTTCCAAGCTACGTTCAGACCATTCTCCCCTCCCAGACATGCGTTTTCTGATATAGAACGTAGGCATTTTCCTATAACATAAAAAAACCAACGTATCAAGACACACCTTTGTGTTTAAAATAATTTTGATAAGTATCATTTAATTTATATTAGAAGTAAAGTCCTAATAGGAAATATGATCCTACTATTCCAGGTTCTTTTCAAGTGGGCCAACTATCCCAAATGTCACTGATCCATCTATCCCAATTGTCAGGGATAGATGGACCAGCTACTCATTCAGACAAACAACGCTACTGGAGTACCATTTTAGGTTAGGACCTTACTCAACTATACAATCGAGCTATAGCATTGATCTTACGTCAAAATCAATTAAACTAACTTAACCACATAACAATAAAATCCGGTGAAAAATATTTTTCAACTCACCAAAAGAAATAAACAAAGTTTTTTTCCTAAAAAACATGTGACACTCATGAGCAAAACTAAACGTGTTAACGTCTGCACGAGTAGAAAAATACTCGCCAACGAATGCGGCGCTGTTGTGACAGACGAGCGAAATATTCGAAGGGTCCGTCTATACCAGTGGTCCATCTATCCCGGACTTACCCTATCTCATGAGCTGAGCTCAAGATAATTTGTCGACGGCGTGCTTATCACAAGTATACTACGCAATAGGAAGGGTGTAAGTATTGCTTCATATTTCATCAAGTTTTTCCTGTCACAATCGCTGTCACAATCGTCAAGAAAAGTGATTGCTCTCTGTTGTCTGCTCGTTCAAATATCTTTGTCAATGATGCATCTTTCGTCCATCTTCTGGTTACTCCAACTAAATTCAACCGTCAGCGATCTGAAGAATGTAAACTATTGGTCCAAGTATCCATTTTAGTGTAAGATTACTAGATGAATTCCGCAATTTTATTCAAAATTTCCAGGAAAGAAACGCAAGAGATGCTACTGCTGAAATTGTCAATAATGACGTGGTTCAAATTGTGTGCATAGCACCATACATGGACCAATTCTTGTGCTCCACCTGCTAGCCACCGCCGAAAGTGTTACATTCTTCTGTCATACTTACTGCGCCATCATTCAACAGCCAACACATTTTTTGCCATCGATGTTATTTTCTTGCAGGATGTCAACAACGAGATCGTTGACCGGTAGAATTTTGACATTTTATTATACCCAACAATCTCTCTCTCTCTCTCTCAATCTCCGAGCATTGTTCCTGTGGCATGATATCCTGAGTGGTATCAATATGGATCGAGATTATCCTTGCTAATATAACGTCTCCCAATATTTATATAGACACACGATGAGCGTCTGTGTTTCTTTAGATCTGCGTCATATTTTGCCAAATCAAGTAAAATTTCAAGATAATTTCCGTGACTGTCGTAATCATTATTGAGATTGTACGTAGTTTCGTTCTTCCTTGTCCTCTGTAGCTCATGCCAAAGGCTTTAGAATACATTCACAGTTTCGTCACCAAGCGGTCAAAAAACCCCCATTTGCCGCGCCCCTTAAGGTCAAATTATCGAGGCCGAACTATACATAAATGCAAGTAACATCGATTTCGCAGGCAATAAATTTTCTATCCGTTATATCTACGTTTATTTTGCTATTAAGGGGGTCTTACTATGTAACAGTTTCAAAAAATCAATTCATCTAAATAATGTTAGAAATACGCTGGTAAAAGGATTTAACTGTGGACGGGCTCGTTTGGTAGTGACAGAGCATTTTTCACGGTCACGCGCGGTAGTTTTTCACGTTTCTGCTGTAGTCCCGCGTGGGACCGTTTTTCGAGGTGCGGAACTGATTTTGTGAAGAGTTGTGAAAACCATTTTACATTTTTCCCATTAGTTAGTGTTTGAGATGCTCTTTTGAAAAAATTCTTTATTTCTTACTTTTGATTCAGTCTGAAAATAACGTTGGTACCTTGAACATCTCGCTTGTTTCGAAAGTGTTTCTGTCGGAGTTTTTATTCAGTTTTTTCGCTTTTTTTTCATTTTTCGTGAAACATGGATAAAAGAGGATCGCGAAGAGTGCGTCGTAGTCATATTGGCGGTCGTATCAAGCGAAGAAAAACCCCGAATCCGCATGTTGTGGAGAAGGAAACAGCGTATGCAAGCACGTCGGCGAAAAAACTCAAGACCAGGCGATCAGTGGAAGTGAAAACTATTCCTGGTTTTTTGTATTGCATTTTGAATTTCATAACTGTTTTCTCCGCCATTGCGGAAAATGCAATATGCAAGGTGTGCAAGGAAAAATTGAAATTTTCCCAGAGTTCGAAACGTGGCGGGGGTTTCATTATTATTATGGAGTGCAAGTGCGGTGAAAAAACGGCGTGCGCCGCACAACTTCACCAGCAACGCATCGACCGTTCGGAGCGTAGGGTGACTGATGCAGCGAAAAGGGCCAGGATCGAGCAAAGAGAAGAGCAAGTGGCTCAACGCGAATTCCTCCTCGACGAGAAGGTGAACTCTACGGACCTGGGATTGCAGATTGATCGTAAGAATTTTTAACAATATTTTATTACGTTGTCAATCTTTAAACGTGTTTTTCCGAAAGTCGTCTTTTTTGAGGTGGGGTGAACGTTTTCGAAAAATCTACCTGACCGATCTTGTCATACTAAACATTTTTATTATCAGAAAACATGTCGCAACAGATAGACACGAGCTTTTTTTGAAATTCTTGTCCAAAAATTTTTTTACAGCCTTGAATAGCCGAAAAAAAAGTGCCAAAATAAATTTTTTTTTTAAATTCTATTACTATAAAAATTTTTTGAATTTTTGAAAAAGCTCGTGTCTGTCTATAGCCAAGGGAATGAGAAAATAAATTTTGAAGGTTTTTTGGTTTCAGATCATCTGATCGGTCAAAATCGTTCACCCCGGGCGCCCTGGACACTTTTGACGAGGACACAGTGAAGGACGTGTAGCAGTCACATACGTCATTTTTATGTAAAACCAAAAAAACTATGTAAAGTTCAATAATGAATGATAACATTACAAAAAACTACTTCCCGAAATCATTTGTAGTTTACTAGTAATCAATTTTTAAATATAGCGCTCGGAAATGAGGTATTATACAGTAAGACCCCCTTAAGGTTCGGGTCGATCAAATTACCAACGGTTAGATTTTGCCTGTATGCAAAAAATGCTGCCCTAATGTTTCTTCTGTGACAAACCCTATTTTGATGTCCCGCAACTCTAAGCTAAACGTGCTTTCGATTGAAGAATCCTTTGGTAGAAAAATTCTTTTCAGATGGGTCTGAAAGGCAAAGCATACTGAACAGAAAATATTGGTGGTGTTATAATCCAACGTGAGCCTCGCTCGGTTAGCCCCTTTTTTAGCAAACGTCCGCTGAATCACAACGTCGTCACTGACATGTCTGGGATGAAATATGAAAACAAACTAAGTTTCAACCAAAATTCCAATGACACAAGGGAGTAATCAGTCCATTGAAATTACAAAACTTGAAACGAAGCGAACGTGAATAGTAAACAAACACTTTGTTTTCACCGCGGATTAGGGGTGTTAGCAACAGTGAGAGAATTGCCGCTATCTATGTCAACCGTTCCCGAAAGATGTCTCTACGTTGCTATACCGACCGGCCCTCCGACGGCTTGAATGGTAGTGCAGTGGCGCGGCCCACAGGGAACTCTCCCGAGTTCCCTTATAGACAGTCCGGGTCTGAACAACAACCAAAAGAACACACGCCAGTAGGAGTGCACAAAAGCGGTTTTGGAGTAACATTAAGGATCCAGGTATTTGCGTGAATGTGAATTATTCGGAAAAACTCAATCAACGTAGCTGGGGAGAGACGGAGTTGAAAATTTACATTTCATGTTGCCACAAAGCGACGGCTGTTTGCGGCCAAAACGGAAGCCTATCGGTAGGAAAAACCTACTGATCTACCAACTTAATACCTTCACTTTAATTCGAGCGTCTATTTTATGTTAGATTGATTTCATAAAACTAATAACTGAATACCATTTTGAAGTATGTTACGTATTCCGATGTGTAGGCGACATAAAAACAAACAATAAAAATATATGCAAATAAATGAATAAATAAATACAGTTGAACTAAGAATAAAATTCAAATAAAAATATTTACAGTTAGATTTATGTATCAAGTAATATTTAGTTAAATAATAAAAGTTAAAAAGTAAAAGTCTCCGGAAAAAGTTTCTCAGTAAAATAACAAACAAAAAATTTCTTGGAAGTTATTTGGGAAGAAATTTTCCATTGATATGATTCACTTGTTTGTTGTGTACATATCGCTATAAGACGAATAGAAATTGTGAATTAAGTTATGGAAGATGGAAAACAAAGTATAGAAATCCAGTATCAAGTGATGGAAAATAAAGTAAAGAAATTCAGTATCAAGTTTTGGAAAATAAATTATAGAAACCCAGTATCAAGTGATGCAAAATAAAAGATATAAATTGTGAATTTAATTACTGAGGAGAATAAAGATAATCAGGAACTACTAGCAGTTGTTTGAAGTATTTAGCCCCAGAAGTCCTCAAGTCCCAAAATCTTTGAATCATAAAGCCCAAGAGAACATTTTGATTGAGGCCAAGAAGATCGTACGCAGCCGGCAGAAGTGTTCAGGACGAAACGCAGTGGAATTCTTTGAAGTTCCGAAATCAAGTTGTGGTGGAGATTCGTGTTGGAGGAATCGAAGGTGATCAGAGGTAGCGCAGTGAAATTCATTCAAGCCTCGAAATCAAGCCTGGGGTAGAGATTCGTGCCAGAGAAAGCAGAGGTGGTCAGAATCAGCGCAGCACAATTCACATAAACTAAATATTTTATATTTACTGATTTATTTGATCATATTTATTTATTTTATCTAATATGAAGGAGTAAGCTCTTTCTCTGTGTGTGTGTGTATGTGACATGGAAGGATCAGGGCTTAAATAATGTCCTAAAACTCGGTTAAAAGTAACTTCCTTCGGCCGCCATTATGCGGCCTTTGTATTTTCAAATAATTCTGTCTTGCTAGCCTTGTCCCTTTTTTTTCGCAGCTGGTGCGACCAATCGTTCGCCCTAATTAATTATATTATTATTTATTTATATTTAGAAAACAAACCAACTCATGTCTCTCCATCTTGGTGGGTATTCAATAGACTTTGAATGGACCATCAATTCCCACATCTAAAGACTGAATTTTATGAGAACAATGTGATGGATACGGTAGCAGGACGACATTGTTTCCTTGGCAAATTTGACAAATTCAATAATCAAGAGAGAAAAACGGTTATCCAGCAGTATAGAAGCACCGGATCGGATGTAAACTACTCACATGTCCCATTAAAAGCTCCAGGAATACTTGGAATTCAATCCTAGTCGTCCAGCCGCTCGAGTTACCAACAATAATACAATCTGGAGGTCAATCATCGTGGACAAATATGTAGGGTCTTTCATTAGGGACATCCCAAATTTAACAGTTGATAGCGGTCATATTGTTGTTGCAACATTTATCAAATCGCTGTCGTTTTAAATTCAGTCTGTTTTAACAAACGTCCGTGGATGGATAAAGCGTTTGATAAAAAGTGCAAATGATAAAATTTTTTTGCGACATGGGGACAATGGTGCTCCGATTGAGCTATGTTTCTTGCGCTTCGTCCATTTTACGGTCACCATAAGTGTCCTACTGAGAGGACTATTCGCAGTGTGGTGAGTAAAGTTGAGTTCACTGGTTCAGCAACCCGTCAAGAAACACCCGTCCATTGATAATACGCAAGATCTGTCGAAAACATTGGTGCTGCCTGTGAGAGTGTGCAGGAGAATCCGAGGCTGTCGATTGTGCGTCGCTCTCAAGAACTCGGCCGTTCAGAAACCTCAACTTGGCGAATTTTGCGTCGTGCTTTGAGCCTGCACCCGTTCAAAATTCAACTAACCCAGGAGCTGAATGAAAACGACCCTAGACAACCACGTGTGTTTGCTGAATGAGCTCTGGAGCAGTTGACAACTGACCCTAATTTTCATTGAAAAATCATCTTCAGCGATGAGGTTTTTTTCCAGATAAATGCGTAAGTGAACAAACAAAATTGTTGACTTTGGGACGATACCAATCCATATGAGGTCCAAGAGTGTCGAATACATTCCGAAGAAGTCACCGTTTGGTGTTAATTTTTGGCTGGCGGTGTCAACGGTCCATATTTCTTTGAGAACGACGTTGGTCAGGCCGTCACCGCCAACAGCGAACGCTATAGGTCGATGCTTACCAACATTTTTAAGGCCTGAATAGATGGTATGGACGCCACCAACATGTGATTTCAACAGGACGGCGTTACGTGCCACATTCGATATACAGCACGAGCGATTAGAGAGCATGGTCATCTCAAGTGGAGGAGATGTGAACTGCCCACCGAGATCGTACGATTTGACCCCGTTAAACTTTCCCTTGTTAGATTTTCTTAAGGCGCAGGTATATGCGAATAAAATACAAACCACAGCAATATAACCCATGTCATCGGTCAAATTTGGAGTCAATACTCATGTGCCAGAGTCATGGAAAATTGGACATTTTCCATTTTTCCAAGCGCCACCCAGAGAAGCCACGCCGGACATATATTCCACACATAATGGCATTACTATGTCTCCCAAACGAATAAAAAATTTCGATGATACCTCACACATACTTTTTTTTATTTAAATTTAAAGAGAGGAATATTTTAATGAAAGAACCCTTACATACATAGCCCCGAGTTTCCCACTGCATTTGCTGCTAAAGACATCGTCTAGAGAATTTCTCTTTCTGCTAACGTTATGGAACCAACTAGCTCAGATTCTTATGGTGCCATGTGCTCGTCGGAGGTGACTTCAACGCAAAGGAAATCGATTGGGGTATGATCCAGTCAGACGCTTGGGGCAAACGGATCCTCGACATGGCAGCACGAACTGGGCTCGTCGTACTGAACACCCCCTACATTCCGTCGATGGGGTTGCGTCGGCACCACACCTGATGTGACATTCGCTTCGGAGTGCCTAGCACAATCAGTTAAAAATTGGAGACTGCTAGAGGATTACTCGGCCAGTGATCACCAGTACAGAACTTTGAACCTGCGGCAAGAGATGTCGTTAACTCAACTGTGAGAATCAGTACATCCGTTTGCAGGTCTTCAATGCCCTACGAAGACCCCGGCACAGCAAGCCTCCAGTATACTGGTGGTCACCTGAAATTGCCGAAAAACGAAGGGAGTGTCACAAACTACGACGCATGATACAGCGAGCTCGAACCCGAGAAGAGGCATGTATCTGATTAGCAGCTTACAAGCCATCTAGAAACTGCCTCTGCAGACTTAGACTATACTTAGTAGCAGCAACGCCAGCCACTGGCTAAACCTAGTGGAAATTCCATTTTTCACGAAGATGGAATTGGAGAAAGCAGTCTTGTCTATGAAGGCCAGAAAGGCTCAAAGACCAGATGGGATTCCAGCAGAGGTGCTACAAATGGTCTTCCACTTTTCCCCTGCCCTCCTCCGCCGCATGTTCAACGCATGCCTGCGCGAAGGGCTGTTCCCAGAGTGCTGGAAGGTGGTGAGACTTGTGCTCATTACGAAAGGAAAAGGGATCTCGAGTCGTCAGCTGCATACCACCCACTGTGTATGCTTGACACGACCGGCAAAGTTTTTGAAAAACTTATCAGGGGAAGACTCGCTGACGTGATTCGTATTGCCGGGAATATATCTCCACGGCAGTAATGGCTTCAGAGCAGGCCGCCCCACCATCGATGCAATTCGAGAAGTAGTGAGCGCTGTCCAACGTGCGGAGTCTCACAGTATTTCCACACGAGGGGTCGTCCTCCTGGTTACTCTGGATGTCCGAAATGCATTTATCAGCGCTAGATTGGTAGATGTTCTGGAAGCGCTAGAAATTCGTTTTCAAGTAACAGTGAACCTGATGCGGACTACGACTCGAAGGAGGGTAGGCGAAGTACAATTTTTACTTCAGGTGTCGCTCAGGGCTCTATTCTTGGCTCGGACCTGTGGAACATCTCCTCCGATGGACTCCTGAAGCTTGAACTGCTAGATGAATCACGTTTGATCGGCTATGCGGACGATGTCGCGGCGCTAATTGCTGGACGCACAGTAGACCATACGCAACTCAGACTCAATACGTTAATGCGGAGGGTAATGGACTGGATGACCGCTCACGAATTCAAGCTGGCACTGGAAAAAACCTAAGTGGTCATTCTAACGAAAAATAGAATCCGCAGAGTACGGCCTATTAGTATAGGGTACGAGCTGGTCGAATCGAAATCAGCAGTTAAGTACTTGGGCGTCCTGATAGACTCGTAGATGAGCTTTTCCCAACAAATCAGGGCAATAGCCGACAAGGCTGCAGCGCGTGTGACGGCACTCGACCGATTAATGGCCAACATAGGGGGGTCCACCGCATCAAGGAGACGACTCTTAATGAGCGTTGTGCAGTCGCTTCTACACTACGGATCAGAACTGTGGGGTGATCCTCTCAGCAAGGAGTTACACCGGAAGCGGTTGCACAGGTGCAGAGAAAAAGAGCATTGCGAATCTCATGCGCATACCGAACGGTCTCCGGGGCGGCAGTGCTCTTAATTGCAGGGGTGATCCCCGTCACCCTTCTTGCGAGAGAGCGCAGAAGTATTTACTTGCGCAGAGGCGAAGACCGAAGAGGAGAGATCACCAGGGAAGAGAGACGTCGCTCTCTCAGCGATTCGCAACAGTCCAGGGAGCAAAAATCAAGCGGAAGGTGAACTGCACATCTGATCCCTGACTTGAGGCCGTGGTTCAGTCGAGTGCATGGTGAGACCGATTTCTACTTGACCTAAGAGCTGGCACGGTTGTTCTCAGTCCTACCTGTACAAAATTGACAGAGCACGGTCTCCTAAATGTGTGTTATGTGCAGGACAATTGAATGACGCCTGTCACACATTCTTCTACTGTAAAAGGTAGAGCCTGCAGCATGGAGACCTCCTCAGCGAAATTGGAGAGATCTGTCCAGAAACTATAGTCGGAGTAATGCTGAAAACAGTTAACAATTGGAATCGTGTGGCGCAATGTGCTCGGGCAGTGCTGATACATAAAAAAGCTTTATTGGAGCTCTGGGAGGCATCGGGGGTGGATTTGCTAGCACTATTGTCTAGCACTTCCTTACTCTCCCTTCGTTCCCATTTGAGAAGAGATTCCCATAATGCGAAGGCACCTCTAGGCGTAGGAACACGAGGCCTAGCCCGAAGTAATGTGTCAAATGGTTCCAGACTAGGTTCTCAGGTTGGCAGGGGAGGTATTTAGTGGGTAGTCCAAAAGCATTTTGCGTCTGGGAGTCCCACACTTAGGGCGTAAACAGCTTTCACCTCCCTACCACAAAAAAAAAACAAAAAATATCCATTAATTGCAACAAAATGCAAACAAAACAGTAAAAACCAAATCGTAGAAATGAAAATAACGTATATTAATACATAAAATAATAATTTCCAACAACAGAATAAAAATGAGGTTTGGCAAACCTCATTTTGCCTACTTGGCAAAAGTAGGAAAATTCATTTTGACAGCAGGAAATGTCTATCCTCATACGTTAAAGGCCTTTTCAGATGTTTAAAAAAGAAACACAGAATATTCGATTGTGAAAAAGGACTTATAGCAGCTTTTAAATACTTTCAACAGTTCCACGTGAACGGTTTGTACCAAATATCGATTTAAGGAAGATGATTGTAAATAAGGGTATTATATTAGTTTTCAAAAATGGTGACTGTGCTATAAAGTCATTAAAAGAAAAAAATAACTCCATGGTAACAGGTTGTCAAACGCATTAAAAAGCAAAAGAATCCTCAAAAACGGTACCACCGCTTAATACACATCTACCATTCTCGTTAATATACATCTGTTGGATTTCTTAGAATATCTGCTCTCAAACCTACCAAAATAAGGTTGGCTTCCATAATTTTCTTCCTCATGTGTATCCCATTTCAGCAGTTTCATTTGGTTTCTCTTCTTGGAGACTGGACTAACTTTTAACGACCATGCTCTGTCTCCAGCGCGGTTCCCCAACTTGGTGCTCAACCGTTTCCCTTTTTCCAAACCAGGTGAATGAATGAAAGATGCATCATCCCTACCGCAAGCTTATTTTTCTGGTTTGTGCGTTCAAGGGATGGTTTCCATATTTTTTTTTTGTTTGGTTTTCTGTTGATTTCTTTTTTGGACTTCTCATCCTCGGGCTGTACCCAATTTACTACTCATCATTGTTGCTGGCCAGCCGGAAGTTCGGCTTCAATGGTTGACATTTGTTACAAGCGAAAAGGACAAATCCTCGAGTCGCCGATAATGTTTTCGGGGAATTCCCTTCCGTAGATCAAGTGAACTTGTAGACCGGGCAAAGAATACATTGCGTACGTATGTTCAGCGTATATGTCGTAAGCTCTGAATTCCGCTCTGGCGTTTTGGTTTGGAATGTATCCTATGTTGTCCAAATGTCAGTACGACAAGGATATTAAGTCGTATGTGCGCTTATAAGGTCGTGTTTGTGTTTCATAAAAGGGATAACATTGAATAAAGAGTCCGGGATATCTTGTGAATAGCGAGGGAGCATCAACCAAAGGACAAGAGCTGGTTGGGTGACGAGCCTTGCGACGGATGGGATTTGAAATTGTGCAAGCTTTTCATGTAGGGCAGGCATTACACTAGAGTCGCGCTGATAGCAGGAAGCATTCTGTGGTTTACTCCTCGGGGACGAAAATAGTCCTCGCCAGTTGTTGTTCTTCTTTTGCTTACTAGCTAAGGTGGGGTTAGTTTTGCATTGGTTGACAATGCGGTAGTTGCAGAGTTCTCGCAGCACCCACTCGCAAAATGCTAAGCTCGTTTGTGAACTGGGAATTTCTATTTATGTACGTTTGTAGATGGGTGGATGGGCTTACGTAACGGCCTGGGCAGACGGATATAAAGGATTTGTTAAGCAGAGTGAAGCTGTAGTGCGGAGCTTATTGTTAACGGCCTCTTTAATATTGATGGCTAGGACTCTTGCAACGAGACTGTCGCTCGTGATATCATCGGTGCTGTTCTAGACAACGTCAGAGGGATGCCTTTTACAAAGCACCCATCGACAAGTTGTTTTCATTATGTTTCCGACTCATTGATGTTGCGATGCTTTTCAATTTAGTCGCAATAGAACTGCAGTTGTGTTGTTGCTTTTGTAGTCCTTTTGGAGTCCTTTTTTAGTTGTTAGATTGTTGATTGTATGTTGTTTTTGCAGTAGTTCTTTATAATGCGGATGAAATTGTTAAATTTGAACTTTGAGTAATCCTTTTTTATGTTTGTCATCGTTTTAATGCGAAGGTACACAGTTTCAAGTCAATAGTGGTAGTATTTATTTCGTAAATGCTTGCACCTTTAATATTTTTATCAAAGCAAAATTATATCGAAAATCGTCATCAGTATGCAATGTGAAGTAACTAACCAAGCCTCAATTTGCTCTCGCGGAAAACAGACTCAGTTTTTACATTACGTCGATAATGTCCTGTGAAAATATTGATATGTTGGTTTATTGGTTTTTGAATCTTATATTTGGAAATATCATTCAGGAGTCATTCAAATTATAAAAGATTTTGTTCTTCAGAAAATATCGTAGCGTGTACCTTTGCTTTATTTGGCTTGTATACGAGGCATTGGGTAATTTGGTTTTCTAGTGTTCAGTTTTTGCATTTCGATTTTGTTCCAACTTCAGCAAAATAATGCGATTTGAATTAAAGGTTACCTTCTCCAATCCAATTGTTCACTGTTAATACCTATACATTTTATCTGAATGAAGTAGCTTAGCTGAGACTCCAAAATAAGGCTCAATGCCCTTTTAAACTCTTCTTTGAAGACTCTACATAGTACACGTCTAGTCCTTATGGAAAACTAACGAAATCGGGTCAGTTAAGTCAATTGGGTTGTGGATTCCATTCTAAAAAAATAATTTCATACTATGAATCGGTTGACTTGGATTCCTTAGGCCGGATTATGTTGCTTTCAAAATCATATTGAATTTACTATTCTACTACCCAAATTTTTGTTAGATGCTCCTCTATCTGCTCAAAGCTTACTTCAATTTTCAGCTTGAACACGTTATAGCCTAAAGTTGCAAGCCATCCTGATTTGTAAGAACAAAAAAGAACAGAATTGACAAGTTTATGCTTAGCAGACCGTATTTGGCACTTAACGCTTAATTTGCACTTTTAGTTCCACTTAAGTAAGCCCGGCATATGTGTTAAAAGGAATCTGTTTTCCTGCTATCCTTGTAATTTTTGACAATTCTTAAGTTCATGTTTATGTTTATCAACCGTCAATTTGAGAAATATTCTTGGTATTTCCACTATCGCCGGAGAACAGAAGTAAATATCGTAATTTTTCCAATTGTTAGGAAAAGTATGGGAAAGTGATTAGACGACATAAATTGATTTTTATTTATTTTATTTATAACACAATTCGACAAAATAATAGCTTTGTTCTCCCACCTAAGGAAAATAGATATAAATATATATCGTAGCCAAGGTATAAACGCACGATAAATAATTATATATATACATGATTTTAACAGAAACAATGAATTATAATATTTAAAATGGCTTAAAAGATATTTTGGCATTTCTGGTGAAGGACGACTCCGGTGTTTCTCTAACGCTGGCCCAACAATAATCGGCAAGCATAGATGGTTCCCATGTGCCTTGGTAGCGTTTTTTAAATGACGCGATGTCTTGGTGGAATTGCTCTCCGTGCTCGTCATGTACGCCTCTCATGTTTTGCGGAAAGAAAGTAATATGCGATTGCAAAAAGTGTATTTTTAAGGTCATTTTGCATTCTACTTTTTGATAAGCTTTTAACGTACTTTTGACGATATTTACATATTGCGGAGATTTGTGGTTGCCAAAAAATTTTTGGTGACTTCTGCGAAGTACAACCAGGCTTCTTTTTCAACGTTGTTTAATGCTACCAGGAACTCTGAATCCTTTATGAGTTTCCTTAAGGCGAGTCCAACAAATATGCCTTCTTTTAGCTTGCCATAGGTAAGGAAATTTATTTTTCAAGTATTGAAACCCAAGACCATTTTTATCCATCGCCTTAACGAAGTTTTTTTATTAATCCCAACTTTGTATGTAAAGGTGGCAATATTACTTTTTTTGAATCCACTAATGGAACATTTTTTACATTTTTCTGGCCAGGTATATAAGCTGTTCTTTCAGGCTAGTGCTCTCGTGTGTAATATTTTGACCGATCCGTACTATCCCATTCACACAAGAAACAGCAGAATGTGGTAAAGCTAGTCCTGAAATTGATGTTCCAGTGGACACAGATGGTCCACTGGTAAAGATTATTGTTTATTTCGTTTAAAACAAGTCTCATCACTTTCTTTCAAAAAAAACCCTGTACGCTATAGGAATGGATGAGAGTTTGTATTTAGAAGCACAGCTTTCAAACTAGTCTTAGAGGAGTCAATGAAAAGCCACCATTCGGAAGGGACATGCTTACGGCTTAATTTACCCAATTGGCCGTTAACATCATTGTTAAACACTAGGCTTCCTCTTTCAAAAAAAAACTAGAACGAAACTGTGACGTTTGCGATATTCACATATGACTACTCCGGGCTCGAGCAAATTCCACCATTTAAGTCGCGACCCTAAAAGTTCGGCCTTTTCTTTCGATAGATTCAGATCCCTGGATAGATCATCGAGTCGTTCTAGGCTCACTAGGACTGGATCATTGCTAGTAGAAGGCTCATGAAACTCTCGATCAGAGCACGATTTTTCCGGGCTGTCTGATAATGTCTCATTGCCTAGTAATGAATGCGCTGGTTAATCCTCATAACGGTAAACATGTTTGTCAACCGAACTATCGTCGGGATACTTGAGAGTAATTTTCTTTTTCCTGTTTTTCCCTTTAAGATCAGGGAGACAAAAATAGCAGTCAGTAATATGATCTTTTGGTTTCAGGCCAAATGACCTGTTTCGCGGAGGGCTGTATCTCAATTTTTGCATGAGACCAATCGATTAGGTTTTTGTTGCAATTTTTACAGCAGACATGTGACACCTACAATTTATCCACAATGACAACTCTAATTTTAGAAAAGAAAAAAAATTTTTTTCCATATACACAGTGATAGACTTTTTTTGGCCTTCCACACATGTAACAAATCTGATCGGGAGAATTTATGCGACTGCGTGACATTTTTGTAGCTTACTGTCTGGCGGTTCGAACACGACTGAACTTGTTTCAATAGTTTGCTTGTTCTGCAAAGTATCGTGAGGAACAAAAGTGTAAACATGGAGAATTTACACAAGTCATTTATTTTGAAAACGAGAGCTAAACAAACGTAAGTATCATTAATTTATGGTAAGGTGAAGGATACCTAACAAAAACAATATAAGTCGCTTGTAAGTGGAACTTATAATTTTTTTATTAATTATAAATATATATGATACAAAACATTAATTAATTGATTTTTATGCTGCTAGCTTCATGAAATAATAGATTGTAGTGTACCAAAATATAGCAGAAAAGTCCACACTATTGAACTCGATGAGGAAATTTACAAGCTGATTTAAGCACATAATTCTCTACGATGCCAGTGGCAGAGAAATCGTGATGCCTCCTTGAAAACTGGCGTAAACTCTTTAACGCGAGCTATCAAGGCCAAAATGAAGCTCCTCCGAAACAACCGCTGGAATAACGCACTCATCAGCCTTGACTTCAATGCACGGAAAGTCTGGAAGTTGACCAAAATTTTGAAACGAAAACATCATGATCTTCCATATGCTCTGAACGAAGAAAATGGTAGCCAGATACATTCTAACGAAGGGAAAGCAGAGTTACTTGCTGATAAGTTCCACAAAAACCATAATATCTCCCATAGAATGAGTAACAACATGGCAGAAGTGATAGTAGCTAAGTCACTACTATCCATTGAAAACACCGCACTTTTACCTCCCGGTGTTCTAATAAAACCGAAACATTTATTCGAGCAAATAAAGAGGCTAAAGAACGGTAAGGCCCCTGGAATTGACGGAATACCCAATACGGCCATCAAGAACCTTCCCAAGAAAGCGATAGTGATAATTTGCCATATTTTCAACGCCTGCCTGAAAATGTCATACTTTCCAAGCTGCTGGAAACACGCTAGCATAATACCAGTCCTGAAGCCCGGTAAAAACCCGCATGACCCTAACAACTACCGGCCAATAAGCTTACTGCCGGCGCTTGGCAAACTGTTCGAGAAACTAATCTTGAAAAGGTTGACGGATTACATCGAAAACAATGACATCCTCCCTCACTTCCAGTTTGGCTTCAGACATGAATATTCCACAGAACACCAACTGCTACGTGTCTCCAAAGACATAAAAGCAGCACTAACTCAAAAACAGTCGGTGGGCCTACTGACCATTGAAATTGAAAAGGCGTTTGATACCTTGTGGCATAATGGCCTAACTCACAAACTCAAAGAATGTAGTACTCCTCCTTACCTGCTGAAACAAATCGTATCCTTCTTGAGTGACAGAACATACCACGTGAAAGTCCGAGGAGCAACATGCGCTTCCAAAACTGCCCCTGCTGGTGTTCCACAAGGCTCATGCCTGAGTCCGATACTATACAATATATACACCTCTGACATTCCTGTGAGCCAAAATTACCAATTAGCGGCTTTTGCGGACGAAATTTGTCTGTACACCACTGGAAATAATCCTAACCAGATAATCTCCAATCTAGAAGAAATGCTAGAAAAAATTTATCAATTCTTCTACAGGTGGAAAATCAAAATAAATGTCAACAAGACCGCAGCAATATATTTCAGTAGAAAACGTAAGCCCACCATGCTGCCAAACAGACCCATCAAATTTTTAGGCCAAATGACTCCTTGGTCTGAAGAACGGACCTATTTGGGTCTAAAACTAGAAAGGAAACTCAAATTTAAAAACAACATCGAATACATCAGTTTTAAGGCATTCAAGTCGGTTCTGTCCCTATATCCGTTGCTCAATCTAAAGTCGCACATGAGTTTGCGCAATAAAATCCTCATCCTCAAAATGATCATACAACCCATAATTACGTACGGAGCTCCTACTTGGTACCAACGCGCTACATACCTTAAAGCTAAGCTTCAAGTCACCTAAAATCGTTATTTGAAAATGGCGCTAAACAAACCATACTATTACTCCTCTAGATTACTACACCAAAAAGCCAATATTACCCATATCAGCAAACTCGCGGAATCACGTAGAGTTAATCTAATCAAAAAAGCCGTATACTCCCCGAATCCCCTCATTCAATCTCTTAGAGATATTTAAAAGCCAAGAATAAGTGTCCTCAACCATGGATCTGCCTAGAATAATTAGTTTATATTTTAGGTCATAATGATTATAAGATAAAGTTAGTTATAAGTTAGATGTCAGCCTAGTAGGGGTTTTTGTCAATTTTCCTCTCGAACTGGATGCTAGTACTTTTAAAGATAAATTATCATGAACTTGTATAAAATTTATGTTAGAAAAGTTGTAATGAAGTCTCCTTCAAATCACTAGACATAAGAAATCAACAGTTACAACTCTGTACATAAGGCAACTCAATAAAGAATTATTATATAATAATAAAAATAAAACGTCTACTTGTCGCAGGAATAGGGTCTGAGTATTTACAAAACTCATATACATCTCAGTTATTCTTGATATATTGACCACATTCTCTAGTTTGACATTCACAAAAGTAGTCCAAGCGCTTCGTCAATTGGATCCTTTCTGTGTTTTAGGGGCTTTGCTTGTGATCCATTTCTATCTGATTTGCTCTTCCATTTTTTCTCTGGGAGTCCAAAATGTCCGTAGTCCTTAATCATTGTCTGCCCATAACGATTTGGAGGCGAGGATGAACTTATGGTGCATTCATAGTCCATCTACTTTTCGACATCTGTTTCAGCGTCTACGTTAGACAGTCATGGCAAAGAATTGAAAAAACGCCTATTAGGGATTTGAAATTTTTGAAAATTTAATTTTTATGCGCAGTTTCTTAGATAGGGATATATTCCTCGTTATGGATATTGAACGCAGGTTTTCAACTTCTTCGTGACCATCTTTTGAGATACTGGAAATCATGGAGCCCAAATTATCTACACATTCAATGATAAAATCAGTCAATCAGACATGATAGCATTCCAAGGTATTTATTCTCGTGACCGTCATGAACGTGACCCTAAACCATTTGTGCTGATTATACTAATTCTAAGTATACTTTTTACTTCTGGTAAAGCAACTTACCCATTATTTCCAGCAACGAAACGACGTCACTATCAGTATACCCTTACACATTGCCCCTTCGAAGTCCTTGCAATGTGCTCAAGTGTAACGTGAAAACGATAGTGTTTCTTGTTTTGAATTTGTTCTGATGAAACGTTTCGAACACATGTTCCATATTTGACAGTTGGTTTTGTCAAATTATTAGATGGTTTAAATTTGGTTGCAGACTTGCACTTCAAGAATTTTGAAAAAAAAGATTCCTTTCGAGGGCATTGAAGAATACGTTCAGAGCACTGCTGGCCTAAGCGTGGTGAAATTAAACAAATTGACTTTGTGTTCCCAGAATTTCTCCGAAAAATCGTTCTACTGACATGATTTGATCAACACTCGATTAACCTACTCGAAAAGTCCGAAAAAAAATTGTAGAGCAATGCTGATTTTCTTTCCTTTCTTCGTCTTTGTATCTAAGAAGTTACTGGATAATGCATGGTTTTGTAACAGCATTTTGTAAGTTGATCCAAAATTCGGAATTTCTGTATAAGATAGGAAAGATCTTTTTGTTTGTTTTCAAGGAAATTGCTAGAATTTTATTCATGACGAGTGTTTTCTTCAAGAGATAGTTATCCTTTGGAAAAATTTAAGTATCGATCAATGTATTGCACTCTGGTTTGTTTGAATTTACGATGAACTTCATTTTTACCCCAGGTAGTGTAGCGGAAGCTACATTTGGTGTGTTGAAAAAAAATTTTTGATTGAAGAAAAAGTAAAGGAAAAATAGATAAAGACGATAGTGAGAAGGTATTTAGTTAACGTTTGGGATACATCGTGGTTTTTTCAAAGATATATTAAAATGGCGATAACTGCAGTACCCAAAGATTGATTGCCCATTATAATATGTACATAAAATGTGAACTATCTCTGTAGAAGAACACAACTGCACCAAAAAATTAAGCAATATATGTTGTTATTATTCTTATTATTGTTTCTCCTAACGGTATTACTTTGGCGGGGGAGGACTTGGCAAGGTTGCCAGTTATCCTGACGTGGATAAGCATCTCTCCAGCAATCAAGCTGGCGACGTCATCAGGGCATCTACCATTGTTAACTCTTGGCCGTTGAAGAATCAACAGCTACAAATGAACGGGTCATCGAGATAAACATGTTCGCCCTCAGGCCGAAACTTCTGTGGACTCCGCCTAAAAAAGAAACAAAACTGACGCAGGCCCATAAGAAGACAACGGGTAAGAAATCTTCTTTTTGTACTTTGAATTTGTGAGGACGCTGCGAGTTCAAAACACTCTTCCTGCTCAGCCTTCTCCTGATAAAGCACTGTGGAGGTGCAGGGGAATGAACACGTCAACCTGAAGTATGACTGCCGGGGACTGTTGACAGTCACATATCAGACCTTATGGGAAGCGGAAAAATGATGTTGAGTAGCCCCTAGCTGTCAGTGGCCAGCAAATCTCACCTGAAGACTAACTGGCTACGAATCAAGAAAAGCGATTCACCGAACAATCCTTGAAATCAGCCTTTGAAAAAGTTAGTAACGTAGCATGTAAAAATTTCTATACGGTAATTAAGAACGGCATTGAGGACCTGGAGGACCTCGTTGATAGGATTCGGTACTACCACCGCATGTTGCTAAGGGCTGAGAAAAGCTGAAAAAACTCAAGAAAGTTTCCATAAATATAATTCCCTACATCGAAAATCTTACTCCCTGCGTAAACGGCAAAAGGTTGTTACCTAACCCACTAAAAGCCGAATCGCAGGAGTAGAGCAGAGCGGCCCGAATCAACACACCCCAATCAAACAGAGGAGATAGACACTGACACTGATAGACACAGTGGTTTCGTTCCAAAACGCAACAGAAGGTTGCTAAGAAGATGCAGCATATGAGGGCTGAAAAAAACGATCAAACCTAAGCCAGAAACGCATGAGCAGGCAAACATCTACGTAATGCCTGTTTGCTGAAAAGACCAGATCGGTAGGGATTCTCTGCTGATTAACCCGGCAGACGGCTGGACTTACGTCGTTGTCCTCAATGAGCAAGAATAGAATATGGAGTCACATAAATCAGAAGTCTGCATACGTACAACACAAGCGAGCAAAATGGGTGCTTCTTCGTGACCCCTGATGCTGTGTCCACGAATAGGAGACCTTTCGAGAGTGCCTTCAAGGACCTCCTTGCCTCTGAAGGTGTGAACTCGAAATCACAGCCAATGAATATTTTAGAAATAAGAGACATTGATTGTATTGTGGACGTCAAAGAAGTAAAACAGGCCATTAAATAACCTTTTCCTACGGCAGGCAGCTTTAAGGTAAGGTTCTATCCTATCAAACCTAGAGGCCAAGGGTCGTAGAAGTTGACATACCTGCGAAAGACGCAGTACAACTTTTGGGCAAGGAAAAAATAAAAGTTGGCTGGGTAGTGTCCGAAATTCACCGAAAGGTGGTCTAAAGTCGTTGCTATAATTGATTTAACTTTGAATACTTCTTTGTGAACTGTAGGAGTCAGACCAAAGCAAACTGTGCTACAAGTATCATACTCCCGGGTATAAAGCGAGAGAGCGCACATTTAAACTAACATATAAACTATCTTGTGTAAAGCCAAAGGCCTGAAGCATGCAAATCTGGCTCATATCGAAGGAAGCAGAAGGCGCCTGGGTTTCAAGGAGGAACATAGCAAAAGAAAAGCAATACTGTGATTCGAGTTCTTCAGATCGACTTACATCGAAGTGCAATAAGAAGTTTACCTGCTGCTGATATCTGAACTGGAGGATAGCTCGATGAACAAGGAAGAAGAATGTTTCAAGCAAGGAAGGTCAAATAATTGTTTGCGAAACGCCTGATTCAGATCCCAGAGAAATCCGAATCCTGGCGATGGTAGCTAAGAGGGAAGGTGTGGTAATAAACGTTGGAAACACGCCAACCTTTAAACGGAGAGGCTGCTTGGGACGTGACCTTCCCTTCGAAGTCCTTAGTGCCTGGGATACACAAACGGAGGGTATTGGACGACTACTTAGTCAGCCATCACCTGTACATTACACTGGAAATATGCGAGCGTGTTGCTCTACGTGAAGCAGCCCAATCTTAAGCCCTTAGTTGGACTATTGCTAAAATGGGATTCGGTGCGTTCACCGGAGTGATGAAGCCATGGCGGGTATACAGACAAACAGGTTGTCTAGAAAACTCCTGTGTAGTTTGACCAATGAAAGCAAGACTCGCTGCAAGTAAAACCTCGTTGAGGACATCAACAGAAGCTTGGGTGTTAACGCTCGGAGCCTCACGAGGTTTCTGTATTCTTGAAGTGGGAAAAGTGGATAAGGTTGTTGGAGCACTCTTCCTGTACATCGTGTTAGTCCCGATTCTTCCTAGGAGGAATGTACTGTCGTGTGCCTGCTGTTCAGTGCTAGCGAAATGGAAAAAGCGGCCGAGTCATTATAAATTAAAAAGGTCACGGGCCCAGATGGCATTCTAGTGGAAGTGGTGAAGCTTGCGTATTAACGTTGCCCTGACATGTGTTTCCAAAAGCCTGGAAGTAGGCGAGACTGGTGCTGACCAGTAAAGGAAAGGGTGATTGCGGTAAATTTAAGCAGGACTCTATCTGCAATCATTCTTGCTGTGAACCACCAAACAATGCATGGTAATGGAAGTAATGGAGTAACATAATTTTCAGGATTTACATGTTTGGATAATATGATTCCCAAAATAGGAAGTAGGTGAAAATGAATTCAACAGTGATTGTACGTGTGTGCATTGTAGCGGTTTTTAATTTGATGAATGTGGTGATTATCCAATCAGAATTTATATGATAACTCTACCAGGCCCGTATGTCTGAACGCGGCAGTGTCAAAGAGGTGAAGGAATGAGTGTGCTACATATTACATATTTCGTTCATATTATCACTTTCCTTATGCATCTAGCTATAACCATGTTATGCACCCGCCATTATCTTATCATTTTTTTAACACTAGCGAACCAAATTCATGCTGACTCCCAATGAATCTCATGATAAAGCCGCCAAAGATTAGCTCAATTTTGATTGCATGTTCACACTCTTATCAAAATCAAATATTGCAACAACAGCCAATAGAAAACCGTCCGAAAACCTCTTCAACGCCAATCAAAAACCCATTTGGTTGGTTAATTTCCATCAATAAAAGTACTTTTTCCCATTTCGACAATAATTGATTCGAAATCAATAATAGCAACAATAAATGGAGTTGGACCTGGCATTATTAATGTGGTCTTTTACTATCGTCCAGATGTTAAGCCCAGTTAATGCGTCTAAGCAATTATTTGCAAAGAACAACATCAAAATCAAATCTACCGCCCAGATAACGTAGGGCCGTGGCAGTAGAACGTAGGTAGGTACGGTGCCATAATAGCTGCCCAAAATCGACAAGGAGCCTAAAAAGCTTAACTACAAAAACACAGAAAAATATGACAAAATCATAATAAAGTTATCTTATCATTTGTATGCTTAATAGAGCGATGGCGGCCGCACGCAGGTTCGTTGAGCGACGAAGAAGTGATTTATTCGGACCCATTATAATAACCGCCAAAAAACAGTCATGGCAAACAAGCAACGAAATAATACACAAATTGCACAGTCAGTATATAAATAAGGAGACCGTGATAATATCGCACAAGCGGTAATTATACGAAACATTCTCAATTAGCCGATGCCGAAAGGAAAGGAAAAGCGCTGAACGATATCTAATAGTCCAATATTTGACGATGTCTATTTTGGGGAGCCTTATTAGCTCAAACCCACACATTCATCCCTGTATCGAGTCATATGCTCGGGCGTTCTTTATCATCGATGAGAAATCACTTATCAGTTCAAGACCGCCCCGAGTCACACCGTCGGCATCCTTTGATTTCCTTGTCGAGGTGATAATGAAGTCGTCGATAGACCTAGTGCGTGTTAAGTGCACAAAGAATTTGGGAGTGTGATGATCAAAACATCTTATCGTGTCAATTCAATCAGATTAGAAAATTAAATACGTATAAATAGGATCAAGGATGAAAAGTCAATACCCAACCTACATCGCAGACACAAGTAGTTTCAGGCAGATTGATGATCACTTCAAAAATATTCAATATGCCAATGGCAATGAGACAGAAACAAGGCAAGCGCGTTTGTCACAGGAATTGGGAATCTGAAGTGGATATGTGACGACATGTGACGGTGTCCATGACCTCAGTAGATCATTAATTTATATTTCAATTGACAGATGTCATTAATCGTCGAATTTTATCAATTTTTAAAGTAATATTTTGATTTCAACCATAATTTACTGTGGTTGCTGTTATTATTCCTTTATCAAAAAATCAGAAAGGACTGAAAGAGTTTTCAACTGGTCAAAAATTTACTCATATATGGCGGGTAATAGACCCCAAACTCACCGCTAAGGAACAAAGTCAAAACAAAAAATTGATCTTGCAGTTGTCCTTGTAAAGAGTATGGCTAGCTCAGGAGTATACATTATTTCCTTTTAATCGGGGATCAAAGCGAATTGTCATGGGTGTTAAAGATATTTTTATTCAGGTGTCATATTAGACCGATAAACGCGTTTTTCCAAAAGTTACCCTGTGAAAACTAAGTAGCTCAAAAAAGCGAATTAAGCATTTGAAAAAAATAAAGTGTGCCAGGGAAGTATTCATCTGCTTACGTTTTCCGTCATAAAGTAACAATTTTCAAAACTCAATAAAAACGGCAATAGGCTTAGTGCCCTAGTTGTTAGTCTACCTATACACCTAGTCGATAGGCTACCTTAATTTATTTATTTAAAGCTGATAAAAATAGTATTAGGCAAATAACCCCTTGAAAGAAACCAAAGAAACATGCGCGTGCAGACTATATACATTCAATACAACTCTGTATTGGCGTAACCGGAACATAAAACTATAATATTTTATTTTGAATGAATATACTGATTAAAATATGGATTTTATTTCATTTGTGGTAAAACATATTTATAAGACAATGACAAAAGTTGTGATGTTTTTCAACAACAATATATAAATAATTAATTATATGAAATAAATATTGGAGCAACCGATATATAGCACCTGCAGCAAAAGAAAAAAACAAGGTTAGATAGACAGGGTTATTTGAAAATACAAAGGCCGCATAATGGTGACCAAAGGAAGTTACTTTTCACATTATTTAAGCCCTGATCCTTCCATGTCACATACACACACACACACACAAACAGAAACAGCTTACTCCTTCATATTAGAAAAAATTAATAAATAAATAGAAATGATCATATGAATAAGTAAATATAACATATTTAATTCACGTGAAGTGTGCTGCGCTGATTCTGACCACTTCTGCTTAATTTCGGGACTTTACTTGCTTCTGCTGCGCTGATTCTGATCACCTCTGCTTCCTCCAACACAAATCTTCACCGCAGTTTGGTTTCTGGACCTAAATGAACTCGGCTGCACTACGTCCTGAACACCTCTGCTGCCTCTCCTTATTGTGTTCAATAATAATTAAATTCAGAATTTATATTCTTTATTTTCCATCACTTGATACTGGATTCCTATAATTTGTTTTCCATCACTTGATACTGGATTTCTATACTTTATTTTCCATTTTCCATCACTTGATTCACAGTTTCTATTCTTCTTATGACGATATGTAGGGAAGAAGTGGCATGAAGGAGCCAGGTTTTGAAAGAGCCACTTCTATTATTTCGGTAGTTTAGGAACGGTTTTGGTTGGGGATTTTATTTTTAAGTGGCACCACTGATTTCTCGTCACCCACAAACATTTGACAGTTCGCCGATATCAACGGACGCCGGTGTATTGAGTTAAAGTTTTTGGCACTAAAAAGTAAGTATTTTACTTCATTTAAGTTGTTTTTTGGTATTTTACTGTAAACAAATATAGGTACATGAATTGTAGACTGATTTTGTGCATATGTTTGGCTTTGTAGTTGCATAAAAACTGAGTCGCGAAAGTTTTGATATTGTTGTTATTTTTAAGGTTATATTTTTTTTAAGAATAAGTTTTGAGCGGTTATAAAAGAGCTGGCTCTTTTATAACCGGCTCGTTCATAACCCTGCATTTGAATTTTGTAAATAAAATATACTAATAATAAATATGAATTTTTTTCATATATCATTAAATTATTTGCTTCAGATATTGTATTATAGAGAAGCCTGGTCTAAAAAAACGAAAAAGACCCGAAAAATCGGTAATTGAAGAAGCAGTCAATGGAATTTAGGAGAAAGGTCAGTCGATAAACAAAACTGCACTTGCCTTAAATATATCGAGGGCTTGCTTAGCTAAAATAGTTAAAAAAGTAAAAGCTTCTGGTGAATCATCTTATAAACACTGTCCTAATATAGGAAATAAGCGTATTTTCACAACAGACCAGGAAAATATGGTTGCGAATTATTTAAAGACTGCTTTAAAATGTGCTATGGCCTAACAAGACATCAAACTAAGAAGCTGGCATTTGATTACGCCATGGCCAACGATATCTGCCCAGATAAATGGAAGGAAATTAAAACTGCAAGTAATGATTGGCTCAAAGGATTTATGAGCAGACACAACGATTTAGCTGTGAGAAAACCTGAAAGCACTTCTCTAGCCCGTGCAACAAGTTTTAATAAAAATAATGTAAATACGTTTTTTAAGAAACTAAGCACTGTTTTACGCAAATACAATTTTTCTTCCCATATGACTTTTAATGCCGACGAAACAGGCTACAGCACCGTCACCAATCCTCCTAAAGTCATAGTTGAAAGAAGTTTGAAACAAATTGGGCAAGTTACCTCAGCTGAACGAGGAGCATTGGTGACAACTCTGTTCTTTATTAATGCTGCTGGTGGTTTTTTACCGCCTATTTTTGTGTTTCCTAGAGTAAACTACAAAGATATTATGTTAAATAATGGTCCGCCTGTAGCTCTAGGGTTAGCTCAAGCTTCTGGATGGATGACTGAGGACTGTTTTGTTAAAGCGCTTGAAACTTTGTGATGCATATTAGGCCATCAAAGGAGAATCCAGCATTGATATTGATGGATAATCACAGCTCTCACGTGAATCTTAAAGTCGTTAAATTTGCCAGACAAAACTCAATCATTATAGTCACATTCCCGCCGCACTGCAGTCATAAACTACAACCACTCGATGTCACAGTATATGGGCCTTTCTCAGCTTCTAGCCCTCAGAATATAACACAAGGATTTTTGAAAACAGGAATTTACCCCTTAAATTTTCATATATTTGATGAGGAAGAATTTTTATCTTCATATGTAACTGATAGACCTGATTCATCACAGTCAAACGATGGTACTGAGTTGAACTTGGACAAAGAAAATATTAAAACCAACTTAAGATCAAAACCTCTGCCTTCTACAAAACCACCTGAAGCTCACGAAGAAAATGAGGTTGTAACAGATCAGAACATCAGACCATCTCTCCATTTAACCTCTACTCCTACGGTTGCGATGCCGAGTACTTCAAAGCAACAAATTATACCACCGGAAACGATAAGACCATTTTCTAAAGCGGGGCCAAGACAAAACACTTCACGCAATAAGAGAAAAATGTCCTCTGCCATCGTAACTGACATTCCCGAAAAGAAAAAATTAGAGGAGAAAGAGGGTAATGCAAAGAAACCAAAAAATATTATTAAGAAACTGACTAAAAAACAGTCCATAAAAACCCGTAATAGAAAATCAACAACAAATCAAGAAAATTCCGTACTGCAAGGTGACTCTGATTCGTCTGACTCTATCGTATTGGCTGAAGTAAGAAAAAAGGTTGTTCGAAGAAAAACAAACTCCAAAACAAAGAAAAATAGTAATGATTGCGTGGTTTGCAGCAAAACATATGAAAACAGTGATCAAGATTGGTTTAAGTGCAAAATTTGTTCTGGTTGGGCTCATGAATCCTGTGGCAATAAGGGGAAATTTAATTTCTTTTGCAAGACATGCTTCTAATTTCAAGAAAATGACATTATATTCTAAAGTCCCTAAAAGGTCTGAATTTTAAACTTAAGCAAATTGATAGTGAAGATTTTGAAGCTTAAATTAAGCAATATTTTTTTTTTTTGAATTTCTTAAAGATTTAACGATGTTGTTTTTGATAGAAGATATTACTTTCTTATCTTGTTAAATTTTTGAGATTTTTATTAATAAAAAATAATCCTTCTCTAATATATTAACCCTTGCGTGATACACGTCCTAAAAATTACATGGTTGGCACACGGGGTCCATTGGACCCCAGTGTAAAAAATGTTTATAACGTTGTTAATTGTTTAGATAAAGTTTCGAAAAAAATCATACATATAGTTTAAACTTTTTTGAATTTTATTGTGTCATTGTTGAAGTCAATTTTCATTGTTAAATTATCTAAAAAAATTGTCGAAAAAAAGTAAGCAAAAATGTGCATTTTTTATTTAAAAATTCATATCGTTTTTAATTTTCAATATTTTTTCATGAAAATTTGAGAGTTAACGTAGCAATAGCTGTTCTTTAAAATGTATATGATGGAAAAAGTGGTACTTCTAAAAAAGGTATTTATTCTGCAAAATGAATGCAGAAAAATGAAGGTACAAATAAGACAGCATTTTTTCATATTTTTTTCAATATAATCGTATTAAAAAGTCAATTTACATTATAAATAAATGTTCTTACTTAAAATTAATGATATTTACTTAAAGTAATTGGAAAAACTCCAGCTAAAATTAGCTTTCTCCGGCACATTCGACGCATAAGTACATACGATGATTATCGCACATCGGTCTCAAGCATCAAGGGCATTGCATTATCGTCTTTTTATCTTTGTGACGACTACAGACAGTGCATCTCATTTTCGTTGGAAGACGTGGTCGTTCATTTTCGATGACAGAGGGTTCATCTAAGCCCAAGATGCCTTTCCAAGATGCCAAGATGAATTATGAATCGGGGCTGTTACTGCTCGAAAAAAATACTCTGAAGAAGTTTCACCGGAAAGCAATTCAACACGCGTATTTTTTCCTAAGTACGGTTCACCGTACAATTTCCAAGCGCCGGAATAATACAAAATAGCAATAAAAGCTTTAATTTCATCAACATCTGTGTGATGATGATACGACTGCATTGCAACATTTCCTGCCATGAGTTTAGAACAAACGTTTTCTATCTCAGTATTCGTATGACCGACTATGATTTCTAACATCTCATCGGTTATTAAAACTGACCATAATTCATGGAATGTCATCAGTCCTGCAGCTCCACCCGTTGGTCCAGGAATTCTCTCTTCATGCACGCTGACCCGATCTAAAACTCGAAATAATGTGTAAGCATATCTGTGTGTGTGTATGTGCTATGCGGGCACAGGGACTATGTTGCTTTTATATACCTGCTCTGCGAGTGAAGGGTCAGCAGAGCAGGTACTCAACGAGAAAGGTCTAGAGCACGTGCGCTCGAGGCAGCGCATGCACGCTGTCGCCTGCCTAGAAAGTTCGGCGTGACGTAGGCCCAATAGCTTTGGAATTTTTAACGGTATTTACCTGACGGTTCGCGTCTATCGGTTCGAATTTTCCAGCGGTAGCCATTTTTACCGCGAAGAATCTTGCTTGGTCGACCTCGAGCTCTTGCTGCCAGACGTTGCTCCAGTGGACGGTCATCATCACTTTCGAGGTCTACCTCCATAGCATCCTGTTCACGAGCCATGCGTAGCCGTTCTTGAAGCGGTACATTTTCCAGATCACTGTCGGCGTCGGAACCGTCTTCGGACGGTTGATATTCGTCCGTATCGGTGCCCTCATCTTCTACAGAGAGTCGATCTTCCTCCCCAGAAGAGGCTTCATCGAGAAATGTGTCATCCACGTCATCTTCATGCAATAAATCGACCACGTTGCGATGCCTTAGATTATACCGCGCCATAATACTAGAAACGTGATTTTAAAAATTATTATAATTCTTATTATTATTAATTTAAAAATTTTATTTTGACTTCAGTCAATTACTTACTTTATAAATTGTTCACAAATCACTCAAAACAAAGATTAAAGCGCTTGTTAAAATGACTGATAGAATTAAAAATTTGTTTAAAAAGTCATTAGTTTATAAAAAGGATTTGTTAGAATTGTCTTTTTGTTTTTTTTATAGGGCAATAATTGTTATTTTGCACAATTTTCAGAAGACTGGCTCATTCATAACTTTTGGTGGCTCTTTCAGTACCGAAAAGTTATGAAACAGCCTAAGGACACATTTTTGAGAAATGAATATTTCACTGATTTTTGTAATGTGTTTAAGGTTTTTTCGTATGAAATTACCTACTTTAATAAATAAATAATAGTTTGACAAAAAAAAAACATCATTTCTTTCATTAAAAGTATATTTCTTTGCTCCGTTTAGTAAACTGGCTTTTTTTCCAGAAATTTTTTTTACTGAGACTTTTTTTATTTTTGTTTGTTTGTAACTAATATTATTTAACTAAATACTACTTAGTACTTTAATCTAACTATAAATATTATATTTTAATTTTATTCTTAATTCTTTTAATTTATTTGTATGTACTTTGTACGTAACAAAGGGAACGAAAAAAATTTAAAATAAAACAGGCTAACAATGAAAAAATAAAAGTAACAATGAAACTGAAAAACACATTCCTGGACAAAATAGAAAGTTTTAAGAATAACATTGACAAACCATATGTATCTATATGTTGAAAGTGACTTATTTTATTTACAATAATTATTTATAATAATTGCCTTTAATAAATATTTTTGAAGAGCGTAATATTGTTCGGGACGTGTTCCGGAAAATGCCTCCATTTTTTAGCAGTTTAATTGTAGTGGTTCGCCTTGTGAAGGAAGTCCTCTAGTATTATAATTGGATAAGAGTATTTTTGACAATAATTGCGCTTTATTGTATTCATTAACATATTCAGACTTTACAGAATTTTCCCCACCACAATCCTTCGTGTATCATGTGCTCGGACTTCATCAGATTGACATTAGAATGCTTCTTACTTAGAATATAGACGTCTTTTTTATCGTGTCATCTCAAGCACAGTAAACCACGTGATGAGCGAATTTGGAGTGCTCCTTTTGCAAACTTTAGTGCAGCAAGTTCCTCCGGCATGTTTTTACTAAATTGACTAACAGTCGCCACAACGTTTTATCTGTTTTTCTTTAGATTCAAAGATAAATTTAAAGACGAATACCAGTTGTCGATATATAACGTGTATCCTTTTCCCAAAAATGTTTTCATCAAGCCCATAATTGTAGCTTCGAAAACGGATTTTTTTCTTTAGCTGCGTTTGTCCTGATGAAAATAAATTTTAAAACGAATCCCGATTTGGATACGCAAATTTTTTAAGATTTTATTCCAAATTGAGCTCTTTTGGATGGATAAAACTGTGTGAAACTCAAACCTCCTTTATATTTCGTCCTTTATACACATTTTGATGCATACAGTTGTCGCAAACTAATATTCAAATAAGTTAGTACTGTTCGCACTTTTCTTATTCCGTCATAATTCTCAGTTTCTCTATTATAACTTAAATGCAGAAAATGGAAAATACCTTAAAAATCTTCTGAAAGGTATAGCTCCGGCATAAATTGTGTATGATAGCTCTTTTTGGCCAGTTCCATTGTACTTTGGGCTTTTTAACTTGAGAATTAATGACACTAAAGGCGAAAAATCGCGTCTTATCTCATTGCGAGTTACAGGAAACCACTCGCTTAGTGTTTTTTATTTAAATTATGCTCCTGATTTTCCCCAACTTTTTCTGCATACAGATTCGTTTCTTTTGACAACATGTCCCAAAAATCATCTTGCAATACTTTTTGCAGGACTGGTAGGATATCTGGGTTATTTCCTAATATTCACTAAAATCACTAAAATCGCAGCATTCGTCACTTTCTTTTTAATTTAATTATGAAAATTCTAACTAAATCACGGAAACGGTTAGTGGACGAAAATTTTATTGACACACTGTTGTTGAAAGACGAAGCTTATCCAAAAAGTATCGAGACTAACTTTATATTTCCGCGCTTCCATGTTCGTGCATCCTCCCTCTATCGGATATCGATAGCAACTAAAATTCTTCAGGAGCTCTGTCGATACCGTTTGACGTGTCTCTCGAGGCGCCTGACTTTGCAGTTCGCAATTTAAGATTTTACGGAGTCTATTTAAGGTCGCTTACAAACACAAAACAGTTTATACGAACTTTTTCGTATTTGTCGGATTTATTTATCGTTAAAAATGACAGGAAAGATCAACGAATTTACATCAAGTTTGGCTCTTGTCATAGAAAACAACTGATCGGATGAATGAGACGTTCAAAGAGTTTGATTGAGATCAGATTTGACATTGTACGAGCAAAGCAAGTATAAGAGAGAGCTGAGACCGGTTTTAAGGTTGTCGCACGACAGTTAATAGCGATTCTAGCTCCGTCCGACCTTTGAGCGCAATAACGCATCAGAAAACGTCGAGTGTGTATGACTTGCGATTGCAGAGGATCCTACGTCAAGTATTCGCTAACTAGTCCGATACCAAGTTCTAGTTCAGTTCAACACTAGGTCAGATACCAAGAACTACTGTTTGGAGAGTATTGGGAAATGACACCAGAGAATAAGAAGTGAGATAAAATTCATCTCGGAAATTCCAATCACAAGACAAAATTTTTGCTTTCAAATTGCTCGGAACAACTTGGAAAGGGGTTTTTAATAACGATTGTATACTCAAGAAGATTTTGTTGGTCATGAAAAATGGGCTAATGGTTATAAGCCAAAAACAAATCAAAATCAAACCTTTTACAGTAACATTGGGTAAACATCGAGTCTTACAGGCTCCGTGTAGTTATAACAGAGGTCTCTGTGACTTTTGCCTCTTTTCAAAATTAAAAGTGTTAGAGACAACTATACTTGAGGCTATTCCGAAAACGAACATCAAGGACTTATTGAGAAGTTAAAACAACTGAGATTATGTTGTTCAACTAAATGGGTTTATCTCCGCAGAACGCCCCTCAGCGATCGTAAAAAATAACATTAGTCCGGGTCTTTGAAGGTAGAATCTACACTTTTCGGATAAACATCGTAAAACGTGTATCAGCCAAGTTCCCAGGAAAATAAATCCAGCATATAGCAGCCAGAGTGGGACTTGTCATGACCCACACTGGTCACACCTCTTGGGCTGTGAATGTACCATCCTGGACGTGTCATTTGCCTTGGAATCTCTTTCCTCACAGACATCCGATTGGAGAACTTCAGAGGGCAATCCGACTAAACTGTCATGAAATAGAATTCAAGATTCGGGACAACGTTCCTGAACTCCCAAATATTCAGCGTTCCGTCTTCGCGTGGAATACTGGGAAGATGGACTCGACAAAAGAACATTGACATGCGCATGCCTATGACACCCTAGTTTGACCCTTCATCGGGGCCAGAGTGTTGGAAGACTTGGTGAAATCTACGACTGGTATCATCAAACATGATGATTTTGATTTGGGAAGCGTCCGAAATATTGGTGGCCAACAGGAATCTCCGAATAACGATTGGAGTACTACAAATTCCAGCGCGAAGTTCAAAGAGAGCCATACCAGGATGAGGCATGAACCAGTATCGTACTATATGGATCGGCTAGGAAATATCTCCGTGGCTTGATCAGCCTAGTCACGAACACGTGAACAGGGATCCGTGGCTGCTGGGCCATATTAGCACCGCTTTGTGCTTTACGTACACGAAGCGGGGAGGATGAACGAAAATCTTTGGGTTCTCTTCTCCACATATGGTACCCATGCTGAAGCTGCCAACAAGAATAGACCAGTATGCGGACCACGTTTTATAAGGATGAACTAGAATCAGCACTCCTGTACATGAAGCTGAAAAAGGCTCCATGCCCAGACTGCATACAGCCGAGATATTGCAAATGGTCTTTCACTTTTTGCCTGACTTGCCGCTCAGTCCAAGTAACGCCTCCTTCGAGAGGAAGTTTTCCCTGGGCAATGACAGATGGCGAGACTCGTGCCGATCTGCTGGAGGAAGGAAATTTTAGAGCCACTGACAGCGAACCGCTTATTATGCATCAATAAGTGTTCAAGTCACTGACGTTATTTATGCCTCTGGGGACACCACGGCAATACAGTTTCAGAGCAGGACGTTTGACTGTAGATGCTGTTGGAGAGGGGGTGCTTACAGCCCAATACGTGGAGACAAACATTCGGTACTTCAGTTTGGTCGATCTCAAAAATGACGTTGGACGTCAGCAATTGGTTCAACTCCGTTAGATGATGTGACATTCAGGATACTCTGGAAAAGTCATTCCAATTACCAGAATCTCTAATGCGGATCGTTTGGAATTGGCCCAAGGACCGCAGTCTAATCTACGACATGGTGCAAGGTAAATTCTAAAATTCGGTTCTAATTTGTAGTTGTGGGCCTGCCGATAAGTAATGATTTTATTGCCATAAATAGAATGTTCATAAAGATGTCCTTTGTGCCAGATAGTTTTGAAGGCTTCCTCCATGCCTAGGGCTTATATACTACGTCCAGGGTTGACATACTACATCTAGTGTTGATATACTACGTCTATTGTTAACATGGGTCTCCAAGTGAACTTTTGATATCCGAAACGACCTGATGAAGTTGTAGGTTAGTTGAGCGACCGGTTTTGAAACCAAATTGAAATTAAGGATCTATAATTTTTATTACATTAATACTTTTTCAGGGGCTTCAGAACAAGTCTTTCAAATACTTTGCTGATGACCGCAAGATACATAAATATATTTATTGAAACTTCAATACGTACAAGTTATTCTTATCTGATATCTCATATGATATTCTGATGCTTGACAGCAACAGATTCTCCTGGTCAGTCCCTTATCGCTTCGGGGTGAGTGACCAATTTTTTAAAGCTTTTCGAGCGAATCTCGACTATATATTGTACAATCTAATTAATATATGTTTCCTTACTAAGAATGTTGCTGCGATAGAGTTTTTCGCTGGGCTTCTTTATTTTGACAGACATTGCCTCAGTTTTATCCTTCCAAAATTTGCAGTTCCTCCGCTACGGTGCTGGAAATAGAGAACCAGACAGGGAAACAGTAGCATATATTGGGTCTGATGAGGGGTTTGTACATTGTAAATTTCTTGCTAACTTGAACTGACTTGACACAGAGCAGAACGGCTGGCTTTTTTACTGGCTTTACGGGCGTAAGAATTAGATTTAAGACTGTGGTAGAACAGTACACAAAAGGATTTTAAAGTGTCTTTGAAGTACAGGGACGTTATCGATGTATAGCAAGGGTTCTTTGCTTTCATCTGGCGCATATCAGTGGACTTTTTTAGAGAGGTTTTGAAAGCATACGGGTCTGTATTTTTTTTAGAATGATTGACAGGGCCAACTTTAAGAGGTACTTCTGTAGGGATTTTCTGTGCGGTGCAGTCTAGCATTGCTTTGACAGGGAACGTGCGAGTAGTGAGAACCAGTATATCATCCGCGTATAAGATTTTGCGGAGTAGTGGGTGGGTGATAGAGTTTCGACCAAAGTGCTGTATACTTTTTGTCTATTGTAATAGAGTTGGGATGTTATGAACATGGAAGTATTGATCTTTAGGAAGATAGAAGCATTGAGGGCTGAGGATTGATTCTTGAGGAACACCAGAGCGACTGCTGATAGTACTGTAGTAAGCATCGCCAATTATCACCGAGAGGACCCTTTGACTTAAACAGTTGGCTATAATGGGCGACAGTGGGGTTGGGGAGTGGGCTATAAGTAGTTTGAATTTTTGTATGGAGAATTTCGGCCTACACGGAGTCGAACACATTTTCTAGGTCTATGGAGCAGAAAACTGTTGCTTCTTTCTTCCTCAGAACGGATGTGATATGATCGTGTAAGACGAGGACGGCTATTTCAGTGGACACCTTTCCTTTAAATCTATATTATTATGAAGGAGAGTAGAAAAATTTGTTCCCAGATTTTGCCTAGGTTTGAGAGCAGAGATATTGCTTTCAGCTTCTTCAAGTCACCGTGGGCCTTTTTTTTGGGTTGTGGGCAGTAGTAAAGCAGTTTTCCATGTTCGGGAAAGTAATTATTTGTAATACTTTTATGGTTATATTAATAATGAAAGTTGCGTGATTCGGGAAACCATCGGGGCCCCTAGACTTTTTGGAATTTATTGAGAGGGGGCGAGTAGTACTGTGTCAGACTAAGAAATGAATTAACGTCTCGTTTGAAAGATTAGAGGTTCTATTGGTTCGTGAGAAGATGGTGAGATAGGAGCATTGGTATCTGTTTAAAAATTTGGTTGAAGTTTTTCTACAATCTTAATAGTGCCTTGGTGATAAGGTGATCTATTCCTGGTGTATAGGTGGACGTACTGTAGCTAGGATGCAGTAAGCTTCTGTTTCGTTTGGGTAAACACTTGTCCGTTTAGGAGAATGGGGCCACAGACTATTGAGAAATTTGCAGTATGATGGCCCGTGAGGGCATTGAACTCCTTGTATACGTATGGGGAAGCTTTCATAACGGTCAGCCTACCTTTATTCATTCCAGCGTACACATATTTCTTTTTTGGTTCTCGCGGCAGTTTATTTGGGATTTCAGTGTGACATATTCTGAATTAACTGGATTTAAGTTTCTGCAGAAGGTCCTATCAAGGTGTTTGCCAGGTGTTCCTTGTTTGAGCATAGGACCCAAAAACCTGGGGGAAATCGGGGTCTGTTCTGTCTCTTGGACTTGCTAGATTCCTTTTCGACACTGTTGGTCTTCGCACTAACGTCAACATCTGACGTACCTCTGGGAGCAGTTGCAATTCGTGGCGACATGACTGCACCACTGGCAACGGAAGCATTGGGTTTAATCACCCATTTTGGGCTTAGCACATATTGCTTTGTGTTTAAGTACGAATTTTGTTTTGTCAGGGTCATCAGGGTGACCGATGGGGATTTGAGCTTCAGTTTTCGCTCAACGATATCCTCCAATATTTATTTCACTATGAAGAAAACACTAAGGGCTTTAAATATGACATCCAGTTTCCCGCCTTTCGTAGGGCTACAGGAGTACCCCGTCTCCCAAATTTATTTTTCTCATAAGATTCTTGATCTCGTCGCATGGGTTTGTTTGATTGACCACAATCTTGTCATACGAAGGAGCCAGCGATTTGATGCGATATTCCATACCGGGGAAGTTGCGTATCATCATGTGGAGAGTAGGTGGTGGCACGTTACTTATAAGGACCGGTGGTAACCAAATATTAGTATGGAGAATTTAATTTTTTTTTGAAGAGGAGTTATATATGACTATTAGGGCACATAATACTACGTTTTTGTTTTTAATTGCTAGCCTAGTTGCACGGTTTAATGTGTCTTGCATGTTTCCGTCTTTAGCGTCGCTTGTACCTCGTCGTTGGTTCTGCTTCAATTTTCGCTTTCCATGTCCACGTCCTGACAAGCAGCGCTGGTGGATTTCGCTTCCATCTGGTCGGTCGCTGTTATTGGAATTTTCGCCTTTGGCACCGTGGTTTCTTTATTAAATACTGATTTCCACTGTTTAATAGGATTTGTAGCTACTTGCTTATTATTTCTTGATTTGAGATGAAGGGATGCATTTTTCACGTGTAGCTTGTTCGATGCTTCAGTTATTGTTCCATGTTGTAGTATGCGGGGGAGGGGATTTTATTGTTTTTTTTGTATAGGTATATTAATATCACTTTTGTTTTTTTTTTCGATTACAGAAAAATTTGATGTTAAATTCTAATTGAATTTATATTTAAATTTAAATTACGAATACACCACTTGAAACGTCACGTCTGGTCACAATAACACCTCAAGAAGAACTGATGTAGAACTGAAGTTTGAGGTTTTAGCCAAGCTTAGGTACCGGTAGCGCCACAACAAGAGTCTAGGCTTTTGGAAAAAAAGCATTAAATGGGCATTTTTTTGTGGTAGGGAGGTGAAGGCTGTTTACGACCTGAGTGTGGGACTCCCAGACACAAAATGCTTTTGGACTACCCACTAAACACCTCCCCTGTCAACCTGAGAACTTAGCCTGGAACCTCGTGTTCCTACGCCTAAAGGCGCCTTCGCATTATGGGTATCTCTTCTCTAACGGGAAGGACGGGAGAGGCAGGAAGTGCTACAAAAGAGATCCATTCATCCTCGATGCCTCCCAGCGCTCCAATAAAGATTTTTTTGATGTAAGCACTGCCCGAGCATATTGCACCACGCGATTCCAATTGTCAATTGTTTTCAGCATTACTCCGACGATAGTTTCCGGATAGAGCTCTCCACTTTCGCTGAGTAGGACCCCTCGCTGCTGGCTCTACCTCCCGCAGTAGAAGAACGTGTGACAGGCGTCATCCAGTTCCCCTGCACAAAACACACAGTTAGGAGACCGTGCTCTGTCAATTTTGTGCAGGTAGGACCGAAAACAACCATCTCATCATGCACTTGACTGAACCACGGCCTCAGGTCAGGGATCAGGCTGTCCACCTTTCCCTTATTTCTTGCTCCCAGGACTGTTGCCAGTCACTGGAAGAGCAACATCTCTCTTCCCTGGTGATCTCTTCTCTTCGGTCTTCGCCTCTGCGCAAGTAAATACTTCTGCACTCTCTCGCAAGAAGGGTGATGGATATCGCCCCTGCGATTAACAGCACTGCCGCCCCGGAGACCGTTCGATATGTGCATGAGATTCGCAATGCTTCTTGTCTCTGCACCTGTGCCACCGCTTCCGGTGTAACTCCTTGCTGAGAGGATCACCCCACAGTTCTGATCCGAAGAGTAGAAGCAACTGCACAACACTCATTAAGAGTCATATTCTTGATGTGGTGGGCCCTCTTATGTTGGCCATTAATCGAGTGAGTGCCGTCACACTCGCTGCAGCCTTGTCAGTTGCTGCCCTGATTTTTTGGGAAAAACTCACTTTTGAGTCTATCAGGACGCCCAAGTACTTAACTGTTTTGATTTCGATTCGACCAGCTCGTCCCCTATACTAGTAGGCCGTACTCTGCGGATTCTATTTTTTGTTAGGATGACCACTTCGGTTTTTTCCATTGCCAGCTTGAATCCGTGAGCGGTCATCCAGTCCATTACCCTCCTCATTAACGTATTGAGTCTGAGTTGCGTATGGTCTACTGTGCGTCCAGCGTCCAGCGCCGCGACATTGTCCGCATAGCCGATCAAACGTGACTCATCCGGCAGTTCAA
Organism: Stratiomys singularior; assembly: GCA_954870665.1. Classification (NCBI taxonomy): domain Eukaryota; kingdom Metazoa; phylum Arthropoda; class Insecta; order Diptera; family Stratiomyidae; genus Stratiomys; species Stratiomys singularior. The sequence continues at coordinate 53,714,385 of OX940880.1, read as the reverse complement.
GCTGTAGGAGTCCATCGGAGGAGATGTTCCACAGGTCCGGGCCAAGGATAGAGCCCTGAGCGACACCTGAAGTAAGATTTGTACTTCGCCTACCCTCCTTCAAGTCGTAGAGTAGGCTGCGGTCCTTAAAATAGTTCCTAAGAATCCGCATCAGGTTCACTGTTACTTGAAAACGATATTCTAGCGCTTCCAGAATATCCACCCATCTAGCGCTGTTAAATGCATTTCGGACATCCAGAGTCACCAGCAGGACGACCCGTCGTGTGGAAATACTGTGAGACACCGCACGTTGGACCGCGCTCACTACTTCTCCAATTGTATCGATGGTGGAGCGGCCTGCTCTGAAGCCATACTGCCGTGGAGATAGATTCCCGGCAATACGAATCACGTCAGCGAGTCTTCCCCTGATAAGTTTTTCAAAAACTTTTCCGGCCATGTCAAGCATACACAGTGGGCGGTATGCAGCTGGCGACTCGGGATCCCCTTTTCCCTTCGTAATAAGCACAAGTCTCGACACCTTCCAGCACTCCGTGAACAGCTCTTCGCGCAGGCATGCGTTGAACATGCGGAGGAGTAGGTCAGGGGAAAAGTGGAAGACCATTTGTAGCACCTCAGCTGGAATCCCATCTGGCCCGGGAGCCTTTCTGGCCTTCATAGACAAGACTGCTTTCTCCAATTCCACCTTCGTGAAAAATGGAATTTCCATTGGTGTTTCATAGTGAACGGCTCCACCGATGGCGGGATGGATGGGGAGGAGAGCCCGCACGATTTCGTCCATCTTTTCTGCCTCTTTTGAGTGAGGTGACCTTAGGAGACCGAGCTTCCGCATTACTATTTTGTAGCCCAGGCCGCATGGGTCTCTGTTCACGTCGTCCACTATGTTTTGCCAGCGGCTGGCCTTGCTGCTGTTGATAAGTCTATGGAGGCATTTTCTAGATGACTTGTAAGCAGCTAATCGGATACATGCCTCTTCCCGAGTGAGGCTACAGTTGCCTTCTCGCGTCACGGAACGCGTCTTTATTGTTTGCATCTGATCCGAACTCAACAAGTAGTTCCCCCGAGCGAGTTGGCCGTACAGCTTTTATTGCAGTTTGTATGTCTTCGGGTTTTACCGTTCCCTTGATTTCTGGCAGAACATCCGCATAGGATCTACCGTCGGTGGGTTTAACCAGCAGTGCCTGCCCAATGGGTTTTCGACACTTCTTAATATTAGTTTCCTGGCTTATCTGCGATGATTCATTGCATTTCGGTTCCTGTGGATGCTTATCGATTTTGGACTTCAGGGCCGGTTTTTTAGCTGTCTCTTTGGCAACTTTGGATAGTGCTGTCTGAAAACCCTCCTCAATCGCGATTTGATCGTTCGGCGTCCTGTCCTCGTCCTTCCTGCGCTTATCCCGATCCCCTTTGATTGAACTACAGGGCAACCTTTTGGTGGCAGTAGAAATCGGGACGACTACTGCGCTGTCGAATAAATTAGCCTGTTGCTCTTCCTCAGCCTTTAGCCACCTGCGTCTATAATGACCTATACGGGTTAGGAGGTCTTCCAAGTCCAGAACTATGTTTTTAACCTCTTTGCTAAGGTTCGTTTGTTCGTTGCATGTGGCAGTGATGCGTCTAATAACCCTCTCTGGTTTACGGTATAGCCGCTCTTCCTCTACAAGATCCATGATAATCGAAGTGCTCCGTGTCTGACGTGCAGGGATTTCTTGATCTGTGTCCCGTGCTTCAGTTGCTTCGGTGGTGAATGGGAACAATCATACGTTTCTCAACCGTTTCGCCTTTCTCTACAGTGTGCTCGTCTCTTCCAGGTTGCAAGAGGCTCTGTTCTTCTTTGTTTGGTCGCTCTGGTGTGCGCATGGTTTTCTTGCTGCGCCCAAATGCTGTTAAAATCTCTGGTTGTACCAGATTTCCTACTTTTCGTCCATCCGTTTTCGAATGTTTCTGTTCTGACATATTTTCTTTTGTGTATAATTTGTTTGTTGTCATTTCTTATGGGTCCCCCCTCAGAGCCGCTATCTCCACTCGTGTGTGTAGTCGCCTTATTGGTCCCGTGGTTGTCTTTGCTAAGCAGGGAGGCCATGCGAGGGTTGGCACCAGCCATTATGGGGACAGGTGCTCAGGGCCAGATCGGCGCTAATCGGGAGTTCGTCTCTACCAAACCTACACCACCAACTCAATGATGCGAGCTTCGAACGTACGCTGAGGCTTGCCAAGGTTTTACCGGGACGGAGACGGTATGATCGTTAGATTCGAGCCGTTCACACTCGAGTGTCACCTCGGTGCTACCGTTCTACGCAACTAGGTCCAAAACATCATATCCGCCAGCCCAAAGCATCAATTTTAGTTAATTAGTCGAATCGTAGTCCGCAATTGGTTCAGGGTCATATTCCGTGATGTCCTCAATTTCCTCGGGTACGTGGTGGCGGCACTCCCCAAAGAATACTAGCTTTCAGGAACGGTCCTGGTAACCAGCATTCCCCCTGCAGTTATTAAATGGGCATTAAGTTGAAAATGCAAAATAACTATTTCTTCCTTAGAAATATGTTACATGGCGACAATGAGAACAGTATCAATACCCGGAGCTGTTGACATCACAAACCGAGATAGGCGAGCCTACTTGCTCTCTTTTAAGAAAACGATTGGAAGTGGATCAAATCTTTCCGGAGTTTTTGTCGAATTTGCTAAATTATGGTTCCAGTTGTTGTTCCTATGAAATGAGTTGAAAAATTTAACGATTTATTCCCTGCTTTAACGATGGTTCTCTTGTGCGTTGCCATTGTCTTCTCAAGTGGGTTAGGGACAAAGATTGTATGTTTCAGGGTCTAACAGATGGTGGTGATGCTGAGCTCGCTTTGGTTGAAAGGGGCGGAGAGTATCCAGACTGCTATCTGAAAAGGATATTATTTGTTAAGGAAATGTCGGTGTCTCGTCCAATATGCGACCTTATAGCAATATGCTTGTCTATCTGCGTTAGCGATCTTAGCATTCGTTTGGATTTCTAATTACACTAGCAGACGTGGAAGGAAAGGCAGAAAGGACCAGAAAGAACGAATTCTCTGTAGATCTTCTCGATGGCTAGTGTGGTGAATGGAACTGCCCATATCCCTGCCATCTTATGCAGATTCCGATAAGGCTGCGTCGCTGTCGGTCGTGAAGTAAACATTCAACAATAAGATGCCTGAGGGTCTCTACGCTCGTAAATAGGCAGTGATTGCTGCTCGAAAACCCAAGTCCAGTAAGAAGTTGTGTCACCTAGTCGTTATGCTGGATCCAGCTCATTTTGAGTCGATTTTCTATTTTTGGGAAGACCTCATGAGTGATTCTGCCACTAGTACTGCTGTCCCACCGAAGCTTGATCTAGATATTGTACAATAACGCATTTTTCACATAGGAAATCAAAGAGAACTTTATACGATTTATTTGATCAGGAGCAGTATCATTGCTTATTGACTGCATTCAAATCTCCACTTAAAAGGTATCTATTTTCAATGCTCATTTTCGGGTCTTTTCCGAAAAGCGCTTTGGGTTCAGTTTTGAAGCTGGGAAATATGCTTCATAAACTGTAAGAATTTTCGCGAAGGACAATGATTGCAATTATCTTAAAATTAGGAGCAGGCAGAACAGAACGTTTAATTGTCTTTAAAATGACAAAAGCGACACCTCCTCCGAACTTGGTACGTCTTTTGCAACGATGAATTGTGTGAAAAGGGTGGCAATGGATGGTTAATACAAATTAATTTAACTTGGATAGCGACTTTCATTTCCCGTCAATGCAGAGAGATCGCTAGTATAGATTTCGTGATTTTTATTTCACGTGGCTTGAAGCGTAAAAAAATTTTCAAAATTGCACTTCAAACAATCAACTCTATATTTAACGAATCTTCGAACGTATTCCAAGATTGAATTGACTTCAAACGTATTTTTAGCTCAAAACTTTTGAATGCAAGAAATTCATACAATTTCTCAACACACTGATTCAATTAAATGTACATGTGTGTACACTTTCTAAGATTAATTACTTCGATTAACACAAAACAGCAGGTAATTTCCTTTCATTACGATTTATCTGATGAATTGTGCTATTTTTGGAAATCGACTTGTAAAACGTTTTAAAATTAGAACATCAATCTTGAAATTGTGAAAAGATTGTACCATAATTTTAACGATGTTCGTATAGGAATCAAGCCCATGTAAGTTTGGAAATGAATTTATTCACACCTTTGCTAAGTCTCACAGGGGAACGTGAACAATTAGGTATTTCCCAAATTCTTACTATTTAATTATTTACATGTTCACTAATTCCAGGAGGAAGAACTCAGCTCTACATATTTGGCTAATATAACTAAATAATAGTGCGGCTGTAACATGCTAATCAGATCTTACCCAATCCACTTCATTCCTTAGACTCTTTGCCTAGTTTGCTTAATAGTTTTATTGCTCCAATAAAGCAATTTACCTTCGAACAAGCCAAAATACAACTCAATGTCCAACTACCTGCCCAAAGAAGCCAACCAAGGTGAAAAGAAAACAAATCTTCAAGCAAACACAGACGGTCACAAAAAAAAAGACAATTGACTTCTCAACTCAGCCACGAAGGAATTTTAAAGACCTCAACTATTTGATTTACAACCAGTAGTTTGTATTGTTCCGAACCCGAAATTTATGGAAAAGTGAAATTTTGGACATTTCGCAAAACCAAAAACAAAAAAAAAAAAAATAAACACCAACTGATAAGTCAAGTCGAAATAGTATTGTATAACTAGCGCCATGCGCCGATCAGACAGTGAGACATGCCTGCTGTGCAAGTCCTGTCTGAACCACAAGGATAAAGATCTTCCAGTCGGGGTTGTTTGGAAATTTTGGGATTAGCCGTTTGTGCACGTTGTTTGTATAGAGGGTGGTCACGAACAAGCTCATCATATGATCTATGTCAGGAGGAATTGAATGAATGAATAAGGAAACGATAGTGAGAAGATGATAATTTTCATCGATATTTCGTTTTACTATGAGATTCGGTTGATAGAAATTTAGGATGCTGACTATTGGTTTTTGAAAGCCCCTTTGCATATTTGGATGTACAAAGTACACTGGATTGTACACTGGCTGGATTTCACCAAAATAAAAGTTTGAATCGGTTCTTAGTTTTCGACCTGACGTACGTACTAACCTTACATTAGAAAAAGGATCAATCGATCATTTCACGTGTTTTGTTTAGAGTCTGCGCATTGGATCTGAATCAGAACATTGAATAACTACCGCAATTATCTACCATGAAGTAATGCCTATGCATTTCAACAAACTTCAGGTTGGTGGTTTTTAGCAAAGTTCCTTTCAATTTCTTCAAAGAAACAAACGATTAATCAGAATGGACATAACTATAACTGGGACAGCAAAAAATTGAAGCCTAATGGGAGAACCCATAAATTTCTACCATGCCACGCTACGAACGACTCCTGTAGGTGTTGTTCATATAAACAAGCAAAATTAGCTCTTAGGCGCTTATGGTATCCGTGTCGGTCGTTCCAGAGCTATTTCAAATGGTTATTTTGTGGGTCACAAAATCTCTTTTATAATTTTATTTACACAGATCAAAATGGAAAGCCAAAAGAGACATTTGCAGAATGTCATGCTTTATTGGTTTCAAAAAGGAAACAGTGTAAAGGACCATAAAGAGAAAGTGATACTACGACTATAAATAACTGTTCGCAAATAGTTTAAGAATTCTAGAGCTGTCAATTTCTAATTAAAATACGAAGACCGCATCGGCTGCCCCGCAACGACAGATACGGACCTTATCATGACTATGCTCGCTGAAAATCCGCGATATACAAGGGCGGTCCGATAAAAACTTAGCCTCAACGCCCAATGGCGCCTCTATCGGAAGAGAAATTTGTTATCGTTTAGTACATTTTAGTTGACGGCTACTGTCAAAATTTTTTGCCAAATCGGACCCGTTGTTTTGTGTTGAACACGTGTGGAAGCAGGCGTGTTCAAAGATATTAGAAAAATGGAAAAAGAGCGATATCGCGACCGCTGTAAATAAGAAGAACAGATATGTGAGAATAAAGTTAGCAGTCGGAAGGATGGACTGAAGCTAGTACCTACTAAGTCGCCGATACGGGTTATTAACGTTCTTGGAACGGGTGGTCTAACGAGGTAAGGTGGAATGAAGCCTGACTGATGTGCGTCAGACGAGTTGATCAAAGTTTTACCATGCTGTTGTACTGATGACTAAATTATGAAGGAAGGCATGCAGAGTTGAAGATAGTAGGCCGCAGTCACGATGGTGGGACATGTGTACCATTGACGTCACCTAAAGGAGTTCTATAATGTTAAGAACCAAGGTTGTACCGAAGGAAAATTGAAAATGTCAAACCGATTGGTGATAGTTGCAGAGATAATTGGATGTAAAGAAGATATGATGCTGACTGAGGACTAGATTTGACAAGAATTAGCGAGAGGACTAGATTATAAACGGACTGGACGTAGACAGGTGTGTAAGTAAATTGAAGAAAAAGTTGGAGAAGATTATGCATGTGAAAGCCTATATCTGTTGTGTGCCGTTGCAAAACTGACAGATGACTTGAGATACTAAATATGACGGACAAAGTGTCTTGTTATATGTAAACGATGTAATGCTAAATGTAGTTAACAGGTCGAAAAGCTGGCATTGCAAAATCAACCTTGATGATTGAGTGGATGCGAGACTGGTAAACTTGCTCAAAGTCGAGGTCAAGAGTATCGAAGTAAAAGGTATTCTAAATGCTGATATTCATGTTGTGATTGTTGCAAAACCGGATCCTTTAGACTGGTGCTATAGGATGGCGGGTGACGCAGGGGCGCTGAATAGGTCTAAGCTGCTGAGTATTTGGGGATGCCGTCCTCACATACCCGAGGTTCGAGAAATATAAATCAGCCCCTTGTGTTTTTATCGAAAACTGAGAGTTTTTTTCCGACTATAGAAAAGAACAACCTGATCTGAGGTTGATCTGAACCACTGGCTGGGGGGACGTCCATAACATGTTACTGTCAGCCCCAATTCAATGAGAAGCCTATCCGTAGCTAGTACTTGGTGGTTGTAGTTCGTCATTCAAGAAAGTATGGTCAGCATTCATCACTTGTATGCTCTTATTCAAATTTGCGTCTGATCTTGGAGGTGGTGATTGACATATTGGTGCAATGTCTTTGGAGACCGTGGCTAATTATTTATTAAGCCTTATTAAGCCTTAATTAATAATTAAGGCTAACAAGGAAGGTGTCCACGTTAAACACTTAGAGTTCAGAGTCGTAGCCGGTCTTTGATGAGCCACAGCCAGGTGCCTCGGAAGCGGCTGCCACGGAGGAGAACGTTACTAAATTCCACGAATTCATATTGGTAGATCAGCTATTGAGCTTGAGCGAGATAACCTGAGACACTAATAATCTCAAAATACCACGGAGGCCACATCCTGTATGAAATTTTTGAACGAGAAAGCAGTCGGTTCGATGTGTGCCGGGTTCGCTCACTCCGGACAACAAGCGCAAATGTCAGAGCACTTAATGGCAGTCGTTCAACCGTAATTGGAAAAAGTTGCTGCGTCATTTCGAGCCTGTTCACAAGACATGGGGCCACTGGTACACACAACAGACCAAGGAACAGTCGAAACAGTGGGTTTTACCTGAAATACGAGTTCCAAAGAAGGAAATGCCTGATTTGCTTAATGTAAATGTGATGAACACTGTTTTCCGGGAATCACAAGGTATGATCTGCATCGACTATGCCGAAATATTGGGCCAACTGTACTGAAAAAAAGGCCTGGTTTGCGGAAGTAAAAAGTACTCTTCCACCATGGTAGCGCTCTGGCTCAAAGCTCTGGAATCGTAACAATCAAATTCGTCGTTTTGTGCAACGAAACCATTGCTCTCCAGATTTGGGTCCATGTGGATACTTTTTGTTTCGGAAATCGAAAAAGTCACTCGCCGGGCAGGCATAAAATAAGTAGGTCAGCACCACCATGAAAGACTACTTTCCAGACCCCGAAAAAGGCATCTTTTGACGGGTTCGAAAGAAAAAGAAGCTACAAAGATGTTGGATCATCGCTGGGTCAAGTGTATCAGAATAGAGTAACAGATACAGTTAGAGTAATGTCTCTAACTTTCTCAGAATATCGATACATGAGCCTTTAAACAAAGAGGGAATTGCGAATCGATAGGAAGTTTCGGTTTGACTCCAATTGACAGACGTTCGACTTCTATTGTTGCACTTTGCAATAAAGCATCATGAAATAAATACTATTTTAAAGAGTCTTGTCACTGGAGACCTGGATTTTGTATCAAAATGTGTAAAATAAATACTATGACTGATAAATACCGGTGACCTGGATTTTGTATCAAAATTTGTATCGAAAAAACACTTGTTGTAAGTGAAATTAATCTTCAACTCTATCGAAGCCTTTGGAAGCCTTTGGAAGCCTTTGACCTTTTCCGAAGTCGAAAATTAACAAGACGAGTTATAAGCCTGACATCCCTTTTGGTTTCATTTAATGAATGCCTCTGCATAGTTTTGCTATTGATACACGAATTTCTTTTCAACACTCATAAGTGATTTCTAATTTCTGCCATTCAATCACAAAATCAACAATTCAAATCATGATTTCTGGTAATTTTTTTTTTCAATGAGGGGATAACTTTCATGTTAGGTAAGCTAGGATTATTGTGTCGAAATTCTCTGCCTTGACATAAAACACTGTTTATTGTGCACATGCTTGTCTGCAACATATACGTTCGTTTCGCCTGTGCCTATTGGGGAGCAAAGTGAAAACTTTGAATTTTTAAAAGCGTACCCTCAAGATGATTTAATGTCTATTATAAATATTTTATTTTAGACAAACTTTCATATGAATTTTAGTTTTATCTCAATATCATGAAAAGTTACATGGTAACTTGAAATCTAAACATGTATCTTCTCTTCGTTATACGAAATGCTATTTTATAGATTTTGCTATTACACTTCAATTTAAAAATTCCTTGTTCATTCCATCACAACATGAAGAAAATAAAATATACGCATGAGTCTCAAGCAAAGTAAAGGGTTTTTATAAGGGTATAGAACTTTAAGTTGGCAATACTTTTTAATTTTAACTTATCGTGTGAGAGCTGTCACGCGTTTTATGGTTCGTTTGGTCTGCCGTTAGATCACAAATCGGTTGACACCTAAGCATCGTCTGCAAATCGTGCAAATTTATTAAAAAAAAACGGTTCTGGTCAAGAAAATCACCGTACCTTCCGTTAATTTTACGGTCTCAGAAATCAGAACAATTACTATGGATCGTTTCCGCACGTAGATTGCTCTCGCTGGTAATATGCATCCATTCAGACATCTTACAGTGCGTAATGAAGAAATCATAGCAACTGAAGAGCGCAGTATCGACGGGTGAGGTCATTTGACATCGTGCTAAACAATTAATCCTGTGTCCACCCATATTATGAATATGGAATTTTATTTTATTTTATTTATTATGAATTTTAGGGAAGGATTTTTGTTTGTGGGGCTAAGAAATACAAGTTGTGCAGGAATGGAAAGCGAAAGGCAACATTAGGGTTATGAGCCCATGAATAAATTGTTGCAGATTGTGAATTTTATAAGAAAACTTTATTGATGTGGTTGGTTTCTGGTTAAATGGCTAAGTCAATAAGCAAAACTGGCGCTTTTATATCGACATCGGTTCAATCACTATTTGATCCGGAGAAAGCCACTGTTTGGAAAATCACGGGGCTTTATAGGCCAGTGGAATCGTTGGTCCATATGGTTTCAAAAATGGTTTTACAGTCAACAGTCATTAACATTACAGTCAACATTACAATAGTGACCGCTATAGAGCTCTGATCAAAGACTTTCTTGCTCCGGAGTCAGCTTGCCGTATTGCAGCAAACCTCAGGTTTCCACAGGACGGTGAGATATGCCATACAGCTCGTGCAACCATCGCCTTATTGAAAGAAGCATTTGATGAGCGCATAATTTCTCCTTTTGGCCATGTGAGCTGGCCTACAAGAGTTGAGATCTTACACCGCTGGACCATGTCTCGTGGAGATATGTAAAATCATTCGTCTGCGTCGTTAAGCTCGAGATTTTCCGTGTTATTTTATTGGCGAAATACAAAATTGGTCATGTTATTCAGACTTCCTCCACACCTGACAAGGCTCTTACATGCCCTAAATTCAGATAGAAATGTCAGAGAAATATCTTTCCAATGGAACTAATTAGAATTTTCAAAATTCAGTGGTATACCTCTAAAATAAACACTCTTTGCTTGATCCAAGATACATCGGCGCCTTCATTGACATCTTTGTTTTGACGATGACAGATCGCAAGGTGCTTGTCATTTTTGAACCTCAAGCTCAAAGGGTCGCGTCTTGTTAAATTATCGCCATTTTATGAGGTGAGTTCGGACTTTCGGCTTGAACAGGTGGAAGTCATCATTTATACCCATGACAGTACTCAAGATGAGAAGGATTTTAAGATCCTTTTGATTGGGAACATTGTCACGTGTGGAGAACAAGTATAATGAAATGGTATGGTATGAAAATCTAGCGTAATTGAGTTAAAAATAATCTTCAAAACATTTTATACTCACGTTGCTCTTCTTAATAATTTGCTCATTTTTAATTTATGATAAGCTTCATCAATGTGATCGAATTCGTCTTAAAATGAACACCTTTTTACAGACGCTTCAACGGCAATGTTTTTGCAATTTTTCCGCGCAACTTGTTTCGAAAAGTATGTTAACGCGTCGTACAACGTCTACGTATCTGCGTAAACGTTCTCCGGCTGCCAAATATTATCCTATGTCTTCAGACGATTAACGGATTAGAAAATGGTTAATTATTCCAATCATCTTTAATTTGTAGTTTCTTTTTCTCCTTCTTTTTGTTAACATGACGATCTAGTGTTGCCATTCTATACACCTGGATTTTGGTTGCATTTTGAAAGTAAAATAATAGCTCATGTGTTTTTTGATAGGGTTGAGTTTCAATTTTCGTAGCTCCTTCAGCAGCGTCCCTCAGACAAATAAGCCGAAATAGTGCTCAAGTTGTTGAGATCTGTCCGCTGGAAAACTGTGCGACCATTTAAAAGTGGAAATACTAAATTTCCTGCGTTTAATTGTTCGTCATTTGAATTTTTCCAACAACACCAATGGCATGTAAACTAAAACAGTTTAGTTGGAACAATTTCTTTTTCTCGTCTACAAATTTTTCTCGACAGCTACATGATGTTTCCCGAAGATTTCAAACAGATTTTTAATCTTCTTACTAATACCCGATTATAAATTGAATGAACTCTAAATGAGAACAATAAAAAAATTAGAAGAAAAAAAAAATGCTGTTTCGGGGAGCAACATATTGATATGCTACACGTAAAAGAAGAAGAAACAAAGCATGATGTCGAGTCCGTTTCGAGGAGATTAACGAAATTTAATTAACCCTGATCTTGGATGGGAGAAGGAACTCAACAGATTTGTTTTTTCCTACAAATTGGTGTTGGATACGCGTTGGATAGTATTTGAACTGAATTGAACTAGGCTTAGGACTCGGAACAAAGACATCATTTTGATAAAAGAACGAATACTATGAGACTTGGGTTATGTCTTTCATGTAAGAATCTTCAGAAGAAGACTACATGAATATATGATAGTAACAGCTTTTAGGTAAATGCTCGTTTCAATACAAGATTTCTGAATTGTCGTAGTAGTGTCCTTCCTCAACGAGCCCGATCACAACACATCCATTGGTTTATACATTAAGATAGTAGAGATTCAATTTCCAACGCCTTATGTTTCATTCATGCCAGTGCCTGTTGTATAAATCGTCAATTTTGAATCCCTATCAAATTCAACTTCCGATTCACATTTTGTAGCCGACAAACGTTTTCGATAAATTTGTCCCAACAGTATTTCGTCGTTGGCAAATTGCAATAAATAAATCGGGCAAGCAACAATCTTCTGTTTTTCAGCTCCTCCTCAACTTAACAATCCAATAGACGAAAATTTCTAGTCCAAATGTTTTCCAGGTGACATGAAACAACACTTAGAAGCACCATTTTGTCTCTATTGAATATTAAATGCCACCTTCCTTGCTATCAAATATCCTTATCGCATCGCCAAGTGAAATAGGGATGTATTTATCATATGTACAGATTCCATAGCATCCGTCCTTCGTCCTGGCAAATTGAATGAGCTGCTTCTATTCTCTTCACTTTACGATTGTGTAGATTATGTATTGCGTTCTTTAATGCATGATACATCCCTTTTTGGTGACTCCGTTTCTTCTTGTGTGAATATTCAGATGTGCTCAAGGCCGATAATGGAGAAATCCCTTGAGTAGTTGATCGTTGTCTCTCTCTATACACTCCTTAACACTTAACATGTGTCTTAGCAAAGCATGCGATTAAGTTGATATTTGCAGAGTTGGCATTCGAATTGAATCGATGTGTAGGTGTGAGAATTTTTCAGCATGAAATCAAAGTGTAGAATCCATGAAAGCAGTCGAAAAACGTAGCCCAAGGGGATAATCTCTAGTGTGATGCCTGTGAACGTCCGGGTCTTAAAGTCTAAGTTGGAAGCATTGAGCTGCTATCCTTGTTCATATGACCAAACATTAAAAACAGCTCATGCATTTCCTGTACTTCCTTCCTTTTATACATAATAAAATTTAAATCGATAAGAAAAAATCGACGAGATGCATTCCATTTTACAAGCATTGATCTGAGCCGCAAACGCAACTCCAACTTTTTTCAGGTCTTAACAAAATGTTTTTGATGGTTTGAAAATTAGCGAATTAACAACGCTTGTTCGGCGTCTGAAACTCCTTTCACGCCTTACTAAGTCAATTCTTGTTGTAGAGAATAGAAACACAATTCAACGTACACCAAAGTCCTTAATTCCCCCATTGTCCTTATTTGTGTAACATCAAAATATTATTGCTTTTCATATTATATTTGAATTATGCTTTATTATTATGAAATAATGAATTTTCAGCATCAGGATGCGCCGAGGCACATCCGCTTGGTGCAAGGTATTGCATCGTATTGGCTCTCTTTTATTCTTTATTCTGCAAAAATCTCGGGGAATAAAACTTTTTACTTAGAATGCCTAAAACGCTTATAACGCCTGAACGAACTAATTAATAATTATAAGAATTTCAGATAAACTTAAAATGATTAAACAGTAACAAGTTGTAGGAGTATCACTATTGAAAACTGGTGCAAGTTTTATTAATAATATAAGATAGTTTTCTGTTTTTTTTTTTGTTTGGGTGGTGAAGGGTATTTACGCCCGACTCCCGCTACCGAACTACCGACCAAACACCTCCCCTGTCACGCCGAGAACCTAGCCTGAAATTGTTTGTCACATTACTTCGGACTAGGCCTCATTACTCATCGCTTAGCGTTGCCTTCAGGGTAAGGAAAATCCCTCTTTCTGCACGGATGGATAGGAAGGAAGAGAATTGCTGTTACAGAGGTAACTGCTGTTACGGAGAGGAGAGGGGGGATCCCTCACCAAGCGATGATCCGTCATGCCCTTCTTTATAAGAAGTACTGTCCGTACGTATTGCGATACCCAGTTCCAATTTTCTTTGGATTGCATCATTTTTCCCGTTACATTTTCCGGGGAGAGCATGCCTATTTTCTCCGAGAGATTCGAACGGAGTCTTGTCCATCTGGTACACGTAAAGAAAGTGTGCCAGGCGTCGTCCGTCATCCCCGGGCAGAACACGCAAGTTGGAGATGGTGACTTTCCCATCTTATACAGGTAAAACTGAAAATACCCGTGACTACTGAGTAGCTGCGTCAGGTAATAGTCAGTCTCACCATGCATTCCGTAGAACCACGGCCTCCAACTGCCTCGCGTTTTGTTTTCCCATATTTGCTGCATCAAGGCTAGGGTCCTTCTCCGTTCCTCTCGGCTGATGGTTTCTCTCGCCGACTCCCTCCTGCGTAAGTATACACGTTTTCGTTCGTCTGCAAGTAACTTAATAGGAACCACCCTCGAGATTACCATCACTGCAGGTTCAGAGACAGTGCGATATTGCCTCTGCACCTGTTCCAAAGGCCTTTGGTGCGTCTCTTTACTAAGAGCGTCAGCCCAAACCTCGGAGCCATACAAGGGCACTGACTCCATTGCACTCATCAGCAGACGTCTTTTGCTCGAGGTTGTTCCCCGCGTGTTGGCCATAAGGCGACTGAGAGCACAGAAGCCATATCCGCTGACGCTCGAACCTGCTCGAGAAAACTCATCTTCGAGTCAATCATCAAGTCAAGGTATATGATTGATTCTTTCGACTTGATGATCATTTCTCCCCCACGAACGCGAATAACACGAGGGATCCGCTTCTTTGTCAGGACGACGACCTGGGTCTTTTCGAGCGCTAGACTAAGCCCACGGTCTGCCATCCACGCGGTCACTCGACGTATTATCACACCCAGTTTGAGTTACGCCTGTCCGACAGTACGTCAGGCGACTAGTACTGCTACGTCATCTGCGCAGCCAACCCGGTGCGACTTCCCTGGTAACTGCAGCCTCAAAAGCTCATCGTACGAGACATTCCAGAGGTCTGGGCCCAAAACGGAACCTTTCGCCATCCCTGATGTCAAATCAATTCTTCGCCGGCCTCTCAATGTGTCATAGATGAGTTTCCGGTTTGTGAGATAGTCCATCAATATCCGCGTCAGATACCTCGGCACCCTGAAATATTCCAGAGCACGAAGAATATCTGTCCATCTAGCAGAATTGAAGGCATTTCTCACATCGAGTGTTATGAGCAGTACTATTCGTCTCGAGGGGTGATTATGGGCTCCTGCCTGCTGAACCGCATTCTCTACCTCTACAATTGCACCGATCGTGGATCGACCAGCCCTGAAGCCGTACTGCTGAGGAGACAGATCCCCGACAGTTCGGATAACCGCTCCAAGTCTTTCTCTAATGAGCCTCTCGAGCACCTTCCCAGCGGCGTTCAAAATACAATGGGGCCCATATGAAGATGGTTGCTCGGCGTTCCGGCTACGGAGAAGATTTCTAGCCGACCTGTATGCCAGCGTTCGGGAATGTGACTCGTCTCGATTTCTTGAACGTTGGGCTTCGTGGCGGAGTCAATGACACTCTCTCCGCTTTTCAGCGATTTCTACCGAGCAACAGTACACAGCCCGCTTATTGTGTCAAGGCCGTCGCCTGGACATAGAGCAGTCGCACGCATTTTTGATGAGCCTCATGGTGGAGTTCACCATGTTTTCAGCTGAGGCTTCCCCCGTTACCGTCATAGTTTTACCGCTCAGAAGAACTGCGGCGAACGCGTCATCTATTTTAGAAATATGCCAACCTAAAGTTGAGGGTTGGGTTGCTAGGCGTCGAGTAGCACGCTCGCCAATTTCGAAAGCAATTTACTGATGATCGCTCGCCGAGTAGTCTTCCAGTACCCTCCATCTGTGTATCCTAGGCACTAAGGACTTCGAAGCAAAAGTCAAAGTCTCCTAGCCACCATTTCTAGGATTCTTTTTCCTCTTGGGTCTAGCTGAGGCATTCCTCATTCTATCGCCTTGGCATTAAAGTCACCGCTAACAAGGGTTCGGCCTTCCGTGCTCGATATAGCTTCCTCCAGTTCATCAAACCTGCTCTGAAAACATGATATTGACTCATTCGGCGTTAAAATAGACGCTTATGAATGTCAAATCGGCGCAACCAATGAGCACAAAGCCATTTCGGCTGAAGCAATTCCGATTCCGGCGATGCCGGATCAATCACAAGAACATCCAGCCTCCTCCTTGTTGTGGTGCCGCTCAGATATCAGCAAAAAATCGACTTTTTGCTCCCTTGCAACCTGGACTAGTAAATCTTGTGCGGTTGAGTTACGGTGTAGGTTGATCTGCAGGACTTGGATCATGTGTTTACTCTTTTCTTGCTTAGTGCTTCTTTGAACTCCTGGCACCTACCACTTCCTGGAATATGAGCCAGATCTTCAGACTTCGGTCCCTTATCTTTGCACAAGATGCAACTGGGTTCGTTTGGGCAGTCTTTCGCCTTATGGCCGGAAGTGCCACAAGTTCAAGGAGATGTGTCCGAAGCTAAGGCACTTGTAGCATCGAGTTAGGGCTACTCTCCGACGTATCCTGCACACAACCCAGCCGACTTAAATTTTTTCCTTGGTCAGGAGTTGCACAGCGTCTTTCTCTGGGATGTCTATTATTGCGGCCCTTTGCCTTCTAGGATTGGTAGGCGTTAGTCTTACCCTAATGCTCTCTGCCGTAGGAAGAATTTGCCTCATGGAATCTTCTACTTCTTTCGCATCCGCAATGCAGTCAAGGTCTCTTACTTTCAAAGAGGCCATTGGCTGTAATGTCGAGATAACATCCTTAGAGCCAAGAAGGTCCTTGACAGCGCTCTCGAACTGGCCCTTGACGGTGGATTCCGGTCCGAGTTCTACGAGGAGACCGCCTGTTTTGGTCGCTCTTACCGTTCGTAATAACATAAGATAGTAAGTACAACATTGTTTTCCATAATAACCATCTCGACCCATCCCTCCACGCTAAAAATAGAAATTATAGGGAAGAGAAAATGCGCATAGACGTTACAACGAGCTGAAGGTGGTTGGGAACAGCTGAGACACGTCCTCAATAATAAAAGAGTCGCACTTGCCCCGGGAATCCCAACCAGCAATATCCAAACATAGGTCTGTTGAGAGTAAAAAAAATATATATATGCAAAGATAAACTGTGGTTAGCTGTCATATTGCAGATAAATGCATGAATGAGTACAAAAGTGTCTACCGAGACCTAAAATGAGTTGAAAAACACGTGTATATTATAGAGTAAATTAGACTTTAAAATTCTAATAAACTGTCATAGAGTTTCCCGATATAAATTTAATATTTAAAAAGCATTAGGTTAGATAAGTTTCGGTAATTTATTATCGTTCAAAAGTATTTCTCAGCTTTCTCAGCCTGAATGCGGGTTGTGAACGCATTTTTGACGTCTCGTATAGTAAACCCATAGGTATATTCGGTTTAGGATGTTTATCTATGGGGATAAGAGTAGTATCATATACTTGTATGGGTAACGCTTATAAAGAGTGTTTTGAGTGGTATAGGACTTTGAAATGAAATGAAATACAGATAAATTGGTTTGATTTCAATGAAATTGGAATTGCAATAATTTCGAGCATACGAGAGCCACAACTGGCGCGGAGGAAGTCCAAACCAGAGGTATAATTTTCGACTTCGATTACTCTAACCAATCATTCTGGTCGTATCTCGTCAATAACGGTGCCAATGTTGTCTTCCAAATGGTCAAACGTCTTAGGTTTGTCAGCGTAGACGAGTTTTTTGACATATGCCCAAAAGAAATATTCCAGCGATGTTACATCACAAGATCTTGCAGGCCAGCTCACGGATCCAAAAACGAGAAACTATGCGCTCATCCAAAGGTTCTTTCAATAAGTCGATGGTTGCACAAGCTGTATAGTATATCTCACCATCCTGTTGAAACCGGAGGTTTGCTGCACTGGGACCAGTCAACACCGGAACTATAATGTCATTGATTATGACTCTAGGCATAATCAATTCATGACTGACTGTCATGTTATTGTTTATGCCAGCTGTTTTGGAGTTTATTTTATAAATTCTGAAGATCTCGCGCAACGCGACCTTTTATATAAGCAATTTTGTGTTAAGAAAAATTGAAATAGATTTTCAGTACTTGATTGAAACGTCTAAATCACGCCTTGCTGACAAACAAATTCAGATGAACCACCCAAAGCCATTAAAAAGAAAAGAGGATTTTCAGACCACGCAGATGGTATCGTAAGGCATTTTTTTTTGGTTTCGGGACATAAATTTTTTGACAAATGTTTCAAATGTGCAAATTAAGTCAGCAGGGACAGTTTTAGTTTCCAAGGATGTGTTTAAGTGCAAGTGAATAGCTCGTTGACATTTCATTGTTCGTAAGATTTGATTTTTGGATAAAGAATTTCAACGATTAAGTAAGAGTAAAGCCCAAGATATCGTTCTTTACATTATGATACTACACTTTATAAGAAATTGTAATTTTTAAGTGTTTCTTTCGCTCAAATAAAGTATTAACACGTTCACGCCGGGGCCGTTTTTCATTTGTTTTGCTATGAGGCGGCGCTCAAATTAACATCGCGCTTCATCTGGCGGCGCGTGATTATTTTATTACTATGTATTTTAATTCTCAGGGTTTAATAATCTAATGATTCAGAACACAATCGAATGCGTACCGCCGGTGACCCGTGGCGCCCGATAGGACTGTTTAGTACGGGTCACCGGTGGCCCGCGCCGCCCGATGAGACAGATTAGTGCGGGTCACCGGTGGCCCGCGCCGCCCGATGAGACATTTTAGTGCGGGCCACCGGTGGCCCGCGCCGGCGTGAACGTGTTAAACCTCAAAAAAGATCGAATGATATCTTATTATGCACATAAACCGTTGGATTTCATAAGTTGTTTTACTCCCATAGAATTTTTACACTTTGATCAAAGATAAACGATGTTCATTTACATTAAATACCCCCGAAAAAAGGAACCTGCTGGGACGTAAATTGCCGAGGCATTTGAACAACTGACCACAAATCAAATTTGAACTTTTTTTTCCAAATCTCTGAATGCGCGGAGCTAAATCCAGTAGCCAATTCTCGAAATTTGGCTTCTCGCTGAAACTAGCGTCGGTGAAACAAACAAGACACTCTACCAAAATAAAATTCATTTTTTTTTGTTTGCTTACACACACATAAACACAACGGATATAAATGTTCATAATCACAGTTCTAAATGGATAATGCTAATAAAGTCTCATGTTAACATAAGCATGAGCGTAAAGTTCATGCAATATATCATGGAGGTCAAATTTCTCGGTTTTAAATTTCTTTATGCCTTTTTTGTAGCCCAACCGCTTAACCCAGCCGTTTATGAAGTAATTAAGTTTCTTGGAAGAAAATTAAATGAACTGAACCCAGGACTGGACGAGCATTGGACTGAAAATGTTTATAATACTCATGTCCTGTTCCTAATGACCCCCGATGAATTGTTTGACATCAATTTTCAAATAATAATCTACTCATATTTTGACCATTCCGTGGAGAACAAGAGGTCCGGCGAAAAGGAAAACCGAAAGGCAGCAGTTTGTACACGTATAATGGTTCGAGGGTAGTGATCGATTTCGTGTGTGACATTCCTCAAAAAGGGATACGGAACGCACAATATGGTTTTTGTTTTCGTATCTTAATCGCAGTTGTTCATCTATTTTGACATTCTTGGAATGCAGGAGAAAAGCAGGAAAAGGGCCGCAGTCAGAATGAAAATTGTGCTGAGGGTATTTCTGTGTTGTCGATAATTTGGTGTCATTTTTCATTTGGTGTAGAAATTAAAGCATTTTAGTGTGCCAATCGCGCGTCCTTATTTGAAAAATTTATTTGATATAAGTGCGAAATATTTGAAAATTATATAGAAGATTGGAGAATTTAAAACCTTTTGTTTTTACATGAATTTTAATGACTTTTTTTTAATGTTTCCGATTAAACGATTTGGGTTGCATATGCACCGTTTTGTTCCTAAATTTTTTACTACTTTAAGAGTACTTTGTTATCCCTTCTTCATAGACGTGTTAGGGTCTTTTAATGCGTTTATCATAGAAGTCGTCTTCAAAGCACTCTAGTAATTGATTTTCATAATCTTTTCTTCGCACCAATTTCCTTATAACTGAGATATCATTTCCATGCTAGAAATGGCAATTGTTTGATGCCAGGTTTGGGCAATATGGTAGATGCATCAAAACTTCACAACCAATCTTTCGGAATTTTTGGCTAGACACAATAGACGTGTGTGACCTGGCGATATCCTGATGGAACACGACACTTCTTCTGTAAGTCAACTCTGGCTTCCGTTTAGAGTCAATCACTATCTGCAAATGTTCTAGTTGAAGGCAGTAAAGATTCAGGCGTATTTATTGGCCATATGGAAGCAACTCATAATAAATTATTTCTATCTAGTCAAACAAAATGCCCAGCAGAACATTCCCAGATATGAATCCTGATTTGGCCACCGTTTGAGCTGCTTCATCGCGTTTTGACCTCAATTTTTTTCACAAAATGTTGTGGTAAGTGATCCTTTGATGGGCAAAGGATCACATACGAAATTGAGATTTTAGCCACTCACGATCCGTTGCAGGAATATGTCGCATTCATTCCGTTTGCCCATGGCTTTGCAGATGAAAATTTTGGATTTAGTTGGTACATCATGTTCATATGAAGCTTATCTTTTGAATCAAGTTTTGTGCAAATGATTTAAAACTCTTTTATAGTCAATTTTTGGTATCGAAAGGTGCCAAGACTATTAAAATTTCGATCAACTCTGATTATCTCTGTGATTTTATCGATTTTATATTTAACTTCAAAAATACCTAAACAGAAGCGACCAAAACAAAATGACTCATAATTAACTGTTGTAGCATTTTCAAGTCATTCTCAATTTCAGGAGCTTGGCTTGCTTTTTCTCCTTTATTAAAGATACATTGTAAAATGTCTTTAATTTTCTCTTTGTTGACTTCTCTTTTTAATACTTTGCAACTAACAACTGAATGGACCAATCGAAGAACTGCAAAATGATGTTTGCTTGTGCGAAATGTCAACTTGACAACTAGCACAACTCTGAAATTGTTCAATGAATACCACAGGTCTGCGACGAAAAAATTGCATAGGATTTTTTAACATTTTCTCATAGACTTTAGTCTCCTAAAAACAGGAAAAATATAAAAATAACAGGAAAAACTCTATCACATAGGTTTTCATGTGTTTTGTTGTATTTATGTTCATTACTAATAAACGTTTGTTTGTTTTTTAATTTAATAATTGAATAGAAAAACTTAAATTTAAAAAATTTACAATGATAACTATTTTTTGTAACCATTTCCGGGGTTTATGTGTTGAGTGTTCGGAGAGAAGAAGTGCAGACATCGTGTCAATTCACGTTGAAGCGCTTTTAATTGAAAAATCGGGTTGATTGGACTGAACAGGTTTTAACGTGAACTCCTGGGCGCTAGAAGTAAATGCAAACAATCTTGTTGTTCAGTTTTATCGTGTTGCGACGAGTCAAATGAAGAGAAACTCTCAGTAGACATACTGTCATACAAGTGAACAGTGCTGTTGTTTCTGTTTCTAGTCATGACTACAAGAGGTTGTGTTATTTCTCTAAACAGTTTTTGTAAAAAAACTTGTTTTTTACTGTGGTTAAAACACTATTTAAAGTTAACAGAGAAACATAAGTAATTTTTTGAGGAATTTTTAGTTTCCTTACCTTAAATTAAAACTTCGTGGTAAAGATAAACCATGGGCCCCACATAAGGTGTGTAGAAAGTGTGCAGTAGATCTTCGTTTCTGGTTTAAGGGTAATAAAAATGCATTTCGATTTGGAACTCCTATGATAAGGCGTGAGCAGAAAAACCATACCACTGATTGCAACTTCTATTCGACGTCAATGGATTCAATTCAATAAAGAAAAGAGGCATAAGTTATCCTAACCTTGACTCAGCTGTACGTCCAGTGCCCCATAGCTCTGAAATACCTATACCACAACCACCATCCAGATTGGATGAATACCTGAGTGAGTTGGAAGGCAAAGTTACATCACCTCCTCAGGGTGAATCGAGTTCAGATATTTCTTTAGACGAAGATGAAAGGCCTCAACTATTTGCTCAAAGTGCGCTCAATGATCTAGTAAGAGATTTAGGTCTTTCAAAAGATGCAGCTGAACTGTAAGGTTCCAGATTAAAAGCTGGGCCACCACGAGAAACTTTGAAACCTGGAGAGATAAATGTTATCAATACTACATTAGTACCACCAGGAAAGGTTTTGTTGCCCCCTTTACATATCAAATTGGGGTATTAAAAAAAATTGTAGAATCGCTGCAAAAGGATGTGGACTGTTTTAAATATCTATGGGACAAATTCCCAAAGCTGTCAGAAGCAGAAGTTTCCACCGTCTCCGACATAAGAAAGTACGTGGAAAGTACGAATGAGAAGGAAAAAGAAGCTTGGGTATCGTTCAAGGATGTAATGCCAAAGTTTTTGGCAAATACTGAGAATTCTAACTATAAATCCATTGTTCAACGAGTGCTAGCAGCATACTATGCTAAAAGTCAATGTCATAAAAGACAATGTCATAAATTAATTTTTATTGCATCAATCCATGGAACACTTCCAGGAGGTGATTATTACCAAAGGAAAATCGGCAACAAGAGTTACATTTTACCAGTTAGTCCTGGTAAAGAGTAAAAGCAAGAGTAAAAGCCTCAGCATAGTCTCAATATGATTCAAATTCAATCAGGGCAGAATCAGAAGAAGCAACAGGACATTCTCATTAATGTATACCATAGTGAGGCGAGGGACAGGTAACTATTCAATTCTAAGCTTTAAATGCAGGAAAACTCATTTAACGATAAAAAAATAAGAAGTTTCAATGATGAAAATCAACCAATCTTCGGAGATTATTTATCCTTTGTTATTTTCCAAATATTTTGACGAAGTAGATGTGCTTTAAAAGCGGCTTAAATATTCAGAGTTGAAACATATTGTTGCGGCGGCGATCTTGTAATTGCTTGCATTGCATTCTTTGCATAAATTTTCAGATCAGATTAGAAAGCCGTGAAAGGAACTACTACATGGTAAGTCTAACCGGAATCCCCCTTTCAAGTAAACTCATGCATGTGGACAGATGTCAATAATGCCAAAATAGAAGTAAATTGCAGAGTTTTTTGTGGAACAATTTGGTATTAACAGCTCATAAACTCAATGGAACTTTTGTTTTTTGCCAGCAAAATCAATTTTCTTCTAAATCTAAGTATCTGATATATCATTTAACTGAACATGAAAAGGTTCGATTCATTATAAGTTCCGATAAACAGTTGTTTGGGCGGTGCTCCGGCATCAAAAGTAAAATCAATATCAGGTCAAAATTGACCACTTAACTCATAAACCCAAGGAAAATAGTCCACCTGACGATTTTCGACGACCGACGACACGGTTTGAAATAGTCCTTGACGCCAAAATGACGTCTATGTCAGAACTTATGTCAGTCTTCTCATGTTTACTGAGCACATACATCACTATGACAATATACAAAAGGCTATCGATAAAATATAATCTCATTATATGATTTAACGTAATTAAGAATTTCCGCTCATCTATGAACTGCTATATTTGACATCTGCGTCAAAAATCGTCAAAATTGGCAGCCATTTTATCACGACTATACTAAATGGAGTATGGGAAGATTTTTAATTATTATCGTAAAAATAATTATTCCATTTTAATAAGTGATTGTGTATGAATACAACATTTAAGAAAAAATTGATGCTCATCTCTCCGTAAGTTCGTCTGTCTGTCCGTATCTTCAACATTTTGTGCTTACAAATACCAATGCAACGGAAAAATGGAGTGGAAAACCATAAGATTTACCATTTGTTTAAGTTATTAGAACTTATTAGTGGTTATTCTCAGACAAAAAGCCGCTTTCTTAAATTAAACATTAGTCCATTCTGAGCCTAGCGAAAAATTGAGCTCCCCAGGGGGCCAACCTGATGTTTCCTGTGTTTGCAACGAAAGCTGATGGTTAAGGAAATTTATGTTGATTTTTATTTTCTTATGATTCTTCACAAGGTTCCACTGTTGGAAGGAAAAGCGAAGACCCTCATCTGCCCTGTTTAGACACATTCAAAATCATCATCGTACACAAATCAAGGACATCCTGTAGCCCTGTGATTGTCTGGTGTTCCTGTTCAATATGGATTTCTGTAGTTGTCATTCATTTGTATTCCTTTCGTTTGGCATGTTGCCCTAAAAGATTGTGGCCTTTCAGTATTGCGAAACATGCTCATTAGGCATTTCTGTTTTTCTCCATGGAATTATTTAGTCCTCGTTTTGTTGTGCTGAGACCAAAGAGTTTACCTAATCTTACAGTCACTCCGGTCTTTCCAAGTCGTGTGCATCTTTCTATACAGGATTTGGTTACTAGTGGCACTTTGATCGTGTCTTGCATTTCCATCGACTGATCCAGCTATTTTAGATCATCTGCTCTATTATTGCCCTGCAATACGAGCTCATTTTTTCCATTTTTAATATAATAAACAACGGTTTGTCACAATATTACATACTTCGAGAATATTTGAGACCTGGACACGAAAATGTTCGAGACATCGGCCGAACACACAACAAATGTCAAACGGAACGTAATTGAAGAAAGTTAACGTCTTCAGCAGAGAGTCAGTTGGCTTGGAAATAGGTCGAAGTGCTCGAAAAATGAGCCTGAAGATCGTGAGAAGGAGGACAAAACATTACCAGCCCCTTCTTGAGTAAAACAGTTTCATGGGAAAAGTTCCCGGAATCACAACGGTGTGACGCTCTCAGCTCCTCATCTCCTTGTTTCAAGGTTTCCTCATCTGTCATTAATATTCTATGAAATTTTCAACTTGATAGCTTGACATTTGTAAAAGTGACGCCGTATTGAGCACATCTGCGATAGTGCGTGTTTTCGATTTTGTACAGTTTTAAAAATGGAATTGAATTCGTAACAACGAGTTTGCATGAATTTCACGTTAAAACGGTTTCAATGGTGCGACGACATTGCAATTGTTAGTACAGTGTGTCGGCAACGGGACTAAAAAAAAACAGTCGTTTATCACTGGCACGAACGTTTCAGAAGAAGACGTAAGTCCGTGAACGAAGATGAACGCAGTGGCAAGCCATCCACACAGAAAACTGACGAAAACATCAACAAAATCAAAGAATGCATGACCGTAGACCAGAAATTGACTATCAGAGAGATGGCAGAGGTGTTCGACATTGCTTTTGGTTCCGTTCTAGACATTTTGGTTAATGATTTGGACGTCAGATGTGTCGCTGCAAAGCTGGTCCGTAAGACCTGAATTTCATGCAAAAATGAGACCGTGTCGACGTCGGCCGAATCCGAACCAAACGTCATCTGGACAATCCAAACACAATCCAGAGATATACCGAGTGAATGACATGCACCGATTGAGGCGCAACCGAAAAAACCATGTCGTTTGCAGTCGAAAAAGAAGGTCATCATCACCGTTTTCATGGATTACAAGGGGTGTTGTGTATCATGAATTCCTCTTAATAGGCCAGGTCGTCAACAAGGAGTATTATTTGGGCGATATTAGATGTTTGCGTGAAGCAATTCGCCGAAAAAGACCGGATTTCTTGGCAACAACTCGTGGATCTTGTACCACGATAACGCTCCGTCTACAATGTGAACGTTATCGTTCGTTATGTCCTTCCTGAAAAAATTCTGGGATGTTTTTGATTAAGGTAGCATAAACAGTGGTGCGACGTGAAATTTTATATTTTCCGTACCAACAAGACTCAAACATATCTTCACATGGAAAGGTCGTTGTGTTAAACACCAGATATGAAACACTAGAAAAACTTGTTATTTTGTAAGACGATTTCAGACGTCGTTTTTGGATTCATAAATGTGAACCAGAACCTTATATTTTTTCTCAAATGTATAACGTTGAAATACAAATTTCTTTATATAATTTGTGAGAGTACATTAGCGTCTATAAGCGCCCTGAATAAGGTATCTTTTAGTGGGTCTAATTTTGAATTTATACAGGTAAAGGTGGTAATATGGACCCTGATTTTAATATGAGTCTCCGACATATCGTTTAAAGCAAGATAAGTGTGGTAACAGTGGAACAGTGGAACAGTGGTAACAGACTAGTGGTAACAGTGGAATTCTGTCATGACAGCTTTTGAGTTTGCCCCCCAGGCGATTCGATTCAGTTCCTATGTGAATATTGAGTGCTATACATTGTTTTTGTTTTTCACTGTGAAGAAAAGTTTGTTAGGTGAGTATTTACACGATTTTTTTGACTTTCTGTTCACAGATTTAATTTATGATTAATAGGTATTCATCAGCAGTTCTTAAGCACATCAAAACTGTGGTTGAGGTGAAACTTTGCTCCAGACAACAGTACGGGTTGCTTTTTTTCTCCAAAAACAGTGAATGTTGTAATATGGACCCCTAAGCGTGTTCGGTATATAAGCCCTTGAATGGAAAGGACTGATTTATGTGCATTACATATTTCTTTTCCTTGATTTTCGCAGATGCGTAACATCTCTCGGCCGTAACATTTAATGATTACTAAAACGAGCAGCAAAACACTATCTCCAAGAGCGAGATTCTGAACTCGCGAACTCACACATCGTCATCAAAATCAGTTGGTCTTAAATTAGGACGTAAGCCGATCATGGATGTCGCACTTGAAAATTAATCAGTTGAATATGTAGTAATTATGGAAAGTAAGTTCCACGTACCAGACTAGATGTTCGTCGTATATCTTACGAGCTCTGTGAGATAAATACAATACGGCGTCCATTCACACAAGGACATGCAGGTAGAGCGTGGTTTGGTCATTTTATTAACCGACATAAGGATGTTCTGTCATTGCTGAAAACCCACAGTTATATCTTTTCCCAGAGCAAAAGGGATCCAGTAAGGAAGCTCTCTAAGCGTTTTTTGGCCTTCTGGAAGCTGAGCTAAAGCAACACAGGTATTCTACAAATAGAGTGTTCAATGTGGGTGAGACTGGGAATCCCATTGTTCAGTCGAAAATTCTACGTGTCATTGGACACAGAGAGAAACGACAAGTTGCCGCATTAAGTTCAGCTCAAAGAGGATCTTTAGTGAGTGTGGTATGTTGTCTGAGTCCTGGAAGAACATTTGATCCACCACTTTTACTGTTCCCTCGCAGAAATATGACCGGTGCGCTCATGAAGGGTGCTACGCCACGTTGTATTGCCAGATGCCATCCTTCTGGATGGATTCAGTCTAATTTATTTACTGAATGGCTCAAACATTTTATCCAAAAAACAAAATAACAAACAAACCAAGGAGGTTCCGGTGCTCTTAGTTCTAGATGCTCACAATTTCCATGTCAAAAATATTTTAGTTATTGACCTAGAGCGAGAAAATCTTCTGATAATACTGAGTTTACCACCCCACACATCGCATAAGCTCCAGCAACTTGAAAAAACCGTTACTGGTGCTTTGAAATTCAACAACAGTGAAGCCATTAGACAGTGGTTGCTCCACAGCGGATGACATGTTGTGCCATATGACATTTGTGAGTTATTTAGGAAAACGTATTTAATTTGCCAGACTGGAGCAATAGCTGATCTTTGTCTTAATTGATCTAAGTCTACGGGAATCTTACCCTGTAACAAGAATAACAGGACTATATTCCAGATGCAAAATTTGCCCCCTCAACTGATGATCACCTTGATTAAGAAAAATTAAAAAAGGTTAGGGCAAAAAGTCATTGAGTAGGGACAAAGATTTGGGCACAATTTGTATTCCACAACATTCTGAATTCAAGATTCAGGCTCTGAGATTCAACGCAGGCAGGCAATTGCAAAAGATTCAGCGGAAGCAGGACCCACTGGTGTATGCACATCTCATCCGCTGAAAAATGTGATTCCTCAAAAAAATATTTGGCCTTTACCGAAGCCCAATAAGAAAATGAGAAATAACAGACAAAATCCTTGCAAAGCTGCATTGATGACATCTTCGCTATACAAAGAAATGTTAAAAACAAACCAAGATTTACAAAAAACAGAAATATAAAGAAGGCTTTGACTTGAGGAACGATGCTAAAAACTAAAATGTGAATAGAAGAATGTGAACACTCCGAAAAAATGATCCAGTAAAATACGTCTTAAGTTTGATGGCTTAGAGCCATCTGACACAGATCCAGGTTGTATATAGTTGACTCATGTCTTTCAGAAATGGAAATGGGTATGGAAACCCCTGGAGTTGACGTTACATGCTTGTTTTGCGAATCACTATTTTCTAAAGAGAAACGATGTGAAATTTGGATGCAGTGCCTTGTTTGCGAGATGTGTGCATGAGTGCGGAGCATGTGAAAAGAGATTTTTGCAAATAAATGTAATTCAACACAAAAAATACAGTTTGTGCTATTCAAATAAAATTTCTTTTTTTATTGGAAATGCATTTTTTATGCCTCTCAAGGTATTTCTATTTTATTACTATGCGGCTTATATTACCGTTATACATGAAATTTTATGACCTGTGTATTAATGTTTAATTTTCTTTCTAAATTGATAAATCTCCATTTCGTTAAATGAATGGGTGGTTATATTTCTTTCTGAACTTATTATGAAAAAGCTAAATTATGGCCCATAATACCACCTTTCCCTACAGTATTAAATTTATAAAACTCCATTTTGAAATATTGAAAAACAGCAAATAATAATAAAACATAAATAAATAAAACAAAAACTAACAAAATAGTTATAACAAAATAAACAGAAAATAAACATAAAAATAAAATAAACAGAATAGTTTTTCCATAATATTAGTATGAAAAGTATAAATTTCACCAAGTGGCAACTTGTACAGATTTCTTCCGCACGCTTTACAAAACAATTTCGGTACCCATAGCTTGTCAGTGTTAACAAACGCATCTTTGAGTACACTTGACATGAATTTTCTACGTTCTGTTAGCGAATGACATTCACAAAAGGAACCAAAAAACACTTTGAATTGACTTTCTGCATTTTCGTATGCTCCAAAGCACAATCACAGCACAAAAACAAGTTACAAATGATGTTTAATGCAAACCAATCAGCTGATAGCTGTCATAAGAGCGCAGTACTGCGGAGATGTGAGAATGCGAAAACTAGTACCAATCTTGACACGCAGATTGAAGATCTAAGTTCAGGACATTAAATAACGTTAAGAATCGTTCTGATCTTTTCGAGTGCAAAAGTTGACGTGAATTTGTAAACTTGTGCTATTTGGCAATATTTATGAATCCATTTATCTGTGACAAATAATGACTGTAAACATCAAGTATTTTTTATAGACAAGTTTTTTTGACTGGCTTCGTTAGATCGGTGTATTTAAAAGGCTGGAAAATTCAGTATTTATGCTGTATAATCCTCATATTTTCAATCTCTTGAACTAAATGAGCTTAAGTCCTATGTTTAGGGAATCAAAGCAGTAGAACGTTGACCAATAGTTAAGAATGGTCTATTGTAAGAATTTCTGTCTGAATCAATTCTATCCACCTCAACTGTTACTTTCTTCATATCAAATAAAAAATCAATTTTGCCGCCGAAACCCCCACGGTTCGCATTTAATCTAACTGAAATTCATGTACACTTTATGCACCACAAACGAAACTCAGCTTCTAAATAATCGAATCTCCTTGTTAATACACCATTAAATTTGGAACTGCATGTGGTCAGACTTTTGCAAATATTCAATTTCCCACGAACTAGAGCGGTATCATGACGCGATCG
Organism: Stratiomys singularior; assembly: GCA_954870665.1. Classification (NCBI taxonomy): domain Eukaryota; kingdom Metazoa; phylum Arthropoda; class Insecta; order Diptera; family Stratiomyidae; genus Stratiomys; species Stratiomys singularior. The sequence continues at coordinate 53,685,005 of OX940880.1, read as the reverse complement.
CATCCACAATCCTCGCGGTCCATAGATCGATAGAATCCGCCCAATTAATTAACAATCTATTCACCTGCTGATTTTGAAAAAGGCTCCGACCGAAAACCGCTAAGACATTTGTGAGAAATCGTTTGATGTGTTCGCAGCAGCAGTAAGCAAAATACAAAAGACTTAAGGCACGAACCTCATTAACCTCAACGCGGTCACTTCCTCTCATCTTCTCTTTGAGGTTTGATTTCAGCAAAATGGTTATTAATTGAAATGAAAGTTTCAATCAAAACATTTCAGTTGAGGATATTTCGGGCGTTATTTACAGGTTGTCGATTTTTTTCTTTCTCACGTCATTGCCTCCTCTGTTGAAAAGAGTGTGTGATGGGCTGATATGTTATTGCATTCGCGGCACTAACAGAAAATGAATAAAATGTTCCGATGGATTTCACTGATGTAGCGAGCGAGTTGCGATTTTTCGGCAGTTTCGTAAACATTCGTTCAAATGGTAATATAAATTAAGAAACTGGATCATCCGATTAAGAAGCATAAAGGGATTTTCATGGATCAAAACAAGCAACAGGGACAATAGAGAGATAACAGAAATTGCCATCCTTCCCGGTGTGCATCAAATTATCCTTAATTTACTGAATGGACCCAGAGTCATCGACAGGTTTTGGTTTCGGTATAAAGCCAATGCGCGAAGACAGTCATAGAGTTTTGAGGTCCTTGAGTTTTGAGAGGTTAATACATGCCCTAAATCGACGTCCAACCATTTGATAGGATTCAAATCAGTCAATCCTTAAATTCGAACTCGAATTAAATAAGAGTCTTGAAGATAATAGATTCATTGCTTTTGAGGAGTACTTTTGCCACTTTTTCCTTTTTTTTCTAAGAATCGCATCCAAAAGCTGGCGGACAGCTCGTGTCCGTTTAAGACTCATTTCTTGTATTCTGATAGAAGAATTTCACGATTCGATTGGCAAGTTTAAATTCGAGCGTGTGTTAGAGTCCATTGAGAAACTGCGTCGAATCCAATGAATTACGTTTTAACCATGATTTAGCATACCTGTAATCCTCCAGGGAGACCACGATCAGTGAAAGCAGATTAAGTTGGAACGAAATTAAGTCTCGAAACCGGCTATGTGATCCGACTTTGAACAAAAAAGGGTCTAGAGACTAATAAAAGCGATTCGAAATGGATCCAGCAGTGACTTCCTAATCCGTTATTATCATAATTCTGCTCACCAAATCAAGCTTAAGCCGTTGATTATGGTCGTGTGAGCAAATAAGCGGCTCATATCGAGCACTATTTAATTTGGCGCCAATCCTTCTTCTGTTCACAGGTGAATTATGACCTTAATATCAGCGAATACGGTGCCATTGCTACTGATGGTTAAACATTCTGCTGAGGATTACGTGTATTAATTAAATCGGTATTCGAGCATTTTATTTGCATTCGAGCCCAACACCAATTCGAGTGGATCGGATTAATTTGGAAACTGTTCAGCTTCGCAGCAATATTGGGTCATATTTTTGGGTCGAAGTCCCAACGCGAATCTAATTAAATGCTTATCGGACACACTACGTAGCGACGTTCTCCGCTATCGATCTAAGATAGTATGTTTATAACAATGATGCACGCGACTGTGCCATCAATAAAGCAAACAACCAAGTGATTATCAAATTCAGAGTGAATCCTCCATTTCGAGTGGTACAAGATACCATTTATTGAGCAATTAGCACCTTTGTTTGGTAAACACAATTATGGTGAGGTGTGGAAAATTGCTGTGTTCCCGGCCGAATCCCGGAGCCGAAAAAACCCCGTGCGGCATTTTTATTGCACGTCTTGATACGGACAATATTTGCTCCGAGTCAATCTTTGAAAGTGGGAATGGTTCACTGTATTTATTTAAGGATTTATTTGTGTGGTATTTGCTACCAGCCAGAGGATTAATGAGATTTTCTTGTTTATGGACTACATGTGCACTGTACAAAACTGGATCTACCCTATCAACACTTGAACATATAATTAGGTAGCAATGTTTGGAAGCTATTATGATTTTTTACCAACCATGACCGATGGATGTGTAGTACAAAATTTTCAGTGATAATTATTTTGTATTCAGAATATCATTCGGACAGTCTAGTTAAACGCCTTAAAGAGCTTCAGGAGCTCCTTACCGCCTTATGCCTGTATTCACACGTCCTTTGAACGTCTATAAAGTAATTCTGCAACTCTTTATCACTAACCTAGAACAAATATGTTGAGACCAGCCTAGAATAATTTGAAGATTTTGTCAAGATTTTCAATCAAGTGCAGTCATCTCATCGAAAAATGACAAAGAAATCTGAGATGGTTCTGAAGATTATCCTAAGTACGACAGTTTCATAAAATGTTAAGTAAATGCCTAAGGAAAAGGTCAAATGTCTAAGATCGTAAGGAATGTTAATGTACATTAACAATACATAATAATTATATTGCGGGTTTCGGAGAGTTAGCACCTGTTTCGGTTAATTATAAATCACGATCTTCCCAGGGTCTAAATATTCCTGAAACCCAAAGGAATGGAAAATAAAGGTGACAAACGGATATACCAATTGGAGATTTTTTAGTTGAGAAGTAAAGGCTATTTTCGCTATTGAGTATCGACTAAACAACTAAACATCTATCCTGTTACATCTATAACAGTTGGCCTGGATCTCTTTATCATATTACTTCGGACTAGGCCTCATTGGTCTCGCCTAGCATCGCATTCAGGTCAGGGGAAAATCCCTCTTTCACCAAAAATGGATGGGAAGCAAGAGAATTGCTATCAAAGAGAGAGCCTTCCCTATGCTGTGATGTCCTTCTTTATGAGAAATACCGTGTGCACGTAGACCACGCTCATGTCAACATTTTCCTCGTTCTGTTTTTTGGAGAGAGAATGCTTATTTTCTCGAAAAGATGCAAACGGAGCCTGGTCCATCGCCCGTATGCAAAGAATGTGTGGCGGGGATCGTCTGTCTTCCCTAAGTAGAACAAGGAAACAGCGAACGCTGATTTACCCATCTTATACCGGTTTATTTTTGAGGTAGGTAGGTGAAGGCTATTTACACCCCGAGTTTGGGACTCGCAAACGCGTAATACTTCTGGAATATCCACTGAAAACCTTTCTTGTCAACTTGACAACCTAGCCTCGAACTGTTTGACACAATACTTCGAGCTGGGTATCGTGTTCTTACGCCTAGACGTACTTACAGATAACAGGAATCCATTCACCAGAGGAAAAGAAGAGAGGGGAAGGAAATTTCCTTCATTCCCGATACCTTCCAATGTTTCCTTATTCTTGTTTTAAATTTCAGCACTGCCCGAGCATACTGTGCTATACGATTTAATTTTTCAATCGTTTTAAGCATTCTCCGACCATCGTTTCCGGGCAGATCTCTCCAATTCCCTTGAAATGCTCACTGCCCTGCGGACTCCATCTTGTGTTAGACAAGAATGTGTGACAGGTGTCATTTACATGCAATTAGAAGACCGTGACCTATCATTCTATCAATCAGATAACACCGAAAATATCCAAGCCCGCTTTAAGCTGGGTCAAGTAGAAATCATTCACATGATACGCTCGATTGAGCTACGACCTTAGGTCAGGGTCGCAGTCTACCTTCCTTATGTATCTTGCTTAAAGGTTAGGTGTCAATCGCTGAGAGAGCATTATCTCTATTCCATGGGTACCCCTTGCTATTGTTTGAATAAATATTTCTGCACTCTCTCGCAATAAGGGCATTGGGTATCACAACTTCAACTACAATTTTACCTACCTACATTTTACTACCAGTCCCGTTAACTGTTCGATATGTGCTTGTGCCTGCCCCTGTGCCAACCGCTTACGGTGTAACTCCTTGCTGGGAGCACCGCCTCAGAATTTTGAGAGTAGAACCGACAGCACATCAGCACACTTCTTGTCCTTGCCGTCTCTTTGAAGTCGTAGGCCCTCCTATGTTAGTCATTGATAGAGTGAGTGCCGTTATACGGGTTGTCATCTCTTGCCCTGATTTGTTGGGAAAAATTCATCTTCGAATCTATCAGTACGCCCAGGAATTTTACTGTTGATTTCGATTCAATCAATGCTTCTCCAACACTGATAGGCCTTACTATGGTTATGCTCTCATTTGACAGGCTGATCTTTTCGATTGTTTGCAGTACCAGCTTGCACCTGTGAACGCCCTTACTCGCCGCATTCATGTATTTAGACTGAGTTGCGCATGGTCGACTGTGCCTCCAGCGACTAACGCCGTTACATCGTCCGCATTGCCGATGAAGCGTGACTGATTCGATAGTTCAAGAAGCAGCAGTCTGTCCTTCGTCGGAATGATAAATAGGTCCGGACCGATGATGGAGCCCTGAGCGACACTTGAACTAAGTATCATCTTTTGACTACCTTCTATGCATTGTAGAGTACGGTGCGAGCCTTCAGACACTGTATCGGATATTCAGAATCTGTATCGGATATATACTGTTATTTGAAAACTATTTTCGAACGCTTCCAGAATATCCCCCCATCTAGTGCAGTCAAATGCATATCGGACATCCAGATTAACCAGCAGGCTCACTCGTCGCGTGGAACTTCAATGTGCCTCCGCACATTGGACTTGATTCTTTTCTTTAAAAGTTTTCCGATCGTTTGTAGCAGGCACTGCAGGTGGTTTATAGCTGGTTCCCTTTCCCTTTACTAATCAGCGTACGCCTCGCAACCTTTGGTAACACTCCTGCTCGTAGGCATGCGTTGAATGTGCTGAGGACCAGGTCAAGGCAATAGTGAAAGACTATCTGTAGCACCGCAGCTGAGATCCCATCTGGTCCTGAAACCTTTCTTGCTTTTAATTTCACCTTAATGAAAACCGAAATCTCCATTAGTATTTCATCATGAAAGGCCTTAACGATGTCGGGTGGATTCGAAAAGAAGCCCGAATAATTTCGTCCATCTTGTCTGCCGCGATTGATATAGGTGACTTTTGGGCACCCAGCTTACGCATCACTAATTTGTTGTCCAGGTCCCATGGATCCCAGTTCATGTTGTCCAGCAGGTTTTGTTAATGTTCGGCTTTGGTGCTGTTGTTGAGCCTGCGGAGTCATTTGCTAGCTGACTTATAAGTCGCTGATTGGATAAATGCCTCTTCCCAGATCCGTGCTCACTTGGCCTTTCGTCGTAGTTTTGGCACATCCTTTGTTTTTCGGTAATTTCAGGTGAGCAACAGTGTATTGGGGGCTTGCCGTGCCTGGGTCTTCAAATTGGGTATAGAAGAACTACAGGCGGATGGAATGATTTTGATTGTTGAGTTTACCATATTTTTTGCCCCAAGTTCTCTTCTTCCCGGCATCACTTCTGTCAGCGGTGATCATGCCATTAACTCTTCAACTAACCTCCCAACATTCGTTTTCCATTCTTCCACAGAAGGGCAGAGGATTGAGCGTGTGGTGTTCAAGAAGCACCGTCATGGGTCTCCAGAGCCAGTTATCCTCTAGTACTTTCCAATTTTCAAACATCTGTACTAGGCATTCCGAAGCGAATGGCACATAGGATCTGGTTCCAACGCAGCTCAATCAACGAAAAGTAGGGGTGTGGCATTTTTTCATTACCAGTTGAGCCCAGTCCTATCTGCTATGTTCAAGATCCGTTTGCCCCGAGCATCTGATTGAGACATGCCTAATTCGATTGCTATCCTCTAGCGTTAAAGTCGCCCCCGACGAGAGAACCTTATCCTTCGACCCTTTTTAGAAATGTTGATCCGTATAAGCATTAAAAACTGAATATTAAAGTGTGAAAATTTACTAATAATAATTGACGATTTCTTTTTGGAATTTGTTGTGAATTGGAAATGAGTGCACCAAAATAGTGCAGAATTAAGACAAAAGAAATGTTAAGCCAAAAAACATGATCCATCCTAAGCTACCCTTCAAAAAATTTAAGACTTGTATTGTCAGAGCTGAATTTTTCGAGAAGTAGCTCATTGCTGACAAGGTTAACAGACATGCCAGTGAATAACATAAAACTAAAAGACCTCTGCAGAAAAAGTCGCTCCTGAAAAAGGATAATAGTGGTCCAAGCAAAATTTGTTAAACATCAAATATTCTTACGAAAATATAATATTGATGACAATATCAAAATTTTAAAAGGCAATTTTATTTTTGAAATTATACACATTAAACTGTTGTTGAAGAAAAGGGACACTTAAGTGGTTCAAGTTTAGGTCCAGTTTAGGTTTGGGTTAAAGTGGTTTTTACGAGCTACGTTTGTCAAAAGAAGGATATAGGCTCTATATAAACTTAAAATATTACAATCCTGTTTTCGGAACTACTTCGTGAAGCAAACCTTTTGAAAGGGATGATGAATTCCAACTTCTAAGCTTTATCCTAAAAGTTCAGGCATTGACGGCACTGGTCTCCCCAAGCCAACAAACAAACTTCATATCAGAAATACTCTCCTCAGGGTTGCAAGGAGAAACAGCAGTAGCAGAAAGAAGATTAACAAATAAAACATGGGAAAACCTAGATTAGATATTAATTCAAACATGTGGAATACAGAAGACTTACCTGAGTTTGAAAGAAGAAGCTGACAGATTCCACAGTAGAAACATACACCAAATATGTAGTTTTTTTAAAGAGATATCCTAGATAAATTAAATTTGAAATAGGCATCAAGTGATAGAAGCCAAGTGGAATTTTCACCTCAAATGACTGAGGCTAGCATTTTGGAAAAGTTTTTCAGCAACATTCATAGAAATGACTGTATGTATTTTCGGGAAATCCGGCCAGCGTAGAGTTGGCGGGATCAATGCCCGGACGAGGAAATGGATGCAAGTATCGGACGTTATAAATGTCTCGGATTTGGTCTCAATCGACTGAATTTTAAGGGTCAAGACCGGAGTGGAAGCTACTGGAGATGCGGAGACCGACATTTCCGGGCTGTCTGTACATCGTATCCGTGCTGATATTGCTGCGCTGAAAATGTTGGACAGGATCACAGTAAACACGTCTTCGGCTCCGATACTTGCAGACATACTCTCAGTGCAAAGAAAGGGTGAAGGAGCATTGGCAATTGTACAGCAGAGCCATCTGCAGCACAATAGAATTGTTACTTATCTCCTCCTAAAGATCCTGAAAAAGGTCTAAACGGCTCTTAGCCATTCTTATTGCAGAAATTTGCCTAGCTTATCACCGCTCCGGACCACGCAGGAAAAGGGGCTACAGATGCTTGTTGTGTCGGGACCAGGTATGGTTCCTGCAACGACTATGTATGGGCCATATAGTGAGGCATAACCTTTTTTCGAGCTGCTATTCTTCTCTGAACTAATTAATGTTGAAGTTTCAGGAGAAGCTTGACTGCTCGAGTATGCCAAGTCGAGTAACATATGGTTGTTGCTGGAGAATTTGTCGCAAGGGTGCTCGAAGGGGAATGCCGCGACAGAGCTGCAGAGGCCACCTGATAATGTATATGATTTGGCAGTGTTAAATACTGGAACAACACCAACTAAAAGCAGGACTGCGTTTGGTGAATCCGTTCCAAATGTGAACATGGGCTTCAGAGGGGCTAGCAAACTTAATTTAGGGCTGGAAGGTGATAGAGGACTTTACTAGTGGCCTTAATCTTCTATGATCACAAGTACATCATCTTCCAGACTCAAAAAAGCCGTAGCAACCAATATCGCAACCAGTATTTGCGGCGTTGGAAGGTAGCAAATTCAAATAAGTTCTTGGGCCAGTGGCGGTTCTCCTGGTGAAGCTGATTCTAAAGCCATTTTCGATAGGATTTATCTAACTTGTGACACGGCGATGGCCGCAAGATAAACTGAAAATGGCTGGAAATCAACTTACTGGTGAAGCAACGAGATCGCAAAAGTTCGCATAAAAGCTCGTGGTTGCAAATGCAGAGCCCAATGGGCCCCTTATGGACAGGATGCCTCAGAACTCTAAGCAGAGTACAAATCTGCCAAAAACTGGTATATTGGGCCATTAAGGGAAGCAAGCATGTGAAATGGCAGGATCCACAGGATAATGTCAACAGCGACCCTTGGGGTACACGAAGGCTTGCACCATGTGGCATTGATCCAATGGCTACGGAGTGTGGTCAGTGAGCAGTTTCTGAGGCACGTGCGGGGAAAATCTCACATATACTTTTGGATATCCCTTTCGTTACCGCTGAAGAGCTAGCTAATTATGTAACTAGATTAAAGTCCGACAAGTCGGTTGGCCCTCGTGGAATACCATTTGAAGCGTTTAAAGCAGTGGCGAAAGGGCACCGCAACTACTTCCGCGCATGTGCGTTAAATTTTGGGTGGTAACGGTCGATGAGGATAAAGAGGATGCAGCCACAGTTTATGCTAAACACAGCTGAAAAGCTGCTGGAATTAATGCTCAGACCTAGGCTTTTGTATTGTATTAAGAACGTGGGAGGTTTTTCTTCAGGACAGCACGGATCACGAAAAGAACATACGACGATCGACGCTATCTTCGAGGTTTTTGAGGCTGCTGCTAGAACCGACATGGCTTGTTACGTGCTAATGGATATTTAACTGGTTACGCTTGACCTGCGTAATTCATTCAATTCAGCGAGATGTATTGATATCCTGTATTGAACAGAAGTACCTTTTGCACATCGTTCACAGCAACTTGAATGATTGCAAGGTTTTGTTTTGCGTGGGAGATGAAAAGCGAATTATTCCTCTGACTGCAGAAGCGGCGCAATGATCCGTCTCGATCACCCTGACCTGTGGAGTGAGCATAATATATAATGATGGGCTTTTGCGAATCGATATGCCATCGGATGTATTCCTGATACGTTACGCTGACGATATGGCAGCGGTTACAACTTCCAGGTTCACAAAGCAGGCGATATAGTGACTACGTTAGTCCAATTACAGTGCAGACTAATGACTAATATTGGTGACCCTAGAAAACCGATGTGTTTTCTATTAAAGACAACAGAAAGCTCCACTTTCCGTTCGAGGTGAAATCCGAACTGATGCCACGAAAAGTACAGGAAAAAAATAGTAAGTGTCCGACGACAGGGAACCTTGAGGACCGTCTGCAGCTACGGCGCTGTTTTCGAATATGCAGGGTTCATCGTCGCAGGAGTTTTTTCCATTGATCAGCTGGCACTTCAGCGTAAGGAAAGATATCGAAGTTGTTTGGCAATGGCCATCGAAGAAGCTGTGGCAGCAACGCTGGACCGCAAGTGTTTCCAATCGTTGGACTGCTAGACTCATTGTATTTCCTGAGCCATTGATCAGCTAGAAAATCAGAAAAAAGGAAAGGTGAATTTGCATCTTTCTTAATATCTGACGGGCCACGAATATTTTCGTGAATATCTCGCCAGGAATAATTAGAACATTTTTTTGGCGATTTTCACCACACCACGCAGACGACACATCCCACTCGTTCTTCGCTTGCAACCACTTTACACGTTACACCTAAGGTGATCGTTGAGGTAATGTTGCGAACGTAAGATGCGTGAACCCCGAAAGCTCGCTTGAAATTAAATTAGTCCACCCTCAAAATAAAGAGGGATGAATTCTTATCCGAACAGTAGCTATGAAGATTTTTCGATTGGTGCGAATCTGACACTTCCCAAAATGTGATGACAGTTTAACGTGCGAAAGGCATTTTCCACCTCTACAACCGCGAAGTACACAAGTAGACCAAGCGCAATTCAGACCCAATATGTTAATGCGGATGGTAATGGACTGGATGACCGCTCACGGATTCAAGCTGGCACTGGAAAAAACCGAAGTGGTCATCCTAACGAAGAAGAGAATCCCCAGAGTACAGCCTATCAGTATAGGGGACGAGCTGGTCGAATCGAAATCAGCAGTAAGGTACCTGGGCGTCCTGATAGACTCAAAGATGAGTTTTTCCCAACAAATCAGGGCAGCAGCTGACAAGGCTGCAGCGCGTTTGACGGCACTCACCCGATTAATGGCCAACATAGGGGTGCCCACCACATCAAGGAAACGAATCTTAATGAGCGTTGTGCAGTCGCTTCTACTCTACGGATCAGAACTTTGGGGCGACGCTCTCAGCAAGGAGTTACACCGGAAGCGGTTGGCATAGGTACAGAGACAAGGAACATTGCGAATCACCTGCGCATATCGAACGGTCTCCGGGGCGGCAGTGCTGGTAATCGCATGGTCAATACACATCACCCTCCTTGCGAGAGAGCGCAGAAGTATTTACCTGCGAAGAGGCAAAGACCGAAGAGAGGAGATCACCAGGGAAGAGAGACATCGCTCTCTCAGCGATTTGCAACAGTCTGAGAGCAAGAAACAAGGGGAAGGTGGACTGCACGTCTGATCCCTGACCTGAGGCCGTGGTTCAGTCGAGTGCATGGTGAGACCGATTTCTACTTGACCCAGCTCTTAAGCGATCACGGTTGTTTTCGATCCTACCTGTACAAAATTGACAGAACACGGTCTCCTAACTGTGTGTTTTGTGCAGGAGAATTGGATGACGCCTGTCACACATTCTTTTACTGCAAAGGGTGGAGCCAGCAACGAGGGTTCCTACTCAGTGAAATTGGAGAGCTCTGTCCGGAAACTATCGTGGGAGTAATGCTGAAATCAGTTGACAATTAAAATCTCGTGGCGTAATATGCTCGGGCAGTGCTGATATTGAAAAAAGCTTTATTGGAGCGCTGGGAGGACTTCCTTCCTCTCCCGTCCTTCCCGTTAGAGAAGAGATTCCCGTAATCCGAACGCGCCTCTAGGCGTAGGAACACGAGGCCTAGCCCGAAGTAATGTGTCAAACGGTTCCAGGCTAGGTTCTCAGGTTGACAGGGGAGGTGTTTAGTGGATAGTCCAAAAGCATTTTGCGTCTGGGAGTCCCACACTCAGAGCGTAAACAGCGTTCACCTCCATACCAAAAAAAAAAAATATAAAAAATTAATTACCGCGAAGTACAAAACAAAAAAAAACATAACTAGAACGCCACACAACAGACGACAATCTTGATATTCGTTTCAAGAAAGGATAAAGTTCCTATTTATATTATACAATGCTTATAATTTTCGTCGATAAACTTCCGTTGAATTAGTCATGTAAAGGATACCTTCGTCGCTCCCCTAGCAGGATACAATTCTCTTATTGAATGGAATAACAAAATCTGTCATATCTTTTCTTTACCAGTGACCCGTAAATGACTGTTTTGACATACCCATCAATCTCAATGCTGGACACTTTGATGCCTATTGTTTCGGAAATGGAATCATAGTGCCATAACACTTCGATATAAGTAGAAATCAGAGGAGTCTTTATGATCAACCGAAATGAAATTGTCAAGCAATGAAAGTGGTTATTATTGTGGGTTGTGTTTCCATTTATTCGAACAGATGTCACATATAACTTTCAGAGGGTAACCATGACTTTATTAGGTATTCACTCTACCCTCGTTTTCTCCTATCGCACTATATGTGTATTGTAAATGTCCTTCACGATGGAAGATTTTATGGAGATAGGTAGAAAACGATTCAATGTTATAGTTTCACTATCCTTGATTGCATGAAAACGTTTCTCATTTCCATCAATCAAGCAAAATAATATAAGTAAAGAATAAAAATAAATTGTTGAAAATTCCGTAGATTAGAGACTAAAAAACGGTGGCAAATGTAACAAGCAGCCCTTCTGCCTTACAAAGACATCTCGATTGCATATTGCTCATAATGCTCTGCTGTTTGATGCAAAGGGTCCAGGTCAGATGGAAGAAAAAAGTAAACCAACGAATGACTTCACTCCATTACCATCATTACGACGGGCATAAATGCAAAACAACACTTCCACTTTCAATGAAAAAATGGAACACATCTCCCATACTATGCATGCACACAACATGCCGGATCCGTAACGGTAACAGCAGGGTGTAGGTTGAACCCTGCACAAAAAACCGAAGCATAAAATAAAATGAACAGTCACCGGAGTCACAAGGACACTTTGTAACTAGTCCTTTGGGGGTTGAATACTTCTCATATAAAAATATGTGCGAAAAAAGGCTCACTCTCAGGAGGTGGCTTAAATTGCAAAACACACTTAAGTGGTTATGCGGTTAGAGCACAACGTATGAATATATTCGCACAATTTAGTAATTTTTGTGCATCGTTTTCCCTTAAAGATCAAACGTGTTGGTGGATTTGAAAAAAATAGGTTGCCAGGAAGAAATATAGAGATGAGATAACACCATAATCTTATAAGCAAATAACTAATGAATAATAAATCAAAGTAACTTTTTTCTTTTTTTTTTTGTGTAGAATCAAAATGGGTAACTACTCATAAAACAATAGTTAAGTCAAATATGATTTTTGTTTTGCAGTTGCTACGTTTTTAGATCAAAAAACGTCACAGTAATCGATCCAGTTAAACATTGTGGACAAAATCATTGAAACTGAAATAATTTCTCCCTTTCCTTTCTCCCTATTTCTCCTTTCTCAAACTGTCAGGAAACCGTAAACAACGAGTATTGAATCCAAACTCAAAATGTTACTACTATGCGAGGGAGTCAATAAGTTGCGCCAGGGCAGAAAGAAATCTTCAAATATGGGATGCAAGTTTTTTCAAGATTGCAATCCTGATCGTTGTTAAGTTTTTCTTCACAGAGTACAATGTTAGTTGCTGGTGTGGATGATGCAACTGGTAAAAACCGCATCAGTGAATGGTAGTCGTCCCTGTATTTCTCTTAAGAAAGTAATTGACTTCATGCAGAAATCACAAGTTTCCTTCTTTCATTTTTTGACGCAGACTTCAATCTCTTGAACAGTGCATTCCCTACAGTCAGACAACAGGACACAGACACTTTGTACATTTCAATATGGTTTCTATCCTCTTTAGGTCATAGCCCAGTAACTAGCTTTGATTCGAGCTCAAAATGGTGAATCCTAGTTCTATTTTGAGCAAAATCTTTCGCTAACCTCAAGTTACTAAGGTATAATGTTGAAAATTGTTGATACTCACACTTTAACCGTCTCTCCTGAGCGGGAATGGCTGCTTCCAATGCGTTTACCTCTTTTCAGCCGTTTGGGTTGATTGGCTGATTTTTTCGCGATGTGCTTGTTTTTGGTATTTTCGAAATTTGTTGGTATCACGGATACTGATGCCTCGATTCAATTGTTATATGTTATATGTAAATGTCAAACTCATTCAACTATTAGACCAACGGATCCCTGATCCACTCGAAGTCTCCATTCTTTGCCTGCGTTTTGTCTCATCTCGGAGATCCTATTCCAAAAGCTCAAGATACGCCAAACTAGTTATAATTAAACTTAACTTATATGTTAGCGTCTAGTAGGATGCATTTGTTAAAAAGGTTCTCAGCAAATAAACCATAATTTTGATGAATTTTTGAAAACACTTTAAAATGATTGCAGACTTTAAAAAACCAATCTCAACGGTCTTAACTCAAAAACGCAGAAAAATTACAAGTCAACTTATGCCTTTGAATCAATTACGCAAGCATTTGGATCATATACGGCATACCTCACCTGTGACGCCGAGAACCTAGCCTGGAACTGTTGACAAGCCTTCTTTAGTCTCGCCTTCATGAAGGTCCAATTTTCCCCTAATTCAACTTATGCCTTTTCTGTCTCTGTCTGAGAGAAGCCGCCCGAGAGTTTTATTGCTATTTGTACTTACGCTGTGATATTACACCACAGGTGAACACTCCAGGGTGGCATCTGATAGGCAGACGAGTGAGATAGACGTACAGAAAGAGAGAGAGAAATCAAGCATAAATGATTTATGTTTGTATAGAATTTTTACTCAAAAGCAATGACAGTGCTATTTTTGTTACCTGAAAACAAAAGAAAAAAATTGCCACTAATGCGAACACTTCTATATACTGAAGATCACTTGCCCACTTCTCTTCAAGCATTTTCTTTTTCTCGCTGATTGACACAAACGACTCTGAAGCGCATGTAATTTTCTCAATTAAAACCCTCCCCTAAATTCTCGCTACTTCGGTATTCCGCACATGTACATCGAAAAGTTCCATGCAGGCAGCAAATATACAATACCAACTTATTTCGGATTGGTGAAGGCTGCTTATGCTCTAAATGTCGGACTTCTAGTGTCGCAAAGCATTTGGATCATATACGGCATACCTCACCTGTCACGCCGAGAACCTAGCCTGGAACTGTTAACTTATTTCTGACAAGTCTTCTTTAGTCTCGCCAAGTGTCGCCTTCATGAAGGTCCAATTTTCCCCTAATTCAACGGGGATGTATGCAAGGGAGGGGATTTATTGTTCGCTCCGCACCATCAAGGGATCGAGAATTCCCTCCTCTATAAGGAACCATCTGCATGTAATGTTACACGCAGTTCCAATTGTCTTTTGATGCCAACATTTCGGGGAGAGCACGCCTATTCTCTCGGTGAGCTGTGAGTGGTTCCTGGACTATTTTCTGCATGCAAGAAAATTATGACAAGCATCATCAGTGATACCCAGGCAAAGTAAGCAATCAGTTGACGGTGGTTTTATATGTCACACCTATGTTCTTGGCGTGACTCCTCACTAAGGACTTTTGCCGAAACTTCAGAGGTTTATAAGTGCTTCGACTTCAGCTCACTCTTTCAATCTACGCTGCTCTCCCTCTGTTTGCGATAAGTTGGTGGACGGCTGAAACTCCCACAGCGCCCTTGCAGCTCATCGTAGTCAATCATCAGGCCAAGATATTTTATCGGTATGTTCGACACGATGGGCCTTACGCCAGGCATTTTCTGCACGGAAATTACACCTGGGATCTTCCTGGAAATAGCATTAACAACATTGGTTTTCCTAGGGCTTGATTTTGCTTCTTCGGTTCGCTCATACGACGCAATAGTATACGTAGTTGTTACTGTAGTTGAATACCTGGCTTCCAATGCTGCTGCATCATCTTTATGGCCAATCGTTCTTGACTCTTTCAGTATTTCCAGCCTTAAAAGATCGCCATACGATACATTTTATAAGTCTTAATCGGGAATGCCACCTTGCGTCTCCATAAATATCACATCAATTTTTCACCGATTCCCAACGTGTCTTCGACAACCTTCCAATATTTGAGGTAGCGACTCTATAAACGTATTAGATACTATGGTACCGTCAAAGTTTTCAGAACCCTGAAAATATCTATTCACGTAGCTCGATTGAAGCCATTCTTCACATCGAGTGCTATATATTCTATATAAGCTATATATTTTATTTTATCTAATTCTATACGCCTTCAGTATTCCTTCACTAATAAACAATAGTATAGCTTCCTTGCAGGATATGGAAAAAACACCCTCCTGAAACAAGCGTTAAAAGCGTTAAAAGACGATGGGCTATAACAGTAAAAATCTGCTGCAATCTAAACTCGCCTCGGTGCATGACTCGTTTTAATGCAATAACCTTACTCAGGACATCTAAACAGAAGAGTGGTCAGTCAATCGGACGTTCCATAGACGACAATAAACAGGGAGAAGTATCGGGACAACCTTTTCCTTTTTTTTTTCTATCTAAGGCACACAATTATGTGTCTTCCTCATGGTAAGCTAACAAATGAGACCAATCGTATAAATGTTCAACTTCAGGCCTTGCTCGAATTAATCTTATGAGGGACATATGTCAACTGCCTGTATGTCAACACTCAACGATGTAATTCTTGTCGGTCCATGAACGTTGGGTTTTGGGGCGGAGCCGATAACATTTTTTTCGCTCTAAAAATATTCCTACAATGGGGCAAGATAAGACCAAAAGTAGAGCTCAACATAATTCGGCTGCAACTCTTCTTATCCTTCTCACGTTTCCCGTCATGAATTCAGCTCCAGCCTATGAACAAAACCAACAATAATAGTAATTAATTTGAAAAATATTATAATTATTCCTTTTCCCCCAAAAAACACTACTCGGCGAGGTTTCCCATTATCCAGACGCGTGACCGAGTCACGCGAATACCCATTAACAACTAACAATAAACGATAAAACAAAGTAAGAAGTAGCGGTGGGGATATACACCCCGAATTGTGAGGGAGCCTCGACCTCATGCGGGCTTCTCACCGGGAATCAGGCATTTTTCGATGATTGAACAGTTGGCAATCGAAGAATAAACAACTAAAGTGAAAAGATCATCCAGGTAAGCATGTTCACCCGGAGTACAAAGTTTCTGCAGACTTCGCCTCATAAGTTATCTCGTCTGTCCACAGCTGCTAGAAGACAACGGACAACGGAGCAAACTACGATTGACTCTTTTGCATTTGCGACAAAGGTTCTTGTCCACACCATTCCTCAGACTCAGGCTTCTCTTGCTCTAGGCAATCGACTGAAAAATACAAGAGACGCAGTGGGGGCGCTGGAGATCTTACTTAACCAACCCCAAGTGTCATCCCCCAGGGACACAACGGACCTTGTGGGAAGTGAAAAAATATTATACCCAACGGCTACCAGACACTCTTCCTGTGTCAGTGTAACGAAAACGTGATCTAACGACGATGTAGCTACGAATATAGCCGTCGACCGAAGTGAATAAGAGCGACTCACAAGAAATATAACCGCGGTCTTAAAGGTAGTCACCACAAAAACGAGATGGACGAACTAGATAATCTCGTTGACAGAATTCAGGACTACCGCCAGAGGAGGCTAAGGACAGAGAAGGAGCTAAAAGAGCTCTAGAAAATGTCCGAAAATATGACCCCGTACACCAAAAAGGATGGCATGTAGACCACTAATGTTTGTTCGCAGGATATGGGTAAGACTACCTGAGACAGCAGACAACAGTCAAGGGGTTGAGAGAGCTGCCGACTTTTGACTGGTACGCTCCAAATCGCAACAGAAGGCTGCGAATAAAATATAGAGGGTGAGGGCAGAAAAAATGATCAGACACCCGAACAGCATAACTCAGCGCG
Organism: Stratiomys singularior; assembly: GCA_954870665.1. Classification (NCBI taxonomy): domain Eukaryota; kingdom Metazoa; phylum Arthropoda; class Insecta; order Diptera; family Stratiomyidae; genus Stratiomys; species Stratiomys singularior. Next base: position 53,668,139 of record OX940880.1, on the reverse strand, counting down.
ATGCCTTAAATAACCAAGTGAAAGCAGCGTAAGGACGCTCTACTAATCAATCCTGCAAACGGGAGGACTGACGCCGAGATCGTCAAGAAGATCGGGCAAAATGTGGGGTCCGAAAAACCCGGTGTTTGCATTCGAAGTGTAAGAGCGACCAGAACAGGTGGCGTCCTCGTAGAACGCGGGGTGGAATCCATCGTCAAAAGCCTTTTCGAGAGCGTCGTCAAGAACCCCCTAGGCTCTAAATCTGTTATTTCGACATTACAGTTATTGACCTCTTTGGAAATCAGCGACGTAGATTGTGCTGTAGATGATAAGAAAGTAGGAGAGTTCATTAGACAAACTCTTCCGACGACGGCAGACAGCTTGAGGGTGAGTTTGGCTTCTTCCAATACTATATTGAACCCCCCAATAAAAACATCTAAGCGGCGCATGAAAAAATGGAATATACAACTTTCAAAAATAACAGCTCGTGTTTCAATGCCTAAATTTTTATTATTTTTAATTACGATAACTTTTTTGCATATTGAGCAAGTTATTTACTTAAAAAGTCTCAATAGTTAAAAAATTATAGTCAAAAATAGTTTTAGAAAATCCGAGAAATTGTGATTCTTTTTGGCATTCAAAACCCATGCAACTCCGCAATTCAAGTTAAATAATTTTTTGTCCAAGATGGAAAATAAGTTTAAATGGCAGATAAGTTGCGGCAAATAGAAACTTTAAAATTTTAATCTGTTCCCTTATCAGCCTTTCCAGCCTTATCGCATAGTTCTCGCCATTTAACGTTATTTCACCATCTTGTTTTGCAAACGTAATTCGTCCCAAAGTATGATTTCAAATCAAAAAGAAAAATTATAATAATATCCCGTCGTAGTGGATACTAACATGTTTCCATCGAAATTTCTCGCTGAATTGGATATTAACACTCCAAACTTCATTGCCCTGTAACCCTCAATAAATTCGACACTTGTCGTTTTCCATTATCCCTTACTGCAATATTTTTTTTGATACATTTTCTTTTTCAGGATAATTGAATGCAATACCCACCCTTTTGGGGTGGGATTAATTGTATCTACGACTGGGTTATCAGCTCACGGGACCAACATTTTTAAAATGAAACATTTAGCGTACCAACTATTCCATTTGTTTATTCAAAGCTTTTTGTATTGTTACTATTTCGACAAAAAAATTCTAAGAATTGCAACTGATTCTCGGAAAATTTAACTTTGGTTGTTACACGACAAACTAAAATGATCAAAAATTTTCAATAATACTAAAAGGAAAACGACTACACTATTGCGATGCATTTTTCCGCAACAAGCAAGGACTCACTTTGTGAGTTTGTACAAGTGTTAAAAGGCAATACTCCAATGACGCCGCTGGAATTCCCAGATGCTGCTATCGAGTCCACCCTCTAATGCCTGACATTTGCTACTCTACTGCTCATTCTATTGTCGTTACTTCATTACGGATCCGTATGTAAACAAATCTGTTGAGTGAGATTATACTTAATTCGAGCAGCATCGAGGATGTTTTCCCGGTCGTGAATGAAACGGCAAGGATAAAGTTAACGACACAAGGAGAACGACTTAATCAGGTTTTTATTTCGATAAAAGTGTTAAGTACTTTGCCCGATAAGCTGATATGAATTTAATGGTTCGATAATGGAGGTGTGATCTTAACTGTAAATAGTTTAAGGATGGAAACGTTACATATGCTCGATATGTGAAGGGAAATTTCAACCGAGTGATTTGATACAATCGAATTAAATCAAAACGAATTAAGTTGATTTATGTAAGGACCCAGACATACGTTAAAGAGGGATTGATGAGATTTTTACATCAAAAAGGTATGTCGTGTTGGAACAAGGAATTCGACGCGAAGAAAATATGCTTTCTTGAGGCATAAATGCGTATGCATGATATTTTCAACACAGTCCTTATTGGTCAAAATTTGTCGTGTTTGGCGCTTGTAACTATTGAATTATTAGGTTGCCGGTAATGGACGCAAGAACTCGGTGCAGCATCAACATAGAGACCAGATAAAACTACAAAGCAGGATATCTCCACTCGAAGTAAAATCTTGATCTATACCTTGATCTGATGGGATGTTAATTTGATGTCAAAACTGATGAGGGAAGTAGCCCAGAATCGTCTTTCGTCTTTCGCTTTAGAAGTATACCACAGGACTCCAGTTGAAAATTTTGGCGATCAACAACAAACTTAAGAGAGGAATACAAGATTTCGCGGATAACAAGTTGGCACTACAGGCGCTTGCTTCTAACCGTGAAGTTTCACAGCTAAAGCAGTCTTATAGAAATGTCTTTTTCAGTAAAAGAAGGTGCTGGACAATTACGCGGATTACCACAGGATTCCATTTGAAAATTTTTGCAACAAAACTGATCAAACAAGCGGCGACAAACAAACTTAAGGGAGGAATACAAAATTTCTCGGATAACAAATTGGCGCTGCAGGCGCTTGCTTCGCCGTTAAATTACACAGCTAAAGCAGTATTATAGAAATGTCCTTTTCAGGGTAGGAAGGTGATGGGCAGTTATGCGCTGAGTGTAGGAATCCAGAGGCTTCCTTTTTTAATTCGAATACATAGTCTGGAATTGTTTGACATATTACTTAGGGCTGGAGCTCTCTATTTTATAATGTATATCATAGCGTCTTCGGGTTACAGTAGTTCTTTGTCTAGTGGAAGAAGAATAGGGAGGTGAAATATTTGAGAAGATCTCGCTCTGCCCTCGACATCTCAAAATAAGTAAGTATACATTGCTTTATTGGGTGGGTTTGCCGAAGTGTCTTGTACCACGTGGTACCATTTTCAACCGATTTCAGCATCTCTTCAATTAGGCTATCCAAACGGGGCTCTCGCACTATGTCGACAAGAGCGCCGAACAGTTTATCCAACTTCTGCATGAAAAGAAAATTATACAGGGGTCATCTATCTCTCCAATGCAGAATAAGCTGAATGGAGTCTGTGTCTTATCAATCTTATGGTTGTAATTTCAGTCTCTCCAGTAATTTCAATACAGACACTGCAGTCCACTTAATCGATGGGTCTGGTAGAAGTTAGTTTTACCATGCTTTCAACTAAGCAACGATCTCACATCGTTCATGAGCCATTTGACCGTTTTTCTTTTTGGTTCACGATCCAAAGATGGTTATCACTCGCCGGAAGTGAGCCGACTTTCATCCCTAGTGACTGATTCTTTGTTAATTTTGTATTGCCGAAGAAAGATCCTTTTACACTCACTTGTGAGGAGTTCGTTGGATATCACCCCTGCGATTAACAGCACCGCAGACTCTGAATGTGTCTGGTATGTTCAAACACTCCGCAGTACTCCTCATCTCAGCACCTGGGTCAACCCTTTTCGGTAGAGCTCCTTATTAAGAGATTCGTTTTATATCCCCGCTCTGTATAGAAGAGTAGGTTGTACGACACATATCAAAACACCCTTTTCGTTGCACTTCGTGCCAACATTGGCCATTAGTCACTTGATTGTCGAGTTCCCTGTCACGGTCTTATTTGCTGTTTCCCTTATTCGCTCCGAGAAACGTAGCTTATAGTCTATAAGCAATCCCAGATATTCAACTGTTAGTTTTGATTTAGTTAGTTTTACTAATGTATCCTCCTCTAATTTAACGAAATAAAATGATAAATAAATTGAACAATAAATTATGTAAAGAAATAAACTAACGACTTTGTCCAATGCTGATCGTTCTTGCTATAGGGATATGCTGCCCCATTTAAGTCGGAATGACCACTGCAGTGTCCTTCAGCGCTACGTTAAATCTATGAGTGGTGATGCAGCTCCCTATCCGGTACATCGGTGCGTTCAGCCTTAATTGCGCTTGATCACCTGTGCGCCGAGTGACCAGTGCTGCAGCAGCGACTCCTTTGACAGTTCGATTCTGAGCAGTACATCGTAGGACAAATGCTCCACAAGTCTGGACCGAATATGGAACCTTGGGAACACCTGATGTGACTAGCGTACTCATTCTTTCAGGTATGAAATGAGTTTTCCAGGAGATCTATGATACCAAAATCTCCATAGGCACGCCGTAGAAGGGTAAATAGAAAATTAACAAGGCTTGCAGGACATAGAGCCATAGTTAGAAATGGAAGAGGGGACGATCTAGCACGAGCTAACCAAAACTAACCAGCTAACCACAGTGCAACTAAAATAGACAAAAGTAATATGCTGCTTGTAGTTCTAAAATGAGAACTTAATGAAAACTTATGGAAAGTGAGACATAGCTTGGAAGTAATTGCAGGAAAATGTCAAGACTTTTGCCTTTCTGCTTAGAAGGTGAGGAAAAAACAACTTCCTGGGGAAAAAATACACGGCATAAGAACATTGGTGACTATATAAGCAGGCAAGAATCTTCTGGGACTAGATAGCAAAAGAATAGGAATCCAAACGGATGACAATTCGGCAAAAAGAGAGCTGTGGGAGCTTCTTTGTTTCAGTGGGACGGAGGATTGACAATGTGCAAACAATGGTACCATATGCAAAGGACTGATGCTAATCCGTACTTTTTCTAAAGCAGGATCCCAGGATAAAATTTTTCTCATTCCAAACTTAATATATGTCAGTGATCTTTACTTATGATAGTCGAGCAATATACTACGTGCGAAGTATAATGCTATCCCGGACGTAATACTTCTTGAACGTACTTTCTCTCTCATATGTGTCGCCACCATGCTATGTTGACAATGATGCATACGTTTTTAGTTCTACCAGCATTTGTAATTCTACGCTGCATAATCAGTTCAAATCATTGGTTTCAAAGTGGAGGGATTCAAAGATTTTTTAAAGGCCAGGTCAAAATGCGTATGGTTGTGACTTTGATTAACAAGAAATTTTTTTAAACTGCCCTTTAAACCTTTTAAACTTTTTTAAATGGTCTGCCCTTTTTTGATCTGGTATTCTGCCCGAAATTCTTAAAAAAGAAAATTGACATTTGGAACTAGAAGTCCCTAAAACGATCATTGGATCCTCTTGATTTGAACACAAATAAAGCGTCTTATACTAGCACAGTATATATTTATGATTAAATTAATTGTACAATGAATAAATGGTACGTTTTGCGTTTCAAAATGTTCCTTTCGTTAATGTTAGAATTTGATATGAATAATGAATATCGAACAAGTGCTACCAATATGCTTTGTTAGTTCTTTTAGGTTGGCGCGTCCGTACTGTGCACATCTTGCTCTATTCATTTTTTTTTTGTCTAAATGTTCTCATATATAAATTAGTCTCTATTGAGCAGCCATTGTATTCACTTGTATACAGTTTATAATAAACAAGTTCTTTTCTTAATTATGGGTTGCGTTTATTTTAAACCATTAGAAATCTGTCAGTTAATATCCGCTTCCTGTATCTCTTTTCCTGTTATTTTAATCCAAATACTTCCGGCAAAGAATAAAGAAAATGTTTCTTTATTACAATAGGCGTGCGTTCGCATATAGCAATATCCTTATTGCTTCGAATGTGGTTAAAAAGGATTGACTTGTGAATAAACCGTGATTTATTTTCCAAGAAGCGTCGGAAATAGTCCCGTAATTAATAGTTCACTTCCATTAGCGTTTCTTTGCACAACCAACTCAAAGGAAAGCCTTGGGGGCATTTCATCATCAACGTATGTACGCCTACCGAAAATTCTGCATATTAAAGCCCCCTCCACATACGTTTAATCGTACCCGAAAAGTTTCCCGAGCATTTTAATATATTTTAACGCATCCCGGCATAAAGGGATGCTTCAAATGAAACCCTGTAGAATGGAGGGAGAGTAAAACAGGCATCTATCGTGTTTTGCTATTTTCACTTTTAAAAGGGTTCATTGAGAATACATACATAAAATGAGAGAACAGAAGGATATAATTCCCTATGAACGTTTATATAAATGTATGCGAGTCTGTTTGCTTGCCTACATCGCATTTTAGATAAAATATGAAGGTAACCTGCGGAAATCCCGCAACACGCCAATCCACATCTCACCATCATGTTACTTCATCTGCTTTAATTTTTTTTTGTACTGTTTTTCATTTTATTAATTTGAATCAACTCCCAAGCTTGCGAATGATCTTTAATTATAATCCTTCGTGACATGACACTGTGTAAAATAACTGAAAAACACGTTCAAAGTATTTTTGCACGAGGTGGCCAATAAACGGAAGAGCCTGCAGAAGTAAAAAAGATACAAATTGGCAGGAAGGAGTACGTTTTATGTTGCATAAATGTTAAAATGGTATTTTTAAAGAAATTCCGCGGAATTATTACCGGTCGCGAATGCAATTGGTAGTTTAATTATTTGCAAATCACAAGACCGTCTCACCGTCTCGAAAGTGCACTTATAAATCACTCAATTAATCGTCGTCGTCCTGCGAAATTCTAATTGCATCTCGCGTATTAGTCGTGGTAATTACGGTCTGCTTGGGAAGTGTCATTTTGGGTTAGGGGAAGATCGGGTTGCATTGAAAATTGGTTTGGTATTCAGAACTAATTGATGCAAGTTGGGATATGTTATGTCAAGGTATTTCAGATTTTAATGACTAAAAGGACTAGCAGAGCGAATCTAAAGCTGAATGACAAGTCAGGAATTCAGCTATTGAAGTCAAAGGTAGGTAGGTCGCACAAGGTAGTCCAGCAATCTTCAGGACGGTTTCCTTGGGCTCCTCTGTCCTTCTTTCTTTCTTTTGTTCAACCACATGTGATCCTTTTTCTAATAGAAGAGAATCTACTTCTTCAGGCAATTGTCAAGCACTAATGAATTGGTAATTACACAATTAAAAGTTTGAAATGTTTGTCGTCTGGCGGACGATGTCTTTTCTACCTCGTTGTGATGCCTACCTAAATCTCCTTCTCTGACCTCCGCCGAATAGCTGCTGTAGATGTTCCTGATTCCTCGGAAAAATGTCACACCAGCAGCATGCAAAACACGAAAGGTTTAGTATTTCGTTATTAATTTTTTCCTGTTGTTCTTGTTCAGCTTAAGAAATTGTTAGTAACAACAACAAAAAAACCATAGAAAATATTTCAGAATTAAAACCCAGTAGCGGGTACTAATGCAACATGTGCTCATGCTGTGAACTGAATATCATACAGAAGATACAAAATTGTTGGATGATGGCTACTGCGACGCAAACCGTGCCATTACCGTACGTTGTCTAATCGGGAGCAAGATGAAGCCACTTTAAATCAGCCCCTTAATTAATCTTGGATTATGGCCAAGATATTCACTAATGTGCCTGCAGTCACACATAGTGCGGATCGTCAGTGTGGGGATACGTGGAAAATGATGATTCGTAATCGTTTGGAAAATTTTTCTTATTATGCTCAATTTATTTCAAGTGTGATACGTCACGGCTCAAATGTGGTGCAGAAGACTATGATGGTGATGAAGACGACTAATGTAGAAAGATAAATTGTTTTTGATGCGATTGGATTCGAGGAAGATTTATTTGATTTGTTAATGAGCATGGTTAGCGCAGATTACAATATTGGGACTTCTATGTTAATTATGAGGCAATGAACTATTTGTCGTTGGTTGAATTCAAATGTAATCGAGAATTAATTGATGGAAAATATTAAAATGAAGTGAGTATAATTCAAGCTTTAATATCAAACTAATTGGTTCGAAATAAACAAAAGGAAACTGTTTGAAAACACAAAATAACAAAAAGGACATCATATTTGATAATTCTTACACTGCTTGGTTTGTGAAGCTCTTCATGAATCTTTTAACCGAGGGGAACGAATACGAAGGGATATTTCTAAGTAAGTCCTCAGTAAATGCAATTAACGGAATGATGATGCATTCAAAAACTCATTGTCAGTATGAATAGGAAGTTTCGACTTAATAGAGTCAGCAATTCTTGAACTATCTTGGACTTAACATCTTAATCTGGAATAAGGAGTTTATTACGGAAAAGGAAGCTGGGGTTCAAAGCTCCGATGTTGGAAAAGGACGACGTACAGAGTGGGGCGAAACAGACAGTGCAGTTTTGAAAGGTTATTAAAAAAAAACTACGCAACTTACAGAAATTATATTTATTCAATTTTATTCAGTAGATTATGCCGTTTTATGTTTCAAGTTCTATAAATGACATCAGAAAGATGATGGCCGCCAGCAGCGATGCATTGATGAAGGCGGTTTCTGAAGTTTTCTGCCGCATTTTTACACATGACGACTGGTACAGCGCCAATTTCCTCCCAAATTCGCTCTTTGGTTTCTTCCAAGGTGTGAGGCCGATGTCTAAAAACCTTTTCTTTCATGTAGCCTCACAAGAAAAAATCAAAAATGCTCAAGTCCCGTGAGTGCGCGGGCCACCTGACATCAACTCTCATAGAGACGAGGAGCGTAGGACATCTACGTAGGACGTAGAACATCTGTCATAGTTTCGTCATTTAAACTCGAGCAGTACGTGCCGTAGCCCCGTCCTGTTGGAACCAGATGTCTCCCATATGTGTTTCTTCCATTAGCTCTTCCAATTCAGGTTCAAAAGATGGTCCAACATGGAAACGTAACGTTGAGCGTTGAAATTTACGTTTTGTCCATTCTCCTCAATCACCCCAAATTTGGAATCACACGGCGAGTTTTGGGGAGTGAAGAAGTCTCTCGTGAATTTGCCAAGGATTAGTTTTGCCCCAACAGCGAAAATTTTGTTTATTCACTGCTCCACTGAGATGAAAGTGCGCCTAGTCATTACTGAAAAATGTTCACCTCACATTGATCCCGTTCAAAATTTCTTGTGAGCAATTCATGCGTTTTTATTATAACTGTACTCAAAATACGCGCCCTTCTTTGCTATAGATAAATACCATAGATACATGTCATGTGTTACTTACTAATAAAGTTATTCCGTTTCTGTCATTCAACCAAACACGTTGTTTTATTTTTCACACCTAATAATTAAATAATTATTACAGATTTTCATAGTCGAGTGGACTCAACTCTTGGACAATCATAATCTTGTAGGGGTGGAAGAATAAGTCTTGATGCCAAACCCTCCCTACTGAGCGGTTAGAAATGCCCTATGCAATTGACTACGTAGGCGACTGCACAACAGCTTCTCTCACTCGCGTCAAATTTTCGGGTTTTCTTGCTGTTTTAAAGTCTTCCTGAACCCCTAGGTTTTAGGGTAGAACCAGTTTCTTCAAATGTACGCCCCGAATTCGCGATTAAATTACGGTGAGGGACGGTATCATGACGGGCAAGGTTAAACTGCAGCCGGAAAGCTCGCTGAGTTGCGATGAAAGATCGACCATTTTCAAAAAACGTACGGACGGCGAAGCCCCGTTGTTCACCAGACCAAACTAGTGTAATGACTGATAACGGCATGGCCCGCCCGACGAAATGAAACCATCATAATCGCAATATCCCCACCACACGGGAAGTACCAACCTTTCGAAACTGCACTGTTTGATTTGCCTCACCCTGTATGAATGTCGTAGAAAGGTTTATAATTCATGAATCCTGTGTAAATAAATTCAGAATTCATACTAGTCTCCACTGCATTGAAATAAAAAACCTTTTTGGTTCAGGATGATTTTTCCTCCGGAAGTGAATGGGAATAAAGGAATAAATTGCTCCACGAAGGGGCTGATTGCTCCTCAGTTAAGGTGAGTTGTGCTGATGTTTACTCAAATCAATAATGAAGTAATTTTAGTTAAAAACGAATGTGCAAAATAGATAAGGAACGTATAACTAAATATTTATGAATGTTCATGAATGTGTTTCATTCAACAAAAGTACAAAAACCTTTATGTTTTTTTTACAAGCGCTTAAAAATTGGTAAGCAAGCAAAACTGCAAAAAGCTAATAGTAATAATGCTCGTTGCATTAATTGCATTATTTGTTTGCAATGGGCTTCAGTCTAAGAAATATCCTTAATATTAAATCCGAAATAGACGGTCTCAAGCGCGGTCGAGAAATGAGGAAGGATCCCATTATTCCCCTAAACCCTCAGCCTACATGTTTCCTTATCCTAAATCCAATGCATATATGATAGTAAATGGTTTCGGGGTTGCATACTAGGTTTCCTGGTTCCTTAATGATGGGACACTAAATGCCCGAAAATGCCAATAACTGTGAATATACCATAAGCTCTGCTACCAAATCCTACTGACAGTTCTTTGTGGGGACGTAAGACGGTGAAGGCGAGCGTTCCACGTCTTATAACGGAATCAAAGTAATGTCCATGCCGCTGGAGAGGAGATTGGGCGACGATTTTAATCGCCGTCCCTTTAAAACCCCTTAATAGTTTCGAAACTTGCCGCAAAGCCTCGTGATTGATTGCACCTACAGCAGCGACCTCGTCACCGAAAAAAGGACTTTGACTTTGGATTCTGGAATGACAGATCACTATTTAATCCTGGGGCTATTAAAGATCTTACAACATGCCAGCCAATACAAATTAAACAAACTGGAAATCCAAAGCCGAACTGGACTGGAAGTGGTATTCAAAATATAAGTTTGCACACAATATTCAAAAGTTGGTTGACCACTGGAAGGCGAGAATTTGGAGCGGCCTTCATTGAAGATAGGGAGTTAAAATCACATATTGTTGACTCCAAGGCAAGCAAAAGCGAAATTCTTCGAAAATTTGGCGCCCCGACTGAACAAAAGGACGAAGAAACAAAGGAAACGTTCCACACTCATCTGGAAATACGAGTCGACTCATTGCCTACAAACGAATACCAACGCTAAAGATTTCAATACTATAGTTTGCAATGAGCTATCCGACCGAGGAACGATCTAGCTTCCATGAGGAGACAAACGACAACGGCCTGCATCTGATTGACTTTGCATATAGCAGAAATCTAGTCATAAGTTCGACGAAATGCATAAAATGAGCTGACACAAATTCTGAATGACAACGTTATAATCCAAAAGCGTTAGGCCTCGAGTAGACTTGAAGTTCGCACATCCCGAGGAGCCAGTCGTAACTCGGATCTCTACTTGATTAAACTAATATATCGATGTTGCATGTCAAAGGCGTATAAGACCAGGCCACTGCGAAAATTCGATAACGAAGACTTCAAACGGCGTCTGTTGTCAAAAATTGGAAGGAGTCCCTCAACATCTAGCTCCCATCCTATCAGTAACTCTGCTGAATTGACAATTTAGACCGTTGCAGAACAGACGATCGGACATCTAGCCCGGCGCAAAAGATATGGTTGGTTCGATGACTATTGCCAGGATGCGTTAGATAAGAAGAATCAGGCATACGAACAGAAGGCATTTTAAGGCATTTACAGAAGGAAATCCAGGGCGAAGAGAGAAGAGTATGAAATTTTATAAGAGTAGCGAATAAGAAAACTGGAATTAAGAAGAGAAAGAATTTTGACGACTAATTCAGGAGCAATGATGTAAGTCTGGCGAGAAACAACAGTAGATAAGCACACACAATAGTGAAAAGCTTGAAGCGAGGTTATCAGGCCAAAGCCACGTTCTGCCGTGAAGACATTGTCAACATCATCGTCTAAGAAAGCAAAATTAAAGGAAGATGGGCTTCATATTTTAAGGAAGTTCTTAATCATCCGCACATCTCCGGAACATTGGAGCCTATAGGTATGAAATGACTGGAGAGTTTCCTTTGATCCCACAAACTCTGCGTGATGGCTGCTGCGCCATAAAAGCCCAAAAGAATAATAAAACGCCGGACATCTATGAGATTCCAGTGGAAATCTTTTAATATGGTGGCTGAAAGTTCAGAAAGTCACCCCCAAAAAATCATCCCGCAAATCGAGAAATAAGAACATATGCCAAACGAGCAGAGCAAATCAAATATATTTCCCATCCGCAAAAAAGGTGACAGGCTACAGTGTGAAAACTTTAGAGGCATATCACTACTTCAGATCATGCGCCAGCAATTATATTCAGCCTGGCTTCAGCGCTGGTAGATCGATGGTAGACTTTAGGCAAGCATACGACAGTATTGATTGTAACGTACTGTGTTAAATAACGCTTCGGTCTAGTATCTCAGCCAAAGTAGTCCGTCTTGCCAAAATTTCAAAGACGTTTCAAAGACTTCGACGCTTTTCACACAAATACTGGGCTCGAGCAGGGACATGGGATGGCTCCTTTGCTATTCAATTTGGGTCTAGAACATGTCAAAAGAAAGCTACCTGTCGATACAAGACGCAAACTATGATACATGTCAAGCAAAATGGTATGTGGACCACATCAACACTTAGTCACGGTGGCTAATAACTTCCAAAGAGAAATTGAAATGAAATTCTGCAGAGAATCAAGGGGTACAAATCAATGAAAATAAAACAAAGCTCATGGCGATAAAATTACCTAAGATATCACAGTTTTGAATAAAGTATTGAAAATGTGGGCGAAGTAATATATCTAGACGCCAAAATTACGGGAAATGCTTATGTAAGAGACGAAATATGCCGCAGGGTATAGCTTGCAAATAAAACCTTTCCTTCAATTTTGAGGACTATGAAAACCAGCTGCATACACAGGACAACATAGCTCATATAGACAATATAGTTGTGAGACATAGATCCTAACCAAAGCATCCGAAAATTTATTGAACGTCTTTGAGCGACGGGTCTTGAGGCAGAAAATTGGAGCGAAGCTAGACGGGTACTAGGGGCGAATTCGATACAACCATGAACTGGCTAAATAGCCATAAATTTCTTCCATCTTTTTAACTGTAGCTGTTTCTTCTCTGGATATATTCTATATAAGGACTTTACGCTGTATAAGTTGAACGTGTCTTTTTATTAGTTTGACGTTTAATGATATACATATGTCATTTAAGCGTTCAGTTACACGTCATCGACTTCGGAAACCGATGAAAATATCAACAAAATCAAAGCATGGATGGTGGTAGACCGATAACTGACCATTAGAGAGATGGCAGAGGAGCTGAACATTGCTTTTGCATGCGTTCAAAACATTTTGGTTTATAATTTCGTATTATACGAAATCCAGCGAGTGAAACACGTGCACCGAATGAGACGCGACCGAAAAAAACCACGTGGTTTTCAGTCCAAAAAGAAGACGATACTCACAATTGTCATGAATTACAGTGGTGTTGTGTATCATGAATTCCTTTCACAAGGCCAGACTGTCAACAAGGAGTATTATTTGGGCGTTATGAGAAGTTTGCATGAATAATTGACACTGAAGAAGGGAGCAACATACTCCCGAAATACGTATCTGTCAAAATCAAAAACAGCATTTCGGAATGGAGAATAGAAAAATAAGATCTAATTTGATGATTTCTTTTATTGGTAATCATTGGAATTTTTAATTTCTTTTGAATAACAGGCAAGAAACTGCAGCCTTGCTCAGGAAATATAGATGTACATATTTCACATGCTATGAAGATTTAGAATAAAGCTATTGATGATATATCTATAAAGGGCTATAAAGGATAGAATTATCGTTATTTTGGTCACCATACTCATCGCAGAGGAGTGCATTGTGCTCATACCAGCCCCCATGTTCATTGTAGATAAGTAATCATATAGTGCTGTTACGTATTGCGAGGTGTAGGCGACATTCAACAAACAAACATTCAACAAATAAATAAAATAACAATTAATTTTGAATACAACAATTAATTGTTTTGGTTAAGTTTTTTGTATGTACCCATATGTTTAAGTGAAAAGAAAATAATACGAGATGAAATAGAAGTAAGAATAAAATTAAAATAGAAACATTTATAGTTAGATTTAGGTACTCAAATAAATAATATTGATAGAAAACAAAAAAAAATAATAGAAAAGTCGCAGTAAAATTAAATGTAAAAAAAAAGTTAAAAACAAAAAAAAATTCTTGGAAGTAATTTGCGATAAATTTTTCTATGGATTTGATTCACTATGTTGTTGTGTACGTATCAGTATAAATAGAATAGAAATTGTCAGATATGGGATAATCAATAGCGGAATCAATTCAAGTATAAATGAAAGTATCGAGACAGATAACCAATTCAAGTAATAGAAGTATCGAGACATACAACCAATAGAGGACACACTATCAATAGAGGAAGTATAAATAAAGTATCAATTGAAATATCAATCGGAGTTTAAACAGAAGTATCGACCAATAAGGACTATCAATCAATAGAGGGAGCTCGATCCAAGGTAGCGTAGCGGAACCGAGGAATTGTGAAGCCAGCTGAGGTACAGAGTCGTGCTAAAGGAAGCACGATCCGAGGAAGCGCTGCAGAATCCTGAAACCAGTAGAGGTGCAGATTTGTGCTACAGGAAGCACGATTAGAGGCAGCGCAGCACAATTCAGAGGTGTCCAGAATCAGCGCAGCACAATTCAGAGGTGTATATAGTTAGCGCAACACAATTGACAGGTTGTCAGAATCATCACAGTATAATTAATAGGTGTCCAGAGTCAGTGCAACACAATTGACAGGTTGTCAAAATCAGCGCAGCACAATTCACAGGTACACAATTCTCAATTAACATCTTTTGATTTTTGATCCATTTATTTGAAACTAAGATGAAGGAGTAAGCTTTTACCTCTGTGTGTGTGTGTGTTTGTATTTTCAAATAATCCTGTCTCTTCAAACTTGTTCCTTTCTTTCGCTGCAGGCGCAACCGATCGGTTGCCCCCCGATTATCATTATTTATTCATTCTGAATTATATATTTATTATTTTTTGAAAATACATAACATGGCGTCCAAACGTGGGGCTGCCCGATTATTATTTCATCATTAATCATTAATTATTGATTAATTATTTTAAATTTTTTGAAAATACATAACAGTGCTTCCCATTTTCACTAGATCCTCTTTCGAAAATTGTTTGATTACATGCATAAAATACGAAATGACTTGACTTGAGCTCCACGATACATAAAGTAAACAAAAATAAGATGCTTCCTTTAATTTTGTTATAATTTGTATGAAATCGATCTTCGACCCTAATCGTTTTGAATCGTTTGAAGACGCTGAAGTTCAAACATCGATTTTGTCAGTAAAAAAATTCTCAAAATCAAAGGCATGCATCCTATTTTCTGGATCCGATTTTGTGAAATGAAAGCCATCACAAATAACAAACTTATTAATTGGGTAGAAAATAAATGATCAATAGAGGAAGGAGTTGCTCCTGAACATGAAGTAGAAGAAACTAGATTGGCTTTTATATGACCGGAAATCCCTTTCGCATTTAATTTATAAATTAGAAGTTGTGTCATGGATTCTTGCTTTTTGGTAGAGTTAATGGTCCTATTCACCCTAATTCAATAAATCAGGGGTCACTGTCTAGAGGTCGACTCCAAAAGTTATTCGCATTACTAATTCCAAAATGAGTTTATTCTTTCCTTCTATCGGGGAGCCTTTTTGCCACTTAATTGGGTTTCAGGAAGTTGAAATGTGCTTCCATTTGGACGATAGACGTGTGAGATTTGCGATCGCAATCAAGTTTCACTCTTGGGATATTTCCCATATGGGAAAGTAGTTATGTCAATGCAACTTAATCTTTTCTCAGAAGCACCAAAGGCTGGAGGAAAACATCTTTGTAGGCATTGATTTCATTATTCTTCACGAATAAATTAAAAACGCTAGTTACATTCATACTCCCTGAATTTCTTCCCGGTCTGCTTCGGGCATGAGGTTAAAAGCTTTGTGGTTTGAAAAGGTTTTTCTATTTTCTAATAACAAAATAAAAAATTTGATGATTAAACATTGCACTAAAAATTCAACAACAAAATAACAAAAAATACTTCATTTTTTACGCGTCATCATTCGTAATTTTCGTCATCCGTAATGATTCGTCATTTTATTTGCACCATAGAACGATTCAGTTTCTACATTATCTAAAATGGGTAAGCAAAGTGCGATTGAAACGCGAAAACCTTTTGTAAAATTAAGATCGGAAGGAAAATCGTATTCAATGTATTCAGATAAAGCTTCATCACTAAACGTCGGTTTAAGTTGTTCGATGAACTTTTGCTACTATAATCCACTTCAAAAAATGTAGAAAATCATAGCTCCAAAATTTTCACGATTCAATTTCAGTTTTTGGCCAACATGAATATTTCAAATTACTTCTAATAAAACAAATAGTGCACACCGTTTACCAACACGTCATGAGTACGCGCGTGTCACAAAATGTCAAATCATACGACTTTGACAATTTAATTTGGTAAAAACTAGAGTTGCCATAGGCCACAAATGTAAATTGCAGCCCTCGTACTTCCGACTTTCTTGTTCGAGCTCTCTGAATCTGGTCTGGTTCTACTGCTGTTTTATCTGCCATTTTTCGCTGTGACATTTTCGTCCATTTTAGTCGACTGATTTGGGAGTTATGCCTCGAGGACTCACGCAAACGTTTGAAAGTCTGTCATTGTGGTTCCTCACATAGTGACAAGTTGACCGGTGGCTAGTTGCTGGTCGTTTTTGGTCATTGCCAAGGAACTTGCAGAGCGTGCACCATTTTTGCTGATAGCCTTACTTCAGGCCTAAAGTTTTCTCCTTGTTCAATGCGTCTGCAAACTGAGTTAGTTAGGCTTGGAAGCTCTTCATTTTGGTTATTTCAGGGAGACGTTTGCAACCGTCCAAATAATGGCTTGTGTTGGTTCGTTCTTTTCTGGACTGCTCCAGCGTATTACAGACTAACCAACTTACGGTTAGCTTATGCTTTGGCTATGATAGGTGACGTTGTAAGTGATGATATCCAAAATAAGGATGGCTATTTCCACTCCATTCAAAAATTCTCCAATTATATCCTTAGTTTAGAATGAAGCCAAGCTAATAACGTGCTCAGCTTCGAGCCAAACACATTTTTTCAGTAGATAGTTATTGTCTCAAAAAATTTCTTCTTTTCTAATCCTGTTACAATATACCATTACGCAAATAAAGCAACATAGATAAATCCATGATACTATCCAACACCAACACATTGGTGAACAATGCACTTACAAATCATGGTCACACAACAAGACGCGTTGCGATTAGCAACGAAATAAAAACCACACAGCTTGAAACATTTAAAATAAATCAATTAAAATCAAATGTGTAAGTGTAAAATGCATGAAATTAGAAAATTACGCTTGGCACGCAGTTCTATTTTCTTGTTCTTAATTTAATTTGAATTTTTATTGCTCCATTCGCACAACAAACGTACTACGTACTCAGTACTCAACCGAGAAAGATCGGTGAAAAAAATTGTGCTCTCCTTTTACACCACAGTAATAAAAATGTTCGGGTTTGGTGCGGGTCTAAACCACGTTAACACTTTTTTGGGAAGAGTTGAATTGTCATGGGTTCACGATTGTTAACATTTATTTGACACGTTTTGTATTGATTTTTTTCGACAGTTTTGAGTGATGGTGACGAGATTTACGATTTACAGATACATTTATGTTAATATTAATGATATTGTCTTTGATGGGCATAGAATCAAAGTTAGTTGGACAACTATCAGCACCGTTTTCAGCACCAATTAATGCTTTAATACCAGGCCCGACCATTACCTCCAACCGGGTCATATCATAAATTTGCGACTTTATTACTTGTCTACACAAGTCAAGCGTTACCTGAGGTCGGTTCAAGACATTTTTTTCCTTTTCAACCTCATAAAAAGAGATGGTGACAAGAACTGCTTGTCTGGCTGCGGCAAAGAGGTGGCTGTAACATTCTTCCATTTTCGTACAAATTTGTCGTTTGTCTTCGAGACCAAATGACCTCTACAATTTGGCGCCGAACATGTACGGATATGAGAGAAAAAGATTGATTACACCTGCAATTTTTTACTATTCTTCTTTCTTCCATCAAACCATCCTTTCTATTGTCCACGTTGAATTGGCTGAAAAGATTGACTCTGGGCTCACGGATAATCCGAAAGAATGGTCATAAATTTCATTACGTTTGCTGCCTCTTTCACGTTGCTGACGCGATTGGAGATGAGAATGCCTTAAGAAGGACGATTTCTCACATGGTTTTGCGACATCAACTGATTTTAGCTAACTATGTATTTTATATTTGCAGAGAAAAGCAAAGAAAATTCATTTCGAAAACTGTTGGTCATCGAATTATTTGTCCGTTTCTCATTGAATTTTCATTTGGTTTTATGTTACTAAAAGAATAATAACGAGATATTTTATTCACAAAACACTTTCTGTATCCTTAAATTAAATCCTAAAATTCATTGCCAAATATAGTAGATTGTACTGTTTGCGTTCACATGCATCAAGCGGCCTTGATACTGAGTCAGAAGGACAAGACTTTTTATTTATAAATTCATTACTTGTTCTATTTTTTCAAATTCGCTTGTATTTGTCATTGCTTTTGTTGCTTTTCATGAAAGTTTTTAAAAAAAAAATTTATTTTCTTATCGAAAATCTGCTTACTCTGAGTTCTACTAACGGAGGAACTTGAAAATTTTCTGTGTTTCATCAAATCAAAAAGATGATTTTGTAACTGAAACGGGCCAATTCATGGCAGTTTTTGGACAGGGAGGTGAAAACTTCTTTCACCATGAGTGTCGGACTCCCAGTGCCACAAACCTAGTGGGCAACAGACTATAAACTTCCCCTGTCAACTGGATTACCTAGCCTGGCGAAGTTCGCAAGGATAGACCTCCCTATTTTTCGTCTTTTAACGTCTTCGGGTTTTATAAATTCTTTCTCTAGCAGAAGAGAAAGGAGATGAAGGATTGATAGAAAAAGGATTTCTCCATCTTCGACGTATCGAGCCGACCAAGTATGCCTTATTTTGTTGTTAAAATAGCATGAGCCTACTATACCAACTAATTCCATTTGTTAGCCGTATTCCGCCTCTCTTCGACTTGGCTATCTAGACGCAACTTTTCTACTTTTGCAGGAAGAACACACTTGTTCTTCTTGCTGATTTATGCGTCCTTAAGCCCACAGCAAAACAACCGTGCGGGCTAAATAGCTAGACCGACAAAAAGTCATCCACCTGATATTTTCCATTGAACCACAGTTTCAAATCGTTCATGAGCCTTGTGGTCCATCTTCATTTTGGCTCACGCTTTCATGATTATGCCCACTAATCAAGAATGCGTCGTCTTTTATCGCTATCGACTACCTCTTTGCAACCCTTGTGTCATCGAAGGTAGATTCTCTCAGAATCAATCTTGCTCTGACAATGATGAACATAAAAAAGTACCATCCCTGCGATTATCATCACTGCTGGCTCAGGGTCTATCCGGTATGCTCACACAATCCCCAGCATTTTCGGGGCAGATCCTTGTTGGGACTTACACTCCATATCTCCTTCTTCGTTTCCCATTTGCCATAAGTCGACTGATGGCCGAGACCATTGGAGCGGGCTTATTTGCTGTTGCTCCGATATGCTTCAAAAAAAAAGAAGCTTAGTCACAACTTACAGTCTATCAGCAATCACAGGCACTTTGCATGGTGCGGCAAAAATGCAAATCCGAAGTAGCAATACCTGGGGAAAAAGTTGGGGGGGGGGGGTCAAGATTTCCCAATTCACGCCTTCCACATATTTTTTGACCGGCTTGTCTACGTGTGGTCTTGCATTGTCATGTCTGTCATTTCATTCTGGCCGATTTTTCTTCAGAGCGCGATTCAAACGGATGAGTTGCCGTCGGAGCACATCCCCAGTGATTGTTTCAGACGGTATCAAGTGTTCGTAATAAATAACGCCACTGTGGTCCCTCCAGATGCACAACATGACCTTGGAAGCGTGAATGTTCCATTTTGGCGTCGATGGATCTGATTAACTTGGAATTACCCAATGTTTTGGTCGCTTCGGGTTCCCTTAGTACATCCATTTCTCATCCTCTGTCACAGCTTTTTGGATACTTCCCATGGCCTTCAAGCGCTTACCGATGGTAGATCTGTCAACAATTTATTCCTGCGATAATTAACTCTGGGTAGCTTGGGTCCGCCGGGCCTTGCTTCGTGGGTCTCGAGGACGCGTTTTGGCTGTATGCAGCCGAGCTACCCAGAGTTAATTTTGGCCTGCGGCAACACCAAAACGAACTTCTGCGATAATTCTTCTAGGCTTCGACTTGAATATTCACCCAACAATTCCCGTAGGTGTGA
Source organism: Stratiomys singularior (assembly GCA_954870665.1). Classification (NCBI taxonomy): domain Eukaryota; kingdom Metazoa; phylum Arthropoda; class Insecta; order Diptera; family Stratiomyidae; genus Stratiomys; species Stratiomys singularior. The sequence continues at coordinate 53,648,114 of OX940880.1, read as the reverse complement.
ATCATCAAACATTTTCGGTGCCCCTTCACAATCTTTATCAGGTCTTCATCAGGATATCTTTATCATGTCAAAATAAAATTTTTTAAATCGCCGTAGCCACTCTCTGCCAGTCGTCTCAGATGAAGCCTGACCACGATAAGGTTCAGGTACTTTTCTTGAGAATGAAACATTGAACTAGGACATCTCGCAAACGAAGCTTTTCCGCATGAAAGTCAACATTTTCAATATGAGAAAAAAAACGCTGTTCGCGCTGTCAAGGACTGTCAACTACTGCGTTCGTGATCGTTTTCACTATGGAGATCCATTTCTTTGTCAGGAAAACCACTCCAGCTTTCTTGAGGGGAAAGGTTACATTTGTGAGTCACTGGTAATAGTAGTACATCCAGTAGTTTACCCAGTAACCTAGTAAACTTGGACTTTGTATTTCCTAGATCGAGTGTGCCCTGTACCGAAAATAATCTCTCTGTTGCGATTGTTCCGGCGGTTCGAGTCTCAGCGGTGCTTCGTAGCAGATGTTCCAGATGTCTCAGTCTGATGTGCCTAGTGTCACAGAGCAGACTTCGATCTATTATGTAATTCCGAATTATATGCATCAAATGTTTTGATATTTAAAATGACTTTTCCAGAGCATTCAGAATATCCGGTCATCTAGTTGCTTTGAACGCATTCCTTATATCCAGCGTCATTTAGAGCACCTCTGATCAGTTGAACCAGTTGCATACATCTTCCTCTCCTACTGACCGCAGTTACCATGTTTGCAACCTGATCTTTAGTGGAGCGTCCTTTTCTGAAACCATACTATTGTGAGGAAACGTCAATGAGGCTTCCCTTTGTGATCCGCACTACATCTATTTTATCCCCTTCTTTAGGGCACCTGTAGTGAACCGAACGTCTGCATAACTAGATTATAGCGTTTTTATTTACGTCCTTGTTTTATACGTCAAACAATTCTTATAGATTGTTTTCGTGTGGGTACTTTAAACCATCATTTGTGTCCTTGCCAGTCTATAAAATGAGATTTTGAAAGTGCCCAGATTAGCTTTCACTCAAAGTAAACAACTTCTTTGTAAATCTACCTCTGTTTGAAGATAAATATACATACATATATTGTTTTTAAGATAAATATCCTTTCCATAATAAAAGAAATTCATGTATGTTAATTTCACTTTGGCTGACTATGTTAAAATTCTGAGAATTTTTTGAATTAATTGTTGAATTTAATTAATTTCATGTACTTGTCTATAAGAAAAACCTGCTTTCGCTCATGGTGTCGAAAAAATATTGTATCAATGATTCACCAAATTAAAAAATAAAATCCAAAGCCAATTTTCTAATAGTTCCTTCTAAGTATAACAGTCAAAATAAATCTTAATTTCACCATCGTATGTATCCTTCCATTTTTGAATTTTCGAAGGAAGTTCGAACCCAGCATCGTTATCAAAATCCGTACGAATTCGTTTGGTAGGCGAATAATTGGAGAAGATCCCTATCTAAAAACTTGTCAAGATTAAACAAAGGAACTTATGATCGAGGGGTATCAAAAATTTGGAAGTGCAAGAAATTGGAAGTGTGGTCTTTCTGTATTTTGAGGTGGAAACCTACGTTTTGGATAGGACCAACTTCATCAACTATTTTACAATAACTTCTCACTTCACGTCTTCACCATCTTGATTTCCTGTATCGTCCATTTCCATGGTCATGAATAAATGGTTAAAATCCCTGTCAAATGGCTCCGAAGACAAACTCATAATATGTCGTCTTTTGCTTTCCGCTGGTACATGGATTTCTTCGTTGCTAATACCGCTTTCATTCCCTTTAGTTTGTACTCATAAAAATTTATCCTGTGATATAAAGGTTGGAATCATAAAAAAATTGAATTTGAAAAATGAAAGAATATCGGAAGCATAGAACATCAATCTTCAACAAGCACGTCAATACCCTGTGGAGTTTCTCTTTTTCCTGAAAAAAGCGAAAGTGGCTGACAAATGCGAAGCATATGGATGAAAAAAATCCAAGAAAAAAATTCGAGAACGTTCAAAAGGAAACGAAGCCAGAAAAGGCCTCCGTCTCTGTCCAAAAAATGGATAACTAGTCTGTTTAACTAACTGTCTAGTCATCGTGTACATTCACGGGGCATCAAATAAAGGACTAAGGATAAAAAAAGGATAATAAAGGACTAAGTTATTTAATTTTTGCAAACCAAACGTCCCACAGCTCATCATGGAACTAGAAACGGAACTAGAACTATCAATACATGCTCCCAGAATTTGACTTCTCAGCGGCACAAAAGGAGTGTGTCAGAGATACTATAGCAGACACCATCGAAGAGAACGAACTTCGGAGAACCAAAATAATAGAAACACGAAGGAAGAAAGTTCTACAGGAACTAAAACAAAAACTGGTTTATTATGCCCAAGCCGATAACAGAAGCGCACTCTTAATTTTCAACACAGAAGACTACGACAAAAAAATCGACGATAAAATCAAAGTAGGGCCACTTAAAAAAGCTCAGGAGAGATCTCCGTACGGACCTATGAAACTACAACGAACTGAGAGCTTCCAACCCACTACTCTCAAGGAATAAAGTTGTCTAAAATACATAAGCCAAGAAATGAAATCAGGAAAATCGTTCCAGCAGAAATTCACCAACACAACATTCATAAATAGTTAGTTCAACGATTTGCAAACATGGAGAAACTATTTCAGTCAGTGGAAAACACCAAAGAATTTGCCCAAAGTCTACAAACAATTGGACGAATTGAAGTGGAAGAGTCCATGATCTCATTTCTAAGTATCCCGGTCAAGGATGGCAATGAAAGAGTGTCTTATGAAAGAGTGGTTGCATCAACAAAAGAATAAAGTCTCAAAAGTCACAACAAAAAAAGCCCCATGGAAGGAAAAAGTTAAGCAGCCAATAAGACTCTCTAAGCTTTGCATGGAAGAGGATTTACCTACTTTTAGAGTAGAATTGTAAAAACAATCATAAGTTGCACCGATGGGTATACCCCGTTTCCTTTCTGTAATCAATTCTTTTTGGCAAAACTAAATCGGATCGCGCAGTCAAGAACATCATCTCAAAATTTTGGAATCAGTGCGGGAGAAAGATATTTGCCATCTTAAAAAGAAAGGATTTGTAACGACGCCTAGTACATTCAGCGGGCTTCGAAAAAGACTTAAGCCTCACCTACGAAATCTATAAGGTAGGAAGACTACCGCTTTTGGGTATTCCGTTCAAAAAAACACATTAAACTTTGGAACTAGCCATCTATAGAAAATCTACTGACACCAGAAGAGTAATTCCCACCACTTAAAACGTAGCGCAAGGTTACATCCTTCAATCATATGATTCACCTATGCTAACACTCTCCACCTCTCCGGCATGATTGAAGGAAGAAACCAGAAACGTTTTGGAGACCGAAAGATTAAATGGATACCCCAGTCAAACAATCTTAAAAATGATAAACAAACCGAGTAGGTTGCTACAACGAGGTATAATGACCAATTTTAAACGCAGGAACTACCTTTACCCAGACTTCCCTCTCATTGAAAAATAAATTATAGAGGAATAGTTTGGAAGTTTTTTTGAGCCGCTGAGATCCATTAGTCGTTGATCTATAAGGATCAAACAAGAACCCAGTGGCTAAATGGGCAAAGTTAGAATATGTGAAGTCACCTACACTATTGTAACAAAATATACATCGCACAAACAAAGAGGAGTGTGGATTCATGTGTGGAAATTACGGAACGGAGGATGCAATTTCCAAAGAAAATAGTGAGAATAGAACAATAGTTGTCAGCTCCATCAAAGATAAAAGCTTATTAGACGTTGCCAAAAGGTCAGAGATTTACAAATATTGAATTCCATCCTGAATAAAGATTAAGGCGTCGGTTTTTGTTCTCTTTTGAAGTTTGTTAGGAAAAATCCACAATTTTACTACCTACAACTCACCAATTTTTAGGAACGAGAACACGAGAAACTGGTTTCCAATCAACAGGATGCAAACAACTACGACCGTAAGCAGAATAGGAACAACTAAGGAAGCCAGAAAACAGCGGATGAAATTCGGAACTATGTACATAGAACAAAAATTTTGGAATTCAAGAGATATTGCTCAGTTTCATAAAACGAGAAAAAAAATTTCTTATACGAAAAATATAAGGAGATGTCTTTCAAGTCTCATCAAGAACCCATTTCCCACTTTCAATAGCGAAATGATTTCCACTCCTTCCATTTTTATATTCATGTTGTGATATGTTGGACTAATACCGTTGATTTTGGAAACTTTACGTCCCGCACATTCCAGGGCACAACATATCTTTGAAGGACGTTACATATGTCTTACCCGTACCCGTTAATGTCTAAGTTAGACATATTTACGAGGGTCTGTTTTAAGTTCAATGGATGAAGTGCGTAGAAGTGAGAAGAATAACTATTACTCTAATATTTTCCCCAGATCCCCCAATTAGCTTCAGATCGGCCAATTTCCATCAAATAAAAATAAAAAAGAACTGAATTTTTCACTTTTTCATTGCTTGAAAACTTCATCCCACGAAATTGTTTTTAAACTTTGGCAACTGATTATCCTTTATTCACTGGGAGCCAGGTCAGGACTATAGGTTGCGGTATCCTAAATATCGAAACCCACACCGACCGTAGATCATCTTCAAGTCCCTGCCGTAAATAGACTGTGCAACTTGTAAACCATTGAAGTTCAGGCCAAATTAATTCTGTGTTGCTTGGGTCCGCCGGGCATTGCTTGATTAGTTTCGGCTGTAAACAGTCATAAGCTGAAGATGGCTGTATACAGCCGAAACGTGTCCTCGAAACCAATCAAGCAAGGCCCGGCGGACTCAAGCAATACAGAATTGTAAACCATTGTTTTACGTCATCTCTTCCAGTATGGTTTCAACTGACTTTTCTTCCTCGGTAAGGAATCTAATGACGTCGCGGTAGGAGAGGCCAGGCTTCGAATTGCCGGATGTAGGTCGTTCCGATCCAAAAAGCTCCGCAAAGAAAAGAGATAGTAAGAGATGTAAAGAGTGTCATGAAATGTCATACAATCGCGCTGTTGTATCAGCCATTTTAGTAACGGTTTGTCGGCATGTCAGCGTGGTAGTCGATTAGTGGCACATAAACTTCAAATAAGTCAATTTTTTCCGTTCTTAAATTTAAAATTTTTGATCTATTTTAATCAATTTTCCAGCTATTTGTCATTGAGCAAACCTTAACAAATTAAACATAAATCAATTGAGCAAATTTTGGTGATTATCTTTTTATCATATCAATGTCGGCTATTTATAACATATTCTAATTAGAGAACACTTTGAAAATGGGATTTGGGGTTCAAAGTTTCTTTGGTAGGGGCAAATGTATCTGCCGTACACCGTCAATTTCCTTTTTTTTGTTTGATTTTCTATTGCAAACTGCTATGTTTTGTTGTTATTTTGACAGATATTTATATCGGGAGTAAGTTGCTCCCCTCTTCAGTGTCAATTATTTGCTAATAAGAAGAAAACAAAATCCAAAAATAAAGGGAAGAACAAGAAGGTTAGAAAATCAACAAATAAAGTACAGTTTGGAAGTGCTAAACACGGAAAGATACACAGTGGAACGTTAAATTATTTTGGTCTCTTGCCAGAAGAAGTGCGAAATTTAGCATGTACTTTTACTGTTGGATTTGACAAGCTTACCAGTCTAGACTCTGATAAAAGAGATAACTAACCTGGAATCGATTGGTTCACGGGTTTTCTGAAAACACATCCGTCTTTGTCCATAGGAGCTCCGGAACCCATATGTCTAGGAAACAGATTTTCTTTTAACCTGCAGAATATCAATGAATTTTTTAACCAGCTCGGAGATGTCATATTGACACATAACTTGCTGCTATCTAGAATATGGAACTTGGACGGAACAGAAATCACCGCTGTTTTAACACCAAAAAATATGGTAGCTTCAAAGGGCGTTATGGAATCGGGTGCCATAGTTTCTGTGGAGTGAGAACTATAGTTACCGTCGAATCGACAGCGAATACTTAACTATATATTAGATAGTCTACAAAGTATTGAGCCCTTTTTGTCACTAGATGGTGTTCGTTGCCATATATCGAGCAATACTATTCAGATTGAGTCAAACTGACATGCGATTGAAAGGTGACATTCCAGTCTACAGTTTTTATATTTTTGACAGACAGTTTTGTATTTCGTCATGCGTGTCAAAAGTTGTATTCATTTAAAAATGAGTGAAATTTTTGAAAAAAATCATTATATTTTACAACATCACTACGATCAAGGTGAGAGTTCATAGCAGGCTCGTGAAAAAATTTGTAATGTCACAGCCAAGATATGGTTCGCTCGCTTTTGTTCGGGTAATATTGATGTCAAAGCTGCACCTCGCTCAGGACGATCAATCACTGAAAATGATAAGATGAAATCTTACGAAAAAAATGAAGAAGACCGACTCATAAGCAGCCATGACATTGCTAAGGAACTGAATATTCATCACTAAACAGTTTTGAACCATTTGCATAAGGCTGGACACACAAAGAAGCTCGACGTTTGGGTGCCGCATGAATTAACACAAAAAAATTTGATCGACCGAATTTCCACGTAACGAAATCGACCCATTTTGGAAGCAAATCATCACGGGCGATGAAAAATAGTTAACATATGAGAATGTCGTTCGAAAAAGATCATGGTCCAAAAAAGATGAATCATCACAAACGACTTCAACGCCAGGATTGACACCAAATAAGGTTATGCTGAGTGTATGGTGGGATTGGAAGGTAATTATTTAACATAAGGTGCTAGAACCTGGCCAAACACTCAATCCAAAAAATTGACAGAGCTTGGCTGGGAAGTTTTGATGCATCCACCGTACAGTTCAGACCTTGTACCATCAAACAAAACTCGGCCTCTGCAAAACTTCCTTACTGACAAGAAATTCACTTCAAAAAGAGACGATGAAAATCACTTGGCCAAGTTTTTCGCCGATAAACCACAGAAGTTCTACACAGATCGAATACTGGCTCCACCCAAAAATGGCAAAAGGTCATAGCTAATAATGGGCAATATGTACTTAAATAAAATCCATTTTAAATAAAAGAAATATTCAATTAAAAAATTACAAAAAAAGGCTCAATACTTTTTAGACCTACCAATATACGGAAAAACTATATCGCCTATGTTTTTTTTCCTTGCCTTAAGCATAAGGACCTATTTATTTGTGATGGTGCCGAAAAAAGTATTGGAGCTGGAAATAGGTAGGAATAGATGGCGGCTAAAGAATTCCTCGTCTTTATGGACCATTTTATAAAACACACAAAGCCCACTTCCGAGAACACAGTATTTTTATTGCTTGATAATCTTCAATTAAATGTTGACATCGATGTTTTTGAAAAGGCAATGACCAATTCGCTTATAATGTTGTCTTTCCCGCCACATTTGTAACCGCCGATGTGGTGTCACGGAATTGGTTTCTGTCTTCATTTTAATGATAATACTCAATTAAGGACGAGAAATTAAGAAGGCTACGACAAGCTGTTTAAAGTACGTCTTCTGATCGGCCCTTGAGGCCCTATCAGTTTTGAGGCCCGAAGACCACAATGCTGAGGACGAAGTTTTGATTCTCCGCAAGATGAAAGCAAGCCTAATACAGTACAATGAAACCATGCCTCATAAGTGGAGCATAAAGTTGTTTGCTAGATTCGGTACTGGAGGCAAACTACAGGATTTCAAAATGTATACCGGGGAAGACTCTAATCAAGGCGTTCGGGTCGTGGCATCAGTCGAGATGTCATCATTTAATTTGGTGAGGTCTTGCCGGAACATAAAAATTTTAAAATATGAAGAGACAATTGGTTCAGTTCCAAATAGTTGGCTTACAGACTAAAGGAAGACGAAATTCTTACGTTTGGGTGTTTTCTCCCAAACCGTTTACAAGGATGCGTGATTGAATTATATCAGTTTTTAAAGAAGAGCTGATGCTCTTTCGATTACAGAGAAGGAAGGTGTAGTAGCAGTATAGCCGTGAAATGGTACGACAGTAAATCATAGCACACATGATCTCATCCTTTTTTGATCAGGAAGAAGTATGCATAGTTGATTGCTTGTTGGCAACGGAGAAATAGATATAACTCCTCGAAATATTGTTTCGACGTACAATTTGCATATGGGAGGTGTTAATCTGATTGAAATGCTCGTCGCTCTCTATCGAACTAACATTGGCACTAAGAAAAATTATATGAGAGGTTTTAGTTTATCTTGGATATGTCGGTAATTAACGCCTGGATATTGTACAGGATAAAATGCAATCATAAAAACTTTTAAAAGAAAAATATTCATTTTAGATCCGAAATGGCAAATGTTTAGAATATGTCTTAAATTTCCTTTTCCAGCAAAGCACAACCAATCGTGGAAATCCAAGCACATTCACAAAAACTTTAGATTTACCATTGGACATTGCACGCGGTCATAATTATCACTTTCCGAAACAAACATCGAAAAATCAGCGATATTCCAAGTATAAAGACCAGAAAAACTTCTCAAGGATCATATGTGTCAAATGTCAAAAATCACTCTGCATCACTGCACAAACGACTGCTCATAACGATTTTTCACGATAACTCATAATATTTAAAACTTCTGGGAAAGAGTTTATACTTTATGTAAATAAAAATTAATTCAAAATAAAATAAATAAATTAAAATGAAGTGAAGTAAAAGTGAAGTGAAAACTATAGTAAAATAAATAAAAACTAAACAAATTTATTTATTCTTATCTTATTAAAACTTACTTACTTAAAAATCTATTTTACGGTACCCAGTTTTATATGCAGTGGTGGCAAATAATTTTATCACGACCTACTAATGAATTTCGGACTCTATTTTGTCGCCCAGGCGGTATCTTTTCTGTCTAGGGCTATCCTCATATTCTTCCCTAGTGTTCTTGTTAAGGGCTGCTGTCCAAAATACAGATAAAAAATGGTGGATATGTAATTTAAAATGTGCAATATTGCAATAGTTTTTTTTATTCAATGGTATCGAGCAGTTTCCCAGAAATTCCACTATATATTTGTTTCATAAAAATATAATCGAACTTTGCCTGCTACTTGCCAGCGTCTAGCGTGTCTGCTTGATTCAACCTTTTTTGTCGACCAACACGAATATTTACCATTTCTGAATTGACACAAATTCTTCCTTTGTGATCATTATATTTTACTTAGTTCGAGAGTTTCATATTCATTCTTTAATTTTGTACTGTGAACAATGTATTCTCTTACGTATTTAGTTTCTTTATGCAACAGAATGTACTTCTAGTTACCTTTCCAGCTATCAATTAAATAGTCCTTTAACAATTAAACTGTCAACTAAACGTCATCCACGTGGTTCACATTAATTTAAGCCCATTTTTATCAACAAATTTTTAATATGTAAGCAAAAAGTTATATTGTCATCGTTGGAAAATTGGCTACGTAAATCTCTATTTTCTATTTTTCGATAAAAAGTAATTTTTTTCTTTTCAGTCTTGATGCCAAAAATTTCGAAACTTTTTAAGAGTGATACAACTCTCTCACAAAATAATTTAATTCATTTTTTGAGAAGCATTTAAGGCTCTTGTATGATAAAATTATAAAATTGGTAGCATGTTCTCATGAGCTTGGTCCTTGACTGTCTTGCATTCAAAGCCCAGACGTATTTTTTGACTCTGGAATATCAGGCGACCGTTTGACAGGACACTGAACACGAACAGTAGTTGGTTACTGCAGTTTTGACGTGGTTTTGGCATTTATGCCCTTTACGTTGACACTACAAATGGAACAGTCAACCAGTAGACTTTGTGGTTATCGTCAAATAATTGACATTCTTTCCAATTGTCGACTTTCTATAATTTTTAATATTCAACACGCGATGTACAAGCACACTCGGTGGCCAAGAACTTGTCATTTTTATCCAAGGATATCATAAGGACAGTGCATAGAAGCGTTTTAACGCACTCTGATGCGATTTCTTAACACTTTTAACGCGCATTCTAGACATATAAAGCAAACATTGAACATTTGAACATGATTTTTTGAACAACTTTTCTTTGTACCACTCCTGTCAAAAAAGACATGACAATTATATTAGCACTAACATTAAGCAACCACATTATACACGAATAAATGCGCATAAAGGATGAATGCGAGTGACACAAACATTTTTGCGGGTAGATTTGAAAAATAAAACTTTAGAAAAATTAAAAAAAATAAAATTCTGGTGGCACTTCAATACAGCGTAATCAATAACAGAAGCAACGTACATATCTACACAGACTGAATAAATACCCTACGCCAAATAGGAAAAAAACAAGGATCAAAAGGCAACTGTAAAGGCCATATGGGAGATTTTTGACAAAAACCCCAAGAAGACATACACGTTACAATGGGTACCTGGACACAAAGGACTGGGGGATTTTGCACTTACGGAAGCAAAGCCAAGGAAGGCATAATAACCGACGAGCAAATCGAGCCGCACTGGGAACTACACGAAATATGGGATGAAATATAAAAGGAAATAGACAAACAGAAAACTACCAACAAACCGTATGGAAACTGACTAACCATAGATGGAGAACCATGGTTCTATGACCAAAATTTGTCAGGAGCATCGTCAGGAGCAAAACGATTAACAGGCTTCTTACGAACAGAGCTATTAAACACAAATAACATGAACCTCCTGAATTAACTTGATTCCTTCCTATCTGAAACAAACACTATCATCTCCAACCCCCATATTCCTTTAATTTCAACAAACTTCTTCCCATTTTTTCAACAAACATCTTCCCACGTAAAACACATTAAAGAAATAGCAAATGCAGATAAATCAAGCACGTAAATAACATTCAACATCAACTATAACCATACAAAAAGCGATAAACGCTGGCCAGTGCTACAGTGACAGGGCCAATATCATTGGTTGTTTTTTAACCGATCCTAAGGGGAAAAATAAAATAAAACAAATGTCACATACAAAATTCACAGTCAAAGCAAATTAAATTTTAAATTTGTGCCCCATATAAATCTGTATAGTTTGATGACTAGGATCTTTAGAACCCTGTACGCAAGCAGAAACCTATCAGGCGTTCACATAAAATACGAAAATTGCCTACAAAAAAGAACCAAAATTGAATCTATACATCGCCGAAAATGAAAACTAATATTGCATGTGAAGGAAATCAACAAAAAAAAACCAAGCAAATAAGGATGAATTCAAGAATTAACCAAGCCGAGATTCTTTGCTACGCAAAAGATGGTTTAAAAAAAAGGCCGTTCATCACGAGAACAAGGAAGGGTTATTGATTGTAACAATTTTATCATTGGTGTTAACCTTGCAGATCAGTATCTTCCTTGCTACCCCCTTTCCCAAAAAAGTGGGCCAAGAAAGAAAAGTAAGTATTTGATTGACCGTTTCTAAACGCATTTATAATTTTAAATAATTCAAATATCGCTGAACTGTTCAATTTTTTTACTTTGCTGAATCTTGGTGAACACCCAAAAACTCTTTTACGGACGAAGATATCCCATCTAGTGAACTTGGTACTTCTTTAACAAGAACACGTCGGGATGATCCGCAAGGACAGCGCCTGGAATCCATAAGGTGAAATGTGTAGATCAAAGTTTTAACGAAAAGCCCAACAAGTTCGTTAGAAGAAATTATCGTGTGTGTTCTGAGCATTAAATGAGAAAACCACGAGCTTATATGTGGAAATCTTGAAAAATAGCATTACATGTTGGAAGACTCTTTCAAAAATTTAATTGAAATGCAAAAAGTAAGCTTTTAAATATCTATTTACCAAAATTGTTTAAATTTATTATGGTTTACGAAACTATGTATATAGAGAAAGACTTATCTGAGGAAAAAGTAGACGTTTTATAAAACTGGAATGAAGAGTTTGTTGTACCAATTATTAATTTATTCATAGCATAAACTATAAAAGTTGAAAATTACGATATCCGACCTATTAGATTACAATTAGAAGTAAAATGAATGTGAACTTTGAAACAAATGCCTAAATTAAATGAAGAAAGGGGTTGACTATGTTTTGCAATCAATAGCTTCTCCCTACCATTAGATTGTTGTTATTAGAATCTAATAATAATTTTGTGTTATAAGTATAATTTGAAAAAATGAAAAAAAAAATGAAATTTCAAGTGAGATCCCACAATTAATAAAACAAGAGACCGCTAAATGGACCATTTGTAACAAAATAATCAAAAATCACCAAAATGCAGCACGCTTATAAATTTAGTAAAATGCAATTTAACTCTTAGGCTGATTCATACAACGTTGCATACATACGTAACTGGATATCTTTCCTTTTGACGCCAAAGCTGATAAGAATTCAGCAGACAGAGTCTTTTTATCAGTTTGGTAAAATTACACAATTTAGCTCGTATTTTACACTTTTTGTGATTCAATCGACGTTAATGTTGCATATTATCTCAAATCATGCATTAAACACCAGCAACAGTTTTAAAAATCAAGAGTTTTCCGTTTCAATTAACAAGGATTCCGCTATTAACATCCTTAATGATATAGAAAATGCATAAAACATTAGATTTCATAGTGAACCCCCGTGACATGTTAACATGAAATTTTAACACGATCAAGGCTACAAATAACAGGTTCCACTAGCTTTTGATGCTGCAGCAGCGTTGCTGATTCCAACGGATGCTAAATATCTTCATGGTATTAAAGAAAAACCCCCACCCTAAACCAAAAAAACTCACCGACACGAAGCCAGTAAACTCATTTGACCGCGGAAAAATTCATCAAAACGTACTCACCTCTTGAGGATTGAAAAACTCTTCCTCGCAACTGTTCATTTCTGGCAAGAAAGCGGATACTTGGTGCTCCCAGTCTTCGGTAGAGCTAGGCAAGTCCATTGTAAACTAAATTAGTCACCCGTCTGTCACCGCGATTGCACAGATAATTAACACTAAATCGTTCAACGGAATCGTATCGCACGACAATCACAACACACTCTTGTTGATCAAATGCTTCCTTTATCTTTGAGCACGAAAAATTGCCAAATTTTTCAATACATCAGCCCATCAAGTTGGGAAATTTTCGCCACGCTACGATAATTACTTTCTTTACTTTCTTATTTAAGATTTTCACATTCACAGCGTCAAATCTCACAATCGTTACAAGTCTCGCGCCAAATAATCAGCACTTGAAACACACAACAAAATCGTCACTTTTCGAGGAAATAGGCAAACATTAACACCGGAACTAGTGTCACACACGGTCGGGGTCAAATTTTAATGACTCGGTTACAATTTGCACCCTTGCCGTTCTGCGTACGCTTACGGAACTGATTGTTTTTTGGGGGGCTGAACACCTGAGTTCAAGCCAAATCAAACGAGGACAGGAGTGCAGGCCGAAAGCTTTCTGGATTTGATAGAAACGCGACAAAACGCCATCCAATACCATGCACACTATCAAAATTGAAAGCTCGCGCTTCTACTGATAATAACAGTTCCTCCTCATTTGGCGGCCACTTTTCATTTATCTTCAACGTGTCGCATTTGTTACAACCGCCGTTTCGTATTGGATGGATCTGGCGCGGTCGAGGCTGATTTTGAGTTGGCAGACCGCGAGGAATTAAGATATGGCAGCTTAAAATGACGAGTGCATTCGGCAATGCAACGGGAGCAGCCCATTAAGAAAGGTTTACCATAGAAGGCTCAATAGCTGGATGAGTAGTTGCTAGTAATTATAGCTAATTCCACTTTTTACAATATCTTTTAGGTAGTATTCAAAAAAATTTATTGAGTAAGCCTTGGTTTGTCGACGTTTCTGTTCTAATAAAACAGGAGGACAACTAACCGCGGATTTCAACGGATTTTATAAATATTTCACGCAATAGATGGCGTACTGGGGCGAATACGTCACAACCTGTAGTGCGGGAAGCCCGTAGATTGCTTCCTGGTCAAGGAGAAGCGGTTCCAGGAACTTAGGCTCGCTTCCGAACTAACTTTCCATTGCAAATTAGTTGAATTTCGTTTTAATTTAAATTTTTTTCACTTTGCCAAACTTATTTCCAACGGACTACACCTGTTCGACCCAGGTTCGGATGTCTCCAGATTGCTCCACGAATCCGTCTCACATACACACTTTCGCGATTCGTAGCACTGTTTCTGGATTTGAAAACTGTTTAAACTATGGAACGGCTCGTTTACCGCCAACCTGTGATTTGACTTTGTTCTGGCGGTCCGTCCAAGAAACGACCACCCGACCAACTATATCCGCATATCGCCATATGTAAATACATCTCCATACTCGCGTGTGGCATCCCGATACATATGGTCATATAGAAGCGCTCATAGAGTACATACGGGCGAGCATTGTTGTAGATTGGTTCGGTGTGCGAATATTCGGCGCGACCGTGCGCAATATGCCCAAACCTCCGCCATCAGCTTGTGGAAATCATGCTGCCGCCCATTGTGCCATGCTTTCCACGCTTTCCTTCCCATGCTTGCTGCTGGTGTTCTTGGAGCGCTGGTGGCTGAAGCCGATGCACTGTTCAGTTCTTGGAGCCAGAGCTCGTTGCGAGCATGTTTCGGATACGAAGTGCCAATGTAACGTTCCACAACTACACACAGGGTGCAGGTATAAACTACTTTGAGGAATTTCAACCGTAGATAGAAAGATACTACACAAATGCGCCTATTGAATCGCATGGAGCATGGCATGACTCGTGTTAGCAGGCAGGCATGTCATCTGAAGGACTCGTTCTGCCACCCATCAGGGGTTGATGCTGGCTGCGAACGGACGGCGCTTGGCACTTTTGAGTTGGTGATGGGCTCCATTCGATATGGCATCCTTGTTGCTACAACTAATTCCAGGACAATCGAAATTATTGTAAACGAGGGTAATGAGCTTAAGTTTGCGATTTTTCCTCGTGGTGTTCTAATGCATTCACTATGCGAATAAATGGAGTGTTGATGAATGAATATTTTCTATGTGTGTAGTAACACGGAAGATCCTTTAACCTCCACATTTGCAGAGTAACTTTTTTGGGGATTTCGATTTAAAATTCTTTTCATTCCACCTTGAGGAACTCTTATTACTGGAAAAAATAGAAAAAACAAAATATTAGGTTAATAAAACTAGGCTTTCGCTATGTCCTTTTGAAAGAACAATGGGTTTTATATATATATATATATAATTCTTTATTGATATCGTTATTTGAACATACTTCTACGTGTTGTTTGCTTATATCTAGATTTGAAAGAAACTTCATTAAAACTATGTTAACATAAAATTTATACTAAGTCCATGATAAGCTATCTGAGGAAGGATACTAGTACCTAGATCGGGAGGAAAATTTGACAAAACCTCTACTAAGCTTACATTTAACTTAAAACTAATTTTTTTTGATAATAATAATGATCTAAAATATAATGTAATTACTCTAAGCGGATCCATGGCTGAGGGCACTTAGTCTTGTTTAACATATCACTAAGAGATTTGATGAGGGGATTAGGGGAGCATTTTGCTTTTTTGAGCAGATTAGTTCTAAGCGACTCCACAAGCTTGTTGTTAGGAGTAATATTAGCTATTGGGTGTAGTAAACTGCAGGAGCAATAGTAAGGTTTGTTTAGGGTCATTTTTAAATAACAATTTTTGGTGATTTGAAGCTTAGCCTTAAGATATTTAGCGCTTTGGTTCTAAGTTTGAGAATAAGGATTTTATTGCGTCGACTTATATTCGACTTTCGAGTGCGAAATGATTATAAAGACTAGAGATGAGACGTTCCTTAACTAACATTGTTTTGGAACGTTATTTTCCCGGAACGTTACATTACGTTCCAAAACGAAGGTGAAACGCGTTACTTTGGAACGACAACGAATAACGTTCCTGAAAGTTTCATCGCTTCGGGTAAGCGTTTTCGTTCTTTTTCGTTTTTCAGGGAACGGAAACCTTTTCGTTATTTTCAGGCATTATCGTTTTTCGGAACGCTATCGCGTTTTGTCACTGATACCTTCTCTCGTTCCGTGTAACGTTTTGCAACTTTCGAACATACTTGGTTCTACGCACATCGAACGTGGCAAATGTGTATTTCGTTTGGTTTGGTCTTTGATGATCGGGTCGGATCAAGCCATTGTGCTTTTTATGTTTTCATATGTTTATGTTATTTTCTATGTTATGTAGGATTATGATATGATGAATAGAGTTCGGAAAGAAAAAATTATCGATACCTACTGTGAGCATCAAAAGAAAGTGTACACCTATGTGTAGCATATTCAAAACCTCATAAAATGAGTTCTAGACGTCGAATTTTAAAAACGTTATGCGTTTTGAAAAGTTTTTTCTATTTTCTGATAACAAAATAAAAAATTTGACCATAAAACATTGCACTAAAAGTTCAACAACAAAATAACAAAAAACACTTCATTGTTTGCAAGTCAAAAATAAGTGTAGGGGAGAAGTGGTATGAAAGAGCCAGTTTACTAAACGGAGCAAAGAAATATACTTTTAATGAAAGAAATGATGATTTTTTTTGTCAAACTATTATTTATTTATTAAAGTAGGTAATTTCATACGAAAAAACCTTAAGCACATTATAAAAATCAGTGAAATATTCATTTCTAAGAAATGAGTCTTTTGGCTGTTTCATAACTTTTCGGTACTGAAAGAGGCACCAAAATTTATGAATGAGCCAGTCTGTGAAAATTGTGCAAAATAACAATTATTGCCCTATAAAAAAACTAAAAGACAATTCTAACAAATCCTTTTTATAAACTAATGACTTTTTTAACAAATTTTTAATTCTATCAGTCATTTTAAGTCATTTTAACAAGCGCTTTAATCTGAACATATTATTCAGTCATACCTATTGTAATATATGTAATCTTAACATATTAGAGAAGGATTATTTTTTATTAATAACAATCTCAAAAATTTAACAAGATAAAAAAATAATATCTTCTATCAAAAACAACATCGTTAAATCTTTAAGAAATTCAAAAAAAAATATTGCTCACTTTAAGCTTCAAAATCTTAACTACCAATTTGCTTAACTTTAAGATTCAGACATTTTAGGGACTTTAGCATATAATGTCATTTTCTTGAAATTAGAAGCATGTCTTGCAAAAGAAATTAAATTTCCCCTTAATGCCACAGGATTCATGAGCCCAACCAGAACAAATTTTGCGCTTAAACTAATCTTGATCACTGTTCTCATATGTTTTGTTGCAAACTACGCAATCATCACTATTTTTCTTTGTTTTAGAGTTTGTTTTTCTTCGAACAACCTTTTTTCTTACTTCAGCCAATACGATAGAGTCAGACGAATCAGAGTCACCTTGCAGTACGGAATTTTCTTGATTAATTGTTGATTTTCTATTACGGGTTTTTATGGACTGTTTTGTAGTCAGTTTCTTAATAATATGTTTTGGTTTCTTTGTATTACCCTCTTTCTCTTCTAATTTTTTCTTTTCGGGAGTGTCAGTTACGATGGCAGAGGACATTTTTCTCTTATTGCGTGTCGTGTTTTGTCTTGGCCCCGCTTTGGGAAATGGTCTTATCGTTTCCAGTGGTATAATTTGTTGCCTTGAAGTAGTCGGCATCGCAACCGTAGGAGTAGAGGTTAAATGGAGAGATGGTCTGATATTCTGATCTGTTACAACTTCAGGTGGTTTTGTAGAAGGCAGAGGTTTTGATCCTAAGTTGGTTTTAATATTTTCTTTGTGCAAGTTCAACTCAGTACCATCGTTTGACTGTGATGAATCAGGTCTATCAGTTACATATGAAGATAAAAATTCCTCCTCATCAAATATATTAGAATTTAAGGGGTAAATTTCTGTTTTCAAAAATCCTTGTGTTGTATTCTGAGGGCTAGAAGCTGAGAGATATGCTTTTTCTACAAATTGTCCAACTTGACAAATAGTCACCGTTTTACCAGGGTTTGACAACATCCATTTATTCATGGCAATGCGGTATCTAGTTTTGAAAGGCCCATATACTGTGACATCGAGTGGTTGTAGTTTATGACTGCAGTGTGGCGGGAATGTGACTATAATGATTGAGTTTTGTCTGGCAAATTTAACCCCTTTAAGATTCACATGAGAGCTGTGATTATCCATCAATATCAATGCTGGATTTTCCTTTGATGGCCTAATATGCATCACAAACTGTTCAAGCGCTTTAACAAAACAGTCCTCAGTCATCCATCAAGCTTCTGAGCCAACCCTAGAGCTACAGGCGGACCATTATTTAACATAATATATTTGTAGTTTACTCTAGGAAACACAAAAATAGGCAGTAAAAAACCACCAGCAGCATTAACAGAACATGAACAGAGTTGTCACCAATGCTCCTCGTTCAGCTGAGGTAACTTGCCCAATTTGTTTCGAACCTCTTTCAGCTATGACTTTAGGAAGATTGGTGACGGTGCATCAACGTGCAGAGCCAGCTCTTTTATGGCCCATTTACCCGGCTCTTTCAAAACTTATTCTTAAAAAAAATATAACCTTAAAAATAAGAACAATATCAAAACATTCACGGCTCAGTTTTTATGCAGCTGCAAAGCCAAACAAATGCACAAACTCAGTCTACAATTCATGTATCTATATTTGTTTACAGTAAAATACCAAAAAACAACTTAAATGAAATAAAGTACTTAGTTTTTAGTGCCAAAAAATTTAACTCGATACAGCGGCGTCCGTTGATATCGGTGAACTGTCAAATGTTTGTGAGTGACGAGAAATCAGTGTTGCCACTTAAAAATAAAATTCCCAACCAAATCCGTTTGGATTTGGGGCTCTTTCAAAACCTGGCTCCTTCATGCCACTTCTATACTGCAGCTTGCAGCACACCCTATATTTGTTGTGTTCAACCGGGAAACTTCCGTTCGATTCTGTAGATAGTTCTTCAAAAATGCAAACTTGGTTGACATGACGCGATAATTCAATTCTTTGTAATTTTATTGGCACCATGGAACGATCCAGTTTCTACATTATCTAAAATGGGTAAGCAAAGTGCAGTTGAAACGCGAAAAATTATTGTAAAATTGAGAACGGAAGGAAAATCGTTACGGGAAATATCACAAGTGGTGTGTAGAAGCCATAACACCGTGAAAAAACTTTTGGACAAATTCGAGAAGTTCAAAGATGTAAGTGATCGGCCTCGTTCCGTTAGGCCAAAAAAGTTGTCCGTATGTGATGAATGATTTATTGTGAGGAAAGTGCGAGAAAATCCAGCAGCGAGTGCAATTAAAATCGTGGAAAAAATAACAGTAGATTCTGAGGTCAGTATCAGCGCAAGTAGTGTCCGCCGCATACTTAATATGAATGGGTTACATGGCAGAGTACCCCGTAAAAACCATACATTTCTGAAAAGAATCAGAAACACAGGTGGTTCTGTAATGGTCTGGGGGTGTGTGGCGGCATCAGGCGTTGGAAACCTGGTCTTTATTGACACTACGATGAATACAAATGATTACTTGGACATTTTGAAAGAAAATTTACTACCTAGTGTTGCAAAAGTAGGGTTAAATACATCATGGGTCTTCCAGCAGGACAACGACCCACAGCACAAGTCAAAGCTAATGCAGGAATGGTTATTGCGTCGAACACATAAGCAGCTGGATCATCCTCCGTAATCCCCATACTTTACACCATCGAGCATTTGTGGGATTATCTCGATACACAAATCCGAAAACGGAATATAACAAGCAAAGAGTCGTTGAAGTCCATTTGAATCGAAGAATGGCAGAAAATTCCAGTCAGATTGACTAAACAATTGATTGAGTCAATGCCAAGACGACTAAAAGCTGTTTTAAAGGTGAAAGGGAAGCAGATTAAGTACTAATTTGCAGATGTTTGCTTTATTTGTCTACTGTACACTTATTTTTGACGCGTAAAAAATGAAGTATTTGTTTTTATTTTGTTGTTGAATTTTTAAGTGCAATGTTTTAACATCAAATTTTTTATTTTGTTATTAGAAAATAGAAAAAAGTTTTCAAAACACAAATATTTTTAAAATCCGACGTCTAGAACTCATTTTATGAGGTTTTGATTATACTACACATAGGTGTACACTTTCTTTTGACGCTTACAGTACATGCAAAGGTTGATCTAAGTTGACGTTTGAATGCGGTTCTTTGGTAAATAAGTGAACGTCAAATGGCGAATTGGCTTTCCGTAAAGGCAACGTAATGATGGATAGTATTTGAATTTTTAATGTGAATTTTTCGATAGAAGTTCACCTATTGTGGAGGTGGAGAGTACTTTATTTGGTGAATTTCTCGAAAGGAATTTGCCTATTGCGGATAGCAATTTATAAACATACATATTACATTTACATGGGATGTAACGAAATTTGTAAACACAATGGAGGTCGTGATTTTTGTTCGATACGCACAAAATTTTTAGGAAAGGTGTATCAGTAAATATCCTGACTATATTCATTACCCAGCAAAATTGCTCGAGCGAAATCAAAATGTCGGCCATTTTAGGCGATAATTCGTAATTTCTAGTTTGACCAAAAAAATATAGATTCGATTTGGAAGAAATTTCACATAAAGGTTTATTGAGGTGTTTAATGAAGCTGACAACAAAAAATTCAAAATCGTAGGGGCAGATTCAAAATGGCGGCCGATCAAAGGGCGAAAATTGTTCTTATAGCAGTGAAAACACCGTTTAATCGATGTTGATGAAACTTTGTTGCATGGTTAGTAAAAAATCAGGTCTCAAATTTCAAAATGGTGGCTGGTCAAATTTCGAAATTTTAAATACTTATAAAAGTCATAAACTCTATTGGATTTTAACCAAACTCTGTAACGAGTTAGATGTTATTAACATCTAGTTGCAATTTTGGTAGTCATATAACAGTGGGTTACAAAATGGCGGGAGTTTAAAAACGCAATTTTTTCAGATTTTTGAGGCTCTCTAGTCACCAAACCACTCAACCAATGTTGATGAAACTTAGTATTGTACGTTATTAGATCAAGTTTTTTAATCGTACGTAAAATCGGATGATAACTAAAAACGTCGAAGAATTTTATCGTAATTTTATTAGCTACTGTTTTTCATCAAAAATTTGTGATTTTCATTGTCTCAAAGTATAACTCTGTTATGAACTATATTTGCTACAATGGTTGATGAGACTAAACGACGGGTCTATGCAAAAACCATGCAAAATCAAATGAACACATTCAAAATATTCGTACATCCAAATAGTACATGCAAGAAATTTTGAAAAAGCATATGTTTTTTCGGAGATGGACGAAGGTAAAGTTTGCCTAAAATAGCAATTATAGTGGGGGCTGTGCCTTAAGTAGACAAGATACAGATTCCCATTTTTATGACCAGCTGGAAAGGTATATTGGCAATGATAGATACTGAGTAACGATTTTACTTTTTCATTTGGAACATTTGCCACAGAGGGTCAAAAGCATATAAATTAAATACAATCTAGCAATGCCAGGCATCGATACTTTCACTCGAACACTTTTCCTGAAAATTTGATGCAAATTAAAGCGAAATTGCGACCTCCCCCGGCGCAGCGTCACTATTTTTGTTATATATGTATGTACAGGGCATATTTCTATCGAGAAATTTTTGTATCTATGGTATGTGGGTTTGATGCGCATGACTCAAAAAAAACATGCAGAAAACCGTTCCAGAGTAACGTTATTTTGGAACTTTATTTTTCTGGAACGTTACTGGATGGAACGTTTCAATAGAGGAACTGTTTTCCCATATCTAATAAAGACAGAACCGACTTAAAAGCCTCAGAACTGATGTTTTGTTAAATGTTATTTAACAAAACTTTAAATGTTAGTTTCCGATCAAAGTTTAGACCCAAGAAGGTCAGTTCTTTGGACCAGGGAATCATTTGGCCTAAAAAGTTTATAGGTATGCTTGGAAGCGTGGCGGGCTTGCGTTTTCCGCTGAAGAATATTGCCGCGGTCTTCTTGACGTTGATTTGGATTTTGCACCTGTAGAAGAATTGGTAAATTTTTTCCAGCATTTCTTGTAGGATGGAGATGGTGACACCTCTGGCAACAGAGACAAATGTCGTCGGCAAAATTTGCTAATTGGCAGTTTTGACTTATGAGAATGTCAGACAAGTATACATTGAAGAGTACCGGGCTCAGACAAGACCCTTGTGTTTTGGTAGAAGATGTTGAACATCGAACTTTCATGTGGTATGTTCTATCACTCAAGAAAGATACGATTAGTTTCAGCAGGTAAGGAGGGGTTCTACACTATTTAAGTTTATGAATTAGGCCATTATGCCAGACGGTATCAAACACCTTTTCAATATCAATTATCAGTAGGCTGCTAGTAGACTGTTTGCTGCTTTTATGTCTTTGAAAACACGTAGTAGTTTGTGTTCTGTGGAGTATCCATGTCTGAAGCCCAAATAGAAGTGAGGGAGGATGCCATTGTTTTCGACGTAATCCGTTAACGTTTTAAAGATTAGCTTCTCGAATGTTTGCGAAGCGCCGCCAGTAAGCTAATTGGTCGGTAGTTACTAAGGTCATGGGGATCTTTACCAGGCTTCAGGACTGGCATTATGCTATCGTGTTTCCAGCAGCTTGGGAAGTGTGAAATTTTCAGGCAGGCGTTGAAAATATGGCAAATTAGCACTATCGTTTTCTTTGGGAGGTTCTTGATGACTGTATTGGGTATTCCCTCTATTCCAAGGGCCTTACTGTTTTTTAGCTTCTTTATTTACTCGATTATATGCTTCGTTTAGGGAGAGAGAGCAACCGGGAGGTAACATGGCAGTGTTTTCGTCGGTTAGCAGTGACTTAGTTACTATTACTTCTACCATGTGATTGCTCATTGTATGGGAGATATTTCGGCGTTCGTGAAATTTATCAGCAAGTAACTCTGCTTTCCCTTCGGTAGAATGAATCTGGGTACCATTTTCGTAATTTAGAGAATATGGAATATCATGATGTTTTCGTTTCAAAATTTTAGTCAACTTCTAGACTTTTCGTGCATTATGGTCAAGTTTGGTGAGGTGATTGTTCCAGATATCGTTTCGGAGGTGCTTGATTTTGGCCTTGATAGCTCTCGTTAGAGAGCTAACACCAGTTTTCAAGGAAGAGTCACGATTTCTATGCCACTGGCGCCGTAGAGAATTACGTGCTCGGATCAGAAAATAAACTTCCCCATCGAGTTTAATTCCATGGACTTTTCTGCTATGTTTTGGTGCCTATATTTAGGTCGTTGTCTTGTACCAAGTTGTAAACTACTTTGCCCGCTTGGTTGTTGCATGTACAATTCCAATGCGTATCCCGAGCGTTCAAGTCACCGCATAGCAGAAATTTATTGTGCGCCCTACAGAAACGCACTAAATCGCTTCTTAGTTAGTGAGTTTTTCCTTCGAGAATTTCGTCCCAGGAAAATCTACACCGTGTAGTTCAATGTTGGATTCAGCTGACATTACCCAATGTTTTGGATGGAGCAGAATTTGAAGGATGGGAGAGGGGAATAATAGATTTTAAGTATAAATTATTTCACATTGTGTTAAAGAATACGGAAGTAGAGTAGTATCCGTTTTCTAAGTCCCATGGATGCACTAATACTTCTCAAAGATACATCTCAAGGAGTCAAGAGGAGTGAGTGTGTTGTAGTTACAAGATTTCACCTTTGTGTTGATTGTGTTTTTTTCGTTAAAGACATCAAAGTAAACAAAAAATAAAGTTTGCTTGAACAATATCATTGAAATTCAAACTCTTTTTGCCAATTCAAAAGAATTCACAACGAGAGATAGATTTTCCCAGCGATGTGAACTTTTTTTATCAGTCTTCATGAAAATTGGTGAAACAATTGCGATTGGTGGTAAAATATAAATAAATCCCACATGTTTTGCATGACATTTTGGTTTTTTGTCACAGCCACTTTCTCTACAGCGACATTGTTTCGCCCCATATTCGGGTAGATGTCCAGCACTTTTAGTGCCACTTTTCTTAGAAGGACTGGAGCTTTATTAGAATCTTAAGCTGTTTGTTTTTGCTCGAGTTCATCATAGTCTCTTTGATCCTCATTCTCTCATTCTTCATAATTTTGATCGATAAATTTGGTGTTCAAATTCAGTTTTAATTCGCGCATCCACACAATATTTTTCTTAGGTGTGCCCTTGTCAGCTTCTAAGGCTCTGTATCGTAGCCAAGAATTTACCACACACGAATTCAAAAGATTAGAGATAACGCGAATCATCCACTTTTTTGTAGTCTTGCGGGAGGGAAAACCCGAAAGCATATGATCAGCGAGATCGCCGCCTTCCGAATTTAAGTTGTACTTTTCAATAACTTCTGGCCACCTCACAGTAACATATCTTTTGTCTTTCTAAGACCACCGCTCACATTCATCCTGGTTCTGATCAAAATAGCACGTAAAAATCATCATTACAGATTTATTGTCAAGTTACACACAGTCACAGCGAGCTTACGATCTTTCCTTATTTTTACTTCGCACTTTACTACCTCTTGCTTGCACTTTAAATATCTTTTCTTCGGTTAATTCGCAGTTTTTTCGAATTCTATTCTTCATCATAGTTCCGGTATCATAGAAGCCAAGCTTAATTAGGTCGCCCTAAAGTTTTTGTTAAACTATAGCATCGAGACACCACAAATACACATACACTTATATACAGTAATATTCCTGTCTACGGTAACGTGCCGAAAAACTATGCATATTTTTGACCTGCAGTTTATGACTTCATTCCCGCACGGACGCAAACAGTACATCTGAAGTGCAGCTACATTTCAGTCTTTTGGTGACCACCTGCAGATGCACCCACGCTATTGTAACGCACTCGGGATAATTCTTCATTCACAGTTTTATATTCGTATCTCATTGACTTTGTTATATCTTTATGTGTCTTGACTACGTCTTTAAATTCTGTATACATTTGCAATAATTAAAAATTTACAGATTAAATTTAAACATAACAAACTATTTACTTGTTGCTTAAAAACCAATAGTTTTAGAGTGCTGTAAATCCGGCCAAAAAATAATAAATGCACAGAAACCAAAGTCCTCGTCAAATGAATAATAGCAGCTTTTCCAAATTAAATCCTTGGAGGATTATATGAGGAAATGTTGTGTCTCCCTGATAAGTTTCCATGTCGCAAACAACATCTTTTGGTGAGGCTACGACGGTTAGGATGATCTTATCATCAAGGCTCATTTCCCTTGGTCTGTGAACTCAGCTAGGATGCGATCAAATATAGTCTGGATTTTCCAAATCTCTTGAAACTTTCGTTTTATTATCACTACTGGATCATAGACATATTCTAGACTCAGTCTTATGAAAAAAAACTATTTCGGGGCAAAGCCATTGCTATTATTGGTACGATATATCGATATCTGCGCGTACCGTACTGCGGAAATGACCACGGTAATGCCAATATACACGTTGAGCTTCTTTAATGTAACCCCCATGAATTTACCAATTTCTTTAACATGATGGGTTCTATTGGTACAGTCAACCATATTAGTAAGAATGTTGTCATCTATGTATTTGGTCATAGAATTGTTGCCATTCCCATTGCATTGTATTTATTCGATGTATTCTGGTTGCATTATATCATTTAATTCTTGCTTGAGGTTAATATGGATTCAACTATATTGAATGTTGGCGTTGATTCGCTTATTTCTAACAGTGATCTGTCGGGTGGATAATGATTTCGAACTTTCACTTCGACCACAAAAGTCGAATCAGAGGCATTCAAAGCTTCTGCCATTTCCTTATCTGTCAAACTTGCAACAACTTAAAACGCACAAAAAATACATCTATAGACTTTGCCTAGGACATAGGAACACAGGAAAAACAAATATTGATTTCGTGCTGTTGAACTATGCAAAGGACGTATGAAAAAATATCAAGCCAAAAGCCCATCAACTAATTTTTCAAGAAAATGTTACATCGACTTTTCAGTTCACAACAATTATCAAGCTATTTATCACCAAAAGATATATGATCACGAAATAAGTCAACAGATGATTCTGAATTTACTTATCTTTACGTGCATGCATGTTGCGACGTTTATATGCCACTACTATTTTGAACACTATGAAAGATGACAGTTAATGTTTCCTGTCAGTTATCATATGGTAATGCCTTCAACAATTACCACTTTTGAGTTGACAGGAAAAGATTAAGCCAATATAATGTATGAATTCATATGTACTATGCAGAGGACAGAAGTACGCAGGAGATAAAAGAGACTTAGACTTGCACTCTGCCTTGGAATTGAGTTTATTTATCTTTTTTATCGTCGGGTTTTCAGGTGTAGTGAAATATTTCTCAAACGGAAAACATTAGGTCAAAATGAATGTCGCGCACTTTGAATTCCGTAATTTCAAATCCATTTTCGAAGGTATTCACGTATTTCACGTATTACGTTACGCGATTTTCAAATATTTTGAAGATTTGAAAATAAGCTTGAATGAGCTTGAATTTGTCCTAATTAATTTTCAGTTTTTTTTCATACATTTTATTTAGCCATTTCCCTGACAACCTTGTCCTTACATACATTTTTAGCATCATTCACCAGTATCCTTCTCATCCATTTTATAAACTTTTAATAACACGGGTCAATAAGGGCTTGCAAAAACACATTTTTTTGATACTTATGTCGTTCTTGGGAAATCTATTAAAAACGTCAAACTTAAAGACATTTAACAAATTTTTGGTTTTAATTTTAACAGACAACTAAGCTATTTTCCTAGGAATAGAGTAGATCTCTATAGCCGTGGTTTATTTTTCATAGCTTCGATTCCTCTGAAATGCAAAAGAAGGCTGTAGACGTTAAATGGCTAGCGATGTTTTTCGGAGGTATTGACAAATAATGAAATGAGCATATTTTTGTAACAAAACTTTCTTTTGTACAAAATTATCATATAGATTTGATTTCATTCAAATCAAATCAAGGGATAACAATTTGTAATACCCTAAGAAAAATTCAAATCAAATAGAACTATAAAATTTTATTTAAAAAATATTTACAGCATGAAGCAAACGATAAGATTCAAAACATTAAGGTCATGCAGCTGGGTTTTGAGGACAAGGTTTACATCTCCCGAAAGTTTCCTTTCGAACTTTAAGTTATGTGCAATTTCTCGTTTTCAACGACAAATATCTTCGCCGTTTTTAACTTTATTGTAATAATTTCTCTTGGGTTTCCTTTGTGCTTAAGGCGAAGTGTTCGAATTATGTGAGTTTTACACTTTAAACTCTTTGGCAGGTCTTAATTATTATAAAAACTATCCACATATAAATTAAGCTTTCGAGGATGTATTACTGATAATGAAATTGATCGCTGATCTCAGTCATCACGACGACGTCTCTTCAACGAGTCAGCCTCGCACCGACATCAAGACGTGAAGTCCTAGGAGCATGGAAACGAACTGTACCCTTCAGGTCAACTGTTTGCCCACTCGAAAGTATACTGATTTGGCGGACTAGCTCTGTTCGGGCTTTCTTTGAAGACGTGGATTAGACGAATAGTGAACTTTCGCTCCATATCCATTATTGAACCAGCTACCTTAAAGCCCGATTTTCCGTATGCGACATTTCTTATTATAACTTTACTTCATTTACTTTACTTCAACTATGCATTAAGTTTCACTTAAATCATTAGCATCTAATGTGCACCGTACCTAGACACCTTGTGACCGTACCACCGTACTAGACACAAACTACAGACGTAACCGACAACTACCGCGGACGTAACCCGACAAAACACTAGATGCCCTAAATCACGATACACTAACCTGTGTCCCACCGTCTTCCTCCTGAATAGAAACAGGCAAGTGGAAGGAAAGATCGTGGCATTATTTATTGTATTTACAAGAAAAACACAAACAATATCAGCAATCCTATCACACAATCCGCTCGTTTTCTTTTTTTCTTTGCTTTTTCCACGTTTTGTGTTTCTTCCTACCTCGTGTTCTTCTCCGTCGTCTGTTTGACAAGAGTGTCTCTTTTTCACCACGTTGTTTTTTTTTCCTTCACGTGTGCAACCCTGTTGGAATTGCCACGTCTGCAAGATGAATTTAATGCACTTGATGTCTAAAGTGTGCAATCTTGCTGGGATTGCCACAGTTCAGAGGCGCATCACATTGGTTTATTTGCGATAGTAGGCTACCAGTTACATGATGGATTAACAGTTGATTGAAAAATTCCTATGGAAAAACCAAAAAAGAGGTGTGCACGCTTTATTATTATATAAGTAGTCGTTTTATTATAATATAAATGGTCGTTGCTCTTGTAGTTTCAGTCATATACAACGAAAGCAATCTTAGTAGGATTCTACATACTGTTTGATAGATTGCTTCCTATTTAACATTGCATACAAATTTCTTACACCAGAGACTGTCACGCAATAATTGTCCAGTAATCACCTAACAGAAAAGCTCTTGCAAACCTCCTTCAGATTCCTGTAGTGGTCGTGGGAATACATCCCGTCTCGGGCTCTATTTTCCCGACTGTCACGCTCACAGCGTTCTCGGTCTGTCGATCGCGGCTTCCATATAGACAATCGAGACAACGAAAAAATCCTTAATTAGGGTCCTTGTTCGTACACCATTCTTCTGCCGTTCGTATATTTTCAAAGTCTGCTCCTTTTCATGTGCATCCTTAAAGTTTGCTATCTTTCTGTTCTTTATCAAATCGTTAAAGATTGGAGGACAAGACACCATTCGTTGATCAAATGGACTACCCATGAACTCGCCCAAAATTAATAGCACTATGAGCGGAAATTTTTCCGCACAATCCTAATTTATATATGTCATTTGGATTGATTTTCCTCCACTGCTGAGTATGCAGACAAATTCATACGTGTTTGACATCAAACTAGCGAAAAGATGAATAGTTGTCCTAGAAATTTGTACACATGTTTCATGTGTTTCATATGTATTTGCACATATGACCAAACGAATCAAACTCCGACATATCCTGCATTTGACTATTTGTTTTTGACTATTTGTGGACCCAGTACCTGAAGCTGCTCTTTTGCAATCTATGTGTCGTGAAATCATTTAACGGATGGTCAAAACGATATTATTAATTATCGCGACATATGTTTTAGAGATGTGCGATATGAACGTTATGTGAATAATTACTGATTCATGTTTGAAAAGTATTCAGTGTGATGTTGCTCACATCAAGTGGCGAGTTGAAAAATAATTTGATTTATAGATGCAAGCAACTATAATTTCAAAGAAAGTGTTTACATATTTGATTAAAGCAACATTTTAACGCGACAAATCTTGCTTGAAGGCTCCTCCGCTAAGATTTCTTGTCGCATCCTGAATGTCTATAAGTCTATTACTAATTATAGAGCAATTACATCGATTCCCGTGTGTTATTGAGCCATTAAGTGATAATGGGTGATCACGGGAACAATACCCTTCCAAATTAGCATTGGCTGAATTCCTTTCTTCAACCCAGCACAGCCTATCAATCTCCATCGGGACTGGTCGTTTTAAATGGTCGCGATATCTCATTTGTTCAATAAAACAAATAAATGGATTGTAAATAAATTAACGATGCATGGTGAAATTTATTACGAATACCTCACAACCATTTCCAATTACAGCGATGCCCGGCTGACTCATTTCACATCATTAATTTTGGCTCGCATACAAAAACTCGTTGATGGGAGGGTACTTGCCATATCCTTTTATTGCTGATATTAATCAATTGAATCATTTAGTGTTGGCTCAAAATTTATGAGCATCTAATAAAGTGGTGAGTTATTATAGCCTTTTTTTTTCGTTGCAGATATTTTCGGAGTTGCAATGTCGAAATAAACAAGGATGGTGGTATCTGGTGATTTGTTGGTTGTTTTTCCTTTTTGATAACAAGTTGGCAGGGTCGAAACATGTTGAAAGAGTTCGTAATTGTTTTGTATATTACAATTAATCGAGCATTTATAGAGGTCGTCGTTATTATCTTGGCACTCCAAACCTTTTGGCTTTGGCTGCTCGGGTAAAAGACACCCAACATACTCGGTCCAATGACCGTGCCCTCCATTTGGAAGGTCCGAGTTGGAATCATTCCGATTTTTGTCTCCATTCCATGGCCTTAAATACCTTCCTAATCATCCACTCGTCATTCATCGGCTGGACGTGGTCAGCCCATAGTAGCCTCTCCAGTTTTATAATCTTTTAGACATCAGGTTCACAAGAAAATTCTTACAACTCATGGTTACATCTTGTTCGTCTTCACGTTTGTTCATGGAATGGGACACGACTTTCGAATGTTTGTCGATGTTTTCTTTCAGGATTCACATCTCACAACCATGATATAGAATATGCTTCTCTTCTTTTCCCTTCTCGATTCTTTGCATACTATTCTCTTCTCTTAGTATAACAAGGCAAAGTGGAGTAAAATGTTTTGAGTCCGAACTGTCTCTTTCACTTATACTAGATATTATCATCTATTCAACAATTTTCACTAAAGTTGTTTCAAGGATTTCAAATGGAAAGAAGGGTTAAAAAGGGAAACAAGATGCAGAACTTAGTTATCCTGCTATTACATGGAAGCATATAGTCTAGGCGTAGTATTTTGTGCACGATTTGTAGACGGCATTGAATGTATAACGACCAGAAATAAAAAAGAACAAGGCTCAGACTATCTTAACAAACAACACAAAAATGTATAACTCAGAACTGTGACAGGAGAGGAAGAAAGAATAGATTCTCTCAGCCTAACAATAAATTACAACAAAATATTAAACGATTATTAGATATCTAGGAATTCCACAGCTGCAGACCCGATAATACACATTACGTCCGAACACCTCCAACAGCAAAAAACCGAACCAATAGGACAACTAGCAACAAGACTAGAGATGAAGATCTTTCTAACAGATGGGATGATACAAGAAAAATTTAACCACAATGTAAACAAAAGCAGAAAACCATGGATACAAAACAAACCCAATAGACATGATAAGAATGTGCTTTACAACAAAAATCAGGAAAGAAGTTGGATGCGTCAAGAAAGCTTGGACGAAATTATCATACACCGGGAAATCAACGAACGTAGGAACGTAGACTTCAAAAAACGGAGCATTGTCGAACAAGGATTACTAAAAAACAATGTGGACATGCTAGATTAACAGTGTATATATTGTATGTGGTGTATATAAATTAACTTGGGCACGCAGATGCAAGTAGCTACATCGGTCAATCAGGATGTAAAATATGAACAAGGCCTCATCAGCACATGAAGATCTAAAACAAAAGGATATGGATGCCGCACAGAACAACTAAGTTCAACTTTTCATTACAACAAATGTGTACCAACACACTTTAGAAAAACTGTGAAAGTGTTATACGCATGCAACACACGAGGTGTGATCAAAAAATACGGTGAATGATACCGGCAACTACTGACGATACATCCATATGATGTAATTTGTCCAGTAGCGTGATCAGCTGAGAAAGGAAGATACAAGTTGTAACACGTTCGAACTTGTCAGACTACTGCCAGAGCCGCTAGAGTGAGGTTGAGTTTATCGTGACTGTCGCGCAACATGGATTTCGAACAACTCACGAACATTAAGTTATGACCGATTCAAAAACGTAAATGACTGTGTTGAAGACGAGCAGCATGCGGGACGTCTAGCAACTTCAAAAACAGATGAAAATGTGCCAAAAGTGGAAAAAATTCGTTGAAACAAGCGAATGACTATCCGAGAGCTATCAGAAGACCTTAACATCTCGTATGGCTCCGTTCAAAGCATTTTAACGGATGAGTTGCAAATGACACGAGTGAGTGCAAAATTTATTCCCAGACTTTTGAGTACTGAACAGAAGGAAGATCGTGGGTCAGTTTGCATGGAGTTGAAGGATCGTCTTCATGTAGATCCGGACTTTATGGCCAAAATTTTAACTGGAGATAAAAGTTAGGTCTATGGCTATGATCCTGAGACTAAAATGCAGAGTTCCCAATGGAAAACTAGTGGATGTTGAAGAAAACGGCCAGAAAAATGGGCCAATTGCTTTCTTCTTCACCACGACAAAACGCCGTGTCACACCTCCCTTCTCATTTGTGAGTTTTTGGCAGAACAAAATGTTCCTGTCTATCCACATCCGCCATACTAACCGGATTTAGCACCATGCGGCTTCTGGCTCTTCCCAGAAATTAAAACTGTGCTTAAAGGAAAAGATTTTGTAATCATTGCTGACATTGAGAGAGCCACGGCCGAGTAGCTGAAAGCCCTTCCGAAAGATGCCTTCCGGAAATACTTCCAGTCATGGAATCAACGTTGGAATAAGTGCATTGCTAGCTAAGGACAGTACTTTGAAGGAGATTAAATCGGATTCTATGTAAGTGTATTACTATTTAATAAGCTATTCATCGTATTTTTTGATCACACCTAGTAAAGGACGACATTTGAACGACAACTTTTAACTTCCACAAGATCAGAACGAAAACACACACCGCCGAAACGCGTATGTGAATGACTCGCAAAAATCAAACGGTGAAGGATGGAATTTCGGTCCAAAAACAAACAACGTGGTTTTAAATCCTTTCATAGTGGGTGATCGCTTAACGAAATGTTCGGACAGCGAACACTTTCACGAAATTTTATTGTGTTCAGACAACGGAGACATGTTTGGATAACGAATTCTAACGAACATTCTTCGGCTCTTGAAGCATAATGCGGTGATAACGCACGTGCGGGCTGATGATTTCTCGGATTGTCACATACCGCAGCGAAGCTAGTGTGCGCCGATTCTTTGTCAATTGTGTAAGCTAGTTACTTTCTGTTCCTCTAGATTTTCGTATGTGCATTTTGAACTTTTTATAAAAAAACTTAAAATCTGACAATAAAATGGGTGCCAAAACGTGTTTTAGTGTTAAGAACTGCACTCATCATAAAAACTAAGAAGTGAAAAACAAACCAAGGCAGGGCAAGAAGATGGCTGATGTTTCGAGACAGTATGGCTTGAACAGGTCATACATAGATATTATCCAGAAAACTCATGCAGCTAAAGGAGTAATCAAAATCAAATCCGCGAAGAAAAGAAGTGCCATCCATGAAAAAATGGAGAAGTTGCTTTTGGTTTGGATAAATGAAGTGGAAATGAAAATAAATGTAACTAGTATGGCTCTCCACATTTAGTAGAAGCAGGGAACCACTGTTTCGAAATTCAAGTATTCATAAAAACAGAATGGTATCGTCCACAACAAATATTTAATTGGGATGAAACTGATTTGATTTGGATGCACCTGCCGAACCGTACTTACGTCACGATAGATTAAAAAAGTGTTTCTGGGCTTAAACCCATGAAAGACCAATTGACATTACTTTTGTGAGGAAATGGTAGTGGTGATATGAAACTAAAACCACTTTTCGTTCACCACTCGGAGAACACTAGCGCATTCGAAAAAATCAACATTGAAGAGAAGACTGCCAGCATTGTGAAGATCGAGTCCGATGGGATGGGTCACGCAGGCTCTTCTCAACTAATGGCTGTTTAAAGTTTGTGCCTCGAGACAAAGACTACCTTGATACCAATGACTTGCCATCGAAAGCACCGGTGCTATTGGAAAATGCACCAGGACACCAAACGGATCTTGAAGAAAATTTTCTAATAGACTTTCCTTGGTTGACTGTTCAGTTTCAACCCGGAATACTACTTTGCTGATTCAACCAATGGATCAGGAGGTTGTTGCAAGTTTCAAATAATTAGACACCCGCAATAATTATACTGCCGTTTCATCGGTGTTTTGAAGAATGCCAATACTCCTCGGAAATAACTTTAAAAACGTTTTGGAAGGAAAAATTGAAAATTCTGGAAGCTATTCGTATCATTCAAAAGGCGTGATCAGTAGTCTCGCAGTGCTAATTGATTTCTACTTGGAGAAGGCATTGTCCATTCTTCGTTTAAGGAAACGGAGGGAAGCAGGATGAAATCTTGGCAACTGCTAGAGATCTGGAGTTGGAAGGGAAAGCGGATGAAATAGAAGAGCACATAATGGAGCATCAAAATGAACTGATGACAGAAGAACTTCAAGAAATCTTGAATAAAAAACACAAATGAACACAAGATGAAGATGAAGACGAAAGAGGACCAATGTCGACATCTCCCTTAAAAGAAACATTGGAAAAGTGGGAGGATGTCAGGGCAATGGTCTTAGAATGGCACCCAAACCTAATTAGTGTCAGTAGAGTTGGTAATCCTTAGAACGACAATGCTACAAATCATTTCGGAAAATCCTGAAGAAGATAGAAAAGCAATCGAAATTGGACATGTTCCTTACCGCCCTATAACGAAAAATACAAAGAACAAATAAATATGAAAACTATATGTATGCATTATTTGCTTAGTAAGCTTAATAAGAAATTATTCCTCCTTTTTTAATTTAGTTTTTAAGGGTTTCCGAAACAAATTAATCAATTTTCCTCAAAAATTAATTAACTGGTTAACAAACAAATCCTTGTAACAGAATATGTTCGTTAACGAAAAAGTAAAAGTAATGCTTACAGGTACAATTCGTTCCTTACTGTCAAAACCGTGGTTAAAAGGCAGTGATGCATCATCATCAAGGTTCAACAGCCTAAATTGTTGCTCGACCTTCAAGATTCTTTGACTCTGACCTGTTTTTGGTTTCTGGATCTTTTGCTCGTATCCTTCAATCCAAACATCCTAAGACGAACGCACTGTCTGCGTTGACCAAATCTGCTCTTTAGCCTTTGGCCCTCTCCTCTATGGCCCCCTCTACGCTAAGTAGGTAAGCAACATAATTTCTGTAGTTTTATGATTCCATTCGTAATTGATTTGCTTAGGAGGCCGTATTGTAAGTTAGATAAGTTATCAAGGTATAGCTTTTCACTCTGACTGATCTGTCAAAATATTAGCCAAGTGACTGAGATTTGTCAACTTCAAAGCTTTGCGGCCCATCTTCGTTCTTAGATACAAGATGCCTCAATTCAACTTCCACAACCTTTTCGGTCGTATCCTTCAATCAGAAAATCCTAATGCATTTGCGCTGTCTTCATTGTTTGAATCCTGCCTTTTGAACTTTTATCCTCTCGTTAGATACCTTTTTCGGCAAACAAGCAACGTAGAGACATGTCTGTAGCTTTGTTATTTTTAAGGTCTGTGGCTGTTCGATATTTTGAAGAACTCCAGCGGCAAAAACCTGATTCGTCATTAATGTTCAACTCAGTTTGCGCCAATGACATCTCGTAGAAGCCTCGTGACCAAAGCGCTTTGACACACTTTGACGCTAATGACACACGCATCGTATCCATAGTAAAGTGGATATTTCCAGTGGATAATTCCATTACAGTAGATATTCTGGATTTTTAAATGCAAAAATTATACACTGGACATTATATACACTATATACAGAGTCCAGCTAGATTTTGTGTTAGGAAGATAACATAAACCCTTGTTAATAATAAAAGACAAGATATACCCCATTATTTAAGAACTGGATTCGTCTTTTAATTTTCACAATTCCGTATCTTGAAAGTTGTGAGCCAAAGAGCTGTTTCATTGCTGAATGATTTTTTTTACGTATTGATCATAAATAGGTCCACCATATGACAGAAGGAACCCAAAAATTTAATTACAAAAAAAGGTCAATTCTAGGAATCCATTATTATTGGTTCATCTACCACTTCATTTCACTATGATCTTCAGACAATCCAAAAATAAATTAAGTGCAACAAGAATGTGATCTTACAGTCTATTTGTCCATTCAAGATTTAGTTGCTTTCTCTCTTCTATTAGTGTCGACATGTCTTTTGGTTATCACCTTGCTCTCCTAAAAAGAAAAAGATCGGACATAGATCCGGTGAATTCGGATGTCATTTTTGGGTCGAGATTGAATGTGCAATATCGTCGTCTTCGCTTGCTCGACCTGGGTTTTACATCTTTTTAATACGTCCCAGCACTATCACCGACATTTGAAGCCTAGTAAATTTTCCAAGATTTACTGGGCGTCAAAATTTTTTCCAGTAGTATGTTGTCATTGGCAAAGTTGTTTTGACTTTCACAAATGAACTCAAAGCAGTCAAAGTTAGTTTATCTAGATTTGACTTATTTAGACTTATTTAGTCTAGACTTGACGATAGTAAATCGTCATCAGTATTTGATCACTGCAGAGCATACCATTACTTGTAAAGGGAATTGGCTTGGAAAATGTATCTCACATTTTCGTTAGAGCGTTTTGTCCAAAGACGCAATTATTGACTAGCTCAATAGAGAATTTTTTTCTTATAAGAGATCAAATGCCAGGCGCTTGACGTCTTTCATGCAATCAAACAAACTGCAGTAGTATTGCGATATTGTTTTCAATGTGCGATAGGACCTACTCTTTACCCTTCAGTCCCTTCTTCAGAAACCTTATTTGTTAAGTAAGAAACCTAATCTATTGAAGTTTTTGTAGCTTCGTTACTTCCAAGGTCTTAGGCTCAATGAAACTGTGGACTTTCTGGAACTAGTCAGGTTTATCCTTAAGCCCATTTTTCGAAATGCACCTACTGCTACGTTTCAATAGGTTCCCGGACATGAATGATTTGAGCGATACAAATGCCTAAACTTGATATTTGCGTTGACGTGATGATATCTTAAACCGAATAGGGAGAATATGTATCGTTTAAAATCTGGATACCCTGAGACCACCCAACAACTGAGCATATCTATCATGGTAAATTCTAAATGTAAAAACAATCTGATTTTCTTAAATTTTGGGCTTATCAAAGAGGCCGCCCTTCTTCTTGATAAGTTTATTTAATGTTTTTGAACTACATACCGATGAATTTGGGGTTTTGTGACTTCCATTTACTTTGTAAATATTGCCACAACTGTGCCGAGTTCGGTAGGCAACCGAATTTTCAAGTGTTTTCAATATCGTATCACGTTCCGTATCACTTATCCATTTCACGAATCGTATTTAAGCAATATTTAAAAAAAAAAAGAAAACACAGATATGGAAAGTCTTTATGGGTCATATTAATAAGGGGTCAATTATTCCATGAAGGCCGGAGATTATGAAGTGGTACACAAGTATCGAGTTGAGGAAAAACCTTGAAGTTGAAGAAAATACCCCTTTATTTGGAACTCTAAGAGCAGGATGTCGGTCCCCAATGACCGATGCCGAGGTCAACGTGTTAATGATTTGATCTTCTTGCTTTTTTGTAGATTAGGGACATCTAGATGTCTTCCTGTCTTAATTATCTCCAGAACTTCTTATATACTCCAGTAAGAGTATATAACAATTATTTCAAACAATAAAAATTTTTTTCTACCAATTCTAAGAAATGAACATGTTCGAGGGTAATAATTTTAATGGTTATAGTATACATGCGCTGGTCTTATTTTCAAAATAAGGAGAAGTGATAAGGAGCAAACAATTTTTTCATTATAACTATATTTATATATTAAAATTCATCCGTCTCAATTTTTTCAAAACAAACCTTGTAAGCCTTCTTCTAAGATACTAGGGCTTAAATTTAGAAAGTAGCAGGAATTTATTGCTCTACTCTCAAAGAGGTAAATATTTTTAAGCGCTTTGTGTCTTATCGAATCTGAATCTCTCGGTAATTTTTTAAATATTGTCCTCTGTCTGCTAGAGTTTAACTGCTAGAGTTTTTTTTCTATTGCTTTCTATGAAATTGTCTCGATGATATGTGGAAATTTTCGCGCTCGCAGTAGTTCCCCTGGCTAGACTTTTTTGGAATAGAATCTTCTTTTCGATTTACATTCGTCAAAAGTTGCCTCATTGCTTCCCTATTAGTTTGCTAAGTAAGCTGTGCTTTGTTTAATCCCAATTCGTAACACTAATTTTTTCCCAAACTGGATTTTTTTCTTTTCCTTGTGTTTGTTAACATTATTTCGCTCGAATCGGGTTGAAAACAATATTACGAAATAAATTTTAAAACTCAAAAAACCTTTTATCAACTTTAATCAGGGTTCATTCAGAACAAATTACTATTAAGTTTCTTCTTCTTCTATTTCCAAAAAAGATGCTCACGCAAGAAGAACAATTGAAGTTTCATTTTTTGGAAAAAAAAAAATTTGAATGAATTTTTGATAGAGGAAGTTCATTAATATGATACTGAAAATGGAATGCAAAACCATCAGAATATGGACCAAAAGTTTTTGTTGTGATTTAAATATCGCTTAAAAGCAAAATTGTCTAATTCCAGCACCGTGCAATTCGAGGGACTGGTATATATAAAGGGTATTTTTCAAAGGAATATATCTTTACGTTGGCAGCACTTTTTAATGCTACGTATGGAATGACAGCTGTCATTGGTTTTATGATGGGTTTTCTGGATATGGTTTTCAATTTTATCAGGAATATGTTGGCGCTTGTGGGACGTCAGCAAACTGATCAGATTCATTTCGAAAAAACAGTTCTGTTCAAGTAACTCATCACGTACTCAATCAATTTTATGGCCAACATTACCAACCATCAGAACAATTAATTCGATTTGCCTCGGATCGTTTTCAACCCACGTTTAATCTAAAAGATAAAACATATCCATCCACACGTCGTGCAATGCATAATGAAAAAATTATAGCAGCATAGAGTGTAGTTTCGGTTAGGAATCAAGCGAGTACATTCGACATCGTGCTTATCAATTAAACCTGTGCTCATCCACATTGTGGAAGATTTGACAGAACAAGATCATTCTGTCAAACCTGCGGACTGTCTAAATTCTACTCGTAAAGGAATTGAATCATAACGACCTCCAGAAACGGTGTAAATTCGGTGCATGGGCACAAGAATGAATTGCTGCAGGACCCCAACTGCATAAGAATGTTCTTTGTGTTATATGTGACCAGAGGCGGTTGTTCAAACGTCGTTTCATTCGAAGATAACCACTGTTTTGTGAGCATTATGGGCCGGAGGAAACATTGGTCCATATGTCTTCAAAAATGCTGTTAATTATAAAATTACTGTCAATGGTGACCGCTATAGAGCCCTGATCAATGACTTTCTCATTCCAGATTTGACTTGCTATAATGCAGGAAACCTCTGGATTCAACATAATGGCGTGACATGCCCTAAAGCTCGTGCAGCCATCGACTTATTGAAAGAAGTTTTTAATGAGCACATAATGTCTCGTTTTGAATCGGTCAACTGGACTGAAAGATCTTGTGATTTAACTCCGCTGGATAATTTCTTGTGGGATATGCCAAACCACTGGTCTACGCTGACAAATCCGAGACGCTTCGCCGTTTGGGAACAACTTCCACAGCGTTACGGGCGGATTACAGTCTCAATTATTAGTTAGAGTAGTCGAAGCCGAAAATTGGAACTCTTGTTTCATGCTCGAAATCGTATTCATTTAAAAATGGGAGAGAATTATCTTTAGACAAAACGGCACTTTGTTTTCGAAGTTCCTGACAATCAATAATAATTTATTCATATTATGTTTGCTTTCAAATCTCTATGCCTCTAAATAAAAATTTAAATGCAAAATATTCAATATAACATATTTTGCTATGAATTCCCGCGTACAATTATTTATTTAAACAATATATAGTTAAGGTACTATTACACTACTGAAGAAAAATTTTTTCTTGATAATGTCAAGAATGCCTGTGTAAAATATTTTTTCGATAAAAATTGTCTATCCCGAGATATATATGTATATATACATAGCGCGCACCCTTCTTGCGCTCAGCTTGCGTCGACCGGTTTGTTCTTGTTTCTTCTCATTGTTGTTTTTTAACCGTTAGTTTTTCATTTTTCAACTGATCAGTATAAATTATGTTGTCGTCGAAGTATGTTATTCTGGTCATTTCTAAAAAAATGTGGCGAGAACGAAGTTAAAAACCGGTGAGCATCGTACTGAAGCAACTCGAAGTTATAAAAAAGCCAAATTTAAAGGCAATCAACACACAATTGAAGATGATACTTCACATATAAGTTCGTCAGCGAAGAAATTGCTTTCTTCTGGTTCGTTTGAGGTATCCGAAGATCGATCAAGTTTATATGTTTTATTGTCGTTCATGCTATTTGAAACGTTATCGAACGATGTGAAGTGTAAAAAATGCAACGGTGACATTGAACGCAGAACAGGTATACGAGGTCTTGGTTTCAGGTTAGTTTTGAAATGTTCCTGCGACGAAGAAAATATAATTCCATCTTGTCCCAGTCGTGCATAATGCATACGAGATCAATAGGAGAATAATTTTCATCCTGCGATTGATTGGCGTGGGTCTGAATGGACTGCAACTTTTTTGTTCTCTATTAGATCTTTGTGACGTATTCAACCCCCGTTTTTATTATAAAGTAATGTATGGGACAGTAGAAGCTGCAACATCCGCTGTTGCCCACCTTGTTCTGAAAAAAGCAGGTGACGAAGAAAGAGAGTAAAAATCACGGGCTGCCAGAAAACGATTTCACTGTTTCCGGTGATGAAACTTGGTCTAAGCGAGGATTCTCCTCGCTTCTCGTCGTGACTACAGTTATAGAAAAGTATTGGAAAAAGGTGTTGGATTATTTTGCCTCTTCTAAATCGTGCAAATCCTGCGAGATTCGACGATCAGAGATGAATAAGGTTGAATTCAAAGACTGGTATGAGTCTGCACACAAGGAAACTTGCACCGCAAATTACGACGGTAGTTCAGGGGTGATGGGGGGGGGGGTGCAGGGAGTGATTGAAATCTTCAAAAGATCATTAAAATTACATGCTGCCAGATATTTCTACGATATTGGGGACGGCGATGCGAAGAAATATTCAAATCTCGTAGAAGCAAAGCCGTACGCTGCCGAGTACTATGTAAAAAAACTTGAGTGCCTTTTACATGTCGACAAACTCATGTATCGGTATTTGACGGAGGTTAAAAAAACATTCACCGAGAGAAAAAAGTTAATCAAAAATATGGAAAAAGAAAAAGAACTTCCGGTAAAAGTTAAAAAACCAAGAGCACCGAGACCAAAAAAATGAGCGCAAACCGCCACCGACGCCCAAACCTAAAAGTTTAATGATCTAAAGAGTAACACGGTGATAAAATTATCGACGTATTATTCTCTAACAATTCAGAGATATGCCGATTCTAAAGAAGCCATGATGAAGCCATGAAGCTTCTTTAGCCATGATCCACGAGATTTGGGCTGGTTATTACCATTCAATATCATCCGATGCTGCGCCACAACACGATCATTGCGATCTAAGCGGCTATCTAAAAGCCAAGAAGACCTTATATACCTTATTCTCATACACCAGCACTCAATCCTGAAATTCGGGATCTCGTCAAAGAAGTCTATTTTAAAACTCACCAATGACGAATTGTTGGAACCCTGCCTTGGTGGTAGGACGCAAAATGATGGCGAGTGTTTTAACAAAAATCTCTGGGCAATCGTTCCTAAACACAATTGTCACGGAAAAAATGTCCTAGAAATTAGCTGTCACATTGCCGTATCACTCTTCAACGAAGGTCGTATGCCCATTTTGAAAACGATGGAAATTATGGGCATCAAAATTGGAACTTACGCGTACATCTTTTCAATTATCAAAGACAACCAACGCATTAAAATAAACGAGAAGCAGAGTAAAAATGTCGGAAGGACGGTTATATGGACCAGGAATCGCTGATTAATCGAATTTTAATCGAAACAATTTTTTTTATTTATTTTTTTGATGAAATAAAGATGAAAAAACGTAAAAAACTTGAAACGCGTTGTTCCTCGAAACGACGTTTTTCTCAAAACGACGTTTTTCTGAGCGGATGAAAGTTTTTCTCAGCTTCCACATTACAGAGTGCAACGTTCTTGGTCTAAATTTTTTCGTAATCGTGTCAGCTAGTCCCGCAAGCAGAATTAGACCAAAATATTACCCTCCCCCCCTTTTCTCAGGACTTCAAAAAAACTGTTGAAAAATAGGGCGTATTTTTGCAATTTTTTGATATAACAATTAAAAGCTGGAGAAAGATTTTAATTATCGATTTTGAATATTTTGGGTTTTTTATCCTCTATATAAAACAATATCGAGTATTTCCATATGTCCTACCACTACATTAAATCCTTGTCCATCTACCTTCTTCCTTCATCTATCGACAACTACAGGTAGTTTGGACGTTGTATGGCCGAACCGACCATAGGGCATACCCTCTGCAGCCTGATTTTTTTTTGAATTTTTATGAAAACAAATTTAATAATGTCATTCTGACAATTGGAGTGGCCTCTTTTTCTTTTCTTTAAATATAAGGTGGGGGAAAAAGACAGTGCAGACGTTTAAGAGCCGTTTTTCAAAGTGTCTTTTGTTAACCGAAAAATTCGCGGAGCATGCAATACAATCGAGAACAATCATTATGTTTCGGGTCTGCAGTAATTTAGCATAGTAAATGGATGATTTCTCTGTGCTGCGGAATAACCTGAGGTAATCCAACCACAGGGATTTCATTTGATCCAGATTTCCATCAAAATTTCAAAATTGATTATTTCGTGGCAAGATTTTCTCGTATGTTTGAAATAATTGCAAACTTAAAGTTGAAATGATGCCTGAATTTTGGGCCGAACTTTCATACTTGTATTCAATCATAATATCCTCGTACGCAATCTCAGTGTTACATATTGTCTAATATTAAAGAGAATTTTAAATCACACAAGTTTCTATACGAAAAGTCTTCTTTGCTATAAAGATACTACCAAAAAATTTCGCACTGACTCACTGACCCCAGAAAAGAAATTGCATCAAATTCAGGTCTTGTTGCATTCTGGTGGTCTTTGCATAGTTTCATCGTGTATATACTTCTTCCATGTCACATCGCGAATTAAGCACGCAATAATTCACCGTATTTTTGGATTCCCCGACACACAACATCTAGTCACATGTCATGTTTTCTTATGTTACAATAATAACCTACTGCTAGAGTGGTTGTGGTTACTTCGTGCCAGAGCGAAACAATACTGCAAGGAGCTCTGCTATAGTTAACGCGCAGGTTTCTGTGAAATCTTTCAAATCACATTTTCATAGTTGAAGACGATTGAAAAACTGTATTCCAGTTCGCGGACGGCTTGAAGACGACAAAAATTACAGAGTCGTAAAATTGATCCAAGAAAATCATCCTTACCAATAAAATTGAGAAACAGTCACTAATGGAGACATAGAACAAATGATGGGAGATTAAACCATGTCTTTCTGCATTGGTTCCTTCTGTTGGCTTTTAAATTTTATAGCTCCTGTTGAATGTTTTCCCATGCCACGAACAAATGTATCTTATTTGTCTCGCATTTGTATCCATTCAAAACACCCTCGTCACTGTTTCGCTACACGACTATAATAGAATTCTTATTTTATCTGGTACCCATTTAAACGCCCTCATAAGCACCACTATCACAAAATACCCTCAAGGAATCTCGCAAGAATGACTGGGCTATAATTGCACAGGTGTACGCAAATTAAGATGGTAAATAAAGGAATGCGTCCGCCAGCATACTGTAACAAGACGATTGAAGACGTTCTAATGACATGGACAAGTACAGCTACTTGCCCCCTTCCGTCGAAGAGTACCTGTTCGTTTCTTCGTGGTGTCATCTCTTGTTATATGTAACTGCTGACTGCTTTCGAACAATGAAGCACTTACGAACCGTCTTTAAGTGAGTTTTGTGATCATTGCCGGCCATCACTTGTCCATCCGTTTGTCCGTTTCAGCGCCCCCACATGTCTCTGGCGTATTAGTGGAAGGCTTGGGAGAAGACCATGTCATTCAAATCAAGTCGTGCATTAATATTGCAACTTATGTGACACCGTCACCACCATCATCATTATCATTCCTGTCGTTGTTGATTGTTCGTACGATTGCGAGGTGCATAGGATATCATATGGCAAACAGGTATCGTCTTTAAGTTTTCTAAATTTGTTGAATAGGATTTACTTCAATACAATCGTCATTGAAGACCAACCCCTATATCAAACTGGACGATGATTCTGCTTTATATCCCGACAGAATCATAGCATACAGGATAGAAAATAGCATACGAGTATTATCCTTGGATATCTCACCGCTTCTACTCACTTTTAAAACAGAATGACTTTTTGTTGTGCCTGACTTTTCCTTTTCGTTACGCCTTTCAGATGCGTCTAATTAGGCATCATACAGGGGCGCTCATTTATCCGAAAGGCGCCGTAATGTATATCCTTAGGCATGTACGCAAAATTTTGTCTAATAAAATGGCTTGTAAGACTTCCGTTTCCAGTACATGTAAAATCATTTAGTAAGGGAAAACAGATTGGTGTAATAGAAAAGTTTCTCATCGCCGAGACTTTAAATATGATGAAACATTAGTTTACTAAAAGAAAGGAAATGTACCTGTAAGGATGTTTTAAAACATGTATGTGCATACACATCATTAAGGAAAAATTACAATGAGTGTTGCCGAAGAGTGTCACTTAGAGAATACTTTTCTTGCATATAAATTGCTTCTCCCAACGAAATATAATTGAAAGGACACCAAAAATGTCGTCAGACG
Organism: Stratiomys singularior; assembly: GCA_954870665.1. Taxonomy (NCBI): domain Eukaryota; kingdom Metazoa; phylum Arthropoda; class Insecta; order Diptera; family Stratiomyidae; genus Stratiomys; species Stratiomys singularior. Next base: position 53,603,643 of record OX940880.1, on the reverse strand, counting down.
CTGAAACGGACTTTTAGAGTTAATTGAAATTTCAACGAAGTGCAAGATTTCATCGTGCAAGACAACCTTTCTGTGGTCTTATCCTGTCATCGCATGAATTAAGCAATATGCTAGTACCTTTACCTATCCCTTTATGGATAAATACAGATACCTTAAACACGTCCAGGATCCTGCGATTAATTAAGGCATGCAAACATAAAGCTGAACACATATCATAAATTCACTTAGTAATTCAAAATTGAAAAACTGATCAGAGTAGGGAACTTGATCTGAATGCTTCAAAGGGACACGTGTTTGCGATATAAAATTTGCATTGTAGCATCAAGCCAAAAAAACCAAAAACCAATCCATTGGTTCTGATTACATGTGAACGGACATGCGGTTCAATGGAAAAACGCCAAGTCAGTAATCACTTCGCCCTTAAAATCACCGAAGCATGGGACGACTCCAAGGACGAAGATTCAAGCCAAATCACCACCATTGAAGTACATACTATATTGCAGCCTTTGCCAAAATCATAAGGTTTTGTAACAAGGTTACCCAGTAAGATAACATTTGTCAAGTTTGTCAAAAGTTTTAAAGTTGATTCTTAGAAAATGGTAAATGTAATTGTTATTCATATGATTTTACTAAAAGAAGTCAATAGTTAGTTGAGCCTCCTTTTGCTTGAATAGCCGTAGCAATCTTCTTGGCATGGCGAAAATAAGGATTTGACATTCTTTAGAAGTTACTGCTTCTTATTCTTCTTTCAAGGCACAAATCAAACTTATTTTGGCAGTTATGAAAGGGTCGTGAATCATTCTTTTCAGAACACTCAATAAATGTTCGATCGTATTAAGATCTGGAGACTGAGACAGGCAATTCCAACAAATCTATACGATGATCACGAAACTACCACATACGAACCCCAGACTTGTGACAAAGTGCGAAGTGTTGCTGGAAATTGAGATAACGCAGGTAGGTTTAGGTAGGCCAAAAATCTTGACAGCCGATTAGAAGAGTACTGAAATGTGATTCGAAGAATCTATCGGACTTTCACACACGTTGAAAACTTCCTACTCCGCGCGAAGCTCTGCAACCCGAAACTGTTGTGTTATTATACCGTTACGCGTCCGTGTTTGACTGCTGGTATCACGCACTTTGGCTGGCTTGCTTCGCCAATTCTGCGTCTAACGAAAGTCGCGGCAGTTGCTCTGAAAATCTGAAAAAAGTATAAGAAAAAAGAGCATAACATAAAATCGGTGAACTATCTCTGAATACTACCACAATCATCCCTGAATCAAAAATATGTTTTTAAGATGTAAAAACGTAATATTTCAAAAACTTACTTAAAAGTCAGATTCACCAGAACATATGATATTCGCGTCAACTTCGGCAGTAAAATGTTGGTGCTTCCAAGCGTATTCTAGTCAAGCTTTTTGGTTTTCTTTTAAGCAAGCATGTCTTCTGGCTCGTTTCACTGCCTCTAAATCGTTTTTGGCATAAACTCCTTCTGACTGAAGAAGTCCTACCACTTGGAGGACGATTTATTTGTAAACTCTTTCGGCAGCTGATGTTTTTTGTTTCCTTAGCCCACAGTAAAGCACGTACAATCAATCTGGCCTCTTGTACGATTTTTACCACCTTGAAGCACTCATTGGTAAATGTGAACCGATCTTTAAATCGTTGAATATCTAATGGAATCATCTTGCCAAAAATCCGAGCGATCCGGTATTTGTCTCGAGCTTAGCCCTTTTTCAGTCAGGACTTGAATTTAAGCACGTGTTTTTCTTTGTCATTTTCGAGGAAGAGAAATTTCGTCTCACTTAATGCATCAACGTTGATCGATAAAGAAGCGAACGCCAACTGTAACATGCTTATAGAGTGATTTCAAAGAACTTTATTGAACTTTACGCTGGCAACACTCTTTAATGCTACGTATAATGTGACAGCTGTGATGCTTTTGATGGTTAGTTTGATTTGCGATTTTATTATGAAGAGGTTGACGCATGAACAACGTCTGCGAATTGTGGAGATTTATTTCAAAACAAAAAAGGTTCTGTTCGAAAATTGCATCGCACATCCCGTTAATTTCATGACCAACCTAATCGACCACACCACTTTAACTCTTACTGATAATGCGCAATAGACATCGTGCAGTGAATGTCGTAATGAAGAAAGCCTATCTGCTGTGGAGCGAAATGTTGATGAAGATCCAAGTGAGTGTCAATGAGAGACATCGTTCTCAAAAATTCCACATTTGCCCATCCACACTATGAAAGATTTTAAGAAAGTATCTTAGTTTGCGGGGCTACTAAGTTCATTATGGACAGGAATTGAAGCCGAATGATCATCGGGCACGGGGAACATTCGGTTTATGAGCCCAAGAAGAAATTACTGCAAGTTCCGAATGCACATTTCTGGTAACTTCAATAAACAAAACTGCTCGTTTGAAGTGATCACTATCAACCCGTAGTATCTGCAGAGATGTGCTTTATGGCTAGGTTGAATCATTCGTCCATATGTCCTCAAAATGCTGCTGCGAATAACATCAAAAGTCAATGGTAACAGCTAAAAACCAATGATAAATGACATTGTCGTTCGGGGATTGAAAGGACCTTTGATTTCAATGAAAAATTTATTTCTTAATCTTGATTTAAATAATGATCCCTGTCAACTTAACGAGAGTTCGCTCAATCATGATCCCTGATACTCTTAGCTGAAAATACTAGAACTAAGGTCTTAGTTTGAAAAATAGTGACCAATCTTCTTGAAGGACTTCCTATGGAACGTACACTGGGGTATATTCATTAATAATGTTATCTGTAGGTGAAAATTGAAATTCCCAGATGGTTATGCACAAAGTAAACACAAAGACATAAATTAGGCTACCTTACAACCGAGTTGTGAGTGTCAAGAATTCGACATAGTGGCAGAAGCACAATATGACTATGTCACTTATGTCTTTCAGCAAGGAAGATGTCGAAGTTTTAGTCACCGTTCAAGATTAAAGAACTTCTACAATAAACCGTACCTTCCAGGTCATCTTACACCCTCGTCAACGAAAAAAAAGTACACCGATAGTTTAGTGAATGAAACTTTCAAATTTTTTGTAAAAAACCAATGTAGGTTCCATTTGCCAACCTTTCTCGCTTCTTTTGAAATATTACTCTACGAATTAAATTAATCAGAATCTTTCACAGCTTATGAAATATATTTTATAATGATTTTAACTTATAAGCTTCCACTCTTTTTGTATAAATAAATTTTGTATGTATGCATAAGTTTCATTTCATCGTTTTTACGTAGGAAATTGGAGCTTAGAGTGAGTGTTCTATGGTGATTTCATGCCTGACAAATTTATTTTATCTATGACAATATTAGATTGATGATTTTCATTTAAAAGGAAACTTGTTATAAAACCTCTCTAAGGACTTACTCTAACTTAGCTTACCTTAATAAATTAAATATAAATTATTATATATTCATCAGAATTTTTACCCCATAATAATATAATTAATTCAGAGAAAAATACTTAATCAAAGTACAATTAAGTTTAGTGGTAAAATTTTGTGAAAATCAAAAGAAAATATTTTTTCTAACCCAAAATGAAACAAACAATGTTAATATTGCCGTCAATATCTCTTCTTGTTCCGTCGGAGGCAGGACAAACTTAAACACAAATTTTGAACTTGATTTGTAAGACTTTGAGAGCAAGTTATGTATGTTGTTGAAAGTTTCAGACATCCAAAGGGTCCTCCGGAAAACTCTTCGAAATAATAAAAATGGATTAGTGTTTTTGCGAGAGCTCCATTTTTGAGGCTATCAAGTTCATCTTCGAACTGTTTTAAAGAAAATTTATGGGGCTTTTTATAAAAGTTAAGAGGTTAAAGGTTTGGTTGGACCACAATCTTTTCAAACCCTACATTTTGTATTTAGAGCCTTTACGTAACTTTATAGTTACGTATATTTAAAGTTTTTATTGTGATATAAAAACCCATCCACTTCCATAGTGATAGTATCTTTGTCTTTACTGACATTTGAGATAACCTCCAAATCTGGTTATTACCAATTATAAAACTTCACAAAAAGACCGGAGGAAAATATGAGTAACTTTTTTTGAAGGAGTATTGTGTCACAAAAACTAATTTGTAACAACCGAGTACTCAACACCGGTCTTTTGTGCTTATTAATCATTAACTTCAATCATTTTTTTACCCTTTTCAAATTTTACTTGAGCTTGGATTCATTTCACTGAGGTATCGAAAGTTTTTACCAGGGTATATATCATTGATCTGCCAAAACGTCAAATCAATTGTTAATCTTGTGAAAAAAGTTCAAAGTACCGCGTATAAGGTTACCATCATTACTTTCAGGTTTCCGTTAATGTTCCAACGGTTATCTTAAACGGTTATCTTGCACTTTGGATCAAGTGCAAGACCAAGTCTGCCTTTCTTCTTGGTCTCTTTCACATAGAAAAAGAAATGCTACCATCACTAATCTTCATGCTAAGTATTCTAAAATTTCAGAGAGATCAGTGACTTAGGGCAGTGGGTTTGCAGAACGCACGGTTAGACTGATTATTATCTGACACAACTACTCAGTGGGCACGGGTATTTTCATTCTTACCTGTGTAAGATGCCCAGGGATGACAGATGACACCTGCATACGTTCTTCGCATACGGAAGATGAACATGACTTCGTTCGCATCTCTAGGAGAAAAAGGTGCGATCTCTCCAAAACGTGTAACGAGGAAGATGATGAAGTCAAAAAACAATTCAAACTACGTATCGCATTACTTACGGACGGTTCTTCTTAAGAAAAAGGCCATGATGTCGCTTGGTGGAAGGGGTATCTCTCGGACGGCATTCGCCTTCCTTCCCATCCATCCGTCCTGAAGGAGAAATTTCCCTTAACCAGAAGACGACGCTAGGCGATATCTAATGAGACCTAGTCCGAAGTAATGTGCCAACCAGTGCCAGGCTAGGTTCTCGGTGTGACAGGGGAGCAATCTGACAATCATGATACCCCTCGCCTTTGTGTAAATATTCTTCGTCATTTATGCTGATAAACTTTTGTTGATGTGGCTCACTTCTTTGACAGCTTACGGTCATTCTTTGGTGAGATAATTTATGGTGAGAAGTCCATGGAGTCAAGAAGCAGGCTTTTGCAATGAGCAATTTTAAGTTGAATTAAAAAGGATTCAACTAGTCAGTGGACATAGGTATTTTCAGCCTTAGCTGTATGACATGAGAAATTCTCTGTACTCTGTTGGCTCGTTTCATGCGAGGATCCCAGACCTTACCACACCTTCGGTAATCAGAGTATCTAGGAACATGCGTCTCCCAAAGAGAATATGTGTGTTCCCTCTTGGTAACTTAAAGGCAACTATGATGACACCTCAACACCATTTGAAGGCGTTCTTCGTTTCGGAAATCACCACTAGAGACATCGTTTGGAACAGTGCCTGTCCATTCAATTTGACTCTGTTATCACAGATGCTCTTCATTTTACGTCTATAAAGTCGATGCGGACCCTTGAACACAGCTCGCTTTTCAAAGCCTCATCCTCTATATAGGGCACTATCTTTTCCACTATCAAAAGGACCTTCGTTCTTGCAAAGCGGAGATTTTACTCAAATTACCATTCTAATGAATCATCAGTGAAAAGCTTCACATTATTTTCAGCTTTAAGGTCATCTTTGATACCCAGGATTGCATTAACGAATATATTAAAGAATAGGATGTCTAGAATAGACAACTGAGGGACCCCGGAATTGATACTAAAGAGTTCAGGACTCCACCAGACACTGCACAGGCACTAGACACTGCAGAGGCAGCACACGTTCCCTCATTTCTACCAGTTAATACTCAGTAGAAAGCCTAGTTGAATTATTTTATAGATACGATATTGATAGATATTGACCCAAACCGAATCAAAGGCTTTTTCATAATTAATAAGCCACGATACCCCAACCTGCGAAATGATTTTTATACTGGCTAGGGAAAGAGATAATGCGTCTACTGTAGGGTGAGCTCTTTTAAAGCCGAATTGTGTTTCTGGAACAATAGCTGCTTTGTAAACGAATTTTGTGTAATCTTCGAGGAACAGTTTTCGAGTATTTGGCCCACATAGGACGAAATAGACGTGTATTGATTCAATTTCGACTATTTGATTCCTTTAGAAAATCAAATACTTTGTCATATTTCGAGCATTGCTCCAGTGCGAACATACTGAATCTTTAAGGCTCACAACAGGGTATTGCGAATAGGAGTGCTCTAAAGATTGGAATTGGAGAATGCAACCAGATGCAAGTTCTTATGATGTCTATCGAAAAGTTGATATTGCTCCCTTCACCAACGAATAGACTTCTACCCTTGAAGAACTGTCACAAAATCAGAAACGGCCTTGTCGTTCACGATCGTGGAATCGTTATTTGTGAAGACTCTTTGCAGCCCCTTTCGGTCAGTTATTCTATTGATTTGATGGAAAATACAGGCACCGTGTCTGATGCGTAATAGCGTTTGCTCGAACCTACATTAGTGAAAGCCAGATTTTCTTTTTGAGATGATTCGAGATCAGATTGACCCGCTGATACTGCAAAGGTGAACCTTGTTGAAAGTTGTTTCGTCAGAGTTATACGTCTACGACGTAATTTCAAAATGCCGTTTGGTGAATCCCTATTAAGATGATTCCTGGAGGAGTTTTTTATGGAGATCTTTCAGGTGACCGTGCTAAGAGTAGACTTTCGATTAGCAATTCTCTCTTCGATTTTAGAGGATGAGAGGTCCTTTGACCTGTTGACCGAAATATCCTTGTGTTTTCACCCAAATTAGCATTAACTGCTACTCAGTTGATCCGCTTTCATGGGATAAAGAGCTGAGGACCTTCTACACACTTTTTTTCATTCTTAAGGCTAGCTAGTCACTAATAATTCGAACTAGTTACTCGAAGTTCTTGGAGCTTTATGAGATATTAACGTGGTTAGTCGAAACAATAGAAATCTATAATCGATGAGCTACTTTCGTAGGTTGGCTCATTCGTTGCAATCAAAATGGGATCCAATTTCTTTGAATCCAATTGAATATAAGTCTTGTATATCCAATGTATACGTGACTTCCTGATGAGTAATGTCTTGCATTGAGCACACATCTATTGCGAAGAAATCAATCTTTTCACGCAAACGTATTACTGTTTCCAATTCTTTGATGACAAAAATGAACCCTCCCAAAATTAAGCTTAGTATGATACTGCCCACGCACTTCAGACTTATATGATAGCGTCTTTGGATTGTCAGATGTTCCCTGAAAGCCACAACAACTCCAAGGATTTCATCTGGGTCATCAATTCTATAACCTTATGTTGCCCAAGTAGACTTTGGATTTACTTTTCATTCTTGTTACTGAGATCAACAAGGAATCTTAACTCTGAATTTCCATGTTTTCCTAGACAGAGTCCCTTCTTTATCGCGGAGCTAGTGGACCGCTGTTGACGATGACTGCATCGTTTTAAATGACAGAATTCCTATCTATTTGTTGTATTGGTTTCTATCCACATTGGTTTACCTGACAAGCGGAGTTGCAGTTGATTTGGCTACACGTCTTGCTATATTAACTAGAAATCCGATTTTGAAATGTGTTTTTCAGGGAAACAGTACCGCAGTTCCACCTTTCTTTTTTTTCACTTGGTGATTGCGTCTCTTGTCCTCAGCCTCCTTAGCTTTGGGACTGTTCCTGAAACTTGACGAATTGCATTACTATTGCAGTTGATGCAGAAAACACCATATTTTCCCTCTTACATTGAAAACGTAGCAGTCTTTTCACTGGTGGTGTTTATAATAAGCGATTGAAACATTGTGATGTGTTGGATTTAGTCAAATGCTCCCACTCTACCTTTTGGTGTAAAGGCGTTTTTGCCCTAAATAGCCATTTTGGCGTCAAATTCTGCTTTAAATCAATTATGGCTGGAGGAAAAAGTTTCCCTTTTCTTCTTTAAGGCTATTGTTGAGAACCTTTTGGACCCCAAAATAACCATTCCTAGTATGACCTGTAGCTCTTCCTTGATATTATTGTCTTTGTAGAAAGTATGCATGCTGTTTAGTAGCAGGATTAGTTTTTCCTCCATTATCTCCTCCATTCTTTTTTACCCCATTGTAAAAAGTCAAAAGAAAAAAACGTTTATGGTCGATTGTTCGGATTTCGAAGTTTGGAACACCGATGCTGAACAAACAACAGAGGAACCCTTTAATCTTGAGTATCTGCAAGGTTGTTTCATGATTTACGATTCTCACGCACTGGGGCGGGTGTAACATAACATGACCGGAGACCGTAGCGTGAAGTTGCGGGTAGTTCTCTTTAGCCGGGTTTACTGAGCGCTTGAATGTTGGTTCAATGGTTGGGGACACAATTTATTTTTATCCGACGACACTCTAGGCCGAGCATTTCCCGTGGCTCCTCTTGCTCGGACTAACTACCATAACTAGCGAAACCATCTCTTTCTGTTGTGAGAAACTCGTCCCTATGTACTGTCAGGTCCTGAGAATGAACTTGTCAGTGTACAACTTGCTTAAAGATCTAGCTCTTTTCTTTTATCCTCCCACATTTCTCACTCAGACTTTCTTAGCATTCCAAATAGGAGACATCCTTTCTCTGATATATTAACAGAATGAGAATGCAGATGCAGAGAGTCGTCGATAATAAGTTGATGCTTGTTTTCGGCGAAAACAAAATCGCAAAAACAGCCTGATTTTGTGAACGGATTTTGGATACTGTCAAGAGGGCCCTTATGATTTTCTGTAGAGATTTATTACAATGAATGCGCTCCTATTCCGGAAATTACTATTTCTGAAGTTCAGCAAGATTCTACGTTTTACAAACTACATATCCAACTGTCTAACAAAGATCAATAGAATTGAAGGTAAATAATGGAACCTGCAATCATTATATGGCTTTATTTCAAAAAAGTTGATTTGACATTTAAATATTGTTTTGAAAATGAAACAATCTGATAAGTGTTACACATTCTAAACGACCAACTTGTAGAAGGACGTTGCTATGAGCTATCTCATCATCATTTGCTTACCAGTTTTTCAGAAGCGAAAGTTATCTACATGCACGATGTTTTTCTTTTATTTCTGCAGGAAAAGCCGCAGGTAACACTGAAAGCCGGATACAAGTAATAACTTAACCCTTACTTCACATTTTCAGTGAACTTTATACCTAGCGGTCTTGTACGGCTGGCACTTTAAATTGTTGTGTGGCTTTCATTAAGGCGCGCACTCCTCGGCCGAATTGAGTTATATGTCCCTGTGGGCTTATTTTCCATTGGAAAGTTTTCATGTTGCGAAACATGCCAAAAATGGCATATGTGTAGTGAAAGTTGAATGTGTTCAATTGCTACATTCCATATTCACCTTTACCTTTTGAAACACCCCTTCAACATTAGCAGTACGATGCTACATATCCTTTCGTCGATGGTGAGCGTGTATTTAGTACAACGTTCATATATGGAGTTATTTCAGTGTATAGGTATATGTCGACGTGGTTGGTGAACTTCGAACATGAACAAAAGCCTTTTGCGGCGACCAAGTATATATGCGATCCTCTTTTCTAAATTAAGGAGCAAACTTCTACTCGAGCCGGCTATAATGCAAAGTTTCAAGCAAACCGAATAAAAACCTCAAGCAAGAGTTTAGGAGAATTTTTCGTTTGCCTTTTTCTATCCTCGTTGTGTGAAAGGAAAAGATGTTGGCCGATTGTTCTCAGGTACGAAATAACTCTGCTAATGAACATGCGACTAAGTTGGTAGCTAGTTGGAATTGTTCAAGGAATACTTTTTGTCAATTTTTTTCTACGTTGTTGCTGTTTGAATCCGATCCGTTCCTGTTGGATTGAAGTTCTTAATTAGCTTAACATGTTATGTGGAGAAGGTGATTCAGGACGATTTTTCATTTTTAAACTTCTTAGCTAGGAGGTCAAATAATGTTTATGGCGGACGTTCAAGATCTAAACTGTCGTTGTCATTGAAATGCATGTAACAAATATGAAGCAAAGAAGGAAATCTAAAACAAGGACATGCCGCGGACGTGGACTTCTATAAAGCTAGAAGAAATTTTGTTGGATACACATAATATTAAATTTGATGTAGATATTCTCCGAACGGGGTTTTCAGGTGAGTAAGGACGCTTCAAGCTTGAAGAAAAATTTATGGATCTAATCTCAACGTATCCTATACCGGATTCACTGTTCATGATTAACAAATGTGATTATTTCGGGGAAGTAAATCAGCAAATTTTATTAAAGAGTAATGCTGTGTTTCTCCACAAGAAATTATCCAGCGGTGTTAAGTCACAAGATCTTTCAGTCCAGTTGACGGGTTCAAAACGAGACATTATGTGCTCATCAAATGCTTCTTTCAACAAGTCGGTGGTTGCACTAGCTTTGTGGCATGTTGGCGTTGTAACCAGGAGTCTCCTGCATTACGGCGAGTCACTTCTGGAACGAGAAAATTATTGATCGTAGCGCCATAGCAGTCATCTTTGACGGTAATGATATTTCCAACAGAGTTTGGAAGTCATTTGGACCAATGACTGTACCGGACCATAAAACATAGCGCACATTGACTTTCTCCAGATGTGTGTTTGGACAACCGTCTGTGGTAACTCATCACTCCTAATGCGGCAATTTTGGTTATTGACGGAGCAATTCAACCAGAAACGAGCTTAATTTGGGGATCTGCAGATTGTATTAGTGAGAGTAAGCGTCGTGTGGAAACGATCCGTGTTTAATCGAATTAATTGTTCTGATGGGCGATTATGCCGGTCATAAAATTGACATGGTACACGATAAGATCTTCGAACAGAACCATTCTTGCGAAATAAATTTGCATTATTTTCAAACTTTGCTCAGGCTTTAACCTAATCATGATAAAATTGCAAACTAAACTAAACAGAATACGCATGACAGCTGTAAGACTACACGTAGCATTACAAAGTGTTGCCAACATAAAGTGCTTTACTTATTTCATCTTGAATAAATATAAATTAACAAAGTTTTGATAATGCATAATATTTCCACTTAGTTATTACCTGTAAAAAAAAGTTATAAAGGGTTTTTTTTTCAAGCTTGACGTTATATTGTGTCAAAATTTGTAACAAATTCATTTTTCAAAGTATTGTCCGTCACTATCCATTAATTTTTCCCATCTTTCTGGTAACATTAGGATTCCTTGTCGAAGGTTATCTTTTGAGGTTATCCACGAATCGATTCAATTTTGGAGTTCTTCAAAAGAGCGGAAGTGCTCTTTCTCAAGGGCATGCCTCATCGGCGAAAATAAATAAAAGTCGGAAGGGGCAATGTCCGGGCTATACGGTGGTGCGATAGGGCTTCTCATTTAAGCGTTTCAACGTATGTTTTGACTGGCGTTGCAACAAGTGGTCGAGCATCGTCATGTTGAAAAATAACTTTAGCATGTCTTTGCCCGTATTGTGGCTGTTTTTGGATCATGATTTCGATAGCTTTCATTTTCACAGGGATTAATAATCAGCTCATCGCCGAACCTCCACTTGCTACAGTAGTTATTATGATTCCGCATCAGGCAAAATATTTATGGAATTATGAACGCGAGAGCATGAGTAGCAAGCTCTGAAAGGGGTTTAACCCCCTTTATAGTCGTATTTCCAAAAAGTTACCAGCGTCTGACGCACAGAGGTGTAGGAAGGATCTATCAGTGCTGTATCTTCACATTTGACATTTCTCAGTATAAATTGTTTTACTCGGAAAACAAGTAATCCTTTTGCTAAGTTCATTAATAAATATGTTGGGCTCCAACGGATTGACAAGGAACTCGCGTTCCTCACTACATATGTGTTAAACGTTTATTGAACTTCTTCCTTTCTTTCTTTTTCTTTATTGAACTTTTTTTTCTATATTTCACCAAGCCTAGCACCATCTTGTTTGGTACGATCAGAACCAACATCAGCAATCTGTGTAGTAACAGAAGGAAGAAGATCGTTTGTTGATTGCTTATTTCGTGCACCTGAAAAACACATTCTCATACATTGCATTCTTTCGCAGGTGACAACAAATCGACTTGGCTTCGAGATTTCGCTCGCACTAGTTCAATAGACAAACGAATATTAGCTGAAAAGTATTGACATTTCACCTTTTTTTTAATATTTTCTCTATATTCGTGAAAGTTTATTTAATCGAAAATCCTATGGGTGTTTACTGCCACTTTCAGCTAAAAGCGGAGTGTGTCCCAACGGCATCGAGCCTACCTTCATTCCTCCCCACTTATTCTTTACCATCCATTAAGTAACATGATTCAAAAAAGTCCCTATTTGTTCGAAACACACGCTCTCAGCGTTGTTTTTTTTTAGTTCTTTGAGCAGTCCTGGAAGGCAGTTTTCCAGGTTGATGTCATTTGAAGGGCATGTTTCATCTTGAAAAAAGTCAAGGTTGAAGAGTTGCAAGGAGTTATGTCAGGATTTTGTGGAGACTATCAAATCTAACCAACTTGAAACCTTGTTAAATATTGCTGGAGAAATTTCACCGTATGCGCTAGCGCATTGCCATGGTGAAGCAGCTAATTATGGCTTGGCCGATAATGAGACCGTTTTCTGCTTACACTATCACGTAATCTTTTCAATATTTGATCATTGTATTCTTTAGTGATCTTTTGAACTCTCGGAATTCTGGTAAGAAAAGAAAACAGGTAACTTTGTGTTCACTTTGCTGCGAATTTGGCATGATTCTGGAGTCAACTGGAGCAAGACACGCTACTAATTGACGTACGGCCATCTTTAAATCGCTTGTGACAGTCTTTCGGAGAGTATATTACCAAAGCAACTTTTGGCACTAGTCTTGCCAAGAATACAGCAAACATTAATGCGAATCGGTGTTTTTTACTATAATTTTTATCAAAAAACAAATCCATCAAATGTGAATAAGCCGATGTAAACAAAATTATGCTGTGCGCGATGTAAGGTGTCTTGAAAAAACAACGGTATTGAAGTATAATGTTTCTTAAGGTAGTGGTTAATATTGATACCGGTAGGAGAGTTGTAGAGGGAGGGGGTCTTCATCTGTTTCCAGAAACATATATATAGCCTCTTCGGGTCATACGCCATAGCCTGGAATAAATATACGGACTATATGATTTATAATCAATACAAGGATGTCAATTATAATATATTATGCAGTTGAACCCACCTCCCTCATAGGAGAAAGAAAATAGAAGCAAAACCGATATCCAAGTATGCTCATCGAAAATCACTAGCAATTTTAGGGTATGAAATAATACATTACACCCCTTAAGTTGAAGAAAAACAGGAAGCAAAAGCAATGGTTAAAATGTAAAAGGTATGTAAAAGAATTTCATTACTTTCTGCGGAATGGCATTTCAAACATAGGTTTGGTTCACCTATGGAGAATTCTCAGTCAGCATTGTTACGTATTCCGATGTGAAGGCGACATGCAACAAAAAAAAGAATATAAATATATTAATAAATAAAGTAGAACTAAGAACAAAATTAAAATAAAAAATAATTATAATGAGATTTATGTATTATGTAATATTTAGTTAAATAATGTTAGTAACACAAAAAATATGAATAATAAAAGTCTCAGTAAAAATAAAATATCAGAAGAAAAATCTCAGAAAAAAAAATATTCCCAGTAGCAAAAATACACAAAAAAATTTCTTGGAAGTTATTTGGGATGAAATTTTCAGTTTATATGATTCACTTGGTTGTTGTGTACATACCGATATAAAAAGAATAGAAATTGTGAGGTATGGAACGATCAATCGATCAGTGGATAGCGAGTATCAATGGATAGAAGTATAAATGTATAGAGGTACCAAATGTATAGGAGTATCAATGGATACTTCTATCCAATGTATCGATGTACCAAGTCATAGAAGTTGGAAAATAAACATAAGGAGAATCAGGAAGCTGTTTGAAGTGTTTAGCCCCAGAAGCCCTCGAATCGCCAAATCACAAAGCCCAAGAGAACAATAAGATCGATGCCAAGAAGATAGTAAGTAGGCAGCAGAGGTGTTCAGGACGCAGCGCAGTAGAATTCCTTGACGTCCCGCAATCAAGCAGAGGTGGTCAGAGATAGCGCAGCAGAAGCAAGTGAAGTCCCGAAACCAACCAGAGGTGGAGATTCGTATTGGTCGGTTAAAAGTAACTTCCTTCGGCCGCCATTATGCGGCCTTTGTATTTTCAAATAACCCTATCTCTTGTTATTTGTTCCTTTCTTTCGCTGCAGAGGCGACCTGTCGGTTACCCCAATATGTTATTATTTCATTATAGTATTATTATAAATTATATTTATTATAATTTTTTTTAAATAGATTACATGGCGTCCAAAGTGTGCGCTAATATTTATTTTATTACATAGTATATTATAATATAATATTATATTATTATTAATTATTAATTATATATTTATTATTATTTTTTTGTAAAAACATCAGCATTTCTGAGTAAAATTTTCATGGAAGCCATGGAAAAAAATTGGAAAAAATAAGCACTGATTCTCTAGAATGCCATTTTCTAGAAAGGAAAACCTGCCGAAAAGGGTAGAACATTCACAATCACATAAGCTCCGAAATCAATGAAAAAGCTCATAAGCTAAGAAGCTCACATTCTTAGATCTGCACATATAAAGGATCAACTATCTTGGCGATGGTTATAACCACAATAACCTGTGGAACACCAATTAACTTGTAGCATGTACGTCCAATGACGCAGCCTCGCAAACTATATCAACTGTATGATTGTGAATAACAATACCTTGGTGTGAGTTCGCTTTACGGCTCCAACATAACAGTCCCAAGCCTGTCTAATATCGGAGAGGAGAAGGGAAGGAGTATGTTGTCTTATACTTCTAAGGGAAGGAGTCAATGTTGTCAAACAAAGTTGAAATGAAGCCGAAGGGCGGATTTGAAGCGGTGTTGAGAAATTGCATACATTTGGCCTCTTTTAGTGAGAACTTTTTGAAAAGATGAAAAGATGACAGACGAACTGGTGGACAAAATACGTGCCGTAAAAGTCTAAGCTGAAAAACTCATGAAAAGTTGTATCGAAGGAGAAGTCGGAGGGAAAGCGAATGGAACTCGACCGCTGTATGTTGAACTGATGAACTGTTGGACTGTTGGATTGATGTACTAAGAACTAACGAAGATGACAGGTGAAAGATGAATCGAAGTAGTCTATATCGCAGAGGGGAGGAACGACTGAAACAAGTACTGATAACGTCGACAAATGGGGTTCTGAATGGCTGAGAGCCTGGGCTGTACCGGGAGAAAGTTGTGGAAAGCTGGACCGATGGATGATAGCTGCGGAGATAAATTGAAGAATAAAGTTGACTTATAACTAGACTCGACATTTTAAAATATGTTAAATATGTTAAAATCTATTGAAATTCCCAGCATACGTCTAAATAAATCTCGCTGAATCTTCATTTCTTGCATTTTGCCTCCTAATTGCATTGAAGCTATTAAACATCTCTTACGTTTAGTTACATGCATGGGCAATACGCTCTTGGGAGATTTAACCTTCTACAGGGTCTGAGGAGTGTTAGACCCTTCGGAAAGGTCTGGCTTCTTAAATATTAACTCAAAATAGATATTTAAAAATAATATCCAAATTCCAGCGTTTATACTTTAACGTGAGAGAGTTCATTTATTGTGCACCTTATTACCTGATACCTGGCGAAGGCACCACTACTCAAGGTTTGTAACCCCCAAATATTGTACTCAATGCTAGTGAGAACACACAGAATAAACTTCAGCTTTTATACTATAACGTAGGTCAGGCAGGCGCTGGCTCTTAGTCTAAATAGTGAATATTGATAGCAGATCGAAAAGCTCGCGAGACTAAAAATCCTGCTAAAGTGTGAAGCTGAAATGGTCGAATGATATGTGCATTTTATGTTGGTGGTAAATGTGATAGATGTGATAGATGTTAACCCGGACCCTATAGAGTTTTGCTATTGGACTCCGGGTGACACGGGGGAGGGGCTGATAGTTTCGATTTCGGCTTTCCCGGTTATACCATTCAGTCTATTAGGAGTGCCGTTCCCACGTATTCGAAGTAGTAAGGAAGGGCTACAAGTCCCCTGCGTCTGGAACAAATACTGAGAGTTTTTCTCGGCGGAAACGCAACCTGATCAAAACTTATCTGAATCACGAGTTGGGGAGACGCACATTACAAGTTACTGTCAGCCCCTCACACGGTGGGGAGCCTTTTCACTGCTGAAACGTGGTTGTTGTGGTTTCGAAGACTACAGAGTACGGTGAGCATTCACTAATTGTATTCGAGAATCCAGAAAACTTTAATGAAATGTGGACTTGCGACTGAAACTTGTTTTAGATCGCGCGTGGGTGGTTGACACATTGTTCCAACCATGTCTATGAATACCGTGCAATTAAGCCATAAAGGCAGGTTTCCACGTAAAACCTCTCGACTTCATGTTTGACTGTGCACAGAATACTATCGATACCTTTCTGAAAGAAAAGTCAGAAAATAAAGACACCAAACGACAAACATTGCCATATAGAAAGAAAAGTCAAGACAGCTGCATTCACAGATAGACAGCTTTGGGCAAATGTGGTGATGGCGAACCCTAAAAGCGAGCAGTCAAAGTCAAGAAGGATAATACAAAGAATATTGATTGAAGTTAATATAAAATGAGTTCCAAAAACCTGGCAGCTTCATATGAAACCAGTATTGAACAATATACAAAATAAAAAGAAAAACAAAGACAAAAATGGCTTCTGTAAAGGAAGTTCAAACGTTGTAAAAAGCCAAGCATCAACCAAATAAGAGACCCCTGTCTGTTATTTGGTTCAATAGAAGGAGCGGAGAGCATACAGCAAAGAGACTAGGAGATACAAGCAACGTATTCGCATCAGTGCGTAAACACATTTGCAGAAAACCCGATTGTCCGTCCCTTAATAAGGAAGCTAAACACATTATACATTATCACTTATGAAGATAACTTAAAATTATCCAATAATTAGGGCAAGAACAGAATAAATGGATTTAAATTTGATTTGGATTAGACTCTTTGGGTAAGGACGACCCGCCAAAAACTAAGTACGATACACATGCAAAAAGGGATCTTGTTATTTCAAAACTATCATTAACACTGAAGAAGGGAGCACTTCACTTCCAAATTAAAACCAATAAAAGGACAAAAAATAAAATACTTTGTATACCTGAATGGATGACATATATACATAGCCCGCGTTGGCATTACAGGTGCAATGAGGACCGGCAAAACTGCTGTAACAGGGACAAGGTGCTCAACCTTTTGTCACACCACAAACTTATTGTGGCTTCAAGAAACACATGCGAGCCTCAGACTAAAGTCTGAGTGTAAGTTAACTTACCACTCCCAAACGAGCTTTACATGTCGAAACAAATGGAGAGACTATTCCCTCAACTAAATGCCAGCTAGATAGAATTCAACCGTTGTTGGACACAGCCATCCCATACACAACTAAGACACAATCCTGAGAAGAGTTAGACTTAAAAGCGGATGAGGGAAGCAGTAGCAGGTTCCTGTGTCGACAGCATCCGCAGCAAAACCGAAATATCGAATTTGAGAGCCATACAACGGACCTCCCGTGGGAATTATTTCGATCGAATCGGCCATAGCGGTGGTAAAAAAAACCTTTACGGAGGCAGACTCATACTCGTGGACTAGAAGTGGGCTCTACAGGCTCTTCAGTTGTGCGTTTTTCACAACTAACAGTATAGGACTGTATGCAGACGGTCAAAGAAACAGCAACCGGAGTAATTGTAAAACTGCCATTGGTCCCTGAACACAGCGGTGTGGAGGAACACGAAAAAAGAGTTGATCATGCTCTACCAAGAGCATGATCAACTGATCAAAACGAAACTCGATGAGACATGACAAAACTACCTCTAGCAATAATGAAAAACGAAACTCAATGAAATCCTACGGAAAATGATAGATGATGCTTGGATTAACAGGAATGAAAGGCCACATCGGTATAACTGAGGACAAAACGTCTCCTACGGAATAACAAAAATTACGAAAGAACACTGAAAGGGTTATTTATGGCCTACAACATTTAAGGTTAATAGGCCAAATATAAGAGAGTACCCAGACCGATGACACCTGACAAGTTTATGACAAGGAAGAGGAGAAAACATATCTCTCCCTTCTAGATAGCTCGAGTCATACTAACAAACATTTCACTTGGCTGAGAAGTTTTAACGTAACACAATTGGAACAATTAGCGACCGCAGAGCTTTGAGACATTTTCGCTTTCGGTAGGACGGCAGGGTCGACCATCTGTAAAAAAAACACAATACACGAAGGAGCTAAGGGTTGATGCTGGTCCTTTGAATCGTTTTTAACGCTATGCTCGTTGATTCCAAAAATAACGGTCCTGGGCGATATTCTCGGTCTCACTATTTTGAACTTCAGAGTTAAGAACGTAATTTCGTCGAAAAAGAAATGCCACACATTTTATGTTCCTGATATTATCTCTAAATTTGTCATTTTAAAAAATCTACGCTCATCTCTGCTACCGAAACGTTTCAACACGCCATTGTACTTTTCGTCCATGATTCCGTCAATTATTTTGAAGGTATGGGTCTAAATATTTCAATTTCTATTGGTATTAATTTCCATTAGCTTATATCTAAAATTCGATTACAGAAGTCAGAGAGTTTGAAACCATTTAAAGATGACAAGAAACTGAAGGAAATTCCTTCAATAGTAAATTCGAATTTTTCTTACTATCTTCCGAGAATTATTGTACGTTAAACATATAATTTGTTTACTTCAGCACACTTGAAAATACATTTAGATGTTTGCAAAGATGCTTTTGTTGGAAGTTTGTTGTCTGTTTTCAAGATTTCATTTGAAATATTTTTCTGACTTGTATTCATCAAATACTATCTATTTGATTAACTTTTTTCCAAACACCAAATAAAAACGAAAGTCGTAAATCTTTCTAAAGAATTAAAATTGCAAGTAATGCCAATTGAATAAATATTAAAATCGTATGATTTCCAAAAGTCCACACATTACCCATGATATAAAATGGGGGACCCTATTAGCTTTCTTCAGCATTCTTTGAACGTTGTGGTTTCAAGGCAAGTGACAAGTTCAAAAATTTAAAAAAAAAATTTTTTAATCATATTTTAATTTTTCACTCGAATTACCTATTCACAGGGCCTTACAAAATGCGTTTCAGTCTACTAGTATTCGTTTTCGTTTGCGGTGTTTTCGCAGTCTACACTGCTAGCCTTCCCGCTGCAGCGAAGACTGAGGTGAGAAAATTTTTGAAAATTTTGAAGGTTTTTGTTTTAATTTTACTTATTTGGTTTGCATATCGTTTTGCAGGTAGAGGGAGCCCCTGGTAAAGCCCCGGAAAAGAAAGCGAAATGCTTCGGAGGTGGTGGCGGTGGTTCGAGCCCAAGCGGGTCTAGTCCTTCAGGATCAGGAAGTGGAAGCGGAAGTGGTAGCGGTTCTGGGTCAGGTTCTGGAGGTTCTGCACCAGCTGGAAGGCGTAGGACAGTAGGACGTCGTCGTCCTGCTCGTACTCGTGCCGGCCGTAGGCGTGCAGCTCGCAGACGTCCAGCAGTCAGGCGTCGCAATGGTAGGCGCGGTTAAATGGGGTAACTTAGGCATACAGTGAACATTTTTCGACAAAACTTAATATAATTCAGAGCAAGCAATCGAATTTGTTTGATTTTTCTAACGTCCAATAATTTTTTGGTTTGTATCTTGGTTGATTTACTTGCTTTAAATCAAAGAACCTAAATTTTCAAGTGTACTTTTCAGCATGATGCTCATTTCGTTCGTAGTTTCCACCGAGATATAATTCTAAATAGATTAAAAAGACGAACAGAAACGTCTTCAAATTACCAAACTAGGGATCAGTGAGTGATAGGTGATCAGTAAACGAAAAGGAACTACACTTTGAGTTTGGTTTGAAACAAAGTATGTTGAAGGACAGTGTCAGAATCTTGCTTTTAATCAAACACGATAGTCCAGTAAAAGTAAAACAATAGCTTGGGCTTTTTAGTGAAAACTAACAGCATGAGAAATTCTCATCTGTTTGCCAATTGATTATCAATCCAGCCAAGGAGCAGGATCCATAACACGAATTAGTTACAGATACGTGAATGAAGTCACTTCTTGGTCTATACCTATTCCTTTGTTGATTTGGTCTTACCATCTGCTAGGGTTTGCTTAAATCTTAAAATATTAAAAATAATTCAAAACTGACAAACCAAAATTAAACTCTTCAAAAGGAGAATTGATAGATCAACCTTTCAACGTTCCTTTTCTTTTTGAATAACTGGAACTCATAGCCGCGCTATTTACCTGACAGTTTAAACCAAAAAAATGAGATACATGATCTCATCCTTCATAAATACATAAAAATTGTGAAGTGGCTGAGGATTCATGTTACCAGAACGTATCCTAATGATGACAGTACCAGTTGTTTCGGTGAAATTTTTCAAAAATGGTTTTAGCAATACCACAGCGTAACTACTAACCCGCTTACACTTCAAACATATTCTTAATCTAAAGATATTCGCCTCGGGTTCTCTACATGATTGGGTATTCATAAGCAGAACTTTTCGAAGTTGCAAATAAAGGCGAACATCCGAAGAGACACGCATTGAAATTCACATGAATTTTGTATTCAAACGTAACCATTGAGATATACTTATATACATCGCTAAAATTATTCTCACATACATTTAAAATTAGACAGATCACGATTTCACCAAAATCAATTATATATCGTTTTATGTTATATTACAACGTATTATACTTCCGACGGACGGAACTTCTTTATATTTCACTGACAAAACAATTAATTTGGTAGTTTTTTGTTTGCAATATAAAGTTTAATATTTTTTTCTACACTGGCAATCCCATTTCAAACAGCCAAATGACATCATTCGCTTGTCAGTTGCCATTTTCCAAAAATGGCGGGACGCGGTCGGACTGTTTTGAGTAAATGGTAAGTGAAATTTCGCATTTTCTAGTAAATTTTTACAATAAACATTTAACAAATTTATTGTGTTTGTTGATATAGTGTATACCTGGGCATACGTAAGCTTTTTTTCATGCCGAAATTGTTAGTTCGGTTCTTATGTGTGTGATTTTACTGCTATCCGATACATCGGACGTCATGCATATTGGGCTCTAAGGTGTGGTTTTTGCTTGCATGTTACAGCTTGATGATGCGTGAAATTTCATCGGCTTTAGAATGCGAGGATGATAATGAGACTGCGGAAAACTTTATTTATGTTGAACCACCTTTTGAACGAGGCGATCATGCTACATATGAGGACCGTGACAAGTCTAATGACGAGCATAATGCAAAGCTAAACCACTTGGGACGCAAATTACTTCAAAGTAGATGTGAACTACAACGTTTTCAAGCAAATAGATATAATAATCTGCCGTCAACATCGTCAGGGCTCCAATCGTCAAATACCGGAATTTTGCGGCCACTTTCATCGAGTGAAGAAAGCGATGATAAACCACTTTCTTCTTTTCAAACCAAGAAGAAAATGACGACTTTGTGGAAAAAACAATTACCTAAGTTTTCATGCACAGAGTACAACACACAACCAACGTCTGAAGAAAGTCAGAATTGTAAAGACCCCCGAGAATATTTCAGGCTGTTTTTCCACAAAGAGTTAGTAAAACAAATTGTAGACCAAACAAACCTCTATGCGGGACAGAAAAATAAGTCATTGATGGTTACAGAAGACGAGATTTATGTAATTTTGGTTTTATGTTATTGTCTGGCTATGTGAAGATACCGAATAAAAGGCTGTATTTCTCTAGAGATAATGATGTGCGGAAATTTCTTGCAGAAAGTATAAGATGAAACAGATTTGAAGCGATACTTCAAAGCTTCCATTTGAATGATAAAACGCATTTATCAGGTTTTTCTGACAGGCTGTATAAATTGCGTCCGCTGCTAGACAGTTTGGGCGAATCATTCCAAAAACATTACGATCTAGATGAGCATTGCAGCTTCGACGAAAGCATGATTCCGTACTGTGGACAGCAGTACGCCAAACAATTTATTAGGGGAGAGCCCATAATATTTGGCTACAAAAATTAGGCCATGTGTGCCAGTACTAGTTACATGGTTGCTTTAAATTTGTACATGGGGAAAAGCTCTGACAAGAAAGACTTCGGATTAGGTGGAGATGTACTTCTCACCCTCATAGAGCTCGGAAAGTTGCCAGCCCAAAGTGGCATAAAAATATACTTTGACAACTTTTTCACCTCGTTGTCATTGATGAGACATCTGCGAGAGTTAGGCTACTATGCGACTGTCACAATAAGGGTTAACCGTGTTGAGAATTGCCCGCTATAAGATGTTAACCAATTCAAAAAGGAAGAACGGGCCTACAGCGATTACAAGATGTCTGACGACGCATTTTTGTGTTTCTGGAACGACAATAATGTCGTCACGGTAGCGACCATCTTTGAAAACTGGGACTTGACACATGCAAGACGCTTGTTTAATGAAAAAAGGCTAAAGCAGCAATCCCCCAGCCTTCATTGATTGCCAGCTACAACAGGCACATGGGCGAGGTAGATACGTGTGATCAAGCTGTTGCGAATCTTCGAACAAGAATGTGTATTTGGAAATGGTGGTGGCCAATATTTGCCTCCTTTTTAGATGTTTCGTTGGTGAACAGTTGGTTCACCACCACACGGTATGACCGCAAACAGCATTGGATTCTACCCATTAGCACAGAACGTCGCTGTGCAAATCAATGTGGAGGAAAAGCCAATTCAAGTGCCTGAAATGCGATGTAGGCCTGCATCCGAAGTGTTTTAAGGACTACCATTTAATAGGCTCTTCATCATAATATCCATGTTTTAGTCGTTCTATTACTTTTTTCAATACACGTTGATATAAATTCATCTGGTTTGTTTATAACTATTTACCCCGTCAACAGGTAGTGTATGGTTCCACTGCGCATAGCGTCCGATATATCGGACGGGTCATAAAATCATAAATATAAATAAATGCTTTGTTTTTTATCGACTTAATCCTTAATTTAGCCACAACTGTCAATTATTTATCATAACAATCGAATTAAGTACTATAACAAATTTATGCAGTAATGGGTTCACTACAAGTCTGCTCATTTGTTTGCTACATGGGGTACTTGTGTCTCTTTCTTTGTCATGCACCTGTAGAGTGTTATTGCTTTAGTGTGATTACGTTACGATCATCATATTGAAGGGTATATCCTTCCTTTCCAGAAGATTCTAAATATGAAAATGCCAATACTTAATCTTTAAGCAAGTTAAATTTCACATGAAATGAAACGAAAACCATTATTTCTAAATACTTCACTCGATATTAAATTTCTGTTTGGTTCGGCTATACTCTTCCCAGGAACTTGAAATTGGGATTGATTACGAACATATGCTATAGTAAGAAGAAAATATTGCTACTTTACTTTGACAATAAATTAACATTGATTACATTTTTAGTTTGAAACGCAACCAGAAAAATAAACATTACACTGAATTTATTTAGGTATAAGTGTTCAATTTGTACCAAACTTCCATGAATTAGTTGAAATACAAATAAAAAATCTTTTGATCCAGCTTCATTAAAGTCAAAAATACATACAAAAGCGAACTTAAATGAACCAAGCAACGTTTCAAACCCAATTGTTTTAGTAGCATCTAGAATTCTCTGTGTGTGTCAACACAATATGAACTATGTGAATAAAGACATGTTGATTGATATCATAGTAAACAAAAGATTTAACATATTTTAAGCATCCCATAGAGTTTCAACTGAGTAAATAAAACGATCATATAACATATCTTTATACCCAAATATTGCAAATCTATAAATTAGTCCGATCCGACCTTTTTCAGCATTTGGTGAACAACATACTATTAAAGTAAGTACTCGATAACTCAATTGTATATTTTCATTAAAAAATTGTCCTCTGCAGAATCTTATAAAATGAATTGTTTGCTGTTGCTTTCATGTTTCATCTACAGCGTCCTGTCCGTGTATTGTGTAGAAATTAGTAAATCAGATGAATTGGAGCCTCCAATTATAACCAGTCCTTCGGGTCCTGGAATCGGACTCGCTTTTGGCAAAGATAACTTGAAAGTTGCAGAAAGATTTCCTGAATTAGGAGTTGACAGCTTGATAAGTGACCAAGGAAACGATCAAGATAAAGTACGGATAAAAAAGCGAATGATAAGCTATCGCAACTTTAACAGAAGAAGTGCTGCTGCCCCACGGTTAAAATTTGATGCAAAGTAAATCACAAGGATGTGAAATATGTTGTTGCTGCTATCATAATATGAAAATAAATAAATGTAGTTCTTTACTATCATAGTTACTTTTATCGTCTAATCGAATTTAAAAAACGAATTGAAATTTCGTAAAAAAAATTGGTCGCATGTTAAGGCATCACATGCATAACAGCCTCAAAAATTTACGCTACTCATTTATTAATCTTTGATGTGGCCTCAACCTACCTAATAAAATTTCAATTTCAAAACAATTTGTTTGGGAGGTGAAGGCTATTTACGCCCTGAGTGTCGGACTCCCCCCCGCTACCGGACTACCGACTAAACACCTCCCCTGTCACACCGAGAACCTAGCCTGGAACTGTTTGTCACATTACTTCGGATTAGGCCTCATTTATCATCGCTTAGCGGTGCCTTCAGGGTAAGGAAAATCTCTCTTTCTCGACGGATGGATAGGAAGGAATTGCAATTAGAGAGAATTGCGTTACAGAGATCTCCCCTCCCTCGCCAAGCGATCCATGATGCCCTTCTTTATAAGAAGTACTGTCCGTACGTAATGCGACACACAGTTCCAATTGTCCTTTGATTGCATCATTTTTACCGTTAAATTTTCTGGGGAAATTACGCCAATTTTCTCCGAGAGATTCGAACGGAGCCTTGTGAATCTATTACACGTAAAGAACGTATGGCAGGTGTCATCCGTCATCCCCGGGCAGAACACGCAAGTTGGGGATGGTGTCTTTCCCATCTTATACAGGTAAGACTGAAAATACCCGTGACCACTGAGTAGTTGCGTCAGATAATAATCAGTCTCACCATGCATTCTGTAGAACCACGGCCCCAGGTCACTTATCAGCCATGCGATTTAGCTGCCTCGCGTTTCGTTTTCCCATGTTTGCTGCCACAAGGTTAGGGTTCTTCTCCGTTCCTCTCGACTGATGGTTTCTCTCGCCGACTCCCCCTACGCAAGTACACAAGTTTCCATTCGTCTGCAAGTAACTTAATTGGAACCACCCTCGAGATTACCAGCACTGCAGGCTCAGAGACAGTGCGGTATGCAGCCGCTATCCGCAAAGCTCCTTGCCTCTGCACCTGTGCCAGACGCATTCGGTGCGTCTCTTTACTAAAAGCGTCAGCCCAAACCTCGGAGCCATACAAGAGCACTGACTCCATTGTACTCATCACTAGATTTCTTTTGCTCGAGGTTGGCCCCTGCGTGTTGGCCATAATGCGATTGAGCGCCGATACTCGCACGGAAGCCTTATCTGCTGACGCTTGAACATGCTCGAAAAAACTCATCTTCGAGTCAATCATCAAGCCAAGAAATCTGATTGATTCTTTTGACTCAATGATCATTTCCCCCACCCGAACGGGGAAAAAAAGAGGGATCCGCTTCTTGGTCAGGACGACGACCTCGGTCTTTTCCAGCGCTAGGCTAAGCCCATGGTCTGTCATCCACTTGCTCACTCGGCGTATTATCGCACCCAGTTTGAGCTGCGTCTCTCCGACAGTACGTCCGGCGACTAGTACTGCTACGTCATCTGCGTCGCCAACCAGGCGCGACTCCCCCGGTAATTGCAGCCTCAAAAGCTCATCGTACGAGACATTCCAGAGGTCCGGGCCCAGAACGGCACCTTGCGCCACTCCTGATAACAAATCAATTCTTCGCTGGCCTCCCAATGTGTCATTGATGAGTTTCCGGATTTTGAAATAGTCCTTCAGTATCCGCATCAGATACCTCGGCACCCTGAAATATTCCAGACCACGAAGAATATCTGTCCATCTAGCAGAATTGATGGTATTTCTCACACCGAGTGTTATGAACAGTACTATTCGCCTTGAGTGGTGATTGTGGGCTTCTGCCTGCTGGACCGCATTCACTACCTCTGCTGTTGCACCGATCGTGGATCCACCAGCACTGAAGCCGTACTGCCGAGGAGACAGATCCCCGGCAGTTCGAATGGCGTCTCCAAGTCTTTCTCTAATGAGCCTCTCGAGCACCTTCCCAGCGGCGTTCAGCATGCATAGGGGCCGATATGAAGATGGTTGCTCCGCGTTCCTCTTCCCTTTGTGGATCAGCACGAGCCTCGCCTCTTTCCAGCAATTTGGAAACACGCCCTGCCGCATACAGGCATTGAAAGTGGTGAGCAGCTTTTCAGGACAAAGTTGATGTACAAGCTGTATCACTTCCGCTGGTATACCGTCTGGCCCTGGGGCCTTTTTCGATTTTAAAGATTTCACCGCATCATCTAGCTCGATGGCGGTAAAAAGTGGGCATTCTCCGGGACATTCAACATCTGCATCATCGGGACGAATAGGATGCATAGGGAAGAGCGCTCGAACAATCTGGTCTATTTTTCCCACTTCTAGGACACAGGGCCTCCTTGCAGCTCCTAATTTCCGCATGACAAGCTTGTAACCCAGCCCCCACGGGTCTCCGTCGATGTCCTCAACGACGTTGCGCCAGCAGCGAGTCTTGCTTTCGTTAATTAACCTACGGAGAACTTTTCTAGCCGACCTGTATGCCAGCGTTCGGGAGTGTGACTCGTCTCGATTTCTCACACGTTGAGATTCGTGGCGGAGTTTGTGACATTCTCTCCGCTTTTCGGCGATTTCTGCGGACCAACAGTATACAGCAGGCTTATCGTGTCGAGGCCGTCGCCTGGGCATAGAGCAGTCGCACGCATTCTTGATGAGCCTCATGGTGGATGTTTTCAGCTGGGCTCCCCCCGTTACCGTCATAGTTTCACCTCTCATCATGTTTCACCTTCACGCTGCGGCGAACGCGTCGACATCTATTGTAGATACATTCCAACCTATAGTTGAGGGTTGGGTTGCTACGCGTCGAGTAGCACACTCGCCAATTGCGAAAGCAACGTACTGATGGTCGCTCGCTGAGTAGTCCGCCAGTACCCTCCATCTGTGTATCCTAGGCACTAAGGACTCCGAAGCAAATGTCACATCTGGAATAGTTCCCAAGCAGGCTTCCCGTCGAAAAGTTGATGTGTTTCTAACGTTCATGATGACAAGTTCCCTCCAAGCCACCATTTCTAGGAGGATTCTTTTTCCTCCTGGGTCTAGGTGAGGCATTCCCCATTCTATCGCCTTGGCATTAAAGTCACCTAAACAAGGATTCAGCCTTCCGTGCTCGAAAAAGCTTCATCCAGTTCATCGAGCCTGCTCTGAAAACATGAAATTGACTCATTCGGCGTGAAATAGACACTTATGAATGTCAAATCGGCGCACCCAATGAGCACAAAGACATTTCGGCTGAAGCAATTCCGATTCCGGCGATGCCGGATCAATCACAAGAACATCCAGCGTCCTCCTTGTTGTGGTGTTGCTCAGATATTTGCAACAAGTCAACTTTTTTCTCCCTTGCAACCTGGTCTAGTAACTCTTGTACGGTTGAGCTACGGTGTAGGTTGATCTGCAGGACTTGAATCATGTCTTTGCTCTTTTCTTGCTTTGTGCCTCTTTGAACTCCTGGCACCTACCACTTCCTGGAATATGAGCCAGATCTTCAAACTTCCGTCCCTTATCTTTGCACAAGATGCAACTCGTTTGGGCACTCTTTTGCCTTATGGCTGGAAGTGCCACGCCTGTAGCACAGTTTGCTTCGATCTAGCCCCTTGCAGTTCAAGGAGACGTTCTCGAACTGTCCCTTGAAGGTGGATTCCGCTCCGAGTTCTACGAGGAGACCGCCTGTTCTGGTCGCTCTTACTGTTCGTATACAGACACCGTTTTTTCGGGTTCCACATTTTGCCCGATTTCCTTGAGGACCTCGGCGTAAGTTCTCCCGTCTGCAGGCTTGATATGTAGAGCATCCCTGCGCTGCTTGTTCATGGTTTTTTTGGCATTGCGCTGTGTTTCGTGCCTTCTTGCTTTTCGGGCGCCTGTTTGGAATCTTTTGTTGTCGCGAGGTGTATCTTCTTCACAGCCTTCTGTTGCGATTTAGAGCGCACCAATTGAAAGCCATCATTTTTCTCCTCCCCTTGACTGATGTCTCCTGTCTCGACTGTTATCGGCCCCTTCGCCCTTTTTCTACGGTCAGGTTTAAGTGGGCTACATGCCGCCCTTTTGCCTTTTACGAGAGGAGTAGCATTTTCCGTGAAGGGTGTTTTATTTTCTGGAACTTTCTTAAGCTCTTTCAATTCACTCTCCGCCCGTAGCCACCTGCGGCGAAAGTGCTGGATCCCATCAACGAGGTCCTCCAATTCGTCAATCCCATTTTTGATGCCCTTGTTGACATTTTTTTGGACATTTGTTGAATTTCTCATCACTTTTATTATAGCGCTTATGTTTCTTGTTGGACGCTCTTCCTCACTTCTGTCAGCGGCTATTTTCGTTATCAGCAGGAGGGTCTTGTTGTTGTTGAGCATAATTGTTTTCGCCTTCCACGTTGTTCAGTATATGACTTTTGATGGCCCCCGGAGGATGGCACTTCGGATCGATGACTCCACTGCCCGAAGCCTCCACGACGCTTATGGTATCGTTCGCTCCATCGCCCTGTGTAGGAGGAATGTTGTGGACAAGCACCTTTTTCGCTGTTGCAAAGCGTTCGATGGAGGTTTGCTTGCACTATGTTTTCTCGCTGCCTTGATTAGGCTTGGCTACTCTTTGAGGCGGAGTTCACAGTAGTTTTGGCCTTCGGGCGAACATGCTTGCGTCGTTGATTTTTTCACTTTTAATTTTTCATTCATCAGTGGCCAAGTGTTCCACCACTGAAAAATGCCCTGGCGACTTATCCCCAGCATGAATGCTGGAGAGAAGACCGCATGAGGTCGAGGCTCCCTCACACGTCGGGGTGTATATCCCCACCCCTAATTTATTATTTTGTTTTCACTCATCATATATATTTTTTTTTTTGTTGGTGGGTACTTTTAGTGACTTGATCACGCGTCTATCATTATCTGCCTTACATCCTTTTAATCCTTACTAAATTGTGCTTCTAGTTTCAAGAGAAGGAAAACACTATTTTCCAATATTCTGCTCAAATTGGAAACTCACCCTTGATCCATTTTTTGGGTCATAAATACCTTTTTCGGTATCCAACAACTGCGCTGCAAGTGGCGAGAAGTCTTTGTAATCTGTAACTTGAAGTTGTTACAGTTTAACAATTTTCTTACTTGCCTGCTAAGAACAGGGAACAGTCAGAACAATCCTCCTCAGACTAAATTTAACATCGATCTTTGTCTAGCATGCAACTTGGGATTGTCCTTTTAAGACAGTCTATCATTTTTCTGATGCTTGAGTGAGAACCAATATTTCACACTCATAGTCTTATAATTAATTTTTATAGTTATTTTTATTATTTATTACAAAAACCTGATACTTCTCTCAATTGTTGGCTGTGTACTACTTGCTCTGGACTGTTCTTTTGATCTTTCAATACCCTTGATATACCTCGCTTGGGTCGTTAATTCGGTTTTTTTATTTTGATATTGGTTGAACTCGAGCTTTGTTTGCTGTTGGATTAAGAATTGATAAAGTCTTCCTTATAAAGAGATTTTTTTAGTGCCATACTTCTACAAAAGTCTTGTCGAATTAAACTGGCAACACTTTTTAGTGCTAAATATGGTGTGACAGCTGTCACGTGTTTTGATGTGTTTTATAGTTAGTTCATTTCGCCATTTTATCATAAATAGGTTGGCACCTAAGCAGAGTCTTCCAATAGTACAGAGTTATTTGAAAGAGAAGTGGTTCTTTTCACGAAACTCATTGCGCACTCCGTCGCTTTTACGGTCAACAATGTTGTCCATCAGAATATTTAATTCGATTAATCATGAATCGTGTTTGCGCCGCAATTAGTCTCACTGATAATACGCAGCACTCCGGATGCCGTGCAATGCATCACGAAGAAACCACAGCCGCTGTAGATTGTAGTATCGATGAAGAACCAAATGAGTCCATTCGACATTGTGCTCAACAATTAAACCCGCAAACATCAACGATTTGGGAGATTTCACGAAAGGATCTTGGTTTGTGCAGGCGTACAAAATCTAACTCGTGCAGGATTTGAAGACAAACGACCTCCGGACGCGGCATAGATGCAGTGTATGCACCAAGAACAAAAAACTGCTGATACTGGTTTTCATAAGAAAATATGGTTTTGCGACAATACTTATTTTGTGTTTGAAGGCCAACGTCGATCTACAAAACTTGTCGATTGTTAGTGCTAAGTATCTACAGACGGTTGTCAAAATACCGTTACAACCAGAGAAAGTCACTGTTTGAATCAAAAAATGCTGTTTTTACATTACTGTCAATGGTGAAAATGGCTTTCTCGTTCGGGAATTCACTCGCCATAATTCAAGTGACGTCTGGTTTTAACGGGCTTGCGCAATATGCCATCCCAGCTCTTACAACCATCAGCTTATTGAAAGAAGCATTTGATGTGTTCATAATTTCTCCTTTTGGAGAACCATATGAACTCGCTTGGATGACGTTCTGATTTGGCACAGCTTGCCTTTTCTTATGGGGCATGCCAAATAATGCATGTAAACCGACAAATTCGAAACGCTCTAGTAGTTTTGATAGTTTAAAACGCTGCGATTTGTTGAGGACAGTTCTTTGATGTCAACCGGCAATCTTCTGGTGAAAGACACATGTACAGCCAGTCAAGCACAATCCAATCGCACAATAATTTAGCAAGTGCCTTATTATTTTAAATCAAATTCGTAACAATTATTCAAACCTCGAAATTATATCGTGGAATGGTTTTTTTGTCAGCTTTCAGGGGATACCATCAGTTATGCTTTGTGCTTTCAAGTTCACCTGAAGAAAACATTTTCGCTTTCGGTTTGAACAGGTTAAGGAGGTTTTCGAAAACATCTTAAGTTTCTCGATTTCATAAGTAAGCAGTATTTAAGTGAATGATCATTGGTCACCTGAAACCAAAGGGTGTAAAAAATCCATTAGTCATTGAAGCTCCCAGCTCCAGCATTACGCATGCCAACGCTGCAGTTGTTCGCCAACTTATTGAAAGAAATCGGTGCCCTTCTGTGGCAGGAAACAATGAGGAAACGGGAATCTTTGTTGAAAGTGGAGGAAAATGTGTTGAAGTATTGAAAATGGATTCCACGTCTGCTTGCCCAAGAACACAAAAAAAGCGAGACTTGAAGTTTTTCAGAGTATTCTTGCGTTCTTTTAAGATGAAGGGTAGGCTATTTTGCAACGCATTGTGACGTGCAACTAAATTTGGGCTACTACTGCAATCGTGAAGCAAATGGGGCTAGTACGGAGTGGAGAAGGAAGGGGTATGCAGGAATATCAAAAGCCAAAACACGCTTGTCAGCCGGGAAGGTAACGTCAACAATTTTTTGGACGCTCAAAGAGTTTAACCCATTGATTATCCAAACGACTATTGCTCTATAAAGGTTGTCTACTATTGTGGCCATCTTCACAGGGTTCGAGTACCATATCAGTCATATCATTGTGATCAGAAAAACGCGAATCACGAAAGACGTCTTTTTCTACATGACAATGCAAGACCGCTCAGTCCAGCTCTAACAACGCTAAAATTAGTCGAAATGCAATGAACTGTGCTTGAACACCCTCCTAACAGCTGCGCGTCTCTCGAGGGAAAACTCGGAGTTTTCCAAACAACCAACAGGTTGAACAGTTAATGCTCAATTGGTTGTATAACAACCCGAAGTCATTCTTCGAAAACGGCATGAAAAACCCAGCCGATCAAAAGACAAATCGCAGGATGAGAGCTAGGAGCCCAACTATGTGGAAAAACAGCTACTTAATGAATTTCCTTATCTAAGGGGGCTTTGAGGCTACGATTTTCAAAAAAAACACTATTTTTTGCGAATAATTTTTCTCCAGACAAAAGAAAAATATCGCTTTGAAATTCCGCTTTGATATTACTTAGCATTTTAGGAAGACAAAGACAATTTTATGGAACTGTTTTTATGGATTTTAGGAGTTTTTCAAAAATGGTTCGAAAAAATCAATGTTACCCGCCATTTCTCGCGATTTCTCAAATATGAAACATCTTAGAATAAAATGAGTCCCAATAACATGTTTTTTTAAGTCCCAATAGTTTTGTTCACCAACTTTTTCGCCTTGCTCTGTACCCTTTTGCACCGTATTTTCGATTGCATTTTGAACCAGAAGCTGTTAAAAAAAATTTAATTTTTAAAAAATTTTGTAAGCTAAACGTTTAAGCCCGTTTAAATGTAAATGAAGTTTATTTTTGAAAAGGCTCGCTGATATTTGAAAACGCTTTGTTAAAGTATTGACTGGTTAGTAAGATACTCGTAAGTAGTTATTTCCTCACTTTTGACTTTAGTTGAAATAGTTCCCAAATGTCAATCATGACTTCATAAACTATTTCAGAGGCCATTGACTGCGACTGACATTTCAGTTTAGTTTTTGACAGAATCTTGAGCTCATAAATATGCCTAACGCGAGCAGGCTCCGAATGCCCTGTTTTGCCGGTGTAATTCATAATATCTTTATTGCATAAGAATTTCAATTTTATAATTTATATTTAACAAATTTTTAATTTATTCTTCGAGCCGAGTTTGATTTCTAGAAATTTCATAGCTTTCAGAACAAACCACCTGAAGACTAAACAGAGTCAAAGTTTGATGTAAAAATATGAATGGTATCCTTTATTGATCGTAGTGAAAAGGACTAGTTGATTGCTGGAAAGTTTATCTGCTGTTTATTTTTATTTTCATTCATTGTAATCGAGCCGAACTTTCGGTGCTTTTGTCAGCTAATAATCACCTCTAACTTGTACCTCAGATGTCTCGGAAATCAAAACCATAATGCAATCGCGAAACATACTTTACGGAATATACAGAACACCATATAAATACTCGTTAAAAGTATTTGCTTACGTAAGTACTTAACGAAGCTGCCCAAAAATTTCGTACGCAATAAAACGTCCTGCTTGTATAAAATCATTTCACAAAACTGTGAAACACTTCGCATCTTATCTAAATCCTCAATATCAGGGACTTTCATACATATAATATAGTCCTACAAATTTCCTTGTTGTGCACAGAATTGGTTTATTTTGAGGCTTTGTTCATCTGCTTTCGAAAAAGTATTCTGTCCATCATAATATATTCAGTCTCGAAGAGGGACCATAGATTCGCCGAGGATCACACATTCTCTTGGTGGTGGCGAAGGATTTCCCAGAAGTGCTATAGATAATTAGTTGCAGAGGTGACTTTATTTTATATAGTCCATCAGTTGTATTCGTCAGAGCCCTTCACCTTGAATAAAACTGAAGCAAGAAAATTACAAGTTCACGTTCTGAAATGTTAAAGGATAATATATATCTTTGGCCGATTCCGAGTTTAACCCTAGAAAGATATGTCTATTTTTGACCTATTCGGGTATTGCGGAGTGGAAAAACGCCCCAATTTTCAAGTGTCCGTATCTCGGGCACAATATGACACTGAGGGTTCTATAAGGGGTCATTTTTTGTTTTTTTGATTAATCATGTTTCATTAATCATTCTTGCTCACCACATGGCTGAAAAACAACAGCTCTATGTCAGGCCATCCCTGGCACACGATGGCCTGACACTTGGAGCAATTGACACCGTATTTTCGGTCCGAACACATGAACGTGTTGTGATGTGAATTAACTCCCTGTCTCCCTATTCCACGTACGTCCCGTCTTATTGGCTCTTACAGAATACTGTTTTGTGTGGTCGATTTTTCATTTCGTTCCTCTTCCGGATATGACGATTTGTGAGATCTTCGACCAAACCTTTCAAAAAATCTCTCCTGTTCAGTATTGGATTGTCAACATTAAAATTGTATATGACCTAGGCGTTGATCCCTGATTGGTCCAGGATCTTCATTAAAACGCGCACTGGCCATTTTCTTGTATTTCTTGCCGTGGGGTAGTAGCAACATATCTGGTCAAATGTGTCAGTGCCCCCTTTTGTCGCGCTATAAAACATGACCATCTCTGGTTTGTTTGTACTCTCATTTATTTCTTGCAACCGATGCAAGGTTGATAAGAACACAAGAACCAATTTGTTTCTTTGGCGTGTAGGATATTGAGTTTTTGGACGGGTCAAAGGCAAATTTTGTAGTTCCTGGCTCGTCAGAATTCTTTAAAAAAATTGATGTTTGAGATTTGTCTTTTTTCAGTGTTCCAAACATCGTGAGGTTCTTTACTAACATTGTAACGAAAATTTCTATTGAGGAAAACCAGTTGTCCCAAGTTAATTTCTGAAACTTCCGTGAATTGGTTCGCTCATCTTTCTCATATAATACGATTGCACTTTTTCTGTTTTTTCCTTCAATGTCACTTGACCAACATATGGAGTTGGGCTCACCAAATAAAATGATTGAGCGTCATTCATAGTTCTCTTCATTAGAACGTGTGTATAAGGTTTTTAACGATTATAACCCTTAAAAGGGCATCGCCCACGAAAAGATAACAATTGTTCGTCAATGTTGCAGTAGCTTGAGGGATTGTACAGAGTCTTTCATTTTTCAATAAATGATTCCCAAATTTCTCTTATTGGGGCGAATTTATCCTGAACACGACAAACTGCTCGGGTGTTCTTATAGTCGAATCTAAAGAATCGTAAAAGGGCTTTAAATCTTTTTTTGGGCCATAATGGCACGGTATCTTACGTAACCAATTTTCAGATGCCATGGATCGTCAAGAGGGTTCGTATTTGTTTTTTGAAGACCAGAAAAATACAATAAACCAATGTAAGTCTTCAGTTCATCGCTTGTATCTTCCGAAGGTTTAAAAGCATCTTCCTCATGTCTGAGCAACTAAGCTACAGCCTCCAAAGATCTCCAGTTGTACCAGCTAGCCATATTTCGAATCTTTACACGATGAAAACAAAAGTGAGGTTATGCTACGATAGTGGGGCCACTATACACTCATTATAAACCATAAAATTGCAAAAAAACATGTTAATAAAAAACATTTTACATGATGAAAACTCTACACAAAAGGGATCGACGGGTGAAAAAACACCCCAGACGCACTTGAAACATTCACTGGTCGAGCTTCCACGGGCTACTGACGCTGCGAGTGTGCGCCTTCTACTGTCATACGTTGAAACTGTATTAGCTGCGGTCCAGGGTCGTAAACGTAAGCCGTTCTTTTTTCCGAGTGATTTAAACCGATCTGGGGTGTTTGTCACCACACATTCCCGTTCTAGGGTTAAAGCCCTGAGTCTTCTCTATCAGATTTTTCACGGTGAAAACAACTAGAACAACTAGCTAGAACCCGAGCTACGGGTGGCTATCTCTAACTTTTCTTATGCATGGACTCCAAACTAACTTACTATCCAAGGTTGGCCTTCGAAATTTCACCTTTTTAACAGGCTTAATGGTTTCCCATCTTCCTTGGAGTTAAAATTTTAAAAGTTGATTTGAAACTACCGAAACTATAGGTAGTTTGTATGGTTAACGTCATTAGGAGTCATTAACGAGTCATGTCAATGACTCGTGGTTCCTTTTCTTCGTTTAGCAGCTGTTAAAGGGGGTGACGGTAAGGACTGGTTCTAGTTATTCGTTCTATTTTTTAATCCTTTGAGTGGATAGTGATGATTAAATTGGAGTTCGGGACATTCGACGCTCTTTGTTGTCCACGATATCGGCCTCGTTAAATTGTAGCGTTTATGAAAAGGAGTAGCTAGCCATCTATTCTTCAATTAAATATTGCGCAATGGATGGGGGTGTTCGTAGAAAGAATCTTTCTCCCTATTGCTGGGTTAAAGCTTCGATTCCAGTGAACCCCACGGGAGTTAGCGTTCCCGCAGTTCTTAGCTTAGTAAAAACACTT
This sequence comes from Stratiomys singularior, assembly GCA_954870665.1. NCBI lineage: Eukaryota > Metazoa > Arthropoda > Insecta > Diptera > Stratiomyidae > Stratiomys > Stratiomys singularior. The sequence goes on along the minus strand of OX940880.1, from coordinate 53,567,548 downwards.
CTTACTGTATAGTGACCAGTTTGCAAGATACTATTTGGTATCACTACGACGCGGTTGCGAACATCAAACCTGGTGGTATATTCAGGTACCACGAGAAGTTGGAGTAAGAAAGTCATTCACAGAAGCGAATGAAGTAGGACAAATTCGAAAAATTCTTAGTAGTACAAATTCGAAAAGATATGAATAACCTTCGACCGACTCCTGTGTATCATCATCGTTAAGGACGCGTTATAATTTACAAGGATCTGAAGACATGCAGTCATATATTCGTTTGTGTAGGACGTTTATGTAGGCGTTACATCGGACCTTGTCGTGTCATAGAACGGTCTGATAAAGTATTCAAACTAGTGATGGATGGAAAAGAAAAGATAATCTCAATTTATCGACTTCAACCGGCGTTTATGATAAATCCAGGAATCGAGGAAACGATGCTGTCACCACTCGTCAACTATACGGAGAGAAGATTACGAGTACTTGAAACGTATTCTGGGCCCCGAAAATCCAGCAGCAAGCAAGTGACGTTTCAATTGTCTAATTGACAATTCTAAGGGGGAACGTATGTAGTGATATTCTCGAACGAACGAAGCGACATCTGGATGTCGATATACGTACTACACTTGTTACTTTTAACGCTTTTAAAACCTCACTCTTTTCTACAACGCCATTGTGAGAACGCCTTTATTAAAATATACTCAAAAATGATACGGTTTTTGATTGCGTACCACTAGACAGTAGCCAAGAGCGCTACACTACATTCCTTTTGGAATGTATTTGGAATGTTAATGAGGGTTTGGATCTTTTTCAGGCTTGCTGCGTAGATGATCGAGAAAGTCCTTCTTCAGGGCGTTCTTCAGCTTCGTAAATTGATCTTCTTGAATCTTGGCTATTTCATGAACCACCGTTACTGTTTCGGCATCGATTTCGGCTTCTCACTAGGACCTATTCGTTTGAGTTTTGGTAGGCTCATGTGTATCATTGGCACTACATGGAATATTTAAAAAAGAAGTGAATTTGGCTCGAAGCGTCGTTTTTATCATTCTTTTGAGACAACGAGTGCAGTAATGTGCGGCTTGTAACGATTTCGCTGAACTCGTTTCATTTAACAGCCGCTTTACTAAATCGGCCAGAAATTTTTTCAACAGCATTCTGTTCATAATATTATAATCAATTCTGCATTAAAAGGATTCCATAGCGACTGCACACAAAACAAAGCGTATGAAAAGCAAAACTTTTCAGTAGAAATCTATTTTTAACCAAATATCACCTTGATGATAAGCAAATGTCTAGCTGTATGTGATATTATCAAACGAAGCATTTATGTAATGATTTCTATCATTTGATCGCAATTTTAATTGATTTTCGATCAAGATGATGTTCCGCGTGAAAATTTGCACAATTATCAAAAATGTTATCATCATAGAACAACAGAAAAACATGGTGCTAATAGTTTTCATTGAACAATAAAAGATAAATTGAAAATGAAGCCATCGAATGGTTTTGTTTTGTTTTCTTTCCTTTTTTTGCTTCCTTCTATCAAAAGTTGAAGCTTTTATTGGTTTAGCTTTCCATGAAATAAATATCGCGGAGATAACATAGCAACAGAGCATACTCTAGAAAAGATATCTTCGTTTGCAACGTGTTTCCTTTGGTTGCCTTGGAGTTTTCTTTACATGCGAATGCAGCTCCTTAAGGTTGGTATCAATTTTTCCACGAAATTTTCAGCACATCCTTATTTTTGATAACGTTTTGGTGATGTTTCGAAATTGAGATCTAGTTTTGTAAAAATGATTGATTTATAGATTTGCTGTCAACTTGAATCCACAGGATGACGTCACTATAATTTAATTCACTTCTAAATATTTTTTAAATTGTGTCCTGTAATCTCCTATGTAAATCAAAATTATATTTATATAGGGTGGGCCAAATATAAGTTTCTTTTTAAAAATTCAATAAAATGAAAATGAAAATTTGGCCTTATTTGCAAGAGCAAACCTTCCCGTTAGTAGTTAAATACAATTTCATTCATATGGCTGCCACGGCTGGCGTGACAGTCGACCATCCTCTCAGCCAAAGTTTCAAAGACATTATTGAAGATTTCGGGTTCTATCTGAGCAATGGTTTGTTGTCAATTTCCGTGCTTGAATTGCTTCTGTATTTTCCACATAAAATCGATCTTTCACAGCGCTCCATAAAAAGAAGGCCAAAGGTGTCAAAACGCAGCGACCAATCGGTCGCAATGCGACCAATTGGCATCGCCAAGGCGGTTGACAATTGGAGAGTTCTAGAGGACTATTCGGCCAGTGATCATCAGTACATAGCATTCGAGATCCACGACAACGTTCCTAAACTCCCAGACACTCAGCGCTCCGCCTTCGTGTGGAATACTGAGATGATGGACGTGGAGAAGTTTGCCGACACGCTCATGATATGCTTACCACCGCTTGGCTCATCGCCGGGGAGCAGAGAACATGAAGACATGGTGAACTCCACAATGAGTACCATCATCTCCGCTTGTAAGTCATCTATGCCCCACCGGAGACCTAGACACGGAAAGACTCCAGTGTACTGGTGGTCCACGGAAATAGCTGGGCAACGAAGGGAGTGTCACAAACTCCGGTGAGAAGCTCAACGAGCGGGAAGCCAGGACGAGGCATGCACCAGAATGGCAGTATATCGGTCACCCAGAAAATGCCTTCGCAAACTGATTAACAGGAGTAAGGCCCGTTGCTGGCAGAACCTCGTCGAACACGTGAACAGGGACCCGTGGGGCTTGGGCTATAAACTAGTTATGCGGAAGCTCGGCGCTCTATGGGCCCCCTGCGTACTTGAAGCGGAAATGATGGACTAGATAGTACGGGCACTTTTCCCTAACATCCCGTCCGCGTTGATGCCGCCAACAGAGAAACAAAATCAGACTGTCCACTCTTCACGAGAAACGAACTGGAACTAGTAGTTCTCTCCATGAAGGCGAAGAAGGCTCCGGACCCAAACGGTGTTCCAGCCGAGGTACTGTAACAGGCCTATCACACTTGTCCTGACTTGCTGCTCAGTACGTTCAATGCCTGCTTGCGGGAAGGCGTTTTCCGTGAGAGTTGGAAGACGGTAAGACTCGTGCTGACCAGCAAGGGGAAGGGAAATCCCGAGTCGCCGTCAGCATACCGACCGTTATGCATCCTAGACACGGCCGGGAAAGTGCTCGAGAAACTGATAAAGAGAAGGCTCGCTGACGTTATCCAGGCCACTGGAGATCTTTCTCCAAGGCAGTATGGTTACAGAATGGGACGTTCCACTACAAATGCAGTCGCGGACATGGTGATCACGGTCCAACAGGCGGAGTACGCAGTCGATCCAATCGTCGGGTAGTCCTTCTAGTGACGCTGGACATAAAGAATACTTTCAACTCCGCTAGATGGACAGATATTCTGGAAGCTCTGGAAAACTCTTTCCAAGTTCCAGAATATCTGATGAGGATAGTCCGAAACTACCTGAAGGATCGCAGCCTGATCTACAACACGGCGCAAGGTTGTCGGAGTAGGGTAGTCACATCAGGTGTGGCCCAAGGCTCCATCCTCGGTCCGGACTTGTGGAACGTCTCCTACGACGGACTGCTCAGACTTGAACTGCCGGAAGAATCGCGACTGATCGGCTATGCAGATGACGTTGCGGCACTGGTGGCTGGGTGCACGGTCGATCAAGCGCAATTAAGGCTGAATGTACTAATGTGCCAGGTGGGGAGCTGGATGACCACTCACGGGCTTAACCTAGCGTTAGAAAAAACCGAAGTGGTCCTCCTGATCAGGAAGACGATCCCCAGACTAAGAATGGTCCGAGTCGGGGACACATTAACAGAGTCGAAATTATCAGTTCAGTATCTGGACTTGCTGATAGACTTTAAACTGAGTTTGCTGAGAGCAAATCAAGGCAACGCCAAACAAGGCAGCAACAGGGGTCTCGGCAATTAGTCGACTAATGGCCAATCATGGGGAATCTAGTCAAACAAAAAGGCGTCTGCTTATGAGTGTAGTGCAATCTACTCTATGGAGCAGCGATATGGAGTGAAGCTATCAACAAGAAACTGCACCGCAAAAGGCTGGCACAGGTGCAAAGACGAGGAACACTGCGGATTGCATCAGCATAGCGTATAGTCTCTGAGTCAGGGGTATTGGTAACTGCAGGGGTGATACCCATCGCTCTCCTTGTTAGAGAGCTCATTAGACCTACCTAGGTCTAGACCTAGACCTACCTCCGAACGCACGATAAACTGAAAGACGATACACTCTCGACGAATGGCAACAATCATGGGAACGTAAGCTAAAAGGAAGATGGACCGCTCGGCTCATCAACGACTTGAGATCGTGGCTCAGTCGAACGCATGGTGAAACTGACTTCTACCTGACCCATCTACTGAGTGGACACAGTTGTTTTCAGTCTTACCTGCACAAGATAGGTAAGTCACGGTCTCCAGATTGCATATTCTGCATTGGTGTGAAGGATGACGCCTGTCATACTTTCCTTTCATGCAGAAGATGGGACAAAGAGCACGGTGATCTTGCCGAAAAAGTGGGAGAGCTCCATCCAGATAGCCTAATCAAAGAGATGCTGAAATCATTTGACAAATGGAATCAAGTGGCACATTACACTCGGGCAATTCTAGTCATGAAAAAGGCATACTTGATCGGCTGGAGGCATCGAGGGTGGAGGGTTTCCTTCTCTAGCAATCTTCCTCCTCTTTTCCATCCAACTGGAGAAGGAATCCCTGTAACCCGAAGGCGCCAAAAGGCGTAAAATTGGGAGGCCTAGCCCGAAGTAATATGTCAAAAAAATCGCGACAGACCCAAGCCGGTGTAAAATTGAACAAAGGAGTAGAGGGACTTGTGGCCAATGAGGTTGAAATGAAGCCAAATAAGGTGATCGAAAGGTGGACTTGAAGCCAAGGTGCAACCTTGTGCAGTCTTGTGGTTGTTTGGTCTTTTATGGAATGTGAGCACATAGAACCTATGACAGACGAATTGATGAACTATTTTCTACTAAAGAATTGATGAATTGAAGTAAGAAAGAAAGGAGATAGCAGTTTGGAAGAACGGCCTTAAATAAGTACCGATGAAGCCGACAATGTGGTTCTTAAACATTGAAAACCAGGGGCGTACTGAGAAAAACTGTAAGGAAGCCGGACCGATGTGTGATGTTACCAAAGAAACGAAGAACAAGTTGAACAGAGGACAGGTGAAAGATGAAGAACAATGGTGTACTGAAGAATTGAAGGAAGAAGTAATGAGCATGGCAGTTGCCAAGGACGAACTGACATACATACGGATTAAGTCGCCAAGTTGGGTTCGAAAGCGCTGCGAGCCAGGGGTTACTGAGGGAAATTCGATGGAAACTGGGCTGATTTGCGATGATTTAATGAGAAGTAGAATGAACGATGAGAGAGCTGACCGGGGTCTAGATAACATAAGAAGTAAGGTGAGAACTGAATGAAAGACAGTTGATCAGTAACAATCATGAGTGAGCAAGTGGCTCCTTTATCCATTGAGCAACGACGCTCAAGATCAAGTGTAACTGTTGACAATATTCGAGCGATTATTGGTGGAATCGCTTCAGAAGTGTGTCAGCAAAAGCCGCCTACAGAAACAAAAGAAGGAGAAATCCCATCAGAGAGGTCACTCTCCTCCATGTTAATGCGCCACCGCACACAGCTGCATTAACATAGGATAAATTAATTGAGTTGCATTGGGAGACCCTGGAGTACCCTCCCTTTAGCCCAGACTTGTCCACTTGAGATTAATTTTTGTTCCTGGGACCATGAAGGAAGCTTTGGGAGGCGAAAACACTAAGGAGCTTCTCCTGGCTGAAACGTAGTGGTTGTGGTTTACAGACTTGAAAGTATGTTAAGGACGAACCTCTGGGATTTGGGAGTCCAGATAGCTTAAGCAAAGCTGGGACCCAAGACTGAAACTTCTTCTGTTTTAGCTACATCTGTGGCGATTGTGGAAATTTGGAGAGTGTGGAAAAAAACTCCGACTTCATCAAACGTCGGTGCATTGGGCAAGAAGTGTCTGCTCAACCGTTTACCGACGCTTTTCACAGTTTTTTTTTCTTGACTTTTATGCAATGATTCTTTGCATTTCGGTTCCTGTTGAAGTTTCAGCATTCTTTCACGGCCTTAAGGCCGCTCTCTTGGTTGCTTTCATGGCCGCTTAGACATCGGTCTAAAAAACTTCTTCAATGCAATTTGATTCTCCAATACTCCATCCACGTATTCCTTTCACTCATCCTGATCTCCTCTGATTTGGCTACAAGTCCACGCTTTTGTAGCTATTAAAAATGTGGAAGACTACAACGTAATCAAAGGGCAATATTGCTCCTTTTCGGCCTTAAGCCACCTGCATCTGTAGCGAAATGTTTTAGTTAAAAATTCTTCGTCTCCAGGGCTCTATAGTTAACCTTGTTTTTTGAGGTTTGCTTGTATAGCGCAGAAGGCCACGATTCGTTTTAGAACATATTCCGCGTTACGCTAGAGCTGAATCATCTGAATGAACCACAATAAAATTCCTCTGCGTCTTACCTGTAGGTAGCATTTCTTTATTTACGTGACGGGTTTCAGTCCATGAGGTATTGATAGTAGTAGTTATAGGTTTCTCCTCTACAATGCCGCTCTTCTGTTCCGGGGCGCGTATTGTTTTTTGGCTGTTTTCTTTTGGAGCGCCATAAGATCTCTAGATCCACCAGATTTTCTGGTAATTTCTTTCCGTTTTCGAAAGTTTCTCCTCCCTTCGTGTCGCTATATTCAGTCTCTTTTTTGTCATCTTAATAGCCTTATGGTAATCGTCGCTAAGCTAGGAAGTTACGCGAGAAATAGAACCAGCCATAATGAGGGCAGGAAGCTTGGCTGATACTTAATAGTACTATCTGCATCTTGATAATTTTCTTTTAATATCTTAGATATTATGCATTATTGAACGAGGGAATTACATTGACATTAGGTCTGCTGTAGTAGTTCTTTATCTAAATCAAACATGGTATCGAAATCAAATGAACGCAGCCTAAGTCTGTATGATATACATGTATGAAACACATGCACAAAATTCAATAAACACAATGAAACTGTGTAATCGCCAACATAAAACAGGTGTAAATAAATAACAGCCAACAAGTAGTGGAAACCCAAAAACCATATTATTTCGGTTGTGCCAAATTATTTCATAAATATACGTTAATTCTCACAAGAACATGATTCCAAAGGATAATCTAAAAAGCACTCTGAAAAACCGTCCAAACCGACAGTGAATTTATGTTCGACATCATGTCCAACCATAGCCACAATACATTTCGCGGTTACTCTATGTGGTATATCCGACCATATGTCGCCAACCTCTCTTTTCGAGTTGTGATTTTTATTTGTTTTTTCATTACAACCCTTAAAGCCAGAAGTTCTACTTTGAAGACTCGTCCTCAAGTAGAAGGATAATGAAGAAAATCGCATTGAAGTTTGCAGGAATACGGCTGTTTTCAGAACGAGGTGGTTTTATTAAACGGGCTTTAATGTGGAACAACCAATTGTTTGCGGGGCGTTCACCTTCCATTCGTCCTGAATTGGGAAGCGTTTATTGCTTCCAATCAACTAGTCAACCTGGACTATCCTGCCATCGTCCGTTTCAATGAAGCACTTTCAAACAATTGGACAATTTTCGAGCCGATGAGTTATGGCAGCTATTCCGCCTTTTATTACCTTTCTAAATTGCCATTGGAACAAGTCGAGTTTGAAGGGGATACGTACCCTGGAAATTGTGAATTTCAACTCTATTTTGCTGAAGTTGGGAAGGGATGAAATGCATTGTGAGTCATTAAAGCTGGAAACCATGCCATTGATAAATAATTAGTAGAACACGGTGAGACTTTTATTGTGGTTGCAAGGCTCGTTGATTAAGTAAAATCTTTGCTACGGAAGGAAATAATAGATTGCACGTTATCCCTCAGCATCCTGGTGAAACATATCAAGAGACCACTTGTCTGAAGCAACGATAAATGTCCGAATGGTGGACACCCGTTTGTATAGATTCAGTCGCAGTTCCATTTTCTGACTAATTTCAGTCCCCACCTAATCGGATTGGATAATTTACTCGTTCGCCAAATTCGTCCTGAAATATCATTTGAAAGCTAGCCAAGCATTCTTCCATAGTTTTACAACTCCGCTCTCGTTGGCCACTGCAGCAAGGACTTAAAACATTGGTGGTCAATTTGAAATTGGATTTAGAAACAAAACACCGAATTAGTGTTATAATTTTTCATAGTATGGAGACTTTTAGTAGCGCTGTCATGGACCTCATGCAGGACCCTCATACGAGTCGGACTTCTGTTTGTTACGGTGGGTTATATTGTTTTCTGCTTGCATGCAAGCGTATCTGAAACGGCCGAAGGACTTTATTTTCATTGTTGGTTGTTCGACGCTTTACTAGTGCTGCAGTTCGGCAACCGGTAGCCATTCAAATGGTCCCAGTGATATACGTGATACGTTTTTGAGGTTGCCCTGCAATTGTCTATAATTTATGCATGAAAATTTCTATAAAACGTTTGACCATTGCAACTTCAAAACAGGAGTTGCAGCATTGGTCGTAGTCGGAGAGGCTGAAACAAGTGTAGAGGCAACAACAGACGAAAGTTAATCCCCCATAGGCCAATGGACCGACACAATATTTACTACAATTCATTCTTTACGTAACACAACCGTAAACCGTAAAAGGGTTGTTTCCCTAACGGTTGTTGCATTTATGGATTAGCTAACCGACCACTTAGCCGGCCATGATGTGCATATTGCATTGCAACTCATGTAAACAGATGAGGCAGACATAATTGATGGACTTCATTGACCCCTTTATACGAAACGCACAGAAATGGGAATGGCTGTTAATGAAAATAATTAAAATTCCTTGCATTGAGAGGCTGATGATGGAGTCGAATCCGAGAAAGGCGTAATTCGTGCCGTTTCGAAATGTTGTTTGCAAGTAATCCTATTTTGTCGTTTCATGATTCTTGCAATATACTTACGACAATTGGTACTTCTTCCAAGGGATAAATTTAGAAATTCTCTTAAATTTCCTTTGTTAACATCCGAAAAGTGTTCCGGTAATTTCTTAATGCCTGCATATCTTTAATTGATAAAAATTAGCAAAGTCCTTATGAAATATAAATTATTTTACTTGATTGACATTTAAATACAAGAAACGAAAAAAAACTCAAGTGTAATTACAACAGATGACTACGTACGACTGCATCATTCAAGTGAAAAGAGTGCCGTTAGAAAAATCACTGTTAAACTGCGAAGGGATGGTCTTGTTGAGTTCATTGAAAGGCGGGATGCATATATTGCAAAAAAGTAGAAATTTGAAGTAAAAGTTATTAAAGTTCAAATTCCAATAGTAAGAAGTAAAAATTCCAGTTACTGTTCGTGTTAAATGTTTAAAAAATACGCGGAAACGCACTGTGGTTCATATAGTATAAGCTAGCTGCACAAAAGCGCCATGTTCTAATCGACCCGCTCACTACTTTTAAGCACACATTAGAACTTTAAATTAAGAAACCCGTTAATTTTTTTATATTTTACCATGCGCTTGTCGGCGAGAAGCGCCAGTATATCAGATTGACGCGATTCGTATCACATTCGTTTTATAAAACATCAATAGGAAATTGGGGTTATACATCTGTGCGAACTAAATTGTGCTTCATTTTTAATATAAAATCAGATCTTAAGGGTGAGTAAAATTAAATCACAGGGTTATTTGCTTTAATTTATTTTTTATTTTTGGGTCATTAATGACAAAATATACTTTTTCACCTGACAAAATTTTGACATGTCTTTGTCAGCATCGTAAATTGTTTTGTTGTTGGTTTTTGGTTGTTGAATATGTTTTGTTAATCAGTAGAAAAAAATATTGCGAAATATCGTAAAATTAATTATTGCACAACTATTTTTTTTAACCTTTCGGATGTCAAACACCTTATACCGAAAATGGAATTTTTCGATGGTTGGTTAAAAGCCCAGAAAGAAAATCGAAATGAGGAGCTATTTCGTCGATGTCGATGTGATATCAGGACAAGATTTATCAGATGTAACGGAGCAATCTTTACGAGAGGTTAAAGCCATTATCTTCAGATATGTTTCAAAAATATCTGAGAGGTGGAATAGCTGGGTAAGGAACCGTCTGCGATTTATAGAAAAGAATTTAACGTGGCTAACAAGTGCCGATATATGGATCAAAGAATCCGTGATCAATTCCACTTATCTAACAACAATGAACCTGGAATACTCATAAAGTATTAGAAGATTCCAGTCTCGGATAAAAAAGAAGAAAAGTCAACAGTCTCGTACGAGAGAAGACTGCCAGTGAGCCTGTTTATGCGAGCCTGAAGTTTGTACCCGTTTGGCTGGGCTAAGAAAGTTCACGCGGTCTATCAGAAACGAGGCTGAAAATTCTACTCCTGCAAATTTTGTTCAATGCACTTCAATAACTCACCCAAGGTGATTGTCGAGCGCAGAAGCTTTGGCATACTACGCTGCGAGCAAATCAACAACGTTTCGCTACATCTAAACTCGAAAGAGGAGTATCCAGGCAGGGCACAAGGTATTTTCGTTTTTATTTAGTATAACAAAGGCAAAAACGGCTTACTAACCACCTGAATAAAACATTTTTGCAAATAAAGAGCGTTCTGAGATTAAGCTTCAAGTGGTTTAAGACACCACAGCTGAGCATTAGGTCATAGCACAGCAAGCTGTTCTCGCAAATTTGCTACTAGTTTGTTTGTAGTGTTTGAAGTTCTGGTTATACATATAAACAAAAATTCAATGGCTTTGATAAAAGTTTATAACTTTTCGATCGATCCTCAACAATTACGGCAGGGGTAGGGGCTAATATGGGAGACGGGCAATATTCTTTGGAAAAATCCTCGTCCGTCATCTGCAACTAACTCATTGTCAGATAATGAAGTTTTTGAACCCAAGAAACTAAAAAGGTCTCCAGAATTGAAACAAACGAAGTCCTAGAAGAGGTCAAAAGTTTATTGCCGACTTTGTGCAAAGTTATGCAGTATCAGGTTTTCAATGAACATAAGATGATTTTAACAATGGTCGATGAAAAAATATGTAATGCTGTCACTGAAAATTCATCCTCACAGAAATGTTTTATTTAAGGAGTAACCCCAGAAATGAAGAACGATTTCAATAAAGATTTTGCTGCCGAGAAAGATACTCTGCGGTTTCACATATCTACTTTACATGCATGGGTACGTACTTTTGAATGCTTGCTACACTTTGGTTCCCGGCTCGATGTTACAGGGTTGGATGCCGCACTAATAAAAAATAATTTTATAATACTACGGACTTTAACGTATGATGATCATATCAACCTTTTTGTCTTCGTGCAAGAAACTTTAAAACTTTATTTAAATCTCTGGTATTATACGCCTGGTACGGTTCACATAACACTTGTGCAAAGTATTGATATCATAAAATTAGCCCTTTTACCAATAGGCTCAAAGCCCAGTAGCTCGAAATAAGGACTGTTGAAGGAACTGTGAACGGAATGAAGTCTCGTGGATTAACGTGGACACCTGCCTTGATGGCTTAATTCGACGATCTCCATAGACGTGGTTGAAACAATGTGTCAGCCCCCACTCCTAGGAACTGCAACAAGTTTCAGTCCTAGGTCCCAATTTATTTAAGCTACCTGGATTCGCGAACACAACTGGTGAGTGCACTCCTCCACTCTCTAGCCTTCGAAACCAGAACCATCACGTTGCAGCCAGGAAAGGCTCCCCACTGTGTAGGGGCTGACAGTAACCTGTCATCCGTGAACGGAATGCTCGACAGAGTTCATATGAAGCCACGAATAGACATTCGCCTAATATATTATTGATAATTTCCGACCCTGTAAGCGACTGCCTCCACGATAGACGAAAAAATAAATTTGCCGACCCTCTGAAGTACTCCAATCAATATACCCAGCATACCCAAAGGACCAAAATGCTACTTCAATTTCTAGTTCTTTTCAGGTCTAATCTAGAAGTCCCCATAAAAAGCCTTTCATTAGTAACACCAGTAAGGCCAAGCGCATAACGTATGTCAAGATAAAATAGAACGCAAATGTAACGTTTTAAGGAAGAATGGCAGGATCAAAATATGGCGCAGACACCGCGAAGCGTGGAAAGTGAAAAACGTTCTTCCAAATAAGGAGCTGGCTTCATTTAGATTGCATGTCAGCGAACGGAGTTGGTAGAACAATTTTTATCGAGTGTACCATGGATCGGTATCGCTACTTGGATATCCTTAAAAAGAAGCATCCTCGCCAGTGTCGATGAATTAGGACTGTCTTTGGACTATATATATCAGCAGGATTGTGATCCGAGTAGTTTCTACACTTATCAAGGAAATGCTTCTTTACAACTCCATTACGGTCTTCAGTCCTCAGATCATCATCCCATAGCACATTTCTGGAATGAAAGACGATTCCTTCACTGGAAGTAATCACCAAGAATTACCTCAAAAAAGCATTATCCGAAGAACGGACGAACACTCGACCAGAATTCCTTGCAAAATCAGTCGATTTAAGGCCAGAAGGTTACAAGCAACCAGAATTTCCAGGGTCCAAGGGTTGCAGGTCCAAGGGTCCAGCAAGATACTAAGATGTAAACATGTCCAAAATTAAGCAGTCGTTCGTAGACATTGGTTGTTATGACTTTTTGAGTTTTTTTCGCTTATTGTATTTAAATGTCAATTAAGTGAAATTATTTGTGGCTTATGAGAACTTTGTTAATCATGATGAGTTAGTTAAATGTTTTTCGAAATCAACGATAAAGTTTTCAGTTCTTCACCTTTCAATGCTACATATCCTTTAGGGTACGTTGACATTAGTAATTAAGTGCATGTCAAAGGTCGATACCATAAATTTCGACCGTACATTTTTTGTCGTGCGATTGGTAGAAAATTGTGACGGATAAAAGCAATAAAAAAGTATCTTGTACTTGATGCATGCAGCGAACGTCTAATTTTTTGGTTCGCCAATTTTCATATCTCAAAAAAGTGCCAAAAGGTGGTTTATGAAAGTCTAAGCGATATACCGATGGATAATGTTTAAGCTTTGCAAAAAAATCTCACCAAACCAGACGGTCACACACACTCTCTCTCTTTCTCTAATTTCTATTTGACCACTTCTATGTACCATTTTTCCAAGTGCCTTTTCTAGGTACGCTTCTAAACTATATACCCACTGCAATGGATGAATTGGCTTTTAAGAGTCGATCTTCAAGGAGAACGATAACAGAGATTCATTTGGTATTCTAGGCAAATAAACATTCTGAATTTTAAGAGGCAATTTTTGAGAGACAGATATGAAAGATCCGCAAAGTCCGATTGTAAATTAGACCATCGAAATAGCTGAGTGACTTTTTCCAAATTAAATTCAAACCTGATCCGTTGTATGTGAGTGTGTTGTATAGAACAGTATGTACTATGCACAAAACTAGTATACAAAACTAGTATAAACTTAATTTGAAAATATTCAAAAATATTCTATTTTTATTTTTTCTGATTAATAATCATTGCACTAACCTTCGTATCACACTAACCCGTGTACTAAATTGGATCAACAACTTTGACTGTTCGCATAGATCGTAGATGTCCGCAAGGAAGTGCTCTTTCACCCTTTCTATCTTATGACGAACGAAGTCCAAGTTATATTAAATCTACCTGGTACGATATGTCATGAATTTTAGGATGATATTGTTATATCTAAATGGAGATGCAGAAGCAGATGAATATATCTGTTTGACCATAGTATAACCTGAATCCGAAAAGTTAAGACAATATCTGTAAAGGGCAACATAACTCTGTGTAGAAGCGTGATATGCAAATCCTTGAGCTAATCTGGAATTTTCCTATGAATGAGTTCTATGACGTTGAGACCAATCAACACCTACATATCGGTAGCTTAGGCACACAAAATCCTAGACAAAAGACTAGACGTGAAATCGGTCAGCTGGCACTGTCTCCCCGAAGCATGTAAATAAAGTCATGCTAATTACAATGTCAAGAATCATCCATTAAGGAAGTGAAAATGATGTCGGAAAATGGACACAAAAATTCAGCTTTCACAAAAAATGTTGGGCAGTGCTCAGTTACAAAAGGGAATGAAGCCCTAAATCCAAAAACAGAGTGTACGCACTTCCTACACGAGAGGATGAGAAATGGAATTCCGGCAGCATCCATTGGACATACACCCTTTTATTGTTCAATTTTAAACTTGTTCTTGGTTTTTAAAGAAAACTGAGAAGAAAATATGCAAAGGTCTGGAAAAAAGTTCAACAATTTCAAATATTGAAGTTCCGTCTCAATGTCTTTTATTAAAAGAAGCTTTGAGTATGCTTCAGAGTCGACAAGAGAAAGGTAAGCGTTGTCACTGGGATCCTGGTAAATAGTGGTATCAAATAATGCTCATGCTCCAGCGGGGCGTCACAAAGAAGGAGATCATGATACCTTCTGTAGCAATTATAGCGAGCTTTAACGAAGTTGAGTGCCGAACATTTGAAAACAAAGCTTAAAGTCACTCAAAATTGGTGTTTAAAAATGGCACTAAATAAACCTTTTTAAACCTTTCTTTTATCACGCTGATTCCATGAGCTTGCTCAAATTAGCCCCATTAATAAGCTCGCGCTGTCACGCAGAGGTGGTCTACTAGTTAAAGCTGAACACGCATTAGGGTCATCTATAATGCAGGGTGCAGGAGCAGTTTGGAAGGTAAGTGTTCAAGCGATGATTGACGAATGCTTTGAGGACAACCAAGGCAGTATTTGATTAATTGTCGATTGGATCAAACAATATAAATTTTTTGTCACATAGATAGGCGGTGAGAGGAGGGTGAGATTGGGTACCTACATTAGACACTCTTTAATTCTGTCAGCTTCCTCACTTTAGTATCGAATATGGTTTGGACCAGAATTCTTAGTGGATTTGCCGTGCATGCGTTTTATGAAAACAACCAATCTCTGATAGCGTCGCAAAGAGCCTTTCAGCAACGGTTCAACATTCCGCGCAATCCTACCATTCATTCAAAGAACACAATTCGTTCCTTGAATCGGCAGTAGGAGTAAGTGGGTAACACCCTTAAAATAATCACTCATTGCCGACGAAGATCCATCAGAATACCAGAATACGCAGAGAACAGCAGTCGAGCAATTATCAACACGATCAGCTCGGTTGTAGGCTGCTGCATTTAGATTTTCAGACCGGAGTTCCAGGAAGACTCTGCATTCAGATTTGAATTTCGGCCCCTTAAGAACAATAAAGGTTCAATGGTTGAACCCAACATACTACGCCAACCATCAAAATCCATGTGCGGAAATCCTTGCCACTATCCCTCCTAAGACAGCATTCTTAAGCAGCAACCCGTCACACTTTCACTTTAAACGGTTTAACGGGATTGTCAATAAACACAATGTTCGCGATTGGGCCGAAAACAACCTCAAAATGTTCATGTAACTTCGCTACATTGTCTTACACTAACGGTGTGTATACTATACTATACTGTATACGGTGTGTATACTATACTATGTATACTATATGAAAATTTGACGGGGTTGGCCCGTACTTCTTTGAAGAGGGTGGGTGACCGTGACCGCGCATTCCAATGAATTGAATCGTGAATTTCAATTTTACACCACTTTCTGCACCACCATTTTGAATTGGTTGTTAAGAAGAGAGATAAAGAAACTTTTGGTTGCAACAGGATGTGGATGTAACCCACGCAGCCTGGTATTCTCTAAATGCTTTAAGCTAAATTTTTCCTGGACGTAAAGTACCTTTGAAGGGTGAAGCTGATTGCCCTACCGGGTCCCTCAACTAAATTATATTCGAGTCCTTTCTTTGGGGATATTTTAAAGAAAGAATAGTTAAATGACAAATTAACATTTTTAAGTTTCTAGCTAAACTCTGTGCATGTTTAGAAAGTTTGTGCATGTTTGCTCTTCTGAGCAGAGCATACATGTGGCCAGATTTTATGGGTTTCTGCCATAATGGCTCACTTATATTAGACTTCTTTAGGCCTTTAGGTTGCATTAGGTTGCAGGCTCTTAGGTTGCAAATACTTTGTAATCCTTTTCTTGGCTTCCGAAAGTCTTTAATCATACTCTTATTCTTCAATAGCATTTTTGCAAGGGGATACAGTGAACATTTTACGTTTTTTACTTTTCCTTTTTAGTAGCTTGACTGCTACGTCTGGAAAAATGAGACAGCGTTTGGTTAATTTCCATAGCATCTGAGGCTGGATTTATTGATGACTGAGGTGATCCTCAGCTCGAGCTGGTAGACAACTTAAAAATGGTCTTGGTGTTTTGCTCAGGCGCTGCATAATTCACGACCGCTGCTTCGGGTCAACCGATTGCCAGGGGCTCAGCACAAAGTCTTTCCTTCGGAAGATACGAAAATTTGGAAAATTATGTATCAACTGTAAAGAAAACTTCGTTAATCATTCAACCCTTTGTTTGGGCAAAGCTTTGGTCATGAGCTTGACTTTCATTCTGGGCTTGGGGAAAATGAAAATGGCGGTATAAAACCGTATAAAACCGACATTAGAAGTCAAGCAAAAGATTAAGGTTATAATTTTACTCTCTCTGCTGAAGAATGTTTTCCAATTTGTCTAACCACCTTAAAAATGATGACTTTTGAATTTTTTTTTTAACCTTACTGACGCCTGTTTCATCGCAGTCATATACATAACACCTTAATCAAAAAGTTCCCGAAATTTATTCAGGAAATTAGAAATACAAGACGAGATATCAAAATCGATACTGTCCCCTTTAAAGTACTTCCCGTCGACTGCAACCCACTCATGCCAGCGCTTGGTCCAATCCTCGAAGCATTTTATATATTCGGTTTGCGGTATGGCCGTCAGATTCAGAAACGCGTTCCGCAGAGCGGTCTCTTGAGTCCATCAAATAGGAAAAAGGCGCAGACAGCAGAATCAGATGAATTCGATGGTTGTTGAATGGTATTTGTTTCGTTTTTAGCCAAATGTTGACGAATAATAACAGAATTGTGCGACGGTGCGTTATCGTTGTACAAGATCCATGTATTGTTTGCTCACAAATCGATCTTTTTGGCGAATAGCTTCACGAAAACGTCTCATAACGCCCAAATAATACTCCTTGTTGGTGATCTTGCCTTTTGAATTAAATTCATGATACAAAACACCCTTGTAATCCGTAAAGACGGTGGGCATCGCCTTCTTTTTCAACTGAAAGCGACGTGGTTTTTTTCGATCGCGGCTCATTCAGTGCGCGCCATTCACTCGCTTGATGTCTGGATTGCGTGTCATACTCATAAATCCAGGTCTTATCTCCATTAATGATCCGTTTGATGAATGCTGGTTTGGATGCAGCCTTGGAAATCCTGTCTTTTGTGACGACAACGCGGTCGTTTTATGCACGAAATTCAAGTCTGTCGGCACCACTTTTGCAGCGACACGTCTGAGGCTCAAATCATACACCAAAAATGTCTTGAACGGATCCAAATGCTATGTCGAACTCTTTTGTCATCTCTCTGATGGTTAATTTAGAGTCTACGGTCAGCCATTCTTTGTTTTTGTTGATGTTTTTGTCAGTTTTTGATGTCGATGGTCATGTCTGAAACGTTTAAAGCACTGATAAACGACTGTTTTCTTCAGAGTATCGTGACCGAAAAATTTCCTAACATTACAATGTCGTCGCACCTTTAATCGTAATACAAATTCGTTGTTGCAAATTCAATTCAGTTTTCAAAATTACGCAAAATCGAAATCACGAACAGACGTCAAACAACCAAGACGTCAAACTTTTACAAATGTCAAACTACCAAGCTGAAACTTTCATAGGATGTCAATGACAGATCTTGCTACCCTATAAGAAAGAGAACTCAAATCAGGTGACCGGAAACGCCACACCGTGTTGATTCCAGCAACTTTTTGATCAAGGCAGTATTTACTTGTTAAGTTGGTATTTACGGTAATTGATCAAGGTTAGAAAAGAACTTGGCCATTTGGGCCTATGGAATCTGACTACGCCCATCAAGCTGGTAGAATCTGGTCTTGTCAACGAAAAGTTTGGATGTCGGATGAAACAAATCGAAATACAAATGGTTACCAGTTTCGGTTCAGATATTCTCTTTGGAGAGCGACATATGCCTGTTAGATAAGTTCTTCACGGTTCCCACCAGAACCTGTTCGTTTCCCTTAGCCCCTCTTAACTAAATTCTATAGCAGTAACAAATGGGCAGCAGGCTTTTACAACTCTGAAAGAAAATATGCTGGCAAAGATATGGTGCAAGGATTTTTAAGCAAGCATCCAGAGTTATCGATACAAAATCCAGAAAGCAATTCAGCTGCTATTGGACAATTTCTTAACTTCTTAACAACGTTTATAATGCGCACAAACTTCCGTCAGACAGAATTTATGTTTGTATTGAAACTGGAGTTTCAATTCAAGTTGAAAACAATTGCAAGAAAAAGTAGGAAACAAGTGGAAATATCAGCAGAGAATAATCTTAATAACTTTAGAAATATGTTTCAGTTCTTGTAGCCAATATACGCCCCTAAGTATGATGTTCCCAAGAAAGAGAATGAATCGACATGAATGAATAAATTTCCGGGTGATTGCAGCAATTCTGGTTGGACAACAGCTGATTAATCCTTTAGCTGGTTTAAGAAGGTTATGTAGCTTAGCAGACCAACAGTTGATCGACTTATGTTGATTTTGTTAGATCGCCGCAGCAACCACATACAGAACGTCAATTACAGCCTGGCTTTGGAGCGATTACGGAATGGTACAAACGATGAGATAAGCAGCAGAGATCCTATAGTAAAGCCTCCGCTGAAACTTACGAAACGCCCTATAGTAACAATTGGTTTTTCAAAATGATGAATGTGACTTTACGCTCAACCAGTTTTTTGCAACATTTCAACATCAACATTGACTTTGATCCATCATTGATAGCGAACGTTCTACAAACAGAGAGATTATCCATCGCTGAAGCATAGCCAGAATCCACTATGTCACCACCGAACAGACAAACTGACGTTTCAGTGGTGCCTTGAGTGTCCAAGATTCGACGGGCAGGGCAGATTCTGTTCAACAGGTTTCCTCCCAAATACATTTTATAAATTCTGATTCCAACGAACTCGACGAAATTTGCGTTTCCGCGGTTCGAGATGCTTAGTAAAAACACTAGAACTAGGATGTTAGTTGAGACCATAACGGTCGATCTTGTTGGAAACCGGAATATCATTCAGATTCGTTCGGCAAACTACAACCTTTGAGATGCATCCATGTACCATGGCTAGCTGGCAAGCCCTCAAACGTAGGAATTCAACTATAAGGATGGCCAGCTAACAGGATTAGTGCCCTTCGAGGCGTATGGTGGTACTTTTGGATAGCGTTCTGAAAGAACGCTATCCAAAGCGTTCTAGTAGCTCATTACTATGTAATGGGGTGGGTAGTTGAAAGACCTCAATCCTTGTTTAAAAGAGACCGTGGGGTTTCACCTTATCAGGGCTGGTATTCTCAAATAACTTTCCGACTTTTAAACCCGTCAAGAACTTACGGTGAACTAAGTCGGTTCTTATTCAAAAATCGAGGATTCATGGAAAATGTTTCTTTCACGGCTAATTTCAAAAACCAATTGATTTTTGTCCAAGTTCTTTCTCTCTCTCTCTCGCTCTTCCTTTCTCTGCTATGTGTGTGTGCTAATCTTATATGTTTTATTGCTTTGTTATTTAATGGTTTGTTACTCTCTGTTTGCTGTGAATTTTGTTTTTATTGGAACTTCAATCGATTTACTTTAATAAATTTATAATATCTGAAGTCCAAATTACTGTCTTTAAATTCCCGACTAAATATACATACTTCCTCTCTTACTACCATGTACAGCATATATACGCACAAAGTACATGAAATTTCATTAGAACCATCCCTATCCAATTTGTCATTTGTCTGATCCTTGGTTGCAAATTTTGATTACCATAACTCTCGCCATTCTCAGTTCTAACATGCAAGACAAATCCTTAGATTCCTTCACTGTCTCAATACAGTCCAATGAGAACATCTCAACCCCTATGTTTCCTTTTCTGCCCTTCAGATCAAAACACAAATACCCAAGTGTATTTGCCATCATTATCATATTATGCACAAAATACATTTTGCACGCATACATATCTAGCGGTCTGGTTGAAGCAATCCTTTACAAAGGATTTGGCACCAACCGGACACAATTTAATTTATGGATTTCGATTATAATACCCGTAGATTTGTCTACGCTTCTGCTTGCCTGTATTCTGTACATATATTCCACTTATGTTTATAGTTGTGATGATGGAATTCTAAAAGCTTATCCTTCTTCGTGTTCCGGCTCTTGAAATTTCTTCGATGTACAACACATTCGAAGGAAATACGACGGATGAGTTGCAGGAGATTGTTGAGAATTGGTGGTCATATAGGCCATAACAATAACGGTCATAGGCAACTATAATACGTTAGACCAATATTAAGATTCAACGTCCTATCAAAGGAATCCTGGCATATGATGTTCCTTGGTGGCAAACTCTATAATTATTGCTATTTGTAGTTGGAATTCATGAAATGAATTTTGCGACGAAAGGAAAATATTTATTTGATTTAATAGTTGAAGTCAAACTTGTTCTCTGCAGCGTATATTGTTTATCAAAGAAAAAGCAAAAGCATTTAATTCATCTTTTAGTCAATTGGATTTGGGTCCAGCATGAACAATAAATAAATGTTCAACTTCAGTTTAAGAAGATTTGACTATATCTCAAGGTTAGAGACATCAATAATTTGTACATTTCTCATACTCATAGGTAGTTGGACGTAATATTTGGGTATATTCTTGGAACTACTTTGTCATCATCAATGGCTTGACAGCTTATGACAGATCTTGCACCGAAAATGAAGTTGACTACGATTGGCTTGGTTCTTAACTTTGCTAAGTCTAATTACAAACAAAACCTCCATAACAGCCCAAATAAGAGACCAAAATCGAAGAAAAACCTCCAAATTTACCATTTATATGAGTAAAGTGAATCAAGCTGAATCATAGATCAACAATTGACCTCAGCTCATTCTTTTACATTCACAAGTAAGTTGACATATGAATGAATTCAGAATGAAACACGCAGCTCGGACCAACATTTTTTCAATTTCATGGGTTTACCTGATGTTTTTGTCAAGCAGATGGTACTTTCGTTATAGCACATGCCTTCTCAACAGCAGTTCCTCAGTTCAAGTTCTTGATTTTGATGTCAAACTCATCGAAATCGAATGGAATTTCGATCAAGGCACTCCTTTGTGTATATTATACATTTCAAGAGCCAACTGACATTTCATTATTCTGACATTCCCAAATAAGAATGAAAAAATGCACAGGTAGATTTTTCTTTGGTTTCATGTATAAGAAATATTTACATAAAACAAAAAATTAATATGGTGGAGTCAAACGTGTAGAACTCTTTCGAAAAGTCTTTAAGTCTTAGTTAGCACTGAGAACAGTCATCTTGCATTTGCAATTAAATAAACCCAAGTTTTCAAAAAACAGTCAAACAGCATTCAAAAGTCTAACGGGTCCCAATATTGAGAAAGGTAATCACTTCTTAATAGCTCGTTCGCAAAATAAATTTGTAGAAACCATTTTCAAAACAACAACCTTGGTCCAAAGCCAAGGCTGTTTTTTAAAGGATATAAAGTTTTGCACTGAAATAAAACGCAGATAAGTTGATTGCCAGGAAATTGGTTTTGTTGGATGCAAGTTTTATTTAAATATGATTTCGGGCATATCAGCGCAAACTGGCGCGGAGGAACTCCAAACGAGAGGCACAATTTTCCATCAACCTAACCAATACTTGAAGCCGTACCTCGCAAATAACGTGACCAATGTTGTCTTCCAAATAGTCACGTGTCTCGAGTTTGTTAGCGAAGACGAGTCATTTGACGTATCCTCAGAATAAAAAGTCCAGCCGAGTTAAATCACATATCTAAAACGAGAAAGTATGCGCTCATCAAATGCTTTTTCAATAAGTCGATGGTTTTTCCGGCTGTATGGCATGTCGATCCCTCGTGTTAAAGATTCTGCAAATGTCCTCTGCATTATTGCAAATCAATTTCGGAATGAGAATGTTATTAGCCATGGCTTTATAGCGTTCAAAATTAACCGTAATTTTTTTTTCCAGCAGCATTTTTGATGGTATTTGAACCAATAATTTCGACGGTCCACAAAACACACAAACAGTGACTTTCTTCGAATATAACGATTTTTGGACACCCAGCTGTGGTTGCTGAGTACTCCAAATGTTACAGTTTTGTTTGTTACAATGTTTTCTTATGAAATTCGTTCGCAGTAATTTGTTCTTGAGCCCATACACCGAATCTACGCCATGCCCGATAGTCGTTTGGCTTCAATTCCTGCACGAGTTGGATTTCGTAAGCCCGCAAACTAAGAACCTTTCGTTAAATCTTCCGGAATGTGGATGAGGGCAGGTTTAATTGTTGACCATGATGTTGAATAGACTTCCTTGAGTCTTCATGACTATAACTCCTCCACTATGCACTGTATGGCATCTTCATGGACGCATATTATTAGTGAGAGTAAACTTGTTGTGGAAACGATCCATTTTTAATGGAATTAATTGTTCTGATGGGCGATTCTGCCGGTCATAAAATTGACAAGATTACGCGATGAGTTTTTCGAACAGAATCAGTTTTTTCGAAATAAATTTGCACATGGGCTGTTTGGAAGCGCTGCTCAGGCGTGAACTTTTGCATGATAAAATAGCAAACCAAATCAAACATACAAAATGCATGACAACCGTCACACCATGCGTAGCATTTAAATGTGTTGCCAACTTAAAGTTGTTAGCTTCAAAAAAGAACCATTGATTTTGTTGATGTAAACGTTGAAAAATTATTTTTCAAATTTTTTCATAAAAGAATTTTATTTTTATTAAAGGAATCAATATTTGGCGCTACTTCCTTTGGCCGAAGAGTGGGAAGATATTGCTTCCCACTCTTCTTTCGACAAGTTAGAAACTGAAACTTATTTCGAAGGTAACAGTACGGTAGTGCATTCTTCCTTTGAAAATGCTTTCTAAATGTTCGATCGCGTTAATATATGGAGACTGAGGGGGCAATTCAGGGCAATTTATACTCGGTAATACTAGATCATACATACTTCTCTGTAATCCTGTAATACTCATAGAAATGCTAGACATGAGACAAATGAGAAATGCTAGACATGAGACAAATGAGAAATGCTAGACATGAGACAAAGTGCGTTGTCTTGGTAGAGATCATGACGATAAGTATCGTCAAAAAACTTGACTCGCGATTCGAAGAGTGCGATGGTGAGACAATGAGGTGAGACTGGTGGAAGATGCCATTACAAAGAACAGAATCCTCAAGAAGGCAAAAGGAAGCACTCTTGATTGGCAAAAAACAAGTGATAAACCTAAATCATGACAACACCCGACTCACTGATAGACAGGAAATAAGTGCCGGAATCCCCACCTTCTACCGATACCTGTATATGGCTCCAGATAATTTGACTTCCAACTTAATAACAACCACTTTCTATGCAATCAACGTTAATGCCCCGAATATTCTAGTGGAAGAGGTCAAGACGGCCATCAACTCCATGAAAAATGATAAAGTGGCGGGTATTGACGGTATCACTGGTGAACTGCTCAAATACACAGGCATAAAAACCTGGAGACTACTGGTAGAAATTGACACTGATTGCATTAAGAAAGGCACACAAGAAAGGCAGCAAAGAAGACATCAGGAACTTCAGCCCAAAACGTAAAGCTCATTAGCAACCGAATACAAGTAGTCCTAGATGCCGAACAGTCACGAGAGCAAGCTAGTTTCAGGAGTGGAGACAGCACTACAGAGCACATCCACATATTATAGAAAGTCTTGAGTAGATATAAAGAGTAGGAGCAACTTCTAGCACTGGCCTTCATAGACTTTGAGAAAGCCTTTGTCTCAGTATTCCCTGATGCAATAAAAAATGCATCAATAACGCAAGGCATCTACAAACCATACGTGAAAGCACTAGCTAACATCAACCAGAGCAACCGTCGACGTACTAGAAGACACTCAAAAGTTTACCCTACAAAGAGTGCTAAGACAGAGAGACATCATCTCGCCAATGCTCTTCAACGCCAATGCATTTGTGATGGTGATGGTGGTTGAGATGGTGAGCATTTCAACCAGTTGAGAATCGCTGATGACAGAGTCCTCATAGCCAACAGCCAATAGGAACTACAAGAACAGCTGAATAAACTCAACGTGGCTAGAGTAAAAGTAGGCTTGAAAGTGAACCTAAGCAAAACCAAGATCATGTTCAACGATTATATAAGCACTCAAGTACATTCAAAAGTGATCAAACCTTGATAAGCTAACAAATCCAAGATGACATGGAGTGCTTTCGGGAAGAACTCGATTGTATTCAAGTGTAATATGAAGACGTCCTTGAAAAAGAAAACGTTCAACCAATGTATCCTGCCAGTCCCGATATACGGTAGGAAATTATACAAGGAAACTCCAGGTTGCTCCAAAAACCATGGAAGATGCATGCTGGGCATTACACGAAGAGATTGCAAGTGGCTTTCGTGAATACGAGAAAGGACTCAAGTAACAGATGTGATACAGAGAATGAAATCCTTGAAATGGCGATGGGCCCGTTACTTGGCGAGAATGACGGACGGCAGATGAACCACAAGATTAAGGCAGTGGTGCCCAAGAGGAATCAAATGACCGAGAATACGCCCAAAAATTTGATGGGACTATGATATAAAGAAAACTGATTCTTGCCAATTGTTAGAAACCCCGAAAAGATATATCCCATTCATTGACATAGTGATTATAAATGGATTGTCACCGAAAATGTTGGCATACTACTTACATATAATTATTTCTCGTAATATAAGTTCTCCATAATATCTTAAACAATTTTGTAACTTGTAAGGATTAATTAGCGTTTTTGTAAATGTTGTCTATTATTGAGTTCTAGAGCAGGTTCTAGCGTTCTAGAGCAGTTCTTTATTCACATGAATTGCAAAAATAGTACTTTGGCATTGCGGCCGGGGTTGATGGCCCTAGACACATTTGATCGACTAACGTCATTTTTATCTGAGCTTTACATCCTGGAAATATATATTCAATGAAAGTTTGATGCAACCAGTGCACAGAAACGTTGCACGTTGAGGAGTTTAGGTCATCAATCACTGAGCTAAAATGATAAAAAAAATTTTCGGTGGTAGAAAAGTGTAAAGGTATTTATGCCTGAGTGTGGAACTTCGAGATGTGTAATGCTTCACCAACCCCACCCGCTCCATTTTCTATCTGAGATCTTGGCCTCGAATCGTTTGACGCATTATTCCAGGCTAGACCTTGTTATTGAACCGAAAAGTGGAGAGGGGAAGAGAGAGAGAGAGAAGTGACGCATCCCATCGGTTTAGCATGCCTTTTTTAACTGTCAGGACTGTCCGTGCATAATGTGCCACGTAAGTCCATTGTCAATGGTTTTAAACATTTCTTAGACAATAGTTTCCAGGAGTTGCTCTCCTGCTTCGCTGAGTAGGTCACCACGCTATTTACTTCATCATTTGTCCACAGTATTGTGTAATATTGTCACCCAACTATTCTATGCAAAGCATGAAGTTGACAGAGCGTAACGTATCAATCTTGAGTCTTGTGAGACTCAACAAAAATTATTGAAATTTTATTTGTATAGGTTAATATTTTCTCATTTTTTCTTTTGACAAGAGTAACGCTCTCAAAATTCTTGAAAGAAATACAACATTTCTATATATCCACTATTGTCGATCGATAGATCGATAGATCGGGACTGTTCCTGATATTTTTGTGTACGCTATGGTTAGTAATGTTAAGACAAAAAATTATTCTGTTTAGCATTGTCTTATAACCTGATCCAGTTTGCGATAGCAAATGGTTCCATTTGATCAAATTGAATTGGTATTCATCGGTATTGGTTTCCAGTTTATAATAGGTCAAAACCTGCTGGTTTCAGGTAATACTAATCATTTCATCATGAAATGTTTCACAAATCGACAATGTTTAAATAAACATTTATATTAATAATATTAAAATTCTTTTATATACTTCACACTTTACTTTTAAAAGGCCGCATCCGTCTTTGGACGTATCTAATAGTTAGTTCTGACGTCAGACTTTTAAAAATGTCCACGAATGAAAACCAAAAATCAACGTTTCTTGTGAATTTTGATGTTATCAACAATGTTATAGATTGAACACTGCCAAGCAATAATATAACAGTACTTTTTTCTGTTCATCATACGAGCACGTTTGACACGTTTGACAATGTCAACAGTTTCATAATAAAAGGCGACAGTTGGAAGTTCTGTTACGATCGGGACGGTCAAAGGAGGTGACAGAGGGTAATTTACTGGAAATTGTACAAGGAGGTGATCATCGCTGAACTATAGGAGGGGTTCCAAGAATACAGTTCCACTAAAGAGAGAAAAATTCAACGAACTAAAAGAATTCAACGAACAACGAACTTCCAGAATGAAACAAGGAAGACAAAATAATCGGCTGTGTTGCCCATCTTGCTCGTCAAACTAATTAAGGATTTCTTCTACTGATAATGAAAAGTGGGTCAAGTATAAGAAAGTGACACGGCGCCAGACAGTTCGCAAAATCTTCAACATGCACCGGACGACTTATCGTTTGTTCGGGCGGAGACTTGAGGAGTTGAGGTGATGGAAAGAAATCAACAGTTAAATTCGTTAAACTCGTATACCCAGCAATCGCACCGGCTTCAATAAGCATTTCGTGATAAGCTTCCCATACTTGTCAATCGTCGTGGAGTAATCTTAATGTTATGTCAGAAATTGCACAGCTACAGTTACCTAGCCCAAATTAATAAAATTTGGCTTACTACACCCACCATATCGACCCGATCTTTCACACACGGACTTGCACTTGTTTCGGTCGCTGGACAACTACTTGCAGTGAAGGGAGTATAACAATTAAGAGGAAGTTTTTTGGGTGTAAGACTGAGCATTTCTTCCGGAAGTGGGATACTCGAAAACTTCAGAGACAAATCATATATAATAATGTAGATTATTTATCAGATAAGTTTTAATAAATTTGTGACTAAGAAAATTATTTAGTTCGAAACAGGTAAACCCGTTCCATACACTCAATATTAATGAATACAAATTTTCCGGCATGTTATGGCAGTGGCACGATTCACACTCTATTAAATGTACAGAGAATTTGACATACGACACTGAACACACCATCTTGAAACAATGAGACTCATGTCTGTCGACAGTTTTGCCGCACAATTCCGTTGGAGCGAGAGATCCCTTGAATTTTCGAGGATATGTAGACCAATGACTCTACTGGCCCATAAAGCACACTAAGCAATGACATTCTCCGGATAAGGAGAATCGGGAGATTATTTTGCTCCTTTTTTTGTTTAGTCCTTATGTAAACAAAATTTTCCCAAAAACCTGGTGATCTACAGCAATTTGTTCAAGGGCCCATGTACCAAGTTTGTTTCTGGTCGTTTTTTGTCTTCAATTCTTGCATGTGTCGGTTTTGTAAACGCGTACATCAAGTTTCTTCCGTAAAATCTCTCACAAACGTTTAACAGTGAGAGAAAACGTGGTGCGGGAACAATGAATGGTAATTCGAATAAATTCTTTTTGTGGACAATTATGTTGGCCATGAATTTGACGGAGTTCTCGATTAGTTTTCTGAACAAAACCGATATTTTTCAAAATAAGCCACACAATTCGCAGTCTTTGCTCAGACGTCAACCTATTCATGATAAACTGGTAAACAAACCTAACCTTAAAATGGATGGCAGGTGTCATATCATAAGTAGCATCAAATAGTGTTGCCGACTCAAAAATCTAAGCCCCTTAAAAACACTCTTAATGAACACTTGTAAGCTTGTAAGGCAGGAGTTGTTAGCCTGTTCGGTTTGTCTGTCGAGATTTTTCTAACATCTGAATGTTTAACACACCATTTTTCATTCATTCAAGAATGCATTTAGTAATAGAGTAGAAAGAAAACTACCACGAGAGTTGAATGAGAGATGTTGGAAAGGGGATTTCCTGTCGTCAAAAGGGAGTGAATGTTACGGCAAAGCATAAGGAACATTGACTTTGTTTTTCAATCATAGCATATAGCTATGTTCGAGGCAGTTGTTTATGTTTATTGGTTGCAATTAATTCGTGATATAATCATAACCGAAATTACCTAAATTTTAATTTGAGAATTGCCTAGACCAGCTATTCCTCGGCTATACCATAAGCATGTACAAGTGGAAAGTAAAGTCAGAAACACTAATCACTTTGCGTCAAATACAATGCAAGATTTTCGCCCATCCAATCCCATATAATACCAAAACCAACGTCGTCTAAGGACATCCTTAACATGCCCTTGCATATTCCTTCAAGAAATCCATCCGGGTGAGCATAAGATTTGCAGAATATCAAAATACAGCTTAGACATCTCGCATAAAGGACATGAGTTGCATTTTGTTATGTGTCAGCATAACATTTTCCAAACGTTCACAGCACACACACGTCATGCGACGTATTTAGGAGCCATTTGTTGTGCATACATCCTGCAATATTATACACAACTACAGGGACATAATATGGTTCTGTGGATTTTGTGTTATATCGTCGCTTGGAAACAATATTCGAGGTTACATAAAATCTCCAACATCCACTTATGGGTCATTCTCGTTACGCCTGAATAGTAGTTTTGCTGTGAGCCGAGTCTAAGAGCGGCTCTCGTTCATTAGGAGATTTTCGAATCCTATGAATGATTGCCCAAGGACTTTCAAATGACACTTAACACTAACCAAATGGTTGATAGGTGTGGCAGATATCAGTTTTGATAAATGCCATCTACAAATGACTAATGATTGTGTTTTGGCTAAATAAACGGATGCGTACAATTGCTTGGATGGAGCAGAGGTCGTTCTGAATTTTTCGGGACTCAAATGGACTTTGACATTCTTGCCGTTCCGTGATGGTTTGCCGTAGTTCCTGGAATCATCACAAGTCGGTAAAGCATACAAAAAACGATTTCTTCATAGGTTCAAAAGATAAGAACTGAAAAACGTCACAAACTTTCAACCAGTTGATGAGTTTATCTAATGATTGAGTGGAACTAGCTTTGTTTTTCAGGTGGGAAGGCATCGACCAGAATAATTCACTGAAGCCAAGGTGTTGTCTTGGAAGTGAATCATGAAGAATGATTGGAGGATTCAATCGTAGCGTTGAAGCTTCTCAAGGAACAATCATCTTCGCGGCTCATACAGGTTTAACCTGTTCACTTTCCTTTCATAAGAACAAACGAACGTAAGTCAGTTAACTATCGTATCAATCTGATACGCGATGGTTTGAGTAAAATAATGAATGACTGTTGACCCTCGAAATGGGTTTTTATGAATGGGAAGATTATCCCACGTGCGAGAATCAATCAGATAGAACGTTGACTTTCGAGGCGATCGCAACCCAAGGATGATAGAATGATCGATCAACAACGTGATGGTTAATCGCCGGGCGATCAATGTTTGTTCATTCAAAATTGATGGCAGTCAAATTGATTTTCTTGATAATAGCTTTACTTTCACATTGCAACATCGATGTGACATTTTCCTATCCGTGTGAGAATAAGTGGAATAATGGCAGATGATTTTCCCTTTATCATTTCAAACCAGAACGGATATGCACGTGAAACGGATAAGAAGGAACTTTATTGTGTAATCTCTTTCAATTCGAACTTCTAACGGAAGTGCCAATCAGAAAAAATAAGTAACAATTTAAGCAAACAATATTTAGAAGCATTTTAACATTTCGACTACGTTTCTCCAGTAGATCACTCCCAACCAGCATTGGCTGTCAGTGTTTTTCGTGTCTCTCCATTGAATCCTCAGTCCTCGTCCTAGACGTTTGTCTTACTTTCTACACTTCCATGACAGCAGCAGACAGTTTGCCTTCATTTTTCTAAAGGTTATTTTTCTACTGGAATAAAACTTTAATTGGCAACACTTTTTAATGTTGCATATGGTGTGACAGCTGCCATTTGTTTTATTGTTAGATTAGTTTGCATGCTTATCATGGATATTATATTCTTATATATTATCTTCTTATATTCTTATGATTGCATTTTTATCATCGACTCATTGAAAGAAGAATTACTATATTTCGTCAAATCTCTCGTCAACGCCGACAAACCTGAAACGCTTGACCATTTGGAAGACAACATTTTTTGTGAGATACGGCCCTAATTATTGTTAATTGTAGTTGAAAATTGTACCTGTTGTTTGGAGCTACTCCGCACCAGTTGCGACGCCCGCATGCCTTCATCATTGTCAAATAAAAAGGCTGAAAATTATCCCAAGAAAATCAATTTCCTGGCAAACAATAATCATTTATCCGTTATTTATCATTTCGTTTTCAAGTTTTGTACCTTTAAAAAGAATCGTACTTTAAATGGTCCACCCATATAGTTGCGTTTTCGTTTTCTAACATGGGTGGTAACATAAACATGGAAGCTGATAAAGTAAATTTTAGACATGCTCGTATTAACTAGACGCGCTATATTATTTGATATTGGACAACTCACAGTGGAGCGTCATTGAAATATAAGCAAAATTTATGGGAAAACTGTGCTAATATGGCGAGAATGTCAACTGAAAAAGACAGTTTAAAGATCGGTCACGATCAGGAAGGCCCAAGTAGACAACAGGTGATGGTCTACAGAAAGTCATACAACGTGGTGATAAGATGATCATCGTATTTATCGGACAGGTTCTGCATAATCACTATAAAAACAAGTATACATGCGCTAGGATTTGTGATTTATGGACAGAACGGTCTGCAAAGTTTCCGGGCTTGCAGAGACGGAAGGTCTTCTTGTCTTTTTGATGGGAATTTCGAGAAGTCATTAGTGGGAGCTTCTGGGACACAATCAAACGTTGAATGCGAACTTATCACATCAGCAATTAGAGCAGCCTCAGCATGTAATGCTTGATATGCGACCTGCATTGGTTAATTGTCACGGAGTCATCTTTCACTACGACAATGCCAGATCGCACAAAGCTGTAGCTTTCGAGCACAAATTAACGATGATTGACTGGAATGGGTTATTGACTTTTATCCCATCCACCAGAATCTCTCGATCTTGCCCCACCAGATTATCTCTTGTTTCGAACCCTGGACCTCCACCCGCAGGTAAGGTAACATAATACTGAAGAGGATCTTCGCAAAAAACTAGCAAACCTTTCCGAGGGCAAGGGGGAAGATTTCTATAAGAGAGGGATACAGTACCTTCCTGAACAGGAAAATAGACAAGACATAAATAGACACAAAAGACAAGACATATATGACAATTGATGACAATATATTATTTATTAAATTCGGATCGTAAATAACTTTTGCACACACCAAACAATTCATCAAAATGTTCATTTTAACGCAGTCTCCATCTGAACCATCCTTCACTGGGCCGAAGATTTTTCGGAGCACTTTGAATTTAAATGTGATCCTTTTGGGATTCGCTGCGAAGCTTTTTTTGTCTGCGCAAAAATCTGGTACTTTGAATGGGAAGTATCTAATGGAAATGGGCAGTATCACGTCCTTTTTTCACTCATTGACCAACAACTTGGTTTTCTTCAGATTCTACAGTCAAAAATGCCTCTTTGGCATCTGAGATCATAGAGGAAGTAGATATAGAGAAGCCCTATGCTCTCATTTCTGACCGAAATCAACAAAAGTAACGCATATTAATACAAGCTCACCAATATTTAATTAAAACTAATCAGAGGTAGTATAAATGAATGGTCAAAAATTTTACGATTTCAACTATGGTCACAAACATCACCATATTTGCTTGCTATAATTGAAGCACATATTTTATTTTCATTCGCATTTTATCATCCGAATACTCAACAACAATATTTTGTCTCTAGATCAAAAAAATTACGAAATAATATCATCACATTAAGTGCCCCATCATTAACGAATTTTTACTGCCGATGGACACAGGAAATCCGACTTAACGGGAATGTTAACTCCACACGAACACCATTTCCCGAAGAATTAAGCATATTTGTTAGTAAAAATATTTATTTTTCGCTCGTTTTTTTTACAAGCACAATGTAAACACAAAAATAGACAAAATGGAGAAAAATAAACATTTTTACGAACACCAATGCAATTCTCTAGAATTTTTTGAATACCGTTAGATCGGTCATTTGTTCGGAGTGTTAGCGCTGTTTGTTGTTACGCTATGGCTATACTAAGCTAATCAAATGTTTTCAAATCTTTAATTCCTTTGTGAATGTCTTTAATGAGCACATTCATATGCTCCATATGCTTAATCAGAATTAAAAATGCTCAATATAAGCGTTCGTGCATTTTCAATTGACGTTAACCGATAAAAGTGCATGATTCAGCGACCGATTTGATAATATTTTCAACATGAAGTGCTATGTGTGACCATTCCTTTACAGAATTTGCATTTCTAACTGTAATATTAACTCAATGCCAAATTTAAAACCGAAGGTAGCCGAAGATTTCGGAAAATGTAAGTATTGTATTTTTTTTTTAACATTTAATGAATGAAAATGCTTTTGATTAGCAATTTGCTACAGGTGCAGTACATCAGTTAACAAAGCCTTAAGACCCGAATGAATATTAGCACTTCCTAATAGTTCAGCTCTGGACGTCAAAAGGTCCTGTAACCATTTGAAAATCGTTTTCAGAATACCTAATGAGAATTCTGATGGACTATCTAAAGGACGGCATTCTTCTTTAGGACACAAAGGAAGGAAGTCTATGGTTGATAGTTACTTGAAGTATTACGCAGGGCTCCACTTTTTGCCCGGACCTGTAGTACACCTCCTATGATGAACGATTGAGGCTTGCACTGCCAAATGGTTCACACTTCAGATTATTTCATGTCATGGCGCATTGGATAGGGGGGCACAAGTTGCGGGACGCAACGTCGAGTATGCAAAACGCAAACTAGATATGGTGAAGCAGTGATTGAAGGACAGGATCGCTGATAAATAAATTTTGCCAGATTGATAAATTGACAAATGCCAGATTGACAGTGAGGCCTTTTTACATTGCGAAGCGCTGATCGAATCAAAATAAGCAATTACATAGTAACTCTGGTCCTTCCAAGCATTTAACAGAGAGGGTACTACTCTCATGTTAAACAGAGCCTATGGTCGCAAACTGCACAGTTCGTTGCCTTTGTATTTGCATTAGCATCTTAAATTATGATGCCTTAGTCTTAGACTTCATAAAAATGAAGGGCTTTGCTCATTTTTTTTATTCTTCGAAACAACGAGTCTAGTCTTGGACGCTCTCACCATTCCACAGTTTGTACGTTCGAATGGTGTCTATAATAATCAAGGAGTATGTGCTTGAAACACTAAATTCTAGGAGTCCAAGCTCACAAGAAAGATTGGTCTTCAATTAATAAACATGAATTAGACAAGAAAATAAGAATTTTAGGACCCTTGATCAGCACAACATCATCTTACTGGAAACATGATCCAGTCTCTGGGTTCCAAAATGCGCGCTATCCTGAGTGACATCTGCCCCAGATCATTCGCTAAACTCTGCAGTCACCTTGTAAAAGTATTTTTTGTCTTCTGCTTTCCTACTTTGCAAGTTGGTATACCAGGATAATAATTTATTTTATTTTTCCAAATAATAATTTAACTCACTTTTTGTCTCACGTAAGACCTCTTCAAACATTTGACGCTTTCTGTTTTCGAGGACATGAGCACTATTGTCGAGCCTGGATTCCTTTGATCTTGAAAACAGGATATAACGAGTGGGAATGAAATCATAAACCTTGGCTTCCAACTTTCTTCTAGTTTCGTTTAGAAAGTTGATAATTGTTCTCTTCCTGCAGGCATTTTGTTCAGAGAGTCAAGTTTCACGGTAATATTGGTCACTTCTTTAGTTATCAAACATTTGATCTTCTTCACAGGTCTTCAGGCGCCCTGAACTTACTTACCTATGACAGGATTATAACCCAAGCTCTACGGATTACTTTTGATGTCTTTAAAATGGCTTTTTTTAGTTTTTGCTGATTAGTTTGCGAAGGAATTCCCTAGTAAACATAAAAGCAAACATCAGATCCGGGATTGATCATCAATGAAAGGTTTGTGCTTTGCTTACATTCATAAAGCCAAGTAAGTCGCAGCCACCATTTTTGAGAACTTTTATTTTGATCTACTTTGAAATTTAGGTCACCTCAAAGAATCATCCATCCGTCGGTGTAGAGAAAAGCTGCCTCGGGTTCATCCAACTTGCTCTGTAAGTATGTCTCATTTGACGTTAGAAAGACACAGACAAATTTCATCTTAGATTACCCTTTCAGCTCAAAGGCTCCATCCCACCTCCACTACGGCAGCAGAATACCATTCTGTCCCAAAATGATGACATTATAAACCTGTCTTCTCCTTTTTGCAACACCCTTCCTTACCGTAACCATGTCAATCAAATTCAGTGCAACTTCGTTATGGTGCAGGTTGATCTGAGTGACGCGGGTCATAACTTTATCCCTTCATTCTTGCTGTTGCTGCTTCCTTAGATGCTCCTCAATTCTCGTGCCAATGAGTCACATCTTTTCTCCTGCAAACAGAACATTCGATACGATAAACGCCAGATTTTTCTTGTGTTTCGCATTTGTCCTGTTTGTCTTCATGGTAGGTCAACACTTTCCAGTATATCGTTTCAATAGCGGAATTTACTAACGTTTATCGCTCCTGTCGCAGTCTGGTCTTTTGGATCATCAGTGTCATTCTCTTAACCGTCGAGTGGTTAAAATTTATGTTTCTTCGACGGATAAATAAAACTCATGTTTTATTTTATAACACCAACTTTATTTACTATAATCCCGGTATACAATTCTTATTGTATACATGAACCGGTATTCGAAAAGGCACCCCAATGCAGCCTCACATTGGGTGAAAGGAGATAGAGGCTTGTCCGTACCTTTCGAAGCGAGAGAAAATAACTCTAACTCTTATTTACTATAATCCCGGTATACAATTCTTATTGAACCGGTATTCGAAAAGGCACCCCAATGCAGCCTCACATTGGGTGAAAGGAGATAGAGGCTTGTCCGTACCTTTGACGAAGAACTAACTCTTCGAGACAATTCCACTTCTATTTATACTACTCGTCGCCTACTTGATTTGATTTCATTCAATTCAAAATATCAATGTCTACTTTGTTTTAATGAAATTGAATTCAAAATCAATGCCTACTTCGTTTTTGTTAATTTGATTTGGGTAAGTGCAACAGTTAAACTCGTTTAATTTGGTTAGTTTGATGATGTACTGCTATTCTTTTTCTTTGGCTTCTTTGCTTGGCGGCAATGCGATAATTCGATTAATCATAGCTTTGTAACGGGAAACCTGTAGTCGTTGTGGATGGGTTGATATGTATGGAATCGTTCTCTCGCCTGCATTGCGATAAACTTCGAATATAAAGTTGCTTTGCGGCGTCTTTACGACCGTGTCTAAAAAAGATAGTTTCCTATATTTCTCTTCCTCTATTGTAGATATTATGATCTGATGTGCTTGATTCAGGTCTTCAAGTACATTCTCCAACTAAGTCCTTTTCAAGTATGGAAAAACATCGCCACATAGCGAATCCAGCGCCTGGGTAATAGGTTTTTATCATGTAGTTCCTCTTCTAATAGTGTCATGAATGTTTCACTGAAGAATGGTGAAAGATTCACCATCGCCACTTCTCCTTTAGTCTTTACTCCAGAAGGTGAAATAATTTTCCGTCATACTGGTTTTCGCCTTCCAAGACAGTGATTCTTCTTTTTGGTGTAAGATCCACTGTTCTATGTATCATAATGTTTCCATAACCGGAATACGTGGGAATAGAGGTGTAACTTTATTGTATTAGCAGAGTTACACTTCGCTCGCTTCTGAATATTCTCTAACTCATTTATCTTTCTAGTCTCTGGATCTTTTATTATTTTTTTCCTTGCTACCAATCAGAATTAATCTTCAAATCCAATATTCCTTAACAAAAACAACGTTAGCAATTCAAATCCACAAACGTTATTGTACTATGATGGCGTTTCTCATAACTTTTAAGACTGCGCTGAGATGTCCGCGTTATTTAAGCTCAGACGATTCCCGCTGTCGCAGCGAAGCTCTATTTCAACGATATTTGCCTTTTCGAGCGGGATCGGAAGCACTTTTGGCCTGCAGGCGAAGTAATCGATTGTTCGATCAAATTGTTACGGTTGATTCACCCATACACGAAAACTTGTAAATTAAAAATCTGCATAGTACCTGACTCATTGTTAACCATCTTCTACCTTCCAAACAATGACAAAAAACATTCCACTGCCAAAGACATCGACCTTATACAAATTTCTCAGCCGCACATTCATATAATTTAAAATTACACTAATTTGATCAAAAATACAGTTGAATTTAGTCTTTCGTTCAAATATCCAAACATTTTCTAGCTCTGTTATATTTTGTTCTTGGTCGCGACGCCGCAAAATACGATTTGGCTTCTGTTATTATGTTTCGAACGATGAATATCTCACGATAAATTTCCCTCTACATGCGAAGGTAAATTCACGGGGAAACCAATAGCCGCCAGGTCGTGAATCAGCTGAGCAAATCCGCTTTCAGAAATTGACATGAACTTCTAATGTCAACAAATAGCTGTCAAAATAAATACGATGGAAGGTCCACCCGCGTTATCTCTTTCGGAAATTCGGCAATTTATGCTCGAAAACGATTGCAAAGTCACGAATCATGCATTAGTGAAGCATTTCAAACGATTCCTAACGAATCCAGACACACAAAGTAAGTATTTAGCTTCGATTTCGCATTGAGATTACGTTGTTGTGATTACTCATCGCCCCGAAAACCACTTGTTGCACTTGTATTTCACTGGATTTTCATTTGTTTCTCGTTACAGACGAAGCCCGAAAACAATTCAAAACTTACGTTAATATCCTGGCAACTATCAAAAACGAAAACAATCAGAAATATTTGATACTGCGTAAGAAATACTTTAACGAATGTCCATCGGAAGACATTGTTGAATCATCGACATCGAGTGCGCCTATGAGTCCTGGCGGTGCATCTTTGAGTTTTGAGCCTGACGGTGGATCACCTTTTCGTCTACCACCTCCATACAAACCGCCACCGGAAGTGTCGCCTGTGCATCAAGTGAAAGTGCCGGTGTTACAAATGGAAACGAAAGAAAATTACAAAGAGTGCATTAATGAATTCCAAGCGGCCGTGAGTAAATTGGATCCGAATCGCTTCCAAAACGCTACGGAATGTGTCGAGGATGAAGTTGTAGCTCTCAGATCGGAAGTTTCACAAGCTGTACCGCCTTCCGTTCCGCCGCGCAAACGGCAAAGCGGAGAACGTTCAGTGTCGCGTGAAAGTTCAATCGATGAAAATAAAGAGAATTACGGAAAAAATGACAATGACAACGCGAGTGATAATCGAAAGGATTCGGAAAATCCTATCAGTGTGAAAGAAGCGGCGCGCAAGTTCAACCGTTTGGCTTCCGAAGAGGAAGCAAAAGTGCTTTCGCCTTCGCCGAAAAAGAAACCCGAGAAGGAAAAGGTAAGTCAAGTCTAGACCAGTATTAATTACCAAAAATGTCCTTGATTTCAAGAAAATTGTAAGCGATTCATGCTTGCTACGATAGTGCATCTCTTGTGTTTCCTTTTTCTCTTTCATACAATTCCGTTTTCATCTTTCTACAGATATACGTTTAGCTGATTTCATTGAAAGGATAAAATTCATGTAGATTGCATGGTTCCTTATTTTTGCTTCGCGTGCCATCGACAGCTGCCATAATGCTTATTCTCCCCCATAGTCCACACAATCTTCATTGTTCACATGCAATCAGTTAGATTCAATTTTGGGCCGGAAAATGCGACAATTTCATTTCTGCGGCATCCATAATGTTATATCCTGTGGGTGGAAATCGGGTCAGTGTAAGTCGAGATAAGCGGTCACTGAAGCCGAGTCTACTGATGATCACGCTCTCAACAGCCAGAGAACTCCAGGAACCTCCAGGAAGAAAAACATTTGAGTAGGACAAACTTTGAACGAAACCATACATTTTTTTTGTTGTGGGGTGAAGGCAATTTACGCAATTTACTTAATTGAGTGTGGGACTCCTAGTAGCACATGCTACCAGACTATCCAGTAAACATCCCCGCCCCCGTCAAGAGACCCTAGCCTGGAACTGTTTCACACATTACTTCGGGCTAGACCTCTTTTTTCTTCGCCCTAGGGCGCCGTCAGGCTAGAAAAATCCCCCCCTCAGCGGGAGGGGGCAGTATGGAGGAGGACTGCTGGAAAGGAGACCCCCAAAGCCCGTGCCCCAAGTCAATCCATGATTCCTTTTTTCGCTGTAAGTATTTCGCGAGGTTAATGTGCCATATAGGTCCTTTTTTCACAAGTTTTCGGTATTTCTCCGACC
This sequence comes from Stratiomys singularior, assembly GCA_954870665.1. NCBI lineage: Eukaryota > Metazoa > Arthropoda > Insecta > Diptera > Stratiomyidae > Stratiomys > Stratiomys singularior. The sequence continues at coordinate 53,528,936 of OX940880.1, read as the reverse complement.
AGATTGTCTGGAGAATGCTATCCCATTACCTTCCACAAGTCCTGCCGCATCCTGTTCCACCTTCAATAGTTGAAGAAGGTGTAACATGCGTCTTCCCCCCTGGGCAGCAAATGCAGTCTGGGGACCGTAACTTACCAATCTTGTGCAGGTAAGACTGAAAATACCCATGTCCGCTAAGAAGCTGGGTAAGGTAATAATCAGTCTCACCTTGCCTTCGATTGAGCCACGCTCCCACGTCCCCTATGAGACGGGCAGTCCAGCGGCTATCAGAGTTGCCTTCCCAGGACTGTTGCCACTCAATTATTATGCGCTGCCTCTCCTCTCGGTTGACAGCATATCTTGAGCCCTCCACTTTTCGGTCATGAATTCTCCGTCGTTCTCTAGCAAGGAGGGCAATGGGTACTACTCCTGCATCACCAACACCGCCGACTCAGAGACAGTGCGGTATGCAGACGCAACCCGCAAAGCTCCTCGTCTCTGTACCTGCGCCAAGCGCTTTCGATACAGCTCCTTACTGAGAGCTCCGGCCCAAACCTCAGAGCCATACAGTGGCACTGACTGTAAATCACTCATGAGGAGTCGGCGTTTGCTCGGTGTGGGCCCATCGATCTAACATACGGCTCTAAGTCGACTCATGTGCAACCAGTCGACTTATAGCCGAAACGCCTATCGCTGCCTTTCCCGCCGTTGCTCTGATCTGTTCCGAAAAGCTCATTTTCAAATCGATCAGTAGCCCCAAAAAGTTTATCGCAAATTTTTACTCGATAGTCGCATCTCCGATCTGAATAGGAATTACCGTGGGAATTCTTTTCTTCGTGATAATGATCACCTCGGTTTTCTCCAGTGCCAAACTGAACCCGCGGGTGGTCATCCACTCACTCAGTCGACGCCTTAGCATTTCCAGTCTGTGCGGCGCATATTCGACTGTGCGTCCGGTGACCAGTGCTGCTGCATCATCCGCATAGCCAATAAGCGCGACTCATCTGGCAGCTCAAGCCTCCATAGCCCGTCATATGAAGCGTTCCACAAGTCTGGTCGCAGTATGGAACCTTGCGCTACACCAGACGTCATCTCCCTACTTCGTCGCCCGTCTTGTGTGAAATAGAGCAGACTTCGGGCCTTCAAGTAATTCCTCAAAAGCCTCATCAAATACCCTGGCAATCGGAAATAATTATCCAATGTGCCAAGCATATCGGCCCATCTGGCGGAGTTGAAGACATTCCTGACGTCAAGCGTCACTAGCAGAACCACTCGTTTGGAATCATTTTTGTGCACTTCGGCTCAACGGACTGCGTTCACCAGTTCCATGATGGCATCGGAAGTGGATCGCCCTGCTCTAAAGCCATATTGCCGAGGAGATAGGTCCCCTGCAGCACGAATTGCGTCAGTAAGTCTTCCCTTGATGATGTCGTTCCGCCTTTCACAATCACATCGGCGAAAGTCTCTACATCCATTTTTCTGATATTCCATCCGGGAGTTAAAGATCGTTGAAACGAGCGAGTAGTGGTATCGCCGATCTCGAACGCGAAGTATTGGTGGTCACTCGCTGAATAATCCTCAAGTCCTCTCCAGTTCAGCGTCGTCGAAGCCAGGGACTCGGAGGCGAATGTCACATCTAGGATTGTTCGCAGCCCCAGCGCCGGAAGGTAGGTACAGTACCGGTATTCAATACCACCCACCAGGTCCTCGCCGACATGTCCAGAATGCGATGCCCTCTGGAATCGGTTTGAGACATGCCCCACTAAACGGCTCTGGCGTTGAAGTCTCTTGCTACGAGTACTTTGCCATCTGTATTCAGGACAACATCCTCCAGCGCGCCCAGTCTAGTTTGAAAAGATGGCATTGGTTCATTCGACGTCAGGTATACGCTGAAAAACGTTACACCCGGGCACCAAATCCAGACAAAGTCATCTGTTCGGCCATGACACTGGATCTGGAGTCGCATGCTTCCCGAACCCAAATGGCAGCTGTATGGGAGTCATCGAAGAACTGGCTGGCTGGTGAAATCTTATTTCGACGTTGTTCGCTCTGCAGCAGCAGATCGGCCCTCTTTTCTCTGGCTGCTCTAGCAACTCTTGTGCATTGATGCTACGCTGCAAGTTAATTTGAAGGGCCCTGATCATCACTCCAGAGCTGCTTTTGCTTTTGCTAGTGCCTCTTTAAAGATTGGGCACGGGCCTGTACCTGCAACGTGATTGTACTCTGTCGGTCGAGAGTTAAGATGATCACATAAAAAACAGCGCGGACACCCAGTGCACTCTTTTATCCTATGCCCAGACACTTCACACTTAAAGCAAAGAATACTGCGGTCAGGACAGTAAAACCAACGAAACCATACATTGAAGATGGCAAACCACCGAAAAAAAAACAGACGGGAAGCGACTGAATTTCGGTCTAAAAACTAAAGAAGAACGTTCCGATCACTGTCGGACAAAACAAGGAATATAGCGAAACCCATTTCTAAACTGTAAGCCAGAAGCTTTCTCAGATGACAGTACAAGATTTGCCAAGATGGTTCTGTTGTTAGGAACAAGTCATTCTTTCACGGCATAATTGACAAAATGGCGGCGTTTTTTCGGAATCAGCCAATTTTTGGGACCGAAAAATCCCTTGAAAACCAAATAAATACTTTACCGATTGTTCTACTCGTAGTTCAATCTATATCATCAGAAGAACGAACAGTACCGATCAGAACGATCAATCCAGTAGTTTTAATTTTTTTTTAATTCTAAAAATGTGATTCCTGGAAAAAGCCATTTAAAGTTTTTGACAATAATTTTTGTACAAAATGTTACCTAAATTTAGTCGGCAATAACAGTGTCATATGACAATCCTTCCTTCGGCTCATACGCTTCCTTCATTCGTGATTTTTCATACGGGCAGTGCTTGCTTCTTTACACGCCTAAGTGTTGCGGCGATTCCCCTGTTGAATTCGAGCATCATCAATAACCTCCACGTGATGCATGGCTTGCGGGCCAATTGTGAGTCCCATAACTTGCATGATCTTCAAAACTGTAATGAATCCTTCTTTGAAGATGCATGCTGAGGTATTTGCAGCAAGCTTAATGATATTTTTGCAGACAAAGGGTGTTTGGGGGTCAGGTTCCACACGCAGACATTGTAGCTCTCATTGCTATTTTGCCCAAGCAACGCTTCAATAAATCATCTGAAGCCAATTCTTTACAAATTGGTTTCAAAGCCTCTTGCTCTTCAAGATCTAATGCTGCTGGATGTTTATAGCTCTTTACAACATCCGGTCCAGCGGCCTCTGCTTTACGCCATTCGCACCAAGAATCTTCACCAATTGGGCAATTAAAATGTTGCGGATCTTCATCTGTAGAAATTTTATGGTAATATCCGGCCTAAACTTCTTTTCGCATTTTTTCAAGAGAGTCTCGGTGGTGACGGATTTCTGAGCCATAGTACGTTGACAAATGTTTTTGCTGTATAGATTCCGAATTTTCAGCTGCTTTTTCAGAAATTTTTTTTTGCTTTTTAGCAGAGAGAAGTTTGTAATATTGGGGGTGTTAGTTGAAACTTGCCGGTTTTTCTCATAGATGTCGCTAGAGATATGTGTATATTTCTATGATTTAGCATCTATGTCATATTTTTCTATTGACATTAACCTTAAAAAATACACAAGTTACAACCTGCCAAAATAATAGCGTCATAGTTGTTTACATCACTGAATATGTTGAGTTTCGTTCCAAGTAAATCGCATTTGCGGCATTCGTTGCTTTTCTTATTTCATCAAAAGAAGAAAGCAGTTGAAGCTCATCGGTTGTTGGAAGAAACTTATGGTGAACATGCTTCACTGATAAGAGCATGTGAGACATGGTTTCGTCAATTTAGTCAAAGTGGAGATTTCGAATTAACAGACAATGAATATCCTCGTGCAGCGAAGACGAGGTTCGAAGACGAGGAATTGCAGGCGTTATTGGATTAAGATCCAAACCCAACCGCAACAAAAATTGGCACAAACACTACGTGTGACCCGAGGAGCAATTCGAGTAACGTTTAAAAGCCATGGGAAATATCCAAAAACACCAACTGAACGATAGACAAATGTGAAATGCTACTTCAATGGTTCGAAAGGAAATCTTTTCTGCATCGAATTGTCACGGGGGCGAAAAAGAATATTTTTTTGAGAACCCGAAGCAGAAAAAATCATGTCTTTCACCTGGTGAGGCCGGCCCATCGACTCCAAGGCCAAATCGCTTTGGCCGTAAGACAATGCTCTTTGTTTGGTGGGACCAGTGTGGTGTTGCTTCGAGCTATTAAAACCTTGTGAGACTGTGAATATGGATCGCTACCGACAACGAATTATCAATTTGAATCATGCTTTGATCGAAAAACGGCCGGAATGGGCCCGAAGACATGGCAAAGTTATCCTACAACATGACAACGCACCGTCTCATACCGCTAAAGTGGTGAAGAATGAATACTCTAAAAGCATTAAATTGGGAAAACTATCGCACCCGCGGTACTCTCCAGACCTCGCCCCGTCCGACTATCACTTTGTCGCATCGATAGGACACTCACTCACAGAGCAGCGCTTCGCCAATTTTGAAGAAGTCGAAAAATGGATCGTCGAATGGTTTGCCTCGAAAGCGAAAAAGTTTTTTTGAATGGTATCCATGATTTGCCTGAAAGATGGGCAAAATGTGTAGGATCCAATGGTCAATACTTTGAATAAAAATTTTTTGAGATTCCCTTGATCATTGAGTGTTTTCTTTATTGAAAAATCCGACAAACTTCAATTAACACCTCTGGTATTTGGATTTGTGATCTTTTCATTCAAATATTGGTCATAATAGTTTATACGTCCATCTAGTTTGATTCATCACAAACCAATCACAATGGTAATATTATCGTGATTCTTGATTTTGTTCAAGGGCTTAAGGCCTCAGTCACATGTGTGTTTGTCAACTGTAGCTAGTCGTGCTTCTTAATGTTTGTCTCTGTTTCTTACGTACCAAGGATATCCGGAAAATCTACCCAGAGCGAGGTTTTGCAACGATTGATGCGCTTTTTTTTGGTTTGCGTCGCCCATGGTCTATTCTTCGGGAGAGGTAAATTCACGGAGTTTTTTCCGTGTTAATATTTACCTGCCATTTACGAAAGTTTCACAAAAGGACGTTGATTGACAGTTGCATCTTTCAAGTAATGACTTCTGCTTCATGTATTTTTTTTTTTTTGGAGTTGAAGGCTATTTACGCCCTGAGTGTCGGACTCCCCCGCTACCAGACTACCGACTAAACACCTCCTCTGTCACACCGAGAACCTAGCCTGGAACTGCTTGTCACAGTACTTCGGACTAGGCCTCATTAATCATCGCTTAGCGATGTCTTCACGCTAAGGGAAATCTCTCTTTCTCCACGGATGGATAGGAAGGAATTGCAATTAGTAACTATAATATTGCGTTACAGAGATGTTCCCTCCCTCGCCAAGCGATCTATTATGTCCTTCTTTATAATGAGTACTGTCCGTACGTAATGCGACACACAGTTCCAATTGTCCTTTGATTTCATCATTTTTCCCGTTAAATTTTCTGGGGAAATTACGCCAATTTTCTCCGAGAGATGCGAACGGAGTCTTGTGAATCTATTGCACGTAAAAAACGTGTGGCAGGCGTCATCCGTCATCCCCGGGCAGAACACCCAAGTTGGGGATGGTGTCTTTCCCATCTTATACAGGTAAGACTGAAAATACCCGTCACCACGGAGTAGTTGCGTCAGATAATAATCAGTCTCATCATGCATTCTGTCGATCCACGGCCCCAAGTCACTTATCAGCCGTGCGGTCCACCTGCCTCGCGTTTCCTTTTCCCATGTTTGCTGCCATAAGATAAGGGTTCTTCTCCGTTCCTCTCGGCTGACGGTTTCTCTCGCCGACTCCCCCTACGCAAGTATACACGTTTCCATTCGTCTGCAAGTAACTTAATTGGAACCACCCTCGAGATTACCTGCACTGCAAGTTCAGAGACAGTGCGGTATGCAGCGGCTATCCGCAAAGCTCTTTGCCTCTGCACCTGTGCCAGACGCCTTCGGTACGTCTCTTTACTAAGAGCGTCAGCCCAAACCTCGGAGCCATACAAGAGCACTGACTACATTGCACTCATCAGTAGTCGTCTTTTGCTCGAGGTTTGCCCCTGCTTGTTGGCCATAATGCGGTTTAGCGCCGATACCTGCACGGAGGCCTTATCTGCTGACGCTCGAACCTGCTCGAAAAAACTCATCTTCGAGTCAATCATCAAGCCAAGGTATCTGATTGATTCTTTTGACTCGATGATCATTTCCTCCACACGAACCGGCATAACACGAGGGATTCACTTCTTTGTGAGGACGACAACCTCGGTCTTTTCCAGCGCTAGGCTAAGCCCACGGTCTGTCATCCACTCGCTCACTCGGCGTATTACCGCATCCAGTTTGAGTTGCGCCTGTCCGACAGTACGTCCGGCGACTAGTACTGCTACGTCATCTGCGTAGCCAACCAGGCGCGACTCCCCCGGTAACTGCAGCCTCAAAAGCTCATCGTACGAGACATTCCAGAGGTCCGGGCCCAGAACGGAACTTTTCGCCATCCCTGATGTCAAATCAATTCTTCGCCGGCCTCCCAACGAGTCATAGATGAGTTTCCGATTTTTGAGGTAGTCCTTCAATATCCGCATCAGATACCTTGGCACCCTGAAATATTCCAGACCACCAAGAATATCTGTCCATCTAGCAGAGTTGAAGGCATTTCTCACATCTAGAGTTATGAGCAGTACTATTCGTCTCGAGTAATGATTGTGGGCTTCTGCCTGCTGGACCGCGCTCACTACCTCTGCTATTGCACCAATTGTGGATCGACCAGCCCTGAAGCCGTACTGCCGAGGAGACAGATCCCCGGAATTTCGAATGGCTTCTCCAAGTCTTTCTCTAATGAGCCTCTCGAGTACCTTCCCAGTGGCATTCAGCATACATAGGGGCCGATATGTAGATAGTTGCTCCGCGTTCCCCTTCCCCTTGTGGATCAGCACGAGCCTCGCCTCTTTCCAGCAATTTGGAAACACGCCCTGCCGCAAACAGGCATTGAAAGTGGTGAGCAGCTTTTCAGGACAAAGTTGATGTACAAGCTGTATCACTTCCGCTGGTATACCGTCTGGCCCTGGGGCCTTTTTCGATTTTAAAGCTTTTACCGCATCATCCAGTTCGATGGCGGTAAAAAGTGGGCATTCTCCGAGACATTCATCATCTGCATCATCGGGACGAATAGGATGCAAAGGGAAGAGCGCTCTAACAATCTGGTCTATTTTTTCCGTTTCAAGGACACACGGCCTCCTTCAGCTCCTAGTTTCCGCATGACAAGCTTGTAACCCAGCCCCTACGGGTCTCTGTCGATGTCCTCAACGACGTTGCGCCAGCAGCGAGCCTTGCTTTCGTTAATTAACCTACGGAGAACTTTTCTAGCCGACCTGTATGCCAGCGTTCGGGAGTGTGACTCGTCTCGATTTCTTAAACGTTGAGATTCGCGGCGGAGTTTGTGACATTCTCTCCGCGATTTCTGCCGACCACCAGTATACAGCAGGCTTATTGTGTCGAGGCCGTCGGCTGGGCATAGAGCAGTCACACGCATTCTTGATGAGCCTCATGGTGGAGTTCACCATGTTTTCAGCTGAGGCTCCTCCCGTTACCGTCATAGTTTCACCTTTCATAAGAGCTGCGGCGAACGCGTCGACATCTATTTTAGATATATTCCAACCTACAGTTGAGGGTTGGGTTGCTACGCGTCGAGTAGCAAAGTCGCCAATTGCGAAAGCAATATACTGATGATCGCTCGCCGAGTAGTCCTCCAGTACCTTCCATCTGTGTATCCTAGGCACCAAGGACTCCGAAGCAAATGTCACATCTGGAATAGTTCCCAAGCAGCCTCCCCGTCGAAAAGTTGATGTGTTCCCAACGTTCATGATCATCTGCTTCAGGTATAATATATACAAGTATTATCGGAATAGATGTATAATTTGACGTTTCAGACTAATTATAATTATATATCCGCCGTGTAGATGTTGTGCTGTAATGGCGACAGTGGTGACCCTTGTGGGACTCCAACTTAAATTGATAGCAGGTTGAAGGGGCTGAAGGGGTATAAGGGTTGTATTCCTTACTGGAGTTGTCCGCTTCTGTCAGATAATTTTGCATGTAATTTCTACAATTACCTTTTCCTAGTTTGCTAGAAGCTTCGTAGTAATTTTTATTAGCTTCGTAGATGTTTTCTATTAAAAGGAGTGGTGGTTTGTGATTTAATGACAGCTTATGTCGTTCGATCTGATCTTGTAGTTGGAAGCGTAACATATCGTTATATCTAAAACGTAGCTGTTTCTTGGACCAAAATGTGTTGGCTCATTAGGGATATGTAGGCTACCATGTGTTCCTGTCCTAAATTCGTTGAGTTCAATCCTAGCTTGATTGCTCCTACCAGCTCCTAAATTGCGATGGTATGCATTCATACCTCCTAAAATAAGGATTGGACCAGCAAAATCCAGTTGAAAGCGTAGATCTTGGATAAGGTTCCGCAGCTGCGGCCCATTATTCACAGACGTGAGAAGAAGGTCGTCTGAATTTTCATAATTGAAGCTTCTGGGGATTGAAGGTTTCGGGGTCTTTATGAGGTGATAATGATTCGAAGTCATCGCCAGAATTGCTGCTCATCCGGCACTACCTGTCATTCTGTCGTTGCATACAGAATTTAGTTAGGGAAACGGAGTTTATTCCCTGGCTTCAGAATTGTTCCTTGGAGAAGCAGAATAGCTAAGATATGATCCAGCACAAACTGATACAGTTCTCTAGGGTGAGGGTGGGATTTTGGGAAAAAATTCCTTGAACCATATCTGCTAAAATAATTCACATCATGCTTTGTATTTGATTTTGAATGAAGTCGATGAGCAGAGTTGATCCATGGGAATTCGATGTGGACTGTTCAGTGGAATTTGAGATTTCGGGTGTGTTTGCTGTATCGACTGAAACGTCTTCTCCTTGTTCTTCGGGTTCTTTGGACAACCGCCATTGTTAGCGGGGTGCTCGTGGTGAATGTTGGTGGTTTCCTTCGCTCGCTTTTGTATGAGAACTTGGTCAATTTGAACGAATGTGCGACCATCTGGGGTTGTCTATGTTCTCTTGCGAATATTTTGGACTTGATTGTTGATATTCTACTGGCTGGAAATTTTGTAGGCGTTACCCATTGACATTGGTATTTGCATGGAGTCTGTGTCCTCCAGTCGTCCTTTTGTGCGCCGTTTCTGTATTGAATCGTGCGCCGATTTTTGTATTGAAATCCCCTAGTACAATACTAATATCGTTTGATGGCAAAGGACGACATATTTACTGTTCTAGGGTGATGTAAAAATCGTCCTTGAACCTCTCGTCTTTGTCTTCAGTGAGCGGATGACGGTAGACCAGCCAGAAGTTAATTTCTAACTAATTTTCGATGTTGCAATCTGATCCGAAGCTATTGTCCTCTTTCCACTACAGCTGAAACAAACTGAAGTATTGTCAGTGCTTCGAGCAAGATCCTCGTCCTTAACATTGGCTTGAGGCAGTCAACACAAACGCGCATATCCGTTTGGCAGAGTTCAAGATTTGATTTTGTTGCACTATGATGTAGTTCATTGCTCTAAATGATCGTTTATACGATTGCTATCAAAAAGGATCAAAAGCCGGAAAACACAACTTTCCACTTTGTTAAAAGTTAATAAGATTTTTTTTAAAAAATAAGTTAACGTGTTGTTTTCTTTTAAAGCTTCTAACAAATAGTAGTTCCTCTAAATGTTCCGAACAGCATAAGTAAATCATTCTTGAAAAAATGTGGGAAATTTTATTTAATCTACTCATAAATTCGTCATAAAAAAATATTTTCTTCAAAGCAAACACAAAGGAGCATTTAAAAGAGCATTTCTTAAATTTTCATGTGTTCACTCAACCGCATCAACGTCACGCATTAAATCATTAAAATGATTTAACATGGACTTACTCGTTGCATATTTTGATAGATCTCCCTCGAAAAATCTGGATAGGTTACAAAAAATTACAAGTTTGTCGATACATGCATGTATTTTGATGTGAATCCTCAACAGCTTGTGACATCAATTCGACCCTTGAATGTCATTAGGACAACTGTTGACTGGAAACAGTGAAAAACGCTTCACTCGAAGTAGCACATAATCGTTGAAACAGCACGGAGACTGTAGACGTGCCTTCAGGATTACCATTTTAGCGCTCTGCCCGGCGTTTGTATCAGAAGTAAGTAACGTGTCGATTAGTTGTCAGAAATAGAAAGGAATATCTGGAGAAGATGACGAGTGCTCTCTAGTCACAGCGAGGATCGAATCGTTCGTGCGGAACGTGATGAGTTTTGAGTTATGGCTCCTTTTGTCGTTGCGCGTAATTGTATCGTTGACATCCTTGAAATGTTGTCAGCCGCTTTGATTGACATGTTTAGGTGTCGAGTGCAACGATATGACCATTTAAATAAGAGGAATTTCAACCATATAAATAAGGAAAACAGCAGTTGCGTGACTTGTGATTCGTTTGGATTTATTTTTAAGGATTGTCTGTATTTATGAGAGTGATGAAGGCTTGATGTATAGTATGACGCGATAGCAAAATCTAAAAAAACAATGCAAATAAGATACTAATCATTTTATTCATGGCTGACCGGCTAACTTATTTGTCTGCCCAACAGGTCCTTCGAAATAATATTTGCATCGTTTAGCCTGTACAGCAGTTTCTGAAAGTTTCTGCAAGAAAAATTGGTGCCAATCAATTTTCTGCTCCCGTTGTCGCTGAATTTTATGTTTCATGGAAGTATTCGATTGTTGACATGGTCATGGGTCAATACCTATTGAGATCTGTACACGATTCCAGTTGAAGTGACTCCTTTTCGTTTCGTCTCGTTTGTGAGGAAAAGTTATTTTTAAGTCCACATATTCGAATAGTTTTCTCATTTCCCATCACATCTGCTTGACGTGAACATCCAATTGCCGTAGTTGGGGGTGCAAATAACACACGTTAAAAGCCCTTATTAAAGGCCTACCACGACAATTTGCTTGTTCTGAGAAAGTTTCCTTGCACGTCGTCAGAGTCGTCGACGACAATTCACTATCGTAGTCGTTAAGTTTTAGGAAACTTAAAGACACGTACAACTTGTAAAACAGATATTGGACATATTCAATGTGGAGTGCATGCACCCGAAAAGGTAGCCCCTTCGCTAGTCCTCGCGTGCGATCCAAAATGCTCTTGCAATAGTTGAGTTTCTGTTGCCAAACAAGGAGTTGTTGCTTTGTCGCTGCCATAAATGTAATGGAAATGTTAAATCTTTATAATAATGTGTTTCGGAATTAAATACGATGATAGTGAGGACAAATTTTATAGACAATGTTGTCAACACAAAACGATTTTATGTTTTGACCCGAGCCGAAATGTTAGCGTGCAACAAGAAAACGTGTTCAGTAGATGCGACATGTGTTTTACATATAAGTTCATGTGTTCGTATGTTTGGCGAGACCGTTCTTAATGGAATGCTAGTACCGAAAAAAGGTCCTTCAATCGAATTCTCTGGCAAACTACGTAGCGGAAATACATTCTAGGCATTTTAATTTGAATTTTTTAAATATTTGAGTATTTAATGAATCAAAAATTAACTATTTTCGCATTTATATAAATTTCCTACCTTTCTACCGGCCAGTATCTAATCTCTGAGGTTTATCAGCTAGTGTACTGTATTAAAACATACGACTTTCACCAAACTGATACTTTCTCGACGATAAAAAGCATCAAATTTGATTAGGGCGAGCGAGCTATCCTCATTCTCTTCTAACTTTTTGTTATTTTTGCTTGCTCAAAAAAACGAATTTAATTTTTTTCTAATCATATACAGTGCTGTGAACATTTTTTTTTGAAAAAAGGCCTTAAGCTCAAATTTTACCTTAACATAAATTTGTGCTCTATATGGATCAGGGGAATCGACTTAACGGGAACGTTAATTCCATACGAACATCATTTCCCGGAACATTAAGCCCGGCCCATTTCATACAATTTCGACAGATGATCGACTTCGGATTTCATTTGCTGGTGCCGAATCAAAGAGATCAGATGTAGAGATGTCCTACCCGAGTACATGAGAGTCCGAAGTTGTAAACTTACCTCTCATCTGTTGCTCAAATATACGGCACCATTCGTGCCTGGAAAACGACTGTGACGTTGAAAAAAAAAGAATTATTGACTTAAAGATATGTTGAAAACTCAAAAGGTACTCGCGAGTGAAATTAAAAGGTTGCAAAATGTAGTTCAAAATTGTTCAAAGCTTCGTATCGAACATTGTAGGAGCAAAAAGACACCTGGACGTCCGCCAAAGTATTTGCCTGCTGTTAAACGATGAGTTTTAAGGGAATTATCCAACAAAGGAGCTTCATCATCACCAATTGGCAGACGTTTGAACTTGGACTGTGATTCTAGTTTAGTGAGAAAATGGCTAGCGTCTTTGAAAACATTCAAGTAGCAAAAATGTTTGCAAAAGCCTAAATTGACGTAATGATACATTGATGCAAGACTGAATCCGGAAGAGAAAATTTTGCCTAAAATGTTATACAAAAACCAAACATTTGGAATCATGTGATCTTCTGCGATAAAATAAAAAACTTCAATCTTGGGGGACTAGATGGTTTTAATCATTACTGGCACGTTTTGCGGAAGGAACGAAAATCATCTCAAGAAGAGCACATGAAATCATTCGGAGCAAAGTAGCTTTCATAAATGCAAGAACAAGTACTGCTGAGTGTCAGGTGTTACTCTAGGAAAATCTCTTCACTTTTGTAACATTCACAAAAGATGTACACATTACTTTCCAGCAGGATAATGCACCCATCCACACGGCAAGTCTCATAAATAGTTTTGGAAATCGATTATTAGGTATAATCTCCACCTAGGGTTATGCATTTAGTCAAACGATCTTCAAAAATGTCGATGCCTTTTTTATAGTGGTCCTTATAAACTCTCTTCAAATAGGTTTTTGTTTCACATTCGCGTTCCTCATTTGAATAATTTGAATGAAATTCCTTCCTGGTGACCCGATTTTTCAACCGGGCAACCAGGAAGTAGTCGCTGTGAGTTGAATCGGCCCAATACTGTGGGTATCCAACGTCTTCGTTGTGCGATTTCTTCAATTTATCGGTCGTTCGCGAACAGAATGAGCTGCAGCTTTGACTTAGTGATACAGGAGATTATCCTTGCTAACTGAGGTGGTTTAGACTTGATTTCATTATCGAATCGATCCAAAAATGACCGTAATATTGTTTGTTGATTGGGTTTCCATGTTGACGACAGTTCCTGGAGATTATTCCATGCTCATTGCAGAAAATAGCTGATTGCTGCGTCTTCGGGCGCTTCTTTTGTCTTTGATCAGGGAATGACCACTCTGCCGATTGTTGATGGGACTCAGGCGTTTATTGATGAATTCAGAATTCGTCTATTGGCACAAATCATCTCCGAAACTGGTTTTTATTGTGGCATCATAGCTCTAAATTTTGCTCTGAAAGACGAACATTTTTTGCACATCAATTGTTAGGAAACGCGGCGCGATTTGCTGGGGAACTGTCTCCTCTGCAGTACGGTGTTAGCGTGGGTTGCTCCTATGTCGATGCGATTGCTGAGGTTGTGAGCGCAGTCCAAAAATTAGAGGCATATAACTCTTCAAACGTCGGATCGTTTTTCTGGTGACGATTTGTGTTAGGAACTCCGCTAGATTGGTAAATATTCTGACCACGGCAAGAGCTCGTACGCAAGTTTTAGAATGTCTTATGTGATTCGGCTGATGCGGCTCTAGTCGCTGGACGCACCCGTCAAATAAGTGCATCATAGGCTAGGTATGCTAATGTGTCGAGTGTGGGACTGGATGAGTACATTGAATGTATTCATTTTAATGGTGGAGAAAGCATGAATGGTATTCTTGACAAAGGAGAGAATCTCTAGAATAAGTATGATCAGTGTCTTGACGACAGTCGTAGAATTAGCGCAGCCAAAGAGTAAAGAGTTGTATCGAAAGTGCCTAGCACACGTGCAAGAAAGAAAGAGGCCATCGGAGTTGGGGGATCACTTGTCTAGCAATTTTTTCTTGTTGCTGAAATCTTTCAGCTTTATCGATTTAGTGACCATTTCTGTTACTTTGGGATTCTCTTATTGTATGTTACAGCCTTCAAAAATATTGTTTCTTGGCCTAGAGTGGTAAATGTGGTTGGTTGGTGGTTGGTTGTGGAGTGGTTAATTAAATCCATCATTTTCAGCGCTTGCTCATTTTCATTCCTATTCTCCTTATTGTTGAGGCTGGATGATACCTTTGCTATCCTCCTTATTGTTTATGAGTTGAAACCTATTGAACAACATTCACTTCTTTTTTTGCCGCCGCGCTTAGTAGCAAGTCTACCATGTCGTTAATCATGGTTGAGTTTGGGATTGATTTGTGCGTGTGGGATGGTATCCTAGAAATCCTACAAACTTCGGAGATTGGGCAGCCATTAGACCTTTATTCTACAGTTTCAAAGATTTCTAGTTATCCGTTCTTTTCCTCCTAGATTTTGTAGCTTATTTTCGTGTGGGTTCTATTGAGAACTCCAACGACACATGAAAACTCTTCATTTTTGACGTGCCTAGAGACGTCATCTGCACACCTTATCCTTACTCTTGGAAATTTAAAGGGGCTTTTACGTTACGATTTTCAAACAAAAACTGTTTTCCTCGATTCGATTCGTTTAAGCGGCTATCATGTGAATTAGAACTATGTTTTCAGCCATAAAAGTACAAAATAGCGGCCATATGAAAAAAATCGGTTTTTGAGGTTAGAAAATAGCTAGAAATCGTAATATTTATTTCCCATCAACATGATCCTACTTCACACGATAGCCAGACGCATTACCATCATCATATGAAAAATTCAGAGTAATCCGGTCAAGAGTTTTATTTTTAATCGTGTCCGACGACTCAAAAACCATAGTTCGAGTAATTAACGTTTATAGTTCGGTTCTCTTGAGTTTCCGCACTCCAGCAAATATGCTGGAGCTTTTAACTCTCCAGCGTAGTTCGTTGTTGTTTGGCCCCTGAGGCGAAACACTGCGAGAGCGCTTAACAACTACTTTAATTTTTTTACATCTCTGTAAAACCTTTTGCATTGTATTTCTAATTGTATTTAGAAACAAAATTAGCTTAAAAAAATTTGAATTTATGAAAATGTTCAACCTTACATCTTGAGTTTCTTCTTGAGTCTGGTCATAAATATACAACAGAGAAATGGTGAGAGCAACTTTTCCAACACGACTTTTTCTTGAAGTCTTTCTAGTTTTATTGAAGCTATTCTTGAACACTATTATATAGAGAACTCTAAAGTAGTTCTCCATCACACACAGTTTGCGATGTTCAACGCATTGCCTGGTTTGGAATTTCCAAGCTTAAAAACCGTCCAGTGTTTGTAACCAGTCCTCTATTTATTCCAACGTTTATTTTCGGTTAAAAAAACTCAGGTGAAGGGACACCATTGCCTCATCGTCTACGAGAGGACCAGATGAGAGCAGGTTCTCTGCGAATACTTTCCTGTCTTTGTTTGAATTCATTCAGTAATTATCATGGAAGTCTCTGATTGGGTGCATTTGTAGCAGATATGATCTCTCTCGTCGTGAACTTTCGGTAGGCATTAAATCCTTAAAGCCTTTGATTAGAGATTCTTACTTTCGAAAAAATCCCCATTTAGTTGTTTGTATCTTTTAATCGCACGTTAAACACCTTATTCTGTTCCTCTTTTCGAGGATATTGTCGTTGCTCGTGCATATCTGCAATTGTTTTTTTTTGTATTTTTCTTTGTCGAATATGACGACTGATTTCCGTTTTTTTGTCTTTGATACTATAATTAGGATTTTCTCGTAGTTCTCGCACTAGGCTTTCGTTGTTTTGTGCTTCAGATATTGCTTTCCTCCTTTCTCACTCAATTAATTACTCGTTTCTGCCAGTTCGCTCATCGCCTTTGTCACGTGCATAATAATTTCCGCATATAATAATACCTGAAAATTATTTGGCAAGGTCGGGATATCTGCAATACATAGATTGTACAATATTGGTGAAATACGTCAACCTTGTGGTACTCCAGCTTGAATAGTTCGCAGGCTCGAGAGATTATCTTCGACCCTTACTCTAAAATATCTGCCTTTTAAGAAGGAATGTATAAGTTGAATGTATGGTAGGGGGAAGAGAATTCATGCATTTTGAAGACTTTGTGAAAGGCTTCCGCTGTGTCAAACATAACTAGATACTGTTGACTTCCTGCGGTTAAATCCGTTTCTGATGTGCTGGGTCACGCTTACTAGTTGAAGTTCTCTCGAATGTGCTTCTCTGAATCTAATTTTTCGTGTGCTACTATACGTTTTTCGTTTTATCACTTTAGAGATTGACAGGTGAAGACTAATGGGTTGTAAGTTTTGGGGGAAGGTCTGGTTTTTTCCGGGCTTAAGTATAACGGTTATTATAGGCAATTTCCAGGTCATAGGGAACCTCCGCAAACGGAAAATTGTGTTAATTGCGTTTGCATTGGGTCTTGGAGCTTCCTGTTTGTCAACCCTTAGTATCAAGTCTTTCGTTTCCAGTGTGTCAAGTGGCCGTATAACCTTTTCCACTTGTGGTATTAGGTATAGAAATATGTTTCCGCCGTTCGTAGACAGGTGTCCTTACAGATACTATTTTAGTGTCTGCTGTGGTGGTGTTCTTGGAATTGGACATTGTATGCGTGAGCTCACGAACGCAGTATTCGACATTCCTTCAAAGCGTGAACACATTTTTTTTCTCATGTTGAAAATGTGGACTTTCATACCCAAAATGCCGTATTTGTGGGAAGTCTTAGTTCTTTATTTCATATTAAGAAAAGTGCTGCAAAAACTGATCGTATAATGCTCGATGTTTACGGTAATCATGCTCCATTTCAGACGACCTGCAGAGAGTGGTTTTGGCGTTTCAAAAATGGTGATTTAGACGTGACGTGACTGATAAGGATCGTAAAGGGGCACTGAAAAAGTTTGCAGATTTACAACTACAGCAATTGTTGGATGAAGATTCAAGTCAAAGCCTAGAAGAATTGTCGCAGGAGTTAAATGTTGACAGATCTACCGTCCTTTAGCGCTTGAACGCCATGGAAATGATCCAAAATACTGGGACTTGGGTGCGGCTTCAACTGAGAGAGTGGGACATCGAATGGCGTGTGATGACGGGCGAGTTGCTTCTCCAACGACAAAAATGAAAAGGCTTCAATAGTCGAATCGTGACAGGGAATGCGCAATGGATGTACTAAGGGAACCCGAAGCGACCAAAACATTGGGTAATGCCAGGTGAACCAGGTCCATCGACGACAAAATGGAATATTCACGTTTTCAAGGTCATCTTGTGCATCTGGTGGGACCACAGTGCGTCATCTATTACGAACTCCTGAAACTATCTGAAACAATCACTGGAGATGTGCACCGACGGCAACTCATCTATCTGAATCGAGCTCTGAAGGGAAAATGACCAGAATGGAATGACAAGCTGACTTTTCTGCATGACAATGCAAGGCCACACATAGTCAAGCCGGTCAAAAAATATTTGCACCGTGTGAATTTTGAAATATTGTCCTACCCACCGTCTACCTCAAACATTGCTTTCGGATTTCCATTTGGCCCGCACTATGCAATCGGCCCTCACTGGAAAACAATTTATTCCTTATGAAGGGATCAAAAAATGGCTCGATGAATGGATCGAAAAGAAGGATGGGGAGTTTTTCCGCGGAGAAATCCATCTACTACCAGAAAGATGGGAGAAGGTCATAGCTTCAAATGGTGCATATTTTCAATGACGTGATTGTATTATTTAATGTTGAAACAAACTAAAAACTTTGTCGAAAAACGGCAGAAAATTATTCCCATCTACAATATATTGTCTGACTTTGCTGAATATTACGTCGTCTTCGTCAAGAATATCATCCCAGGCGGTATTTTTGCCCGATTTGTCATATTTTATTCCGTTTGAACTAGGAATGTGTGGCACTACCACCTTTTCCTTGTTCGGAAGTATTTGGAATTTCGCTAAAAGGTATTCTCGCTAGGCTCGAGATTCTGCAAGAAACTCTCCCATTGTTCGTTTCGGAACTGTTGAATATGGTCCTGTATATCGTTTGTCAACTTTTTAGCTTTTGTTCGTCACCTAGGATTATCAGTTTTCCCTCTGCTGGTCTTCCTTACCAGCTCTTCTATTATATTGATTCCACCTCCTTATCCAGTTCTTAATTTTGTCTGGTAGTTCGTAGGGGTTGTATTCCCTTATCGGAGTTGTTCTTATTTGCCTGCCTATTATTCGTGTTATTTTGATAGCTTTTTCGAAGCCATCGGCTGTGCTCACTTCTTGGGTGAAACTTTCATTAGCCAGATGGTCGTGGAAAAGTTGTCAGTCAGTTTTCTTTCTGCTTTGTATAGGTTTATCTATAAAGACATCCTCTTTTAGGAAGTGTACTGGTTGATGATCTGATGAGAGCTCTTTAAGGGCATTTATTCGAAAGTTTGCCTGGAATTCTCGGGAAATCCCAAAATCATGGGTATTTCCGCGTGTCTGCCTAAAATGCGTTTGCTCATTGGGTAGGTGCAGGCTTATGTTCTTGCTTGTGATGAATTTGTTAAGCTTGATCCTAGCTTAATTACTTCTCATAGCACCCGATGATATGCACTGAGGTCTCGAATGATCAGGAGGGGCCCTTTTTGTTCAATCTGCCTATTTTTTGGTGGATTGTTTAATAGGCAGTGGATTAACAACAAAATCAAAAGAATTGTTGCTTTTGTTTCTGTTGTGTGTAGCTATGGTGTATGGATCAGGCGATGTCTCACGGTTCTCCTCACGAGAATGAAATTTTTGGTCCTCCTCCCTTGTCTGTCAGTTCGTCGATTGTATATTGTAATAGTTCAAAGATATGATGAACCTTTTCGTTTTTATTACTTCATGCTTCAATTTCTCATGCGTCCTAGTGTGTTTACCTTCTGGAATTGGTAAGCTCTATCTGCTGTCGATAGGATGTTCTCCATGTATCCTTCCCTACAGTGTTCTGAAGATGAGTGCTACGCGTCGAATGATTTAACGGCCCATCACATATGGAAGCCGGTAACTGTGAAAGACCTAACCCCTAAAGTATCCTAGGGCCTAAATCAAACAACAACACTTAAGACAAACTCTATAAATCTCCTTTTCACATTATTTGCTGATGCTGTACATATGTCCTTGCACTTTGCAGAAGCGATAAAAATCTGAAAATTGTGAACATCAAAAATGAAAATATAAAAAAAAGAGATCATTCATATATATGTATATCCGCCAAGAGTGTCAACATTAGACTGACAAATTAATATTGAATAAGCAAGCAGGAGTCTGCGCTTTGCTTCTAAAGTGATTGCTTATCAATGCAGTTATTAAACAATGATTATGTTGTATTCGTGCTAATTGGTCAATATTTCAAATATTTTGATTGATTTCTCAAAAGGAATCCATATCAAGCGACGTCTTATTCAATTCACTGGAGCGGACAATCGTAAGATCGGCGTGTCCAATAAATGCCAGGCAAGCATTTCGTCTTGAAGCCACTTTATAAATCATACCTGGGGCTGCAGTAACCAGCGTTGGCGGCATGTGATCCATCAACATCACGCTGCACTGATTTCTGGACACTGCGTCCCTGCAGGCCAGCCTCCTGCCTTACTTTATATTTCGCGAACCTCATTGCCATCAACCAGCCCGTGCAGATTTAATTTACTGCTCAGTAGTAAGTCAACACATTTCAATTTCGCGAAAGTTAATGACGTGCGGCACTAAGTACGGTAATTGTTGCTCGTACTGCCTTATGAACATTCCTTTCGTCTCACATTAAATGCTTTACGTTGACAGACAGTCAAGTCAGGTCCACCTTAGCCTCTTCCTCCAGGCTCCGTTTGAGATTTTTAGTGGAAAATCCGCTTAAGATACTTTTTCAATGGAAGAAGCGAAAAGCCCTGAAACCTTTGCATACGAATGCATATACTAATGAATGAATGAATGAGTGGACGAATGATAAATGGATATTTCAAATTAAAAACGACAAGTTTCTGACATACTTTAGAGCGATCAGATCATCGCAGATCCGTTTTGTTTTGCATATGCTTTGCGATGCATTAAAGCGTCGAAGAAAAAATCTTATTTGCATATTTGTTGCAAAGACGAGACGTGTTATGAAGAATTGCGATAGTGGTGAATGATAACGTTGCCGTTGATGATGATGGATAAAAGCTGCTCCATGAGGACGATGATGAGTGCAGAACAATAAGTCGTTCAAGTGATACATGTTTATTGCATTTGAAATTTATTTGCGAAAATAAATGTTCCAGTTTTGATTCTGTTCAAAAGTGAAGGAAGTGCACTCAAAAAATTGCTATGCCAGTGGAGCAATCAGCTCGTTATCGTTCTCATTCAAAATATTTGCAAATTACATATATAGAACCATGCTGTCGGAAGCAAAATAAACATTTAATTTGTTAACATTTATCGATAGTGTCATCAAGTTGGAATCTCGGGAAATAAGCCGCCACTACAGCCCCGGTGTTTTATTAGTTCTATTTTATACTAATTATTATTAAGTTTTGTAGGATGTATGGGTGAAAGAAGGTTCGCGTTCGAATTCATAATTTCTTAATCAATAATTAATTTGCACTTTATCTGATATATCATCACCAGGCCACAAGGGAACTCGGAAGAGTTCCCGGTGGGCCGCGCCACTGCAGGGCCGGTCAAGCCGTCGGGAGGCGGGTCGGTATGTGGGGATTATTAACTTGTTATATTTTCATTAATACACACAAATTAACGTAAACCACTAATTTATTAAAATAGTATATACAAATAACGTCAAACACAAATTTGTTAGAGATCGAAAACGCGAGGACTGATCTCGATGATGGTTGGAGGAAGAAGAAGGAATCGCAACGTCTTTATTGCGATTTCAGCGCAGCGGTGGCGAGCTCTTGAACTTGTCGATACCTGTCGATAGAAATTTGTGTCTTTTTGCCTTCTATAAGAATTTTGAAGATCTTATTGGACGTTCGCTCCAGTACGGGAAAGGGACCAACGTATGGTTGCCGTAAAGACTTTTTACCGCATCGACTCGCACAAAAACGTAGCTGCATGTAGCTAAATCCTTAAAAATTAAGATATTGCCACTTCGGTGATGACGTCTCATGTCTTGTCTGAATTTGGACACAAATGTTGATGGAACGCTCGTGCAGTCCGAATCGTCGATAAAATTACCTGGGATTCTAGGTGTAGTACCATATATCATTTCTACTGCAGCACACTGAATTTCTTCTTTAGAGGCTGTCCGAAGTCCGAGAAGAACTGTAGGCAGTGCCTGAAGTCAATTTTCATCATCATGGTACATCAGTGCTGCCTTTAGCGATCGATGAAAACGTTCCGCGTTGCCGTTGTTATGACATGTTTGCAGCCGATTATTTTTGATAGCGAACCGAACAACATGGATTCGAATTGAGCACCGCGATCCGTTGTCACAATCCTTGGTGCGCCAAATCGTGCTACCCAATGATGGTAGAAATTCGTTGCGATAGATTCTACGGTGATGGGTATGACTACCACCCATCTAAAGAAACGATCTATCATCGAAAGAATAGTGCAGTGGTCAACCAAATCAATGTGTATATGGTCGAATCTCTTATCGGGAGCAGCGAACTGTAGTGGAAAAGTTGTAACGTGCCTGCTGACTTTCGAGCGTTGGCATTGGATGCATGACTTCGCCCAATTTGCGATGTCCTTGTACATTTTAGACCAGA
The DNA here is from genome assembly GCA_954870665.1 of Stratiomys singularior. Classification (NCBI taxonomy): domain Eukaryota; kingdom Metazoa; phylum Arthropoda; class Insecta; order Diptera; family Stratiomyidae; genus Stratiomys; species Stratiomys singularior. The sequence continues at coordinate 53,507,047 of OX940880.1, read as the reverse complement.
CGAATTTTTCCCGACACAAACGGCTCGTTATCTTTGCACTTGAATGTGACAGGTGATGCACTGAGTCGAATGCTTGCTGTCGTAGTGATTATGGAATGTACGGCCGTGCAATTCCCGTGGATATATCACAGTATAAATATTCTCCATTAATTTGCAGCCTTTGTAAATCCAACGATGTGTCCGAATCCAATAGGCTTTGTAGATCACTATCCTTTCGAGGTTCTGCCGCTACGTCTGTCATGTCGATTGCTTTTGCCGTTACTGCCTCAAGTCGAGATAACGTGTCAGCTAGCATATTTTTTTCGCCTTAAACATGGAGTATATCCGTCGTAAATTGGGAATTATACTCCAGTTGGTGATGCTTTTGAGGATTTTTGCACAAAAGCATAACACAGTGGCTTGTGGTCCATTCGTATAACGAAGTGATGCCCCTCTACTTTATCACGAAAGTATTTGATGGCCGAGTTAATCGCCAAAAGTTCTTTGTCGTAGATGCTATAGTTTCGTTGCGTGTCGCTGAATTTTTTTGAGAAGAACCCTTGTGGTAGCCATTCTCCGTCGACGAACTGTTCCAATACTGCTCCCATCGCAAACTCTGAAGCGTCTGTTGTTATGGCCAGTTTAGCATTTTTAACCGGCTGCTTGATACTTGCTGCTGTTGCCAATACTTGTCCTTTTCGGAAGCATTAACAGCTATTGGTGTCCAGTTTACAGCCCTTCTATCGTTTTTTCGCGAATCACGCAAGAATTCATAGAGAGGTGCTAGTACTTCAGCGGCATTTGTCAGGAACTTTCGATAGAAATTTACCATTCCAAGGTATCTTCGGAGATTTTGTATTATCGATGGTTGTTCGCATTCCAAAATCGCGCTAACTTTTCCTGGCAATGGTTTGATTCCGTCACTACTGACTAAAAATCCCAAGTAGTGTACTTCCGCTTTGTCGAGATTGCACTTCGACACGTTTATTTTTATGCCGTGTTCCTTCTGTTGGCTAAACACTTCGCTCAACTGTTTACGATACCCCTCTGCTGAGCTGGATGCTATGAGGATGTCATCTAAGTATCCCAAAACAATAATCCAATCCAGATAGAACGATGTCGATGTACCTTTGGAACGTCTGAGCCGCATTGCGAAGTCCCAGAGGCATCATCAGGAATTCAAAAAGACCGAAAGGAGTAATGACCGCTGCCTTTTCTATGTCTTCTTTAGCAATTGGCACCTGATGATACGCACGTACCAAGTCGATGTTTGAAAACACTGTCTTCCCGTGCAGATTGTGGTTAAAATCCTCCATTCCTGTAACTAGATACCGATCTGGTATTGTCATCGCGTTTAGCCTCCTCTAGTCACCACATGGCCTCCATTCTGCCAATTTTTTCGGGACCAAATGGAGTGGACTAGCCCAAGGGCAACTTGAAGGATGACATATTCCGTTTTCCACCATATACTCAAACTCGGCCTTTAAGGATTGGTATTTATCCTGCGGTAATCTTCGTACTCGCTCCGCGATCGGAGGACCGTTTGTTAGTATATGATGTTGAAGTGTTACTTTACTTGCTGGTGGTGAGTTGCCAAAACTCGTTTATTCTGGAAATTTAACGAGGATATCGAGGTATGGTAATTGCCGATTTACCGTTGTTGGTTCGGCAGATTTATCCGTCAGTGTTCCGATCGCTTCGAGGTTCCTCATTCCGTCCACTAGCCATTTCCGCTTGAGATCGACGAGTAGATTAAATGCTGCAGAAAATCAGCTCCAAATTTGGGATGGTCTACTGCTGCTATATAAAAACGCCACTTAAAAGTTCGTCGCAATCCGAAGTCGAGTGAACGGATCTGCTCTCCGAACGTAGCAATGGTTGTTCCATTTGCTGCATATAACTTACGCTTCGCTTGGTGTTTTTTCATTGGCTTGGGATAACTGATACCTCTGCTCCTGTATCCACCAGAAATCAAAGCCCTGTTTGCCTGTCGGTAATAAATAAACGGTTCTTTTGCCAGAGGACGTCATCGCTGACCGCATTTGACGATGACGGCTTTAGTTTCCCTGCTGGGAAAATTGTAGTGAGCGGCAGTTTTTCGCTTTTTTCCCAAATCTGCGGTGGTAATAACAAAAGCTATTATCTTTACCTTTGTTTATCATTGATCGCGATCGTAAACGCGGGCGATTGCGCGAAGAAGATCGATTTCCGGAGCACGAACCTTGGCTTCCTGTGCCTGCTTCTAATCGATCGAGTCGGTTTAAAATTTCCAAAAGAAGATTGTCAACATTTGGAGCAGGAGCCTGCGATGTGGATGCAATCACTTCTGGAGACGCATTAAATTCCTCGGCGATTTTGTCAGCCATTTCCAGAAGTTTAGTAATCTCCTTTTCAGTCGAAACGGACATGATGGCTCGAACGTGGACTGGCAATCGCCGTATCCAAAAGGCACGTATTGCATCCTCCGAGAGCTGTGAGCCTGCCAAGTTCTGCATCTGTCGAAATAGATCTGATGGCTTTTAGCTATAGCTGCTGCTGAGGAGACACAGCAAATTTAACAATCAGCTCCGTTTTCAGCTCTTCGTATTTATTTACCGTCGGTAGATTTTCACTACCTCCGCGACTTGTTTTAGGATGGGAAGTTGAGGGACGCCACCGCCGCGTTAAATTTGGCTGTGCCTAAATAAACTCTGTAATGTCCAAATGTCGCTTCCGTTTGCGAAAAGCAGAGTTCTACTTGTGACTCCCAATATGGCGGTAGTTTCTCATCGCGCACAGATTCTAAACGAGGGGCTGCACCACCACGCAACAATTCACGCGCGAGATTTAACGCAGTTTTTGGCGTTTCCACGTTGTTTCTTTCACCTGGTGTTAATTTTTCGCTACCGGTCGCCATTTTTGCTTTTCACTACGCGTGGGTTAACGCGAGTTAATATTGGGTCACCAATTGTGGGGATTACTAACTTGTTATATTTTCATTAATATGCACAAATTAACGTAAACGACTAATTTATTAAAACATTATATACAAATAACATCAAACACAAATTTGTTAGAGATTGAAAACGCGAGGACTGATCTCGATGATGGTTGGAGGAAAAAGAAGGAATCGCAACGTCTTTATTGCGATTTTAGCGCAGTGGTGGCGAGCTCTCGAACTTGGTGTTATTTGGGGTCGCTATACGGATTCGCTACAGGTATAGCAACGTAGAGACATCTGCCGGGAACGGTTGACGTAGATAGTGGCAATTCTCTCAATTTTACTCATACTCCTAGTTCGCGGTAAAAAAGTCTTTGCTTACTATTCACTCGGTTATTTTCTTTACTTCGTTTCAAGTTTTATAATTTCAATGGACTGATTACCGCCTTGTGTCATTGGAATTGTGGGGCAAACTGAGTTTGTCGTTTCGTAATTTCGGAAAGAAAAGCAAAACCTTTAATAGATGCGGGAAAGGGTTGCTGCAAACTGAAAAATTTATTTCTGAAGAATGCTGTTGATGATACCGCCAAAAATCCCAGAGAAAGCGGGTGAAGTTACCACTAACCGAGCGTGGCTAACGCTTGATTACAAAAACACCAAATTTTTTTGTTTGGTTTCCTTGGCCTTTTCAAACCCACCTGAAAACCATTGCTTTACCAAAGGATTCTTCAATCAAAAGCACGTACACCTTAGAATTGAGGAACATGAAAATAGCGCTTGTCACAGAAGAAATATAGAGTCATTTTTTACAAACAAGCAAAATCTGACCGTTGAAAACTTGATCGACCCGAACCTTATTAGGAAAATTCAATTCACGTACAGAGGTGACAAGAAGGAAGCTACGTACACTCTTAGTATTGATAATGACATTCACGGAAATTATTTTCAAATTTTACTTCTTTTGGCAAAATATGACGCAGATCTAAAGAAACAAAAAGACAAATGTATGTCACTGAGTGGTGCATGCCGTGCCTCTAAACCGGGAGGCTGACTAGATCGTGGTAACTTTGTAACTCTGATACCACTCAGGATGTCACGTCACAGTGAAAATGCTCAGTTATTATCAGATTTGTTTGGAATAATCGAATCCAAGAGAAATTGTTGGGTAAAATAAAATGTGAAAATTCTACCGGTCGCGCATTCAAAGATCTCGTTGTTGACATTCTGCAAAAAAATAACATCGATGTCAAAAAATGTTTTGGCTGCTCCACAGATGGAGCAGCAAGTATGACATGAGAATATAACGGTTTCGGTCGGTGGCTTGCAGGTGAAGTATCAGAATTGGTCCATGTATGGTCCATGCCCACATTTTGAACCTCGTCATTACTGACACTTTCAGAAGTATATTTCTGACACTGTCAGCAGCATCTAATGCGTTTTTTTGTTTGGTCTTTTGTATAAAGGTGCGGTATTCTTCAAGGAATCTTACATTGGAATGAATTCTTGGACCAATAGTTGGCCTGCTTCAGATTGCCAACGGTTGAATTTCGTTGGAGAAACCATCTAGTGGGCGAAAGATGCATCATTGATAAAGATATTTGGAGGAGCAGACAGCAGAAGGTTATCCCTTTTCTTAAGGATTGTAACAGCCAGGTCATACAGGGAAAATTTGATGAAATATGGACCAGTACTTATATCCTTCCTATTGCGTAATATATTTGAGATAAGCACGCCGTTGTCAAATTATTTTCAGTTCAGTTCATTAGATACACAAAAAGCCTTCGATTTCGTATCAAAGAGCGAGGTCAAGCAAGCGAAATTGTGAGACAACTTCCGGAAAATCAAAGAGGTAGACCAATTGGCCGATAAATCGTTACAATGCTCGATCTAACATATTATAGCAATATAAAGGATCATGAATTATGTGATCCCGCATTTGTTGTACTAAGCTTGAAATTATTGCCCTTCAAAACCATGGCTTCAGCCGAAAATTTACGCAAGGAACTAGTTTAGGTAGCTGAACAATGGGAAATCCTGTCCTAATAGTTCTTGTCAAAATTGTGCAATCTGTGTTTTCAGAACTTTGGATAGAGATTGGCTCCACTTGAACATATTCGCACTTATTGGCTTGGCCTACAACTGTATACTTACGTTATCGTTCACCCAAATGGCTTGCGAACTAAGTTTCAGTTTTCATAAATTTATCAAAAATAAATTGAGGAATTCAATCAACCAGGAAAAGCTCAATGCATTCGTGCTCACGGCTGCAGAAAAGACTTTTTGGAAAGCACAACGCCCGACAAAATCAATGACGAAGTAGCTGAAAAAAGTTTACTACTCCAAAAACTCCGAATCGTGTTTTTGGAGTGAAAATGTGATACCTATTATTCTTGCATGAAAACATTGCCAATAAAAGAATTTAGATTGTGATGGTGAATCTAGTTTTTCATTGATACCCAATATTTTTCCCTTTCCTTCCATTTATGAGACCGGACTTGCCATAAGGAAATTCAGGAGAGTTCCCGGTGGGCCAGACCTCTTCAGGCCGGTAAAATGTTAAAAATGAGCCGGTTCAAGCCAAATTTCCGGGCCTGATCATCACCATTACTACCTATGACTTGCTATAAAAGAATAATATTCCCATAAAAGAATTTCTGGTCCTGTGCGAAGATCCTCTTCAGTGCGGTATTCCCTTCCCAATAGGAAGATATCTAGGGATCGAAACAAGTGATAGTGCGTTTGAGGAAGGCAGGCAAAATATGGTGGGTGGAGTGAAGTTCCCATTTTATCTCAGTTAATTTGCGAAAGATGACTCCGCGACGCTGGTCAAATGCAAGACACTTATCACGGCGAGCAGTTGAAGCCGCTCCAATTTCTGACATTACAAGTCCGCATTGAGCGTTTGATTTCGTACCAGAAATTTCGGAATGTTGGAAAACTCGTCCACTAGTTTGATGAGATTCCAGGGTATGTTTTTGAATTCTCGAAATAGAGAAGTAAGTCATTAGTAATCGTTGTTGGTGAAGTAATAAGGCTTTCAGTAACTCATTATCGGTATGCATAGCAAGTTTTATCTTAATCGGGTCTGTAATCCTTGAACTTTCGTCGATCAAACATCTCAATCTGGAAGTAAGTGTAGAGTTTGGAAAAAATTGGGTGCCGCGCTGAAAATTGAAGACCTATTAGCCTCCTGTCCTCTTTGCTCAAAAAAACATTGAAAAAACAGAAACAGTGATTTTACATAGGCTTAATATCCGAAAAAGGGGCTAATTCCGCAAGAACAAATTGGCTTTACAGCTGTGCACTCTACTGAACTCCAGCTAGTAAGAATAGTCCAACACGTAAGATCAGGGTTAAACCGTAAAAGTTCGACTGGCCTAGTTATATTTGACATAGCCAAGGTCTTTGACGAAGTCTGGCATACAGGACTTATTTTCAGCAATTCAATATGCCACTGCAGCTTACTCAAATTATCGGCTCCGTCTTGGAAAGCAAATCCTTTTCGTCAGTATTGACAAACATCTCTCAAGTCTGATACCTTTTGAAGCTGGAGTAACCCAGGGATCTCCTCTTTCACCGGTCCTTTATAAACTTTTTGACTTTTTTAACTTTTTAAACCTTTTAAACTGTAAAATTTCCTATTCTATAACTAAACCATATTAAAAAATCCACAATTTACCCGATGAGTTAGGTGAGAATGTCACAGACAAGGAGTCAAGGGGTTAAATCGCACCAACTCCATACCCCACACATTCCAAGGAAGGAACTGAAAACTGTTGTGAGCGCGAACTGTCGGCTGGCCGGAGGTACTCCATGCCGCTGTCTCTTTCTATTTCCCTTCTCGCAAAATACCAGTTTTATATTAAGATCTATATTTTTCGCTTTCTCATGGGTTCTCAGTTCCTTTTTTAGTCGTAACAGAAGAACTTTGAAAATGATGTCAGCTGATTATTCCTTGAATATTCAGCGTAATCCAAACTTTGGAAAATATGAAAAACGAAATATGAGCCCGCTCGTAGAAGGATAACTAAAACAGGCAATCTTTGAAATCTGGGCGCCATTCTCCCTTTAGTGGTTCTGTACGTCTTGAACATTCTGATAATTCTGCAGTGATCATTTTATCATCTCCTTGTATGACTTGCAATAGGTTACCATCTGTCAGAAAATATGGAAAAATACATATGGCCCGGTTTTTATCATAAAGTATCTAACGATGCACTGCCATAACATGAAAACTACAATCCTGAATGGTGTAAATACCTCAAGCCAAAAACTGATAACACTCTGTTCACACATAAACCGGCTCTAAGTGGAGAAGTTCAGAAGCTCGTCAAACCTGTCTTTCAAAAATAAACCAACCGCAAGCTACTTTCACGTTGTTTGGGGAGAAACTGTGTCCAGTAGTCCCAAAGCATACGCTCATCGGCAAAGAAGTGGTCGAAATGGGTGTCCAAATAAAGTTGTCAATATTCAAAGGAGGACGAATGACTCTTCTCACAACCATGGAACTCATGGGTTGCACATTAAGAAATTGCTCTTATGATTACGCATTGAAAAAGGATGAAGACAAGATTTCGCGGCAACGAAGGAAGGGCGTTTGGATAAAAAAAAGGCCCAATCTAAAGAACAAGAGGCATTTGAGGATGAATGCTGACTTATATGGTCCAGGTGTTGCAGATTAACTGATATTAAGCCTTAAAAATCAATTTTTGTAAAAAATGTACTAAATTAAGTTAAGACGCGTTTCCTTTACAAGAATGGACTTGACTTGGACTTGACTTGGAATGGAATTTGATAAAAACTGTCAAAACAATACCAGAAAAGGTCGTTTTTTGAACTTGTTTTCATATTTCAGATGGCGCCCTCTATAAGGTGCGCATGGTTTTTAAATTAAAAATACTTTTTTTGCACTCTACGAGAGTAGTTTAATAACCAGGAAAAGTGTGAATATCTTATTTGATAAATAAAGTGTGAAAAGTGAGTAAAATAAAATATCGAAAATGTGTCATGTTTGGGCTCCTAATACGTAATAGTACCTTAAACAAACCTGGACTCACTTGAAGATGGCTCGAACGGTTGATTTAATAGACTCCTCCGAAAATGATTCAAAAAGTCGAAAAATTAGTTTTTAAAATATGGTAGTATAAACAAAAAACAGCTTGAAGAAATTGTTAGATAATTTTCAAAACATCCTTAACGGTGGCGCCAAAATTCTTCACCTCATGTGCCATAAGGGTGTCAAGAGCGTATAGCGCGTAGAGCGTTCTCGTGAGTTTTACTCTTACACTCTGTAGTGGAGAAAAGGGTAGACGATTGAATTCAGTTGTTACTAGAGACAAAACTTGGGTTCATCAATATGAATCTGAGTCCAAACAGGACTCCACGCCATGGCTCAGAAAGTACATATCACCACCCAAGAAGTTTAAGGTGTCACAGTCGGCTGGTAATATATTGGCGATACCGTTTCGGGTCTCAAAAGGGATCCTGTTGACAGATCATAAGATAAAGCTGGCTGCATAATCGCAGAGTGGGGTAATTGGAAGAATAAAACTTTTTCCCACCAAGAGAACTCAAGACCCATAAAAACTGCCATGATTTCCGATCGCCCGTTGTAGCCTTTCATCCTGCGGGGCGCTGCACCACTTAGTGAGCTCATCCTTGAGTTTACTGTATGGGAAGTTCTCTGGTGGGCTCAAGATGACAACAAAGGCTCGTCACTTTCGTTTTCGATATTTCTACTGAGAGCTGCTCGGCTCTAGCGGACGATGAGTTTGTCCGACTCTGGAGCGCGGAAACGATGGTGTCGACCTCGACAGCAGCTTCATTGAGCTTTTGCAGCGATAGCCCTGAACTCTGTTGGATTCTTGGTAACATTAATTTTGAACACTTATGGCTTTCCTCATTATTTTCAAGACTGCAATATTGTTTCGTGTTAGCTACTTAACATTGCTTCTGTTCAGGACTTTTTCCTTGGCCAGACCATTCTCGGGCGAAGCAGATATCGGCTTGATATCAGTAGTCGGGTGTTGTGACAGTTGGGCCCCATTATTCTCACTTCTAGCAGTGCTCTGTGTGCAGCTTACAGATGTCTGGAGCGTGACCACGCCTCGCCATCGCTTTATGTGGGCTTGCTTCCACTACCCTATGCTGGAGATCTCTGATGCAAGAGGTATTTTCGAAGCAAAATATAATTTTTTTTCAGTTTAGCAATAAATATTTTAATTTTTATAGATACATGCATATAAAAGGAGTTCTTTCGGAGCAGGCTATATGATTTAAAATTAAATAGGAAGTTTGCATCAGTTGGTACTGGGTCTAATAATTTTTCCATCACTGCGTATACGATTCTCTCATAATTGATATATATTGTGACAATAATTATTATTCGGTTTTAAAGCTTGGCAAAGATTTCAGGTATAATAGCAAGATTCACACATCTTATATTGTAGTTAAAAATACTGCCAAAACACAGCAGTCGTACCATGACAAAGGGTTTGAAGCATCCGAATAAGTTTAAATTATACTTCATTTCCAGTTTTTTGTGTCCAATAAATTCAATGTAAGAAGCAAGTAGGAAGTTCTTCGCAATTCAACGTGTTGAAAAAGTATCTTCAAAGAGTTTCGCAACGCGTCATGCATTCGATGTTTATCAAACTATTTTTTAACTTATTGTTCGTAAAAAACATAACTTCCCAAGAAGTGAAACGTAAAATTAGAAGAACTTGTAACTTTTTCACTCAATCCTCTCAAATACGCCGATGGTACGCATATTTGAGCTCCTCACGCATTCTTCAGTTCCTCGACAATGGCACAACTTCTTGTCTAATTCCTTAATTATGCCGTAATTTCGTGTCACATTGAAATTGAGTGAAACTTCAGTTAAACGCCAGGAAAGAAAAGTATGGTCGCATCGCTGTATCAATTTCAGGGCACAGAAATGCGAAGGAGGCAAATTAGATGTAGACGCTCCTCCATTACGAATAAACTTTAATATTTCACTCATTTCAATCATTCTTTCCGTCATTCGCTGGTAAAATTTAAATTACACGAACAATTATTTTTTTTATAAAGAAAGTCATACTACTGGAAAATGAGGGAAAGTTTGACTTGAAAAGTTGGCAACAACAGCTGGAAACTTGTCGAGTTTTGAAAATAATATGTTCGCGAACGAATCAGTTGAAATGATGATGGTGGTGGTGAACTATCTATTTATGACAGAATAGATGATGTTTTCCATGTTATATATCTTTAGAAGCAATTATCTTAGAAAATAATGGAGAAAATCAAGTATAGTAAATGTGCAAATTATGCCACACAATCTGCAGCTGCAAAAGGAAAGTCAATTGTATCGAAACCCGTAGACGAGATGGACATAATTTTGGTATTAGGTATGGGAATAAGTTTCCGCCGGGTTTTAGTTAAGTTTATTTTAACGTGTTAAGTGTTAAGTTTATTTTAACCATGATGCTATGATCTTTTCCCACATTTCTGGTAGTAGATGTATTCCTCGGAGGAAAAAATCCCCACCCTTCGATTCGATCATAAGAAGTAAATCGTTTTCCGTAACCTCGGTACACATTCCCAGAGATTGTTTCCAATGGTTGCAGGAGTTCGTAATAGATAACACCATTGTGGTTCCATCAGATGCACAATATGACCTTGGAAGCGTGAATATTCTGTTTTGGCGTCGATGGACCTGGTTCACCTGCCATTACCCAATGTTTTGGTCGCTTCGGGTTGTCGTAGTACATACATTTCTCATTCCCTGTCACAATGCGATGCACGAAACCCTTTCTTTTTTATCGTTGAAGATACATCTCGCACGTCACCACACGCCGTTCGATGTCCCTCACTCTCAGTTGATGCGGCACCCAAGTCTCAGTTTTTTGAATCATTGCCATGGCGTGCAAGCGCTTACTGGCAGCAAATCTGTCAACATTTGTCTCCTGCGACAATACTTCTAGCCGTCGACTTGAATTTTCATACAACAATTGCCTTAGTTGGGAATCTACAAACTTTTTCAGTGCCCCAACACGATTTTTATCAGTCACGTCAAAATCATCATTTTTAATAAGCCAAAACCACTCTCTGCAAATCGGCTCCGATAGAGCATGATTACCGGAAACATCGAGCATTATACGATCAATTTCCGCTGCACTTTTCTTGAGAATGAAATAAAGAACTAAGACTTCCCGCAAACGCAGCTTTTTCGGTGTGAAAGTCGACGTTTTTTACGCGAAACAAAAACGATGTGCACGCTTTGAAGGAATGTCGACTACTGCGTTCGTGAGCTTACGCATACAAATTCCAATTCCAAGAACACTATCACAGCAGACACTAAAATAGTATCTGAGAGGACATCTGTCTGCCAACGGCGGTAACTTATTCCCATACCAAATATAAATACTATGACCGGGATATACACTTTCCGTTGAAAAAAAGATTATGGGTCATCCTGAATCGAACTTTGTCATAATCGTATGGGTATAACTCGTTTCGATTAGCTTTTGGTAAACCTCTATATAAATGATTATATTCTTCAACTGAAACGCGGTTACCAAGGAATTGTATCATTGTATAAAATAAGGTCATTTTTAGAGACACTCAGTTAGACTTTCTCGAACATCGATATTATTTACATTAGAATATTAATATTGTCCTCTCCAGAGACGAATCAATTATTTGCTTCATAGTTTTCGAAGCAATTTATCCCAAACAAGCCCATCAAATTGGGATATAAGGAATGGGTAAGAGCTCCAGCAAGTGGATATGTTGCTGAATTTGAAATTTATACTGGCAAATATGAAAATCAGGAGCCTGTGTCATTATACATTTTGCAAGGTTACTATTGGGAAGAGGTACCGTGTATATATTAATAAGTTATTTACGTCCTTGCTTTATATGCGTCCTTGCTTAGTGAAAGCTTTCCATGCGCGTGAAACAATGAACAAAGAAAGACCTGGAATACAAAATAACCTTACATCTGACATTTCTTTAGTCCATGGAGACGGACGACATGGACCAGAACGAACAAAGGACGCCATTTCTTTCATAAAATGGATTGCCCAAAAAGATGAACCTATCTCTATCACAACAGTCGAACGAAGAATGTCTGATGGAAGACAGGTAGTGCAACGTCCTGAAATTGTTAGGTTAACAAAGCCGACCAGTTGAGAACAGCTTATGGAATCGCCAGAAAAAAAAGTAACAAATTGTGGCACAGAATTTTCTGGCACTTCTTTGACGTAGTGGTAGTCAATGCTTTCATTATTTTAAGAAGAAAGCAAGAGTAAGGAGCATGAACGCAAAAATATTTCGTAGATATATCTTCAGAGTTCTTTTCGGTACTAGGGGCAGCAAGAATCGTAAACGAGGAAGACTCAGTGAGAAATTGCCGGGAGGAAGTAAATATAAAAAACATATTTCTTTAGCTAGATGGTGGACAAAGCAAAGCACGAGCCTTGTCGTAGAAAATCAAAGGGATATGCATGGTGAAGCGCAAAAGCGAAACAACTCAGGACAAAATAGTCTCTTCATATTCTCTATTTGAAGCTAGCCTCTGCCTTACAGAGCAACGCAATTGCTTTGCCGAATTTCAGACAGAAAAATCATACAAGTTTTTATCATTTCATATAAGTTTTTTTTAATGTTTTCTTTTATCTTTAGAAAATTTAAATGTTTATTATAATGGAATGTTTTTATTTTTCATATATAATAAAGGCAGTAACTTTCATCATCTTTGGTATTGGTGTTGCTCAATGTTTATACAGCGGTACCTCGATGTCAAATTACTCGTATCTCAAAGCAACTCTCCCCACTGAAATTACTTGAAATGCCATTAATCCGTTCCAGCTCCCCAGAAACCACCTCGGTCGTTTTTTAAAAGTGTTTTTGAATAAGCAAAATGTATTTACAAGAAGATACATTAATTTTTAAATAACAAATAATTCTTAATTTTCATCTCTGGTCTTCGCTATTTTCGACGCGGTTAGCTCATTTCACCAGCAGATCGTTTAAACGAAAATGTCTAAAGGAGGTTTGTTTTTTCCCCTCTCAGGATATTGCGGAAATGTGTTTGGCAAGTTCCTTTGAACAACTTCGATGCACGAACAGTTGCATTTTTTTCGGGGTGATTTTTATCCACGAACTCCACAACTTTGTCCCACATTTCTAAGGGCTCCTTTATATCTCTTGTACAGACAACCTCATCCATCTCTGGCGCCTCTTCGTTGAACTACCGTATGCTGCTGCGAATAGATCGTGTAACTCTTCGTTTGTCAGCTCCTGAGACTGTTCCTCGACGAGTTCGTTCACATCCCTTTCATCTCCAGACCCATGGATTTGCCCAGAGAAACAATCTCCTCTAAAACTGACACTTCGGGTTCCAATCCTTCGATAACCCTTTCAACTACAGCCACAGGTCACAGCTTCCTCCATACAGAGGTTGAAATCCTCTTTGTAACAACCAGCCAGACCTGATCAATAATTTTTAGCCAGATAACGATGATAAAGTGGTCCTTCCAGAACTGCCGAAGGGTAAGGTTTGGGTTCTCCGTCACCTCCGGCCGTACAACTTCTTAAAAGTAGAACTCATCTGCTGAGCCATAGGCTACAGGATAGAACCTTTATAAGCTTGAACTCTTCGAGTAAATCATCTTCGGGATTTGGTGGGTGAGCAGGGGCATTGTCGAGGACGAAAAGGCCTTAGATGAGCAGGTTGTTTTCCTGTAGATATTTTTTAACAGAAAGACCAAGCACCAGGTTTTCTTCTCCACAAAGAATTTCCTGGTGAATTTCTGCCTTCGGATTTGCCCTCCACTCAACTTGCAGTTTTTCTTTTAAAATTTTATTTGACTTAACGGCTCCGGGATTTTTCGAATGTTATACCAGCAGAGGCTTGATTTTGCAGTCACATTTTGCGCATTGGCGCAAAGTGCTAGAATTAATCTATCCTTCATGGGTTTTTTGACCTGGAATAGTCTTCTCCTCTGCCGTTATGTAAGTTTTATTCGGCATCCTTTTCCAGAAAAACCGTGTCTCGTCACAGTTGCAGACTTGCTGGGGGATATATCGTTTGGTTTGTATCAGTTCGGAAAATGTGTTGATGTAACCATCAAAAACGATGTTTTGATGTAACCATGCCTGACGCCGCATCGAATGCCGGTCCTTTTTCTCAAGTTGTCAAACCAGCCCCGACTGGCTTTAAACGAGTCTTCCAATTCCTCGTTTGTGGAAGTGTTTGGCATCTGCTTCTGCAAATCACCGTAAATCGTTCATGCCTTCTCACATATGATGCTTTTTGGTAAGGTTCCTCCTTGAAGCTGCTTCTCTGTCACCCACACCATCACTAGTTTCTCCATCTTTTCATGGAGAGATGTCCGCAGCTTAGAAATTATTGTTACACCCTTAGCTAGCGTTATTCCCTTTTTCAACTCCTTGTGTTTAAGTACAGTACATATCACTGAGGTGCTGCGTCTGAAAATCCTCACCTAGTTAATCACTCACACACCTTGCTCATGTTTTTCTATGATTTCACGCTTTAATTCAAGAGACATCATGTTCTGCTTCGGAGTCATGGTTATAAAAATGTATGTGATAATGTTTTGTACATGTACAGAAAGCAAAAAAAGCAACTTAACTTATCGAAATGCTTCGAAAACGAGAGAAACAAGCACACTGACACACTGACACTGACTGTCTGAGATGGGAGAAACTGTTAGACGCTGCACACGACACCAAAACGCGCCCCGCATGTTGGGGTCGTGTGCAGCGATGCAATGTGCGTTTCCTCGTATCTCAAATTTTGCTCTCATCTCAAAGCAAAGTATCGCTCGCTCGGTGGTTTGTATCTAAAAGCACTCGTATATCAAGGTACTATTGTAGTTGTATTACCACTACCGTTCGTAATTAACATATTACAATAGGAAATCGGGATATTATCACACATGGAGGTGTTTAGAACTGCTTAAAGAGGAAGCGTATAATGTTCGAAATCTAAAATGCTGCGTGTAAATGGTTGAACTCTGCCACTATCGGCAAATGATGCTTCAGAGCTGCTCCTCTTTCATCAAGGTACTTAAAATTAACTCCCAAATAGGTGCTGGTTCCTTCGGACCCAATGTGGCAAGCAAGGATTAATATGATAGAAATTTAAATGTCACGGTTTATTTATGCGTACTCAGTGCCCGGAATCACTATCAAGGTATTGATCCCAACCCCTGTCCTAGTTCAATGTCACGTGACGAACATTGCAATATTTTCTGCTTATCAACAACATACTTATCGTTGGAACATTCATAAACGTTGTCCAACATATTCGTTTTGAATATTCAAATGAAACGATAACATCCATTATAATATGTAAAACATTCATTCAAACGATTTTATTTCTAAGTTCATCTCGAGCGCCAATCGCTCGCATGTTTTTTATTGTAACAACACAAAATTATTTTTAGCCTTTGGATATTTATGCAAATTTTTCGAGCGATTATTTATTTCCTACCGCTTTCACGAAAGCAAAAAAACGAAAAAAGGAGTTAAAAATAAATAAATTGAAAAATAACTCGATGTTCGAAAAACGTAGTAACATTGCCGGGATCGGGAAGACTTTCTCGCTAGGCTCCGTCAGATACTTGTAGCGACATGGAGTAGGAAATTAAGACAAAGTGATCAAAACATGTCGAACATAATTGGCATCATTAAATTTACAATTCAAAAGTGATGCACAACATTCATGTTTGCATTTATAAGTCAATCATCCTCTTTTGCTCATTCTCCTCACATTTTCGAGTTGCATACGAAGCTGATTATGCATTCATATTTCGAATTCTTGCTTGATAATTATATTGTGTAATTATAGCGAAGATCCCGATAAGACTTTCTTGTAAAGTTGTGATGCGAGCTAATTGTTTATTTTGATTGGGAGGGGGGAAAAACCGGCCACAACTTTTGGAGGATGTTGTCATGCCTAATAATGTATGGTCCTCTTCCAACTCAAGACAGAAAACTTCTGGGACCTGTGCGCACATAAGGATCCAACTGTTGTCATGCAAATATAAAACATTCTTCCATTAATCACAATATTTATCTTATGATATTTATAAGTACGAATCCAATTACTTGAGCGTTAACAATTTAAACTATTTAATCCGTGTGTTAACACAAGTTGCACCATAAAAGCAGTTGTTTAAGCAAACATGTGATAGCATCGAAAGGCGTATGTTGCGCTACCGCTAATTTACATAGCGCTTATACATCGATGAAAACTTAATAACTTCCAACTTAGAGCTCATAAAATGCACTTTATTGCAATTATGTCATATCTGATCATAGTCGTACGTCGCACTTTTGCAGAGACATTTGTTGCTATTTCATGTGTAATTTTATTGTCAAGTCATGTTTGGACTCAATATGTTTGTTTAAATTGTTTTCAAGTAGGTAAATGAATAGAACGAGTCAATATTTGTCAATCATTAGCAAAAGTTGTAAGAATCGAACAAGTGTGTTGTGTGTCACAAATTTTAAAATTTTAATCAGTTTCACTGAAAAAAAAATGGTTAGAAAAGATAGTTTTCTTGCAAAAAGGAAGGTAAATCTCTAATGTGTGAAGTACGGTTTTGTATATGCACTGCACTATGATTTTAAGTTCTTGAAAGATATTAACAAAAGAAAAGATGTGCTGCCAAATTGTTAAACTTTTTCCGTGTAATTAGTTTTCAAAAGTGTTTTGCTTGGTCTTATTGCCAAATGAATTTATACGCTTCTGTTACATTAACTACATCCGCATGTCTCACAATATGCATAAAAGGAGTATGTTTTCCTAATAAAGTCTGCAAAAAGTAAAACAAACCAAACTAAACTATTAATAAATTAAATGAATTTTAAATAAATTGAAATTGCTCCTTTCTTTCCCAACACATCAAAATTTTCTACAATGTTTATTTTTATGATTTTTGGAATGAAATTAGCTGTGGAACACAGAAATAACATATCGTCGTATTTACGAGACATATTTAGAAATGCTGAAATTTGGCACCATTGGAAAGTAAGGGTAAAAAAAATTGGGATTTCAATTTCGATTTAGAAATACAATTAATAACAAATTTCATGGCGCACTGATCTAATTTATTTAGTATGATCATTGTAAAAATTGTTGTTTTTTTACACTTAATCCTAGAATTTATTCGGAATGCAAATCTCGCGAGATTGCGGCACAAGCGAGATCTTGCGGGTTTATGAATTACAATAGTTTGTGTGTTTGTTTTTTGCAAACAATCACAATATTTGAATAAAAATAATAAGTATTATAAGGTAAAAAAAATTTTCTCGAATTTTTTCAATAGACTTTTACGCATTAAACATTGTTTGACGTACAGTGGCTCAATAAAGAAGTACAGAAGTACATAAAGAAGTACGGATTCACACCCATTTACATTTGAAAAGGGAATAAACGACAGAAGAATGTATTTAAAAAAAAAAAAAATTATTTTTTTAGCTCTATGTTATTAACTTACGAAAATTAAAAACATTGAAAACATAACTCAGTTTTGTGATTATTAAAAAAATAAAAAGTTGAAATGCAGCCCAAATTCACGTCAAAAAAGAACTCGAACAGCACTCTCCTTCTTTTTGAGTTTAAAAGGGGGATTCCCCGGATTTTGTGTAGTTGACAGCTCTTAGCATCTGAATGAAACAAATTGAAACTGTAAATTTTATACGTGGGTGAAATTGTGTGAATTTTGAACCTTCACGGGGGTGAAATTGTGTAAAATGGGAAGGCAACGTGGTCAAACTTCTTTAGAAGTAAGAGAACTCATTTTGAAACATTATAAAGAAGGATTACCGGTCCGTACTATAGGGGAAATCGTAAATAGATCACACTCCACTGTTCACGATATAATTAAACGATTTAAATTATGCAGATCAGTGGAACATAAACAAAAAAGTGGTCAGTCGAAGTCCGATGAGCGATGGATTGTACAACAAATTCATAAAAATTTGAAATTAAGTGCTCCAAAATTAGCTCAACAAGTATCGAAATATCTTAATAAAAGTGGACATCCTGAAACGATAAGGTTAGTTCTGAGACGAAGAAATCTACATGGAAGAGTAGCCCGTAAAAAACCATTCGTTAGTAAGTGCAATAGGAAAAAGAGACTCAAGTTTGCCAAAACATATAAAAATAAAGACCTATCATTTTGGGAAACTGTGATATTCGCGGACGAAAGTAAATTTAATGTATTTCGCTCAGATGGTCAATGCTATGTTTGGCGAAAAGCTAATCAAGAGCTCAAAGAGTGCAATCTACGATCCACTGTGAAACACGGATGTGGCTCGATAATGGTGTGGGGCTGCATGTCCGCCGTGGTCCAGGTAAACTTTCTGTAATCAATGGAATTATGGACCAAACAAAGTATTTGACCATTCTGAAAGAAAATTTAGTGGAAAATGCTGAAAAATTCGGAATGAAAGATAACTTCCAATATTACCAGGATAACGACCCAAAGCACAAAGCACTCAATGTGCGTTTATGGCTGCTGTACAATTGTCCACATGTACTGGAAACATCTCCACAATCTTCTGACATTAATTTTATACAGCATTTATGGGCTTATTTAGAACACCAATTAAAAAGCTATTCAATTAAAAATAAAGAGGACTTGAAAGTAGCTTTTTAGGCAGAATGGGCCAAAATCGACCCTTCCTTTTGCAAAAAACTTGTTGAATCCATGCCTATAAGATTGGAAACCATAGTGAAAAATAAAGGATTGCCAACTAAATATTTAAAATAATAATAAAATTCAAAAATCTCACTAAGAATTAACTGTCCGAGTTCTTTTTTGACATGAATTTTGGGTGCATTTCGACTTTTTATTTTTTTAAATAATCACAAAATCGAGTTTTGTTTTCAATGTTCTTATTTTTCGTGAGTTAATAATATAGAGCTAAAAAATAAATTTTGTTTTTTTTTTCTAAAATACATTCTTCTGTTCTTTATTCCCTTTTTAAGTGTAAATGGGTATGTGTCCGACTTCTTTATTGAGCCACTGTATCTGTCTATAATTTTTTAATTGATTTGATTTGACAATTTGAGTTGACTATTAAACTGAGATATTATTATCAATTAAATGAAATTATATCTACTCAGTAGATCTATAAGATATTGCAGATTAATCAACAAAATATACCAATCAAATGAAAGATATGTTCAGATCAAATCACGAAAGTAGCTCCTTAAGAAGCACAAAATGTCCAAAGAATCCTTCTTTTTTTGTTGGCCAGATAACCAGCCGTTGAGAAGGCCTTTTGACCCCCCTGACTCGTATAAATTCATTTCCTTTTTGATTAATGTCTCCAGAGAATGCGTAGTTGGTTTTCTGTCTCTGGGTTCTCTTCACGCAGCAGTCAATGTTTCCTGAAGTTCTTCTTGCAATGAAATACTCTTGTGTGTCTCAGAAAGAGATGAAAGTGGTTCACTATCGTCATCATAAAATTCAGCTATATCATTAGAGGTGGTAGGTGATGTTGATTTGATCGACCCAGATGGATCTGAATTTGTCTGTGTCTGTGAATTAGTCAGACTGTGTTGCGGATGCAAACGCTCTGCAAGTGCTTTATAGTTCAGTTGGAATCACGTCTTTCGCAAACTGTTCTTTGTCTTCTTGGTATTTAGCTTGATCTGTAATATACAACAAGCATGCTGTTAAATTTGTCCGACGCTCAACAATGCGGTTTCTCAAGGAGCCGGCTAGTTTTTCTTCCAATTGAGTTTTTAGCTCTTGCAGTTTGCGAATCATAAACCTAAGTGTTGTTTCTTCGAAAGCCAAGTCTGTATCTTGAGGGCATAACACCTCCACAGCCAGTTTTACAGGTTGAAATGCCTTGTCTAAGCTCGCTGAAACCGCATGTTCTTCCGTATTCAAAGAGTAGTTCGGATCAGCTTCCAGGCTGAGGTCGATCAAAGCTTTGCTGATAAACAACTTGATTCTAATAAATGTAGAAATCATGTCTGCTACGCTCGACCATCAAGTTTCACAATCAAATTGTAACTTAATTACTCTTCCAAATTCTAGCTTTACGTATATTTGCAGGAGTTTCACCAATTTCCTAACTTTCTCAATAAAACCCGCATATTCTGCTTCTAGGTCTACTTCTATTCTGAGCATAGAGCAATGAAAAACATCATCTTCAGAGTCTGAGCCTGTGCTAGGAATTTCGTCCATTTCCAAAGGAATCTCATAGTCGTTTTCCTCATTTTCCGATTCTATCACAGGTTCCTCAACATCAGTTTGTTTTTTATGAATGATATTTATTATGCCAAGTTGAACTCCAAGGGCATAGCAGAGCTGATTTGAAAGTAATATCAATCGATCCAACTTTTTCATCACACTTGCCCCATCTGCAGTAAATATTGATAATATTTTTTTTCCAGAATAAGGCCAAATTCGATTAACTTTGGTTTCAAAGTACTGACACCACTTTCAGCAGGCATAATTCCAAAGACGTGAATCAGTCCCCATTTCCAAAACAGAGCATTGACGTTCAAAAATGTGTGTACGTTTACGTTTACGTTTACGATTCATGTATCACTTATTCATAGAAGAAATCCACTCATCAAATGTTAGCGTAAATCTGTGAATATTCTCCTTCAGTTGAGCCAATACACGCATTATTTTCATATTCAATATCATGCCATAATTCATAACTATAAGTTTAATTGTGTTTCGGGACATAGGCAGTCTGTGTGCCGAAGAATTGAAGTGATCTCTCATATCTTTGGAAGTACAGAAAACAAGGAAAGGTAGTCTGTCTTTGGCTACCATTCTTGATACTTTTTTCTCCATAGAAGGATCATCAACCGAGAAGAAATGATCAGTATCAAGTGGTGGCACTTGTGCCGATGATCCTGGTGCTTCTGCCCTAACATTCGACGTAGAAGCGGATGCTGTTACTGATCCCATGTTTTCATTATTAGCCCCAGTATTTGATGCGGCAACGGCTACGGCGGGGGTTATATGGCATTCTTTATTTTCATGTTGATTTTATGAATCGATTTTAAATACACATGTAAGCCACGCGGAGTTTGATCTTTGATTTTAAGAATCTTCTTACAAAGTTTGCACATAGCACTAAATCCATTTTAAGCTCTCAAAAAGTATTTCCATACTTCCGACACACTCTCATAGTCTTTATAAACTATATTCGCCGACATCAATCGTTATTCTACTCGTAAATCACAAAAGCATAAATGATATGATTTGCATAAATTACCAATAAAATACTGGAATGCAATCAAACTCAATAACGGTAGCTAGTAACAACTATTAGTAAACAAAACAAATGCGCGCTGATGACGCTGCACGCTGGCTCAATTTTAGATCAATCACACACACGAACAAATCTGAAAGACACCTCGTCTCGCGACCGCTATCTCAGGCAGCCGCCTCCCGCGCACCGAACGAAACCGACAGATCGCTACTCCATCCGTGTCAGTCCACGCTTCGAATAAGACGTTTTTATGCTCGAGTGCAATCTCGTTAAACTCGCGCGACCTTGCCCCTTATTTCGTTCGAGATCAATCTTGCAAAAATAGGCCGAGATTGCATTCCCAAGAATTGATACCCCTACAATTATTGTATTTAATTATTTGAGTACTTTCAATGTGGGCAATGTTGTCAGAACAAGCAAGAGGTGGACTAGGTCTATGTGATTGCTCGGACGGACTTTCACTCGCTTCTCTGCTGCTTGGTCTTCTTTTTTAGAATAAAACTGACTTCACTTGAACGAAAGTTGCTTCCCCAATGTCAAAGGCCCGTGAACTTCGTACGGCTTGAACATCACCAACGGTTTCACTAAACCATTCGGTAAAGGAGGCAATGGTTGATGATGTAAGTATCGATCAGTCTGTAACAAATTCGAAATAAGTATGTTTTCTTCACGATATTCATTCTGTAAAACGTTACCAGTATGTCGTTCAAATCGACTCCGTCCATGCGTTGGTTGTGCTCTGCAAGGACGTGGTTGTGCTACTACATAGAAACAATGTAAAACAAGCGTTTTACATTGTTAGGGGCCCAGGAACAATTTTCATCTTTCCTCTGAAATCAAATGACGCTTCCTTTTTTTAAAACACACTTTATCATTCGTGAATGAGCTCCCTGTTAGACGGCTTGAATGAATAACTCTTAACGTAAGCATCCTTTTTTTCTTCAAAAAGCATCCCAATTTGTACGAAGAGAACCAGCATTCGATATAAATTTTAAATGTTCTATCAATCAGGAGGTCCTTAGCAAAACAACTCCACCAAGATATGATACTGATACCGCATTTGATTTTCCAGTGTAGATCCAAATATCGTGCATGAAGCCTGCACAATTACAACGAGCAAACACCTTAAGGCCCCATTTGTGGAGATTTGTGTGGATATAAGAAATTTTGTATATAGAAATTCTCTTAATGTCCTATCTAACTTTAACTAAAAATGGCTTAACCTTGTGAAATGGAGCATCACTTCTGTCTTTTAATAGTGAATTTTCGTTGAGATGAAGATTAGCTTTTATTCTGTCAACATGATCCTTGGCATAGCGTCGACAATTGTAGGAAACCTCGTGCTGTAAACCCAATACATTTTGTAACTAGATATCATACTGACGTTGTTCCCGATGTTTATACCAGGAAACAAACGTCTTTCCGTTTGTTCGGTACAACGACGTTTTAATAAAGAGTGTCTTTGTTAGAGGTATAGAACTTTTATTTGGCAACACTTTTGAGTGCAACGTAAAGTATTACAGCTGTCACACATTTTGTGGATAGTTTGCTTTGCCATTTGCTGCCATTGCAACGTCTGGAAATCGTAATGATTTATATATATAAAAAAACGGTTGTTTTCGCGAAACATATCGCGCACTCCGTCAGTTTCATGGCTGACATTAATTAGACGAAACTTAGGTCGTTACCTCACCACGTTTCTCTCACTGATAATACACATCCATCCAGATGTCGTACATTACGTCACGAAGATCCCATTGCAGCTCCAGAGTGTCGTTTCGATAAAGGCTCAAATAAATCCATTCGCAATTTTGCTCAACAATTCAAATCAGTTCAACACTTCTATCATTCAAATGAACAAAAACTTGTGTCTATCCACATTATGGTAGATTCGACGGTAGGATCTTGGTTTGTGGGAATACATGCAGGAATTGAAGCCAAACGACTACCGGACACTGTTTTGTCATAAGCAAATTTACTTTTGCGACGTGACTCATTTCTGGTTGAATTACTGCGTCAATAAACAAAACTGCCGCATTTGGAGTGATGAGCATTCACAGGGGGTTCTCCTCTATCACCGCTGAATCTGGAGAAAATCACTGCTTGGTGTGCTTTATAGGAATCATTTGTCCATATGTCTTCTGATGGGAATAACATTACAGTCAATGGCGATCACTTTAGAGCCATGATCAACAACTTTTTCGTTCCTGAACCTTCTCGCCCTAATACATGGGACCTCTGGTTTCAAGAGGACAGCGAGACATACCAGCTCGAGGAACCGTCGACTTATGAAAAGAAACTTTGAAAAGCGTTATAATTTCTCGTTTAATACCTGTAAACTTCTGCTAGATCTTGAGTTTTAACAGCCCTGGACTATTTCTTCGTTTGAAAGACTACATTCGCCGCGTTGTTGGCGAGATGCCACTCCAATTATTGGCTCGAGTAGTCGAAACTTGAACCTCTCGCTTGGACTTTCTTCACCCATTTCGTAGCGCTCACAAGTCCGGAAATGTATTTAAATGAAAATCGCAGACAAGTTCTGTTCAAAACCAATTTCACTGCAGTCAAAATAATTTATTTGTAATTGAATTCATCTGAGAGTTGCATACGTCTTAAAAAATACCCTTTGTCTCCTTGCGCCGTATAGAGTTTCGTCTACACCACAATGTGACCGTGAGTACCGTCATCTATAAAATGACGAAAAAAAAAATCGAAGAAAAGTCTAATCTGCAAACTCTTTCCAGAAGATCAACAGAACATTCTGCATTTATGTTGCCAATATTTACTGGTCGCCAATTTATCACTCTTCTTGGTACTATATAGCTTTGTAAAGCATCTGCATCGCTTGGCTCTGCCTCGTCCCGTAGCTTCGCTAAAAAGCAGAGTGCAAGCGCCTTTGTAGCCAAAAAATATTGAAATTATAGTCCTTGCAAACCTAAAGGTAAGTTTTGAGTTTCAGCTATTCTTCTTCTTCGACACAATTTGTCAACACCGCTTTAACTATACTTGCAACTTTAGATATTTATGCACCAAAACCAAAAACATGTACCATACCACTTTTAATGTACCAAAACTATTTACTAAACACTTAAACTTGATAAAATCTGTCCTCTTAACTTGAATGTTAAGAAAGTTTTGAAGAAAATATGTGCCCTCCTAGAAGTATTCAGGATCCTAGTATTCGAGTATGACTAGTATGCCTAGTATTATGTTCATAAAAGTTCTAAAAAGGAAAATGTTCATAAAAGTTCTCTTCGACTATATCGCGAATTTCAAATTCCAACAACAACATATAATCCACTTTCGATAGTTTTGTGACGTTATGCTGGTACTCATGTTCCTCACATATTAAAATGACAAGTACGGCCATTTTGAATATATCAATTGATTTTTGACAGCTATTTTAGTAAAGAACCTGTACCAGATTTTGTTGTGAAAAACAACTTAAAGTGCGCAAACGCTTTCTGATTGTTGACAGTAGCATATGGCCTGGCTGTCTCCGACTAACTCAAGGTATATTCGTGATACAAGGTGTTTTGAAATGGCCGAAAAGAAGTAAACGAATAAAAACGTGCCGGATGCCCAAGCACGTCTACAACAAACGGAACATAGATAAAGTGATAAAAATAGGAAAAAAAAAATTGAAATTAGAGATTCGTCACATCACCCTTAAAGAAATTTGCTGACGACCTAAATATATCGATTGGCTGGTGCCATTTGATTTTCATCAATAATTTGGACTTGACACGGTTCGTTGTAAAATTCATACCGAAATCATTTTACTTCGACCGTAAACAACATCGCATTAACATTGCTAAGAAGCTGTTGGACTCTGTCTGTGCTGACCAAAATTTGCTCCAAAGGGCGATAACTTGTGATGAATTGTGTGTTTATTGTTATGACGCAGAAACCAAAGCTCATTCATCCCAATGGAAGCTGCCGCGCAAGCCGAGACCGAAAAAAGCACGCCACGTTCAGTCGATTGTGAAAGATTTTCTTACAGTTTTCGTTGATTTCAAGGGCGTGGTGCATCATGAGTCCTTACCAGAGCGATCAACAAGGAATTTTACCTGGAAAAACGCGTAATTTTAGAAAAGCAATCAGCCAGTAAGTACTTGTAGAAGAACAAAAATTGGCTTTTGCGTCACCATAACGCCCGTGTTCACGCATCGTTGCTTATCCGCGAATTTTTTTGGCCAAAAACGACACACTAATGCTGATAAAGCGACCTCGCGATGATGCGATTTTCCAGACTAGACATTTTCTCATTCCCGAAACTGGAGGCCCATGAAAGGACTACCCTACTCCACGATTGAGCGTATCAGGACAGCATTGGAACAGAATGTCTCAAAAAATTACTTTTGGATGTGCTTAGAGGAATGCAAAAAACGTTGGCACAATATCTAGTGGGGACTTAGATGGGGCAAAAGATATTTAGATAAATAAATAAATACAGTAGAAACTCGATTATCTGGCCCTCAGTTATACGGATTCGCGATTATCCGGACTATAAACTGCGACCAATTAAATAATTAAGTAATATTGAGCCAAGTTACAAAATGTTTAACATATGTACTAAAAGTCGAATTTATGCAAGCACGAACGAGTCGGAACTGGCATTACCCCGCCCGCGCCCCACGGGATCGCTGCCCCACGCGTTTCGTTATTGTTTTAGTTAGTTAGCAATTGTTACTCCGCTCTGATGTGCGTGTCGCGTCTAAATATTTGAAAATGTCAAAGCGTAAAAAAGTGGTGTTATCGCTTAAAGACAAAATAAATATTATTGATTCATTAAAAAAAGGAGAAACCGGTCGTAAGTTAGCTGATGAGTATGGTGTAGGTACATCCACGATAAGTGATATTAAGAAGAATGCCGATTCAATTTTGTTGTACACCTGCAAATTAGATAGTGAAGACGGGAGTAAACATCGGAAAATGATGATGAAACCGAAAAACGAACTTTTAGAAGACGCTTTGTATTGTTGGTTTTTACAAAAACGATCAACTGGGCAACCGATATCTGGCCCTTTACTCTGTGAAAAAGCATTACAGTTAAATAAAAAATTAGGTGGTGATGAATCGTTTGTCGCAAGTAACGGATGGTTATACAGATTTAAATCTCATCATGGAATTCGTGAATTGGAAATACAAGGTGAAAAAATGTCAGCTAATGTAGATGCAGCAAACTCTTTTAAAGATGATTTTAAGAAGAAATTGAATGAAAATAACTATGACTTGGATTTTGTTTATAATGCTGATGAAACCGGATTAAACTGGTAGTCATTACCTTCAAAATCTTTAGTTTCTAGGCGAGAGAACTCAGCTCCAGGATAGAAAACTAGCAAAGAGCGAGTAACTATATTAGTCTGTGCTAACGCTACCGGGACCCATAAAATACCTTTGCTCCTCATCGGAAAATCAAAAAAACCCAGATGTTTTAAAAATATCAGAGTGCCCTTAATTTATAAAAATCAAAAAAGCGCATGGATGAACTCTGAAATATTCATTGACTGGTATGACAACACTTTTATCCCTGAAGTAAAAAAAAAACAAAACGAAATTGGCAAGCAAGGTAATGTACTACTTTTACTGGATAATGCGCCAACCCATCTTTCGGCTGAATTGTTAGAGAGAGAAAGTGGAATGTTTAAAGTAAAATTTTTGCCTCCTAATGTGACATCCTTGCTACAACCAATGGATCAAAGTATTATTGAAACATTGAAACGACTTTATAGAAAACAACTTTTACGTAGGTTGTTATCTGTTGATGAAGATGATGTAGAAGTCGTTTTATCATTTTTTAAGGGAATGAATTTAAAAGAGTTTTGTTACATGGTTGTAGATGCGTGGGATTTGATTGAAAGGAAAACTTTAAACAAGGCTTAGAACAGAGTACTTAATCGGGAGAATGAAAATTCAATAACCAATACGGATGATTTTATTTTGAAGGATATTAATGAGCTAATGTTAAAGATACAAATATGCCAGGATTGTGATGATGATGATATCAAAGAGTGGGTCACTTGTGACAGTAATGATCAAGGTTTTCAGATTATGTCGGATGACGAAATCGTAGGAAACATATTGCAGATAAATGAACAGCAGGAAATGCAAGAAGATGAAACAGAAAAAATCTAGACGTAGAAAATGATGTAGGACCATCACATGATGAAGCACTTCAGGCTCTGGAAACAGCTCTGAAATGGTTTGAAAAACAAACAAAGAGTGATACTGTAAGTTTACTACAGCTGAAACGAATTCGTGATATAGCAGCAATGAAGAGAAAAAGTAGCTTACGTCAAATGCCAATTACCAAATACATGTATTTGAAACCAAATTAAACTTATTATTAAATTATTATTATTTTTAATTAATAATATTATTATTTATTAATAAATATTACTATTATTAAACTTATTTTATTTCACAAAACCCGCTTTTCTTCATACATTCGATTATCCGGACTTTCGATTATCCGAATCCCTAACGACAACAATTAGTCCGGTTAATCGAGTTTCCACTGTACCTAAGAAAACATAAAACTCGCTATACTTTTTGATCAGACTTCGCACATTCATTTCAAATTTCAATGATTGGGATAAGGAAGAAAATGAAAAATTAAAGATTATTAACAATCATTAAAGTAAAAAACAGCAAATGAAAATCTTTTCCTTAAAAATAACGGAAGTCAACCTGAAATTAATTACAAATTCAAGCCCGTCTTCCAACTGATTGAATTCGCTTTCACGCGTTGTTTCCCCAAATACCTGAAAAGTAATGACGTTATTACGCTTATTGTTTAGTAACATTAATTAACAGTCAATCCACCTGAAAATGCATTCCAATCCTTTGAAGTAATTTACCCGAACAAAGGTGACCCTCTGTTACTTCTTTACTCTTCATACTCAAAGCAATTCTGAAATGTTTGAGTATTATTTATTGACATTTCAAAATATTTATACTTAACATGGGAATGTCATATAACATCAGGGGGAAAATACGGGTCAATAATGTAAGTAATATTAAAAATCAACAAATTTTTCTACGATAGTATTCATCATCAAAATAAATAATTTTCCATGATAAAAAGATTACTAGTTATGACTTATGACAAAAACATTATAAAGCGAGAATCTAAAATTAAATAATCATGAGAACTTACTGACACAAAAAGGCCTGCAAATTACAGGGGAGCCCATTTAAGTTATGGAATATGAATAAGTAATTAAAAAACTAAGGAAGAATTTACCAAAGTTATAAAAGCTGTTAGAACCTGTAGAAGCTGTTGTTTGGACCTCTATTTCGTCAATGGCAACTTCAATTTCCTGTTTCAAGTCGCCAATCGTCCCTGGAGGGTTAGCGTAACACTTGTCCTCACCAGCACCCGTTAAAAAATCCAACGGTTCGTGGTGACTGATTGACATCAGTATTGCAGCTTATTTTGCGATGTTCGAAAACAGTGCGCAACAGATCGATTGTTACGTTGGCTGTGTATCACAATGCGCCAGCTCGGATAGTCATACGGCTTCAACTCTTGCACTAATTGAACTTTGTACGCATTCTTACTGTAAAAATTACGATAACGAGTTGACAGTTGTCCATGCACAGTCTGAACAACAGGAGCAATGTTTTTGCGTTGAATGCATTAGACGCGAACGTACATGAGTTTTTTATCCAACAACGATCCAGTTTCACGAACTCACTTCACAAATTGATCCATAAATTGCGTCGGTACATATTTATTGTCAAGTTTTTTCGTAAATTTCTTACAGTTTAAGAAGAGGGCTCACCACTTTGTAAATAAGTTTTAATGTTTCCCAACTTTGTT
This sequence comes from Stratiomys singularior, assembly GCA_954870665.1. Classification (NCBI taxonomy): domain Eukaryota; kingdom Metazoa; phylum Arthropoda; class Insecta; order Diptera; family Stratiomyidae; genus Stratiomys; species Stratiomys singularior. The sequence continues at coordinate 53,478,053 of OX940880.1, read as the reverse complement.
CAATCGAAAATTCGCCATTTCATTTCCGTTTCGCAAATGTCAAATTTCAAACATAAGACTAACTTATTGCCACATCGGTCACAAATGTCATCGAACCTTCCAATTTCACAATAATGCCCTCCCACCCCGTAATACTTATTAATGTTCATAAATAATGATAAAAAAGAAAAATCCATATTGAAGTAATGTAAATTTTATGCTATTTCGAATTATCTCGAAACAGTGAAAGAAACCTTCAGAAGAACATGCTGCAATTTTAGGCTTTAAAATACTAGTTTGTGTTTAAAGCTTAAAAAATATTCTGAAGATGATTCTAATTCTAATATATTACATATTGTAATTATGAGAAAAAAATCCCTAATGTAAATTACATGTATCGAAAAACAAACAAACCAAATAACAAAATACTTGGACATTGCAATAATCAGCTACTACCCGATGAAAATAACCAAAACGTGAAAAGCTAAGAATCAAAGTTTGTATTCATTCACAGATAGTTGAAACTATCTGCCACAGCTCGAACAATTATAACGTGCCTAGTGACATTGTGCCTCCATCACCAGCTCAACCCTCGCGCTCAAATTCAGAGGATATTCTATAATTTTATCAGTTTATCCTTCTTAGGACAGCTTCATAATTAAAAACATATCGACTCCTGTGTAAATCTGCGAACGTTTCGGAAGGTATGAAGGCAGTTGCAGAAGGTTTCTGAACAAAGGCGTCTGCAGCGTGGCATGACTCACAGTCACTGAAATCACGGTATGATTCCTAAAAAGATCGAAAATAATATGTCAATCTGCATAACTGGAGTAACTTGATAAAGTCCTCGGTTCGACATATTATTTTCAAGTAAGTTACAAGTTTTGTAAGTTTTGTAACTTGCGTCAGACACGCAAGTTGCCAAGTCAATCTGACAAAAACCGAGACAACTTCCCACATATGAGCAAGGAGAGACGAGCGCGACGATGATTCCGGAAATGGAAAAACACGGAGTCCTTAAGCTCATTCGTTCCTGGGCCTCGCTCATAGTTCTGGTTGAAAAAAAAACGAAGAGGACAATCATATTTGTGTAAGCTATAGAAAGCTGAAGGACCGCATTTAGAAAGACAGCTACCCGCTCTCACGCATCCACGACATTATCAGGACCTCAACAAGTGAGGTGTTTCTTCAAACTCGATTTGAAAAGCACTAATTGGCAGGTAGAAGTCGTTAAAATAGAGGAAAAGCCTTCTCGGTTGGTACAGGGTTATGACAAGCAATTGTTATGCTATTTGGCATTCAAAAACTTTCGACCTATTATCGGTGATATTTTAAGGACATCGCCAATACAGCTAGAACCTCCATCAGCTAGCCGAAAAAAGTCGCTCCTTTGTTTGAGACGAGCGTTAGACGTCGGCCTGCGTTTGAGTTATTGAAATAGATGTCAATCAATTCATCAATCGTTTTTGCTGGCTTGTACCCTGACTAAATCTGCAAAATACTTCTAGACGATACAGATACGAGAAACAGCGGGATCTGATCCGTGTTAACCTAGCAAGCCGAGGTTAAGAAAAACCATTTCTCGTTGAAATATTGGAGAGCATGTTCCAAATGCTGAAGTTATTGCAGGAATTTCACAGATACGTATAACGGCTGTTATTCGTTCTACCAACAGATCATGCTTCGTTAGGGTTCTTGTTCTATTCCGAAAATACCGAAGGACAAGGTAGTTCCAGCTACTACATTCAGACACCTGCAAAATAGCTCATTGGAAAAGTGAAGTACATTATCGATGGCATATCTAGTCCTGTCAATTGCAAACTTTTCTGACAAGTTTAGAAAAATTCGCAAATCGCATACGTGCAAGCAATACTTAATGAAATCGACAAAGGTTGATTGCAGTGGGATATTCGCGATACTCAGCTAGCTGGTGATTTCCTTGGGGCATTGCTGTTATAGCAAAAGAGTGCTGCCTAAAAAACTTATACCGGCACAACGCTGTGGATCTCTAATAAAACAATATCAATAGAACTCTATGCAAGTGCAAATAAGAAACTCGGAAAGACACGTTATGCAGGCTTCAAAATGTTGTTTCCCAAAAGCAGAATTAACTATATATCGATGAAGTACACCGAAAAAAATCAGGAGATCACCAGATCAGGACATGTGAACGAAACCCTAAAAAGTCTGCGAGAAAGATTTTATTTGCTGCGCGCTGAAATGACATAAAGCTCATGTGTCGCAAATTCAAAATTTGCGGTTCCATGAAAACCACGAAATAAAGATTGAGACAGCACACAATGTTATTCTGTGGAATCAAATTAGAGACTGGCTGATAACATCGCGAAATGCCTTCATAAGTCCAAATAGGGAAATATGTACAGTTTATGTTATAAATATGCAAGTGATCGGAAGTGAAACTCATTCTCATTCAAGGAATTATGAAGGGCCAAGGCCCAACAGATACTAGAGTCAGTTGACACTTGTTTTTGGCAAAAGTCACTTGTTTGTGCTAAAATTCGCAAGCTGCTAGAATTACAGAAAACAAAAGGATTTAAGAACACGCTAAACCAATATTTGACTCAGAGTGTTGAAATACTTTTACATACATCTCCATACTTTTGATGACATCCAGATCTGCAGAACAACCATTAACAGATGGAGACCCGTTAGAAGTAGTCTTTGCGAGAGCATTACGTCGGCTCTGAGCAACCGTAACCCATCGCGGGTTATGCAAATCCGTTAAATCAAGCGTTGAACCAAATTCAAATGCTGAATGTTCTGCCAGACTGCATTGCGAGCCACTAGGCTCGCATGTCATCATATCGGAAGTGAATTTCGCGGTACCCTCCCGCCTAATAAGCCAATAGAAGTGTGCAGCGATGGCGTGCATCTAAAACAAGCCAATTCGAACGTTCATCTAATTTCTCATAGGACAATCAATGATTTGCACAAGTGAATAAGTTGAAGTAAACAACTATGTGAAATGCTTTATAAAAGATAAATTACAGTTTGACATGATTAACTTTATAGCAACAGTTTGACAACTTTATTTCTATTGTGAAAATGTAATTGATTGATTTGCTAAAGTGGTTAAAAAATGACATTTATGTCTGAACTCTGAAAAAAGGAGCTTACACTCAGTCCAAATCTATAGAGCGTAATAGTTTGCAATTTGCAATGATTTCTCTGTTTTAATTATTACGTTTTAAAGCTTCCAATAATTTCTCATTTTGCCCTCAATACATAATAGAAATTAAATGAAGATGTTCATTGCGAGAAAGTGCCAATCAATTTGGGATGTGCTGAATTATTTAAGACGAACGATTTATTCTAAGCAAATATAACTCGTGCATACAACTTTTTTTTCTCTCCCTATTTTGTATGTGACTTGACACCAAACATGATTGTCCACAAAGGAAGTAACTTGGCTTGTTCGCAATACAATAATTTCGTGTTGAACAACATTTACCGTTGAACACACTCAATATTCACCTTTTACTAAACATTTGAACACGTATCTACTCCTGTCTTTAATAATAAGATAATCCAGCATGTGGTCCTCAAAACATTGAACATGCACGCTGACAGTTCTACCATCAAAGTCATACATGCAAACATAGGAAGAACGCAGCGTCAAAGGGGTCAACGTCAAAGGTTTGGTCGATGGTCTCAGAAGACCAGAAACAGCAAAATTGAATTTCTCGCACCATCGCTACGTACTGACAGATCATCGTATCTATTCTGTTCCCATTCAATTGATGATCGATGACACGGAGATACTCGTATGTAATGGAAAATAGAAAAATCATTTTACTCGCGGCTTTCCCCCACTGGGAAGGTTACTTGGTGCAAGTCGCAATGATGAGTCTGCGCGGGCGCGTAGGGTTTCCAAAGAAGGATTACCCCGAGAAATCACCAGTGTCTGATACAACGATATAAACAATCATGTTGAAAACTAATTTGAAAAGAATTGATCGATTTGTAGCTGTTTAATAAAATGTAGTCAATACAATAATGAGGCGCGCGATGCAGGGCGAGAGGGAAACGCGCAGACCGGCAGAGGCTAAGCCTAGAACGAGCGAGGGAGCGTTAGGAAATGTGTTAAGTCACTGCTAACATGACGCTGTCAAAACGCCACTTTGCTCGCTGGAAGCAGGGAGCCTCCAGTTGGGACTTGTGTGATGTTTTGGCTGTTTCTCATCGATCCAGCATTAACCCATCCATTAAAATCGCCTCCAGTCAAAACAGTGACTGTCCATATGTCTCTCAGTTGAAGCCAAGCAGAAAATACTGCTTGAGGGTTAATTTGAGGGGCTAGTCTGGACCGAGAAAACTGATCCGCATCGACCCACCCACCTTCCATCAAGCTCCACTCAAAGCCCTTTTTTGAGTTTGGCAGCTAATTTCTCAGCGACCTGGACAACAAAATGACCATACTGTATTTTGGCGATCGTGAATTAAATTCAGTTCAACAATGAATATCAGTGTAAGGAGCTTCGTCCGAATCGTTATTATACGATGATTAGCATTGCGATGAGATTGTAGATTTGAAGGAGACGATGATGTTGATGACTGGATACTTTGACGCGCTGAACATCACCACGGATCATGCATTGAAGATTACCTGAAGTTTTTGACACAGTCCAACTGTGGCGACGTTGACGGCAAAGACCTCGTCGCTCTTCAACTAACAACACACCATTTGACGCCATGGAAAAGTCCTTCCTACGGAGAAATTTCAAAATTGATTGATTGATTATTCGGGGCCCCGAATTTGAATTTAACCGATCTATGCGATCGATTATTGTTAATTTGTTCCAATAATTGGTTTCTTTGTTGTTCGAGCATGATTTTACAGAAAGTGGGTACTCCCTCTTCATTTGGCATTTTCCTCGATCATGATGCGATCACTTTAATTTCCTCCTTGCCACAATATTTAGTCGTCCGACGGAGCAGAGTATTTTGTTTATTTTGTTAGATTCGATCGCGTATCAAATTGATTGATGGCAAAATAGTTCGTTGTTATGCAAGTGGCTGGAACGTGTTCAAGAATTATTAGTTAACATTGTGCTCCATTCATCTTTGAAGACTGTCTAGTAATGAATTCGCATATTAATAAATTTGGACGATCCATTTTACAAGAAGTCACTCATGACTTAGTAGGAACCAGATCACGTGTGTTGATCTCATCTGTTCCAGATTCACGAAATTATTTTAGCCTCTAACACTTCCCAGCGACTTTAGTAAATCAAATCTAGTTTTTTTATAAATGAAACATGCCCGAATTTATGCAAGAAGAACCGGAACAAGGAGGTTAACGAATAAGTATCTTGTGTCAAACGAACATTAAATTAATCGACTAATACGATATCCTACAGTGAACAGATTTGATTTCACAAAGTTGCTCGTGGAAAACATTTCAGAAACCGTAAAGCATTTTAAAATTTGTTTGTTCAAGCTCCTCCTTATGGAAGTTATCTGAGAATTTTGGGATTAGATAAGCTTCGTCATAACTGATTCTTCCAATATCAGAAGACGCAAAGAATAATAATGCACTAATATCGCAAGTGGAACACCATTTCCTCGGCCTAACTCAAAGCCCCATTTTTATGGGACAAGCGAAGCGTCTTTAGTTTTATTTTTGCATAAATTTTATGGGTCTATATATATAACATTTTTTTATTGGCATTGTGATTTGCACTGTTTCTGACTTATATCTAGAGATCGGAGAATATTCTTCGTTACATCTATGGTTACTTCAAATGTTATTTAATTCGTAATTAATTTTCTTGGACAGGATACTGATAACTGGATCGACAGGAAAATTTTCACAAAATACTCTGCTAGGCTTACGTGGAACTATTTTATGCTCAAAAAAGAACGAGAATTGCAAAATAAAACTATTCAATTTATTTCAATTTTTAATAATTTCCTTTACTATCCCCTTCAAATAATTCTTTTTCTGCAGAATTTTGGGTCGCTGTATCCGTTGGAATTCACTGCTTCGGCCACATCAACACGACGCTGTTTTTGCACCTTTGCATGTTTGCACCTTTTATACCATTCGTATGCTCGTGTTTTCGACATACACGCTCTGTCATACGCCAAAATTCTATGCACGCGCATTATTCTAATTTTTCGACTTCTTCGTATAGACGTCAATTGAATACAAACCGTACGACATGTGTCAAAATTTGATAGAACACAAATAAAAGTATTGCCAACGTTGAGAAAAAATGAACCATTCAAAATTTAAAATTCAAAATTCCTGTTCTTTTTTGATCATAAGGTGAATTTCTTAAATTATCTTTTGGTATAAACTACTAATCCTAATAGATTTGTGGTTGGAGACACATTATCATAATGTTTTCATGCACTCGACAGTCAGTAAGTGATCTGATAAGGGGATTCAAGGAGTTATTAGCTTTCTTGAGCAGAGTCGCTCAGCGCGCGTCTGCAAAATCTCGCTAATATAGGCTACTTTGTATGGTGATCTTCAATAAAAGTTGTAGGGGTTTATTAAGGCCATTTTTAACAAGTGATTTTGAGCGATTTGAAGCTTCTTTTTAAGATTTTTTGGTATGTTGGTTCCATTGTCTAGCTCCGTAAATTATTACCGGTTGAATGCCCAATTTTAGGGATGAGGTTTCAACGCTTTCGTTTAAAAGCTTTCGATCGAGTTTTAGACCAAAATAGGTCAGATCTCCGGACTAGGGAATCATTTTGCATAGAAAGTTTCTGGCTTAGCTTTTCCGCAAGTCATATTGCCGTGATTCCCATTACCCTTTCCTTTTCAACCCTTTCTTTTCCATGGCAACCAAAGTCAAATCTGAATACTTCGTTCTTCTAAAATGGAATTTTCTGCGAACTCGTAATGCGCATGTTTAATTAGGCCCGTATCCTTTCAACGACCTATTGACTGGTTGCCAGCCTCTGTCTTCAGGTAGAATTAAGACTTCATTCATGCTTAGTAAGGACTTCAGAATAGACGGACCTAACACTGAATTTGTTTTCGAAAACATTCCAAAAATGGGAAAATGCAAAAGAAAAGAAGGTTTTTTTTACTTTCTGCCTTCAGAAGTGAACGTTTTGGATTTACTCTTGTCGTAAGAAAAATTAGGGAAGCGACATCTTGGTAGCCATATCGCTACCATGGATTTTTCAGAGTATTTTTCTTCGTGGGTAAAATGGCAAGCAGTTACTAACCACTGAGTTAATCGGGATGATCCTAGAAGGGGATGTCTCTGTTAACGATGAAAGGGACAGGGTATCGGTCCAAGATGATATTCTTGAAAGTCTCCGGGAACAACTATTCAATTTCGAAGAACAGAAGAAGACCAACTGACTACCGAAATAAATTTTCCAAAACGTTCGCTCGTCGAAAATACCAAGAAAAGAGGAGAATACTTGGAAAAAGAAATTTATGCTGTGGTCGGTAGAAATTTATCAGGTCGCTGTGGAAAACTGTGGATAAAAAGAGAGTTCCAAGCAGGCAACTTTAGCTGCACTGTAGAAACTAACACCTTTTCTGAAAGTGAAATTACTCCTTTTTTCTGTTTTCCACATCGGTTTTTAACGACAAAATCACAGATTTTTTTTTTCGATCCAACTTATATACAGTTCAGAGAAACGCCCACAAACCATTGAGAACCATAAAAGAAGTTTCTGCATTTCTTTGTATTATGTTGCTGTCTGGAATAATAAGCGTTTTCAGCTGTAAATTGTTATGGACCTACTGTACACGAACAAGCTTTATCGCCAGTGTTATCTCCGGAATCGATTTCAGCAAATTGAATCGCTACAAATTTTTTATGATAATGCTCAAATAAGGACGAGGAATGAAGTAGACTACAGCAAGCAGTATAACGTTCGTCTTCTGATCAACGTTTGGACGAAAAACCTTTTAACATTGAAGGCCGTAGAGCACAAGGTTGCGGATTAAATCTTAGTTTTCTGCAAGAGTAAAGGAACCCTAATGCATTACATTAAAAGCAAGTCTGATCAGTAGGGCATAAAGTTGATTCCTAAATGTGGTATTTCCGGCATACTGTATAATTTCAAAATATGTACAAAAACAGGTTTTTCTGCAATTTTATTTCAAAAGACTTCACTAAAGTCAACTTAAACTTCTATATATTGTCAATTGCTTCGAATTTCGTTTCAAGTCTATCAATTAAAATTTTTTTTACTATCCTTACACTTTCAACGCCTGTTTCCTGACGTCCAATTGAAATTTACTTTTCCGCGTTTATTCGGATATTTCGTTAACGCGCTCTGTAGTTTCGAGCTTTTTATAATCAAGCCTGTCGTCTCCGTCTTCTGTAGCTTCTTATATACTCGTACTTAATTAATCCGGAATCATCTCAGACTTTCCATGCACTTTATTCTCAAGTTCACGAACTAAATCACTTGCGTGTGTATTCTTGCTCTTGCAGTTTTTAATGCATTTCATTGTACTTTTCCACTTCGAAAAAGTTCCAATTTGTTGTTTTGTTCATGATTATATTTTAGCTTTTTGACAACTACAGTGACGCATTAAATTCTATGCACGCGTAACACTTTCCTCGCCTCATATCATCTCCGTCCCGAAAAGATGTCTCAGCCGTCTCAACGTCTTCCTGGTGACAATACCAGACAAGGCGGTCTAGTTATACAATTTTCATTTTTGCTCTCGGCTTCCGGTACTCCTGTATATAGTGTACTGCATCGTTGATCGATCCAAATTTGACTGCAACTTCGGAGATCTGCCTTTTCAACGTTGTGGGCTATACAGCCAGATCAAGTCGTCTGACTGGAATCCGTATGAGTTTGGTCTTCATATCTGGTCATCATGTGGTCAGTAGTTGACTCGATTTACTTCCGCACCATTCGATGTATTTGATTCAACCGTTGCCTTAATTCACTTTTAATACTCTGAAATGGTTTAAGGCTGCTCAGGGGATGTCTCGAACTACACATCATCTGAATCGTTTTTGTAAAGATGAGTCTGGCAAATGCTTCACCCGTCAATGCTTGTTTCGCAGTTCCGTACGCTATCAAAGGTAATGGAATACGTCAATCTCAATCTCTTTGGTTTTGAGCGTGTCAATGAACCGTTCGATTATTTCTTCAGACTGGGGGTGAGGTGGTGTTATCCTTGTTTTTGGTATATCTGGAAGCTCACATATTACCCCAAACACTTGTGATTCAAAATTTCGACCTTGATTTAAATGCAGTTCTAAAAGTATGTCATTCCTGCTAGCCCACTGTGACACGATCTGTTCGACTACGGTCGTTACCTCCTGGATAGTAATTGGGTATACTTCTTGCGACTTACTGAAGTAATCAGTCGTAACGAGTGTATCCTGACAAGTATACTAAAGGGTCCAGCGATATACACGGCTATTCTCTCGAATGTACTTCTGCGTTAAAGGTTTGCATTTGTGCCCTCGTTATTCGAGTCGGCTCTTTAACGGAAGCACATATTAAACACATACGACACCAGTTCAAGGCCTCGTCTCGAGCGTGGAGCCAATAGAATCTTATTGGCATCTTCGTCAGGGTCTTGTTTACGCAAAAGCTAATTCCTGATGTTCGTTCATGTATTTCCTTGGGTACAGCCTCTACCCCACTTTAAGGAGCAACAATTTGTATCTTGTACGTCCTCTGTCACATGTCTTGTATGTCCCATTTTCGTTCAAGAACTCCCTTTTCAACCTAAAGGAAATTCCATTGAGCTAAAAAGCTATTGAACACTATGCAGTGTGCTGATATCTCTTTCATCTCGGAACGTCCTGTTATCTCCTTCCATGCCAGCAAAAGTTTAATATCGCCGTCGGCTAGCTGAGCATTCCAGAGTTCGCGTTGCGACTAACTACCGTCAACCTCAGTCGATTTAAAACGTACATCTATATCTGGTCCTTTTCCTCGGATCGTTGGCAATGTTGCAATTGATTGGTTTTGGTCTGAGTCTGCTCCTAGCGATACACGCTGATTAATAACTTGGTTTCTTTCGCTGCTTCCAGTCTCGTTGCAGATGCCCCCGTTCACCACATTTCCAACGTATACGCGATCTGGTCCCTGACCTGAGGCCGTGGTTCAGTCGAGTGCATGGTGAGACTGATTTCTACTTGACCCAGCTCTTAAACGGGCACGGTTGTTTTCGGTCCTACCTGTACAAAATTGACAAAACACGGTCTCCTAACTGTGTGTTTTGTAGAGGAGAACCGGATGGTGCCTGTCACACATTCTTATACTGCAAAAGGTGGAGCCAGCAGCGAGGGGTCCTACTCAGCGAAATTAGAGAGTTCTGTCCGGAAGCTATCGTCGGAGTAATGCTGAAAACAGTTGACAATTGGAATCGCGTGGCGCAATATGCTCGGGCAGTGCTGATATTGAAAAAAGCTTTATTGGAGCGCTGGGAGGCATCGGGGATGGATAGATCTGTTTTCTAGCACTTCCTTCCTCTCCCGTCCTTCCCATAAGAGAAGAGATTTCCATAATCCGAAGGCGCCTCTAGACGTAGGAACACGAGGCCTAGTCCGAAGTAATGTGTCAAACGGTTCCAGGCTAAGTTCTCAGGTTGACAGGGGAGGTGTTTAGTGGGTAGTCCAAAAGCATTTTGCATCTGGGAGTCCCACACTCAGGGCGTAAACAGCCTTCACCTCCCTACCACAAAAAAAAACATATACGCGAAACATTCATCTGCCACTTCCTGTTCATGTCCTCGACCTACATTCTCCAGTTGTAAGCTTTCGGACCCTAGCTGCGTATTGGTATTTTTGGCATGTGTGTCCCTTGCTGAACAATTTTTGGCTAGGCGGACAGCGTGTTGTAGTTCCCTGTCCCATGCTTCTGTCGCCTAACCCAGGAAATCCTTTCAATTAACAATTGGGCTAACTGCTGCAGGGATTCACATTTTTTTTGTTTCTTGATTCCTATAGACCCATTTCAATGTTTATGATCTTTCGAAAATTTAAAAAGCCTTTTACGAATGTTCTTGAAGAAACAAGTAATGATGATTTCAATTAAATTTCTTTTGTTGTCTTGAAAGAATCAAATTTCCAAGCATGCACAATATTTTTATCTTCGTGAGCAATTGTTTTTCTTGAATGATCCAGCCTTTTACGAATCTTTGGTGTTTTAGAAGCATTTTAGCTTCAGCTTCTTCGCACATTTGACCATAGCAACGTCTTTACGCAAGGTTAAAAAGTGTTTTCCTCGATCCATCCTTATCTGCAACTGAACAGCTTGTATCACCTAAATTTATCAAAATTGATAAAACTTGATGTCAGAAACGCTCACCATTATAATAAATTTAAATATCCTATTTCTTTTTTTTTTTTTTTTAATATTTTACAACTTATTTGAGGTGGCCCTACTTTAGTGACCAAGATAAAACTAGCTTTCACAAAATGCTGTGACCCAACAAATGACATAGAAACGCCTATGGTATTCAGCAATCATATTTTGACATCAAGTGTATTATCGCATCAAAATACGAAATGACGTTCCCCGTCTTCAAAACTTTTATAAAATTTTATATAAATTTCCTCGTTCTAGATTTCGTCCTTGTACCCAATTTTGCACTGAAATCACCAACGATGGTTTTGAGGCCGTTTAAGGGCAAACAATCGGAAGACAATCATTTAAAAAGATTCCTTTATGTCATTCTCCTTGATTTCAGTCGGGGCGTTAACATTTATTAACATGACGTTCGAAACTCTCCCGAATTTCGATCGCCCTCAGTCGTTCGTTAAACGGTCATATAATCGCATAAAATTTGACGCTTACATCCAATACACTTCGTTCGTTGTGTCGGAAGCTTTTTAAATTTTTAGCAATTTTTAGAAATTTTTTAACAAAGTAGGCCCTATAACATCTAAAATTTCAATGTCGGAGCCTTTTTTCAATTTCGAGACAGTTTCTGCCACATAATACCAGTCCAGTGCTTTTCATCCTGTAGTCAAGTGATGTTCAACTTTATTTTAGTTGGTGCTTCAGACTTAATTGGCAACAGCAACATTGTTATATACAACAGTCCAATTGAGAATCTTAACTATGAAGTGTCTCCGAACCATCAAATTCTAAAAATCCATCCATGAAGATTGTTGAAAATCACACTCGAATCACGGAGTTGAGGCTGGAACTTGCTTTAGGCAAATCAAGCCTTCTATTTCACTACCTGATCCGCAATCTAAATGACAGGACAGTTTAGTCCTGGTCAATGATTGAATGCTTCCACATATAATGTTCGAAACAAATATCCATACAGAGAGATTAATCAGGATGAAAAATTACTCTTCATGCTCCCCAGGTAGAGTACATGCTCTCTACTTCTTGTTATTTTAATTATAACTCATGCATTACCAAAACTCTTGAGTGTGCTTCAGTAACTCCACACGTGTTATAATTAGCTCAAAGCATAAATAATAATCACACGTGTATTTAGCGTATTTATTAGCAAACCGTCGCCTAACATGCGCTTATTCGCTCTCCATTATACTCCCTAGCCCGATACCACGTGAAATAGTGCCCGGGAAATATAAACATCATTTTCCAAGCATCCTCAACAATGAGCAGCCATTCGCACATATTTATATTATAAAGTTAAATCTCTTGAAAATTACAAGGTACATTAAAGGGGGTAATGATTTATGGCCAATTTACAAATGCTCTTCTTACCTCCTTTTATTTACTCCCCTTGATGATACACACACGAGTCAACCTCGAGACATAAACTAGCGCTCACTTCAAATAAACTCTTGAAAATATGTGAGCGCTACTTCATCATAAAAGCAAAAGTATCCTTTTCAACTCCCGGCAAGGGAAATCTCCCTTTTGAGTCAAGTACACACACTAATTATAAAAAGACACACGTTACAACTTGAAAAAGTTGTTTAATGGACATTTATTTTGGAAACTTTGTCAATTTCCAAGTCGTTCCTTTTTCCTTCCTTTTGAATTTTTCAAGTAAGATGGTGAAGTTAATGGTGGAGCGTGTCAGTGCGGTTCGTAATGCAACATCAATAGATGAAGTTAAGTTTTTTTTCCATAACAATGTTTTCTGAAGCATTTTTTGCCTTAATGCCATTAAGATGGCTCTCGTGTGTGCACTTGTTGCCCCTGTTTGAAACCACGTGAAAATTGTTTTCTTTGTATTTTGTGGGAAAATATTTTGCTTGAAGCAATGCGTTCGAGAAAATTCGTTCTGAGTCAGCTTTGTTTGGGGTGACTTTATGATGAAAGAAAGTATGAACTTTACCTTATCCGAATTTGTCATGTAAATATATTAGCCCTTGGACTGAGTCTTGTAATTCCAATCCTGTCTCTAAAAATTACGCGAATGTAGAATGGATTCGATAATTTGAATAGTCGCGCATTCCCGGAAGGAAATCAACACAAGCAGCCATTTACGTTCAGAACACAAGAAAGGCTCTTTCATCGTGATATCTAAGGAAAAGTCAGAAAGCATTTCCGGTCATTTTTGAACTCACCATTTTCTCGGAAACCGATGCTCTCCATTCGTACGCACCCTCATCAAAACAAAAAACCACCCCATTAACGAAACTCGCTTGTGTCTTGTTATTAAACAAATTTTTTGGTTGCTGCAAATTATTATAAAAAAAAATATCATTATAAACATTTTATGTTCTGCCGATTGCCTCGAAGGTACACATTCCCTTTACCTGGTCATGTGCTCTCAAGGACCTTTGTCCTCAAATTGGCACACATATAATAGTATATCTCTACGTGCACGACAAAAGATTTCCACAATCTACATATTCGTATCCTGTCATACCTACATATAATACATTATTTACAAAAGTTGCCACATTATTCTTGGCGGAGCGGACAATATTGCAAATAATGTGTATATGTGGGAAAGCGTGTACGAGTATAAAAGAAGAACTGTTGTGGTTAGCAGTTTGTTTTATGCATCTATATAGAAAATAAAACACACCCCCTGAAGCCATAAAATCCACCACAAAACGAATCATGTTCCTTGTTATCCTTTTGTCCTTTTGCATTGTACACTGCGGACGTTTTCAGGTGGGTTTGGCATTACTTGATACAACTAAGGTTCCAGTTTTCCTTTGTTTTCGCCCAACCGGGTATATGCTTATTTCAGGGTGCAGTTATATGGCCGTGTATGCTTAATTTGATGGACAAATTAACAAACCGTATGGAACAGAAGAAGTTGGTTGTTTTCGTTAAGACGAATGACCGATGACTTTTTTTTTGAAATATTTGTAGTTTGCTGCAAATTTTGTTTTTTAGTCATGGAAAACTTCAAAAAATTGAATATTACTTGCACAAATCTGTAATCTATAGAAAATCTTTAGAAATTTTAATTTTATTTGTTTTTATGATTCATCTCCGAAAATGAAAGTATTAAGTTAAGCTTCTTCGTTTATTAATTATACATCCGTTTTCCTGAAGACAGCATTTTCGCAGGTGTTCAGATCCTTTTTTGAGATCTTTAGTCTTTTTTTGAGTTGTGAGATCATAACTTTTCCCTCCTTATGATGAAATCTATCCTCGAATTTACTTTTAACTTTAACAAAAACAATTTTTCGGGCGTTTGCAATGATAATGGTAATTGAATTATTTGTGGCCAAATGAGTTCGTTTTACATATCTTATTTCCTTGATTTCTTTGAAATTTTCTAGATGAAAATCTTTTAATTATTTCTATATAAATTATTTAATCTAATTTCTTTACGGGAACGCTGATCCCAGACCTGATGACCTGAGATATATTCCAGCGACAAGGAAATGCCGGATATTCAAAGAAGCCCTAACCAGAACCAAAGCAGCTCTGCAATGACCCGTGTCCTGCAGATAAACTTACATTAGAGCTCAAACGCCCAAGACCTGCTTGAGCAGTTCGCAAGGGATATGAAAGCCGATCTATTGCTGCTTAGCGAACAACACCGAGATGAAAATTCATCAGCATGGTGAATCTGGTACCTGTGCCATATGGGTTCGAAATGGCATCCAGCTGTGAGTTCAGGGCCGTGGGCGAAAAGATCGTTTCGTGTGGGTCCGGTGCCCAGGAATAACATTCTTTAGTTGACACCGAACGAACCAATGACATCCTTCCAGGCAAAGCTTAACTCTTTGAGGACACCGTCTTAAGCACAGAGGGTCATGTTCTTATCGGGGGAGACTTTAACTCCAAGCCTATTGAATGGCGCATGCCACAGTCAGATGCCAGGGGGAATCGAATCCTGGAGATGGCAGCCGGAGTAGGGTTAGCCGTGGTGAACGCTGGTAATACTCCCATTTTCCGCCGCTTGGGCTGCGTGGACACCATCCAGGACGTGACATATGACGCACAATTGGAGAGTTCTAGAGGACTACTCGGCCAGTGACCATTAGTACATAGCATTCGAGATCTG
The DNA here is from genome assembly GCA_954870665.1 of Stratiomys singularior. Lineage (NCBI taxonomy): Eukaryota > Metazoa > Arthropoda > Insecta > Diptera > Stratiomyidae > Stratiomys > Stratiomys singularior. The sequence continues at coordinate 53,462,689 of OX940880.1, read as the reverse complement.
CGACAACGTTCCTACACTCCCAGACACTCAGCGCTCCGCCTTCGTGTGGAATACTGAGAGGATGAGCTCATGAGATGCTCACCACTATTTGGCTTATCGCTAGGGTCCAGAGAACTGACTGCTAATAACATGTTGAATTCCACAATGAAAACGATCATTGGAAAGCCTCCGGGGTATTGGGGGTCCACTGAAATAGCTAAACAACGAAGAGAGTGTCACAAACTCCGGCGAGAAGCTCAACGAGCGGGAAACCAGGACGAGGCATGCACCAGAAGTATATAGTACAGGGTGGGCAATCTAGCGTTTTTGACATTGGAAACGTCAAATACCATTCGCAGATTGGGCGGAAGATCGTTTGACCGAGGATGGTCAATTTTACCGAAAAATCATCTTTTCGGACGAGGCTCATTTCCATCTCGTTGGTTACGTTAACAAGCAGAATTGTCGCATTTGGGGCACAAATCCGCAAGTAATTGTCGAGAAGCCAATGAACCCAGCACGAATCAATGTATGGTGCGGATTTTGGTCTGGTGGAATCATTGGCCCATTTTTCTTCGAAAATGAAGAAGGAGCCGCCGTAACCATCAATGGTGAGCGATGTTATCCGAATTTTTTCTTCAACCAAATTGAAGAGGACGACTTGGACAACATTTGGTTCCAGCCGGGCGACCCTACGTGCCATACAGCAAACGCTACACTCAATCTTTTGCGCCCTTTCTTCGAAAATCGCATAATCAGCAAAAGAGGTGATGGAAATTGGCCTCCCAGAAGCTGCGATTTAACGCCATTGGACTATTTTCTTTCGGGAGCTGTTAAAGATAAATGTTACGCCAACCATCCAAAAAGAATTCAAGATCTAAAGTATGAGATTCAAGCTGCTGTTGCTGCCATAAGCCCTGAAACGATCGAGAAAGTACTCCAAAATTAGGTGGATCGGATGAGCTACTGTAAACTCAGCCGTGGTTGTCATTTGTCCGAAATTAATTTCCACAAATAAATTTCATAAAATAACCTTTCAAATAAATGTTCAACCTTTGAAAAATATCAAGCAGTTTCTTTTATTGACTTTTTAAATTTAAAATATTATACGGCCCACCCTGTTTATTGGTCGGGTAGGAAAGTTCTTCGCGGACTGATCAACAGGAGTAAGGCCCGTTGCTGGCAAAACCGCGTCGAAGACGTGAACAGGGACCCGCTATAAACTAGTTATGCGAAAGCTCGGTGCTCTACGGGCCCCTGCGTACTTGAAGCGGACATGATGCACGAGATACTACGGGCACTTTTTCTCCAATATCCCGTCCGTGTTGATGCCACCCACAAGGAAACACCATCAGCTTGTCCACTGTTCACGAGAAACGAGCTGGAACTAGCAGTTTCAGCCATAAATTTCCAGTTACATCCACCGGGAAATTTTCTCCAAGCTAGTATGGTTTCAGAACGGTACGTTCCACTATAGATGCAGTCGCGGAGGTGGTGAGTGTAGTCCAACAGGCGGAGGCCCGCAGTCGAACCAACCGTCGGGTAGTCCTTCTAGTGACGCTGGACATAAGGAGTGCTTTCGGCTCCGCTAGATGGACGGATATTCTGGAAGCCATGGAAAACTCTTTCCAAGTATCAGAATATCTAATGCGCATAGTCCAAAATTACCTGAAGAATCGCAGCCTCATCTACGACACGGCGCAAAGTCGTCGGAGGATGCTAGTCACATCAGGTGTGGCCCAAGGCTCCATCCTCGGTCCGGACTTCTGGAACGTCTCCTACGACGGACTGCTCAGACTTGAACTGGCGGAAGAATCGCGACTGATCGGCTATGCAGATGATGTTGCGGCACTAAAGCCTAGGCGGACGGTCAATCAAGCGCAATAAAGGCTGAATGTACTAATGCGCCGGATGGCGAGCTGGATGACCACTCACGGGCTTAACCTAGCGTTAGAGAAAACCGAAGGGCTCATCCTGACCAAAAGAGGATCCCCAGAGTAAGAATGGTCGGAGTCGGGGACACATTAGTAGAGTCGAAACTATCAGTCTAGTATCTAGGCTTGCTGATAGACTTTAAACTGAGTTTCTCGGAGCAAATCAAGGCAACGACGAACAAGGCCGCAGCAGGGGTCTCGGCAATTAGTCGACTAATGGCCAATCATGGGGGACCTAGTCAAACAAAAAGGCGTCTGCTTATGAGTGTAGTGCAATCTACGCTTCTATATGGAGCAGCGATATGGAGTGAAGCTATCAACAAGGAACTGCACCGCAAAAGGCTGGCACAGGTGCAAAGACGAGGAACACTGCGGATTGCATCAGCATAGCGTATAGTCTCTGAGTCAGCGGTGTTGGTAACTGCAGGGGTGATACCCATCACTCTCCTTGTTAGAGAGCGCATTAGAGTCTACCTCCGAACGCACGATAAACTGAAAGACGATACACTCTCGACGAATGGCAACAATCATGGGAACGTAAGCTAAAAGGAAGATGGACCGCTCGGCTCATCAACGACTTGAGATCGTGGCTCAGTCGAACGCATGGTGGGACTGACTTCTACTTGACCCAGCTGCTGAGCGGACACGGTTGTTTTCAGTCTAACCTGCACAGGATAGGAAAGTCACGGTCTCCAGATTGCGTATTCTGCATTGGTTGCATATTCTGAATTGACGACGCTTGTCATACTTTCTTTTCATGCTGAAGATGGGTAAAATGCGCGGTGATCTTGCCGAAAAAGTGGGATAGCTCCATCCAGATAGCTAATCGAAGAGATGCTGAAATCATTTGACAAATAGAGTCAAATGGTACATTACGCTCTGTAGACTTGACCGGCTGGAGGCATCGAGGGTGGACGGTTTCCTTCTCTAGCAATCCTCCTCGTCTTTCCCATCCGACCAGGGAAGGAATCCCTGTAACCCGAAGGCGCCAAAAGACGTGTAATTGGCAGGCCTACCCCGAAGTAATGTGTCAAACGGTTCCAGGCTAGGCGCTCCGGTTGACAGGGGAGGTGTTTAGTCGGTAGTCCAGTAGTTCCACTAGCAGTTCGACACTCAGGACGTAAATAGGCTGCACCTCCCTACCCAAAAAAAAAGTTTGAAAAATTTAGTTTTACTTTTCGAATGAAAACTCGAGCTTTATATCCTCGTAATCCGTTAGAAAATATTAAATTATTCAATGTAATGGGACAGTTGTTAAAAATGTAAAAACAATTTTCATGTCATTTCTAATTCCTTTCATCGAATGTATTACATCTTTTTTTCGACTGAATAGCTAGGATCATTCCTATTTCTAATTCTAAAATACAGTGCGCGCAATTTGCTTACGACACACTCAGAGTTTCAAACTTAAAATGGGATCTTCACTTTAAGAGTGGGTTGTTTCATTATGGGATATATGTGAAGTCCTAATCTAGTCGACATTAAGTTTTTTTGTATAATTTCTAATTCGTTTTGTATTTGAATTTTAACCTTCGGCATACAACGTGCAAAAAACTCCTCAACCATACAGCATGGGATTAGTTTACCCCACAAAATATTGCTTCTGTCCTGTGCATGTGTTGCTCAACTTTAGTATTTTAGTTCTCTGTATTTATAAATGAATGAAAAAACGAATAAACGAAAAATATTCTATTAATCAATATTAATTGAAAAAAACAACAAACTTTCATAACTGTTTCATAATGCTCTTAAATATATTATTGTCATTTCTTTTTGATAAACATACATATTTGACTTTGTTGGAAAAAGGACAACCAGATTTTTACGTCAATAAAACTAAGACAACTCGCTCCTTAAATTAATACAGTTTTGACGCAACAGTTTCGCATGTTCTTTACATATTGTAGCAATACAGCTGAAGCAGTCATGGACAGTCTTCCTGTCTTTGCTCCTTGGGCAGAGCGAAAATGTTTGTAATCTTGTTGGTTGCTTCGGAGCTTCTTCTAACATCTCATGAAAAATGTGGATTGCCTTTCCTTCTCCTGATATGGTCTTCAAGCAATGATAGTCCCAAGCGCTTGGTAAATTCCCTTCTAAGGTTGGTGTTATCCTTGTCAATACCGTTGTTTGTTTGATACACCATGAAGGAGTTTATACCAGCATTGCTTAACATTGAAAAAAAAAACACCGTTAGAAGCCAGTTTTTACTGTAACGGAAAACAACAAACGTTCGAGCCAACGTATCGAAGACATCATCGCCGCCTTTTTGTCGATTATTAAAATGATACTTTGTGGCTTTGGTACGCACTTTTCTGGCTTTAGGACGTAAGAAACAACGGTAATATCTTTTTGAAATCCAAAAAGAGAAAAGTTTTCTTCACGTTTAGCCTTGAATTGAGGTGGAAGGCATGCTTTATTTAATCTTACTGTCCCGACAGCAGTCAATTATTGGCTTTGCAACAAGTTGTCAGCAACTTCGTAGCTCATGAAAAAGTTAAGCCTGGTGGTGCTCCTTCCAAATCATGATTAACATCTCGCCAAACGATCTACTAAATCAAGCGGCTTATTATGAACTGCATATGGGCTGTTGTCAACCTGTTTTTCACAGTACATTTCCAAATTCAACGTATAAAAGGTTTTGATACTTGCGTGAGCATAAATTTTTAAACCATATTTTGCGAGTTGGAAGGAATATATTGACGAGAAAGGCATATTTTCGAAAACTTACTATTTCTTCATCAATTGTCAAATTTTCAGGCGGTCTAAAGGTTTCCTGGTGGGTTTCAAGGAACATGTCAAAAATATATCGAATTGGTGACAAGCGATCTGTACTAGCTCTGGCTGTTCAAATTGATGCATCATCAAATCGCTAACTGTTGACTAAGCATGAAAATCTTTGTCTAGACATCGTTTGTCTAAATATTTCGACCCCAGCGCCATCGTTGCTCCACAAATCGATTACACTTGGTCTGCCGTGGCTAAAAAAGCCTGCTAAAAGCAAAAGTCCAAAAAGGGCTTTCAATTCGCCTTTGTCAGTATCATTGTATGAGGAAATTGAAGGATTGCTAGCCAATCTCAAAGAAATCTTCTGGTTTGTATATTTCAAAACCATATCCACAATTAGTTCCACTGGAGACGTGGCAAAAGATAATTAAGAAAAACTTTTCTTAGGCCCAAATGATCTTTTCAAATAGTTTTCACTGATCCTTCCGATATTCCAACGTAAGGGGTCTGTCTGTTAATCGCCGATTCTCGAACACCAATTCCTTGATTTTATTAACGTGTCGATCATCAGTTGGTGTTGATGGCCGTCCTGGATAGCCGTCGTCAATGCGTTCTCGACCCTCTTTGAACAATTTGTACCAATCAAAAACACTTGCTCGTGACACCAATTATCACCGAAGGCCATTTGCAACATTCTAAATGTTTCAGCACCAGAAATTTAATTCCACACACAAAATTTAATGGCACTTCTTTCTTAAATAATTTCACTCATTGTGAAATCGCCGAATGCACTTTTTGTACTTTAGAAAGACAAGCGGATACTAAACACAAATTCTTATTTTGATGTAATATTTGGCACAATTATCACTGACAGTTACACCAACCTTGGAAAAAAAATGTTTCGACAAATAGGTTTCCGCGCGAAATTTAAATTAAAAGTCACTAGTTTTGCCAACGATAGTATATCGTTAAAATGTTCTTTTATATTTTGTCTATCATAAGCATCCATGACACCACAGAGCCAGTCGTAAATATAGCCTATTGGGTTTACCAGTCCTCTGCTTTTTCGCATTGCTAATCCTAAGTCTCTTTTACTACTCTCACATGTCTCTTTATATCCTGTTTTATTGACAAGTACAGAGTTACAGATTTCAAATAATGTTAATTTTCTGTGCACAATTCTTTCGAGTCTATTTTGTGTCATGATCGATTTGTAAGTAACGGATGATTCATTGTGAGGTTTGATTTTCAATAAGTTTTTTTTTTTTGACAGATGACGTGTGACTCCTGTCACACGATTACATACTCCCGTAATGTAATCTTTTTTCAGTATTGCTAGACAAATCATCGTGGAAAGACTTAGACTGCGATAACGTATCCAAAATCAGCGTTCTGTGGGAAATTACTTTCGTCCGTTAAAACCACTATAGACAATACCAGCCTACATTCTTGAATGACACTCAACCGATTAGACCACATCCAGCACGTAGTGAAGAGAGAATAAAGCGACTGTAGCTGAGAGTGTGGCAGACGACCGGGATGAATCGATTCGGGCTCGTTCTCAACAATTTGGCGTATTTAACGCGAATATCTTGGTTTCATGGCAGACAATGTTCAACTCGTGCATGAATTGAAGCCGGGCGACAAAGGTTTGCATCGTGTTGTTGGTGAACGGGCTCTGAATTAGCTCAATCAAAATCTTTTGTTTTATCGCGAAGTTTTGTTTAGTGATGAGGCGCATTTTCGGCTCAATGAATATGTCAATAAACAGAATTGCCGTATTTGGACTGATCAAAAACCTGATAAGCATCAGCAACTACCACTAAAACAACAAAAAGGCACAGTTTTGTGTGTTGAATGGCCCATGTTTCGAATCGATGGCAATGGGTAGGCGATTCAAATAATAAAAACGGAAGCTTCAACAAGTTTCTATCATCGAAATTGATAATAGGAAATGCAATAGGCTTCGATGTGTCCTTCTAAGAATTCAAACCACAGATTTCATCCTCGGCTTCAACCTCAGCAAGAAGAATTTATGGAATGTATGTATCGCAACTGATAGGAGAAACTAACGGGGCGCTGCACATGGCGATAAGATCTTAAAAAAGACATTCTTAGACAGGTTTCATCGGGTCGCAATGGTTATTAGCACCAGGCACGGAGACTAAATAAACTGCTGAAGACGTACATTACTCTCCGCTGCGCAACCTAAAGCCTAATCTTTGTTGACGTCAAAGGCCGTCTTTAATTGACTTATATAAAAAAAATTGGCTCGTACTCGCATCCTGTTTTTCTTTCAATTTGCGCTCGTTGATACCAGCAAGTAATTGGACCTGGTGGCTGTGGCACTGGCCTGCGTTTCGTATCCTGTGTGTGATATTTACCGTCCTTGGCTTAAGTTAGTCTGTGTTGTATATATAATTAATATAATATAGTTAGCGTATGGATTAATGATATGTGGTGTGGTGCTATGTGATGATTTTGGTTTTATATTTTTTAATCTGTTTCTGCAAAATATGCTCCAAAGTTTTTGAGGAGTTTGTTATCTTTTTTGGGCATTAGTCTTCAATCTTTTTAAATTTGTGGCAGGAATCGTATTTTACCCTGATCCTTTGAAATTTTTTGCGATGAAACAAATTTGACATATTGTGACTATGGTGTTGCAATAAATGCATTTATCTGAATCCCTGTTTTTGCCTTGGAAGAGCCTGAGTTTATTGTATGGTCTGTTGGTAATAAGTCTATTAATAGTCTCATAGAAATCAAGGTTTACTGCTGTCGTTAATGTGGTATGCCACTCTCCAAATGCATGTGCAAAATTGCTAGGGTTTTCCCTGATTTTTCTCTATCGTTTATCTTTAACCTCTTCTTTGATAAAGGCGACTATCTCGTCTGGTTCAAAATACGCTTCAGTTGTTATGTGCTTCGCTGATAATGGAGAAGAGTTTGAGTTTATGTTCTAATTTGATTATGGAGTAGTTTTGGTTTGTTCCCTCGACCAGGATTAGAAAGTCATTCGCATATTGCAAGAGAGTTATGTTTGCTTCTGAAATTTTATGGTATTCAGTGTTATATATGTTGAAGAGTAGTGGACTTAAGACATCTTCTTGCGGCAATCCGTTGTTAATTTTTGTGTTTGTTTGGAAAAGATGGAGTATTCTTTTCCTGTATAGGTTTATGATCCACAGAATCTAGTTTTGGAGTGTTGAGGTAAGATAAGAGATTGTCGAGAATTTTGAGGCCCACTTTTTCTTACGTATTGAAAATGATTATAATGCAGACTGTTTTGAAATGGATTGTGATTCTGGTCTCTATTTTTCGAAGAAATATGTTGACACATGATTTGTTTTTGCCATAAGCGAAAGTTGATGTTGGTAAAGGATTTTTCTCCTGTACGAGTAATTGTATTCTGTTTTAGATCAGTTTACTATTAATTTTGATGGGAGCGCTCAGTAGGGATATTGGTCTGTGGTTGGATGTCATCTAAATTTCTATTGGGTGTTGGTTATGGGTACTATCTAATGTGTGTTGCAGTTTCAGGTATTATATTTTTGTGGATTACTGCCGCAATAATTGCCTATATGGGTTTACCTGGGTGTTGTGAGAAAACAGCTCTGACTATTTCACAGTTTATTTTATCTGGCCCTAAGGTCATGGAGTTTCTTACATTGAATACGCTATGTAGTTCTTTCTTGGTAAACTCTCGAGGGTTTATTGTCTCTGTGGATTTATGTGTGAGATGTAGTCTAAGTTTCGTTTTTTTTTCAGATTATCTTAAGGAAAGATTTCGCTCGATCTTCATTAAAACTTGTCTGCATTTGTGGGTCTTCATGTTTCTTAAATGTTTTTTCAAACATTTAAAAGTGCTGAAATTTTTTTTTCAAAAATTGTTGATTTTGCCACTTCTACTTATTTCTTCTAATTTCTCATTCCAGCTGGTTTGTATGGCCTCTTTTATTTTTTCCTCCAGATTTACCTTGCTTCGTGTAGATTGGGCCAGTTTAAAAAAGATTTGTGCAAGGCTATATTTTTAAGCTTCCCATCACCAGAGTTTGGGCAGGTATTTTTACTCCTGATAGGTTTAATTGGAGTCGATGATGAAGCGTATTTTTTCGTAGATACTTGTTAGATCTGACGATAGTTTTATGTATATCGTATACGATATTTCCAGAGTATGGTGTTTTGGAGTTTTCTGTAGCTAGAGTTAGTAAACAATCATGAAGAGTATGTGGTTGTTCATATAAATATATATATGGTTTTACTTCTATCCACTTCTTGACGTTTCTGTTCATATTGTTTAAGGTGTTGTAGGTATAGTATATGTGCTTAGTATTTTAAAATGCTGTTCAGTCATCCAGTTTTTGACGCTTTTCCCTTTGGGATTGTTGTGATAGTCTTCCCATGTTTGGCTTCAATCGTTAAGACCTCCTTCTATAAGAATATTTTGGTGAAACCTAGGTTATTTGACATCTTTTGTCGATTTTCTTTAAATTCCACGACTTTGATGAATGGGGGTGCATATATCGATACTAGTATTACGTTGAATTTGAGTCTCAAGTTTTGGATGGCAACGATCTTCAGTCCACTGTGTGTGTGGATTTGTCTGAATTTTATATCCTGTATACCATCTATGTAGTTGTCTCTGATTTTGTTTTTTATATTATATTCAGAAAATTTTGTTTTTGTTTTGTAGCAGTTTTAAATTCCTTAGGATCAGATTCGAGGTTATCTTTATGCTTGCTTATCTTGTGTCGCATCCTTGCAATTTGACAAATTCTAGCAGATGTCAAAAATAAATTCGGTATCGATATTAAATGGAAAATAATAATAAAAAATATTCAAAATGTTCTCGAAAGACTCTCACAGAGATACACTATTCAAATTATTCGGGGAAAATCTTGCAAATGGGGTGGCAATTTAATGGGTTGTTTCAACGGTTAATTGCAAATAATCTTTTTGCTAAAAAAGCAAATAAAAAATTCGTGGGTCATCATCGTGCAGGCGGATTTAGTCGTGATTGCATTGGGCAAATTTTCGTATGACCCTACAAACCTCTTCCCTCCGCTCACTTCTTGCTCCAAAATAATTGAAAGAACCAATAACTTTTTTAGTTTTCAAAAAGAAAAAAATGTATGAAACCATTTTAAAATGTAAAATGAAATATTTTCAATCTAAAAAGGTATGTTCCCAAAATGAACGCAACCACTTTTTTGAATTTTTAAACTATAAAATATGCTCACTACGCTATCAAATCAAGCAAGATTGATCATGCGAGAGGAAGAAGCAGCAAAGATCAACTAGAATGTCATTAGATTGAGCGCAACCAGAATGAATGAACGTCTAATAATAGTCGATTCAGGCAGTGTCTAATACCACCAGCGCACGCAATCAGGTAGAAGTAGCGGAATAGGTTTCCTAATAAACAATAGGTGGCGCCAAAAAACAGTCAGTGTGGCGACACTGCCACTCAAACCATCGAATATGGAACGAAGTAAGGATCGGCAGGATATTAATTTTTGACAGTTAATCCTGTAATCACTCACTCGCAAGTGAACCGCCATATTTTATAGACGTGATTGTTCCTAGATAATAAATATAATTTTATACATTGTATCCAACGTGTTTTATATGGACTTAGGTTGAGTTAATCCCTAAATCAGTGTAACAAGCCTGTCAGGTCGAGTAGCCAGGCTGACACTCAGACTCTCACAGAGATACATCATTCAATTTATTCAAGTCTACGCACCTAAAACTAGCCACACTGAAAAAGAAATTCAGAAATTCTACACCGACGGTAACCAAGATTGGAACAATAACACCTTGAAGTGCCGAATGGGTGACTTCAACGCCATTATAAGGGGAAAAAAGACCAAGAAGTGCTGGTAACAAATCTGGAATTTGACAAAGAAATGAAACAGAAGAGCGACAAGCACAGTTCGCCCATCACCACGGCATTCTCATAGCAAAAACCTTCTTCAAAAAGAACAAAAAAAGAAAATGGACGTGGCAAGCGCCCAATGGAGTAACAAGAAACGAAATTGATTTGATACTTACCAAACGCCAAAGAACGGTCAAAGACGTTTCAACAACAGATTTAAGATGACTGAAAACCTGGCTTTAACACTGAACACATCAAGTGGAATATAGAGAATTACGAAGTCCTAATAAACGAAGAAAAAAAAGCACGAAGCCTGGACGCAAGCAACCTGACCGAAGCCATTTTGGAATGTGGCGAATTAGCCGATGGACACCGTAAACTATCAAATGAGACCTCGGCGCCACTCAGAAAGCGAAGGGAAATGAAAGCACCCTCGAAAATCAAAAGGATTGAATACACAGATACCTACAAAATAGTAAGGAAGATGATATCTGACGGTATTAAGAAATATGACGAAAGACTGGTAGAAAAACAACAGAAGCCTCAGAAAGGCAAATAAAAAAAAACACTTCTCATTGGAAAAACACAAGTGATAGCCCCAAATCATGACAAGACCCGGCTCACTGATAGACAGAAAACAATTGAGGCAATCACCAACTTCTACCGAAACCTGTATATGGCTCCAGATAACTCAACTTCCAACTTAGTAACAAACTATTTCTCTGCAACTAACGATATTGCCCCGAATATCCTAGTGGAAAAGGCCCAACTGGCAATCCATGAAAAATCCACTCCATGCAAAATGATAACGCGGCAGGTAATAACGGTATCACTGCTAAACTGCTCAAATACGCAGGCAGAAAAACCTGGAAACTACTGGCACAATTTACGCTGATTGCATTAACTCCAGGTGCATACCTGATCAATGGAATAGTGCTAATATAATACTGATCCATAAGAAACGCAGCAAACAAGACATCAGGAACTACAAAACCAATAAGTCTTCTACAAAGTAATCACGAAGCTGATTCGCAACCGAATACAAACAGCCCTAGATGCGTAACAGCCACTAGCAGACTAGTTTCAGAAGTGGATACAGCACTGTATACCATATCCACACTAAAGGCTATGAGCAACCCCTAGCACTAGCCTTCAAACCATACGTGGAAGTACTAGCTAACATCTACCGCAATGCCAGAGGAAATGTCAAAGTACTAGAAAAGACTCCAGAGTTTCCAACACAAAGAGGGGTAAGACAGGGAGACACCATTTTGCCAATGCTCTTCAATCCCAAATAAGAGGGCATTTTTCGAACTCTACATTGGGAGAATAAAGAATTGAACATCGATGGTAACCACACTTGAACTAATAGAGATTCGCAGATGACATAGTCCTGATAGCCAAAAACCAAGAGGAGCTACAAGAACAGCTGAAAGAACTCAACTTAGCCAGCGGAAAAGTAGGCTTGAAAATGACCCTTAGCATGACGGAATGACGGACGGCAGATGGAAGACAAAAATAACGCAGTGGTACCCAAGAGGAATCAAACGACCGAGAGGACGCCCAAAGATTCGATGGGAATATGGTTTAAACAAAATAGCTGGCACATCTTGAATGAGAATAGCTGAAATAGGCAGATTTTGAAAGCAATGAGGAATCAATTTGCAAGGGAGGCTGAATGTGATGATTCTAGATATTTGATAAAGGAAAATTTTCTAGATATTTGTGTGTATACCTTTTATTCTCGTGAATAATCGTTTCCCTCAAGTCAAATTAAGAATGATAGATCATTCAATCTCTTCCTTTTGGGCTTACAATGAAATAAATGTTATAATTGGAAGGAGCATGTTATATTATTGAATTTACTATTTAAATCGCTCAAATTCAATCAGCAAAAGTGTAAATACAAAAATTTTTATCATTTAATTTACAGATCATAGCTGAAGATAAGGCGCCCACTGAAGTCACGGTAGTAAACGAGATTTTAACTAAAAGTCCAAATTACAACTAATTTTCCTTAATGCAGTTCGCTCATCCTAAGGCAAAAGAATGGGTCGTTTGCGCGGCCAAAGCCAACTATCAAGATTTGGCCAAGCTAGCATCGGACTACCCAGAACTCATCAAGTTACAGGTAAGTTTCACATTAAGCCTAAGAAGACAACGTTTAATTTCTGTAATCACCGAGTGTCCGGATGGTAAGACAAGAAACTCGTTTAACCTATTTACTAATTTAGATTTAAACACCCTTCGTATCTACCTATAATCTTAATTAGGAGCCATTAGTTGATTAGCGAGACCCTTCCAGTTTTTCCTTTTTGCTTTCTCAACACATTTGTGAGTGCATACGATTTTCTAAGAAAACGTACGAACTACGAACGCAATTGCTGAAGGAATAGTGCTAGAAGCAGACCCTTTCACATTCTCACACACCTTTCCTAGTCACATCCGTCCTTTAAATAGAGCACATTCTGCCAGCCAACAATCTTTGTTCGTTTTCTGTAAATCTTATCATGTGGTATCCATATCATAATTTAAATCATGTATGTCACATATCTTTCGAGATTTTATTGCTCGTGTTCGACATTTGGTGCAACAGAACGAGGTATCTCTATGTCATGGCGTTAAGTGTTGTAAGATGACGATTTACTAGAACGATAAGCACATTTTGGATCTTTATAAATGACGAGGGCAGACACCGGGAACGCAACAAGCATAAGTTGACGAAAGAAAAGATACTAAAGCTTATGATTACGAAGCACAGGGAAAGGATTCAAATATGATTTGAATTAGACCGAATATGGTGTAGGAATATTTGAGGTGACATAAATGGCTTCGAAAACGGGGAAAATTACTATTTCGTGCCGTATGTTAATGATAGTCGGAGGGTCGAAAAGGTCCCAAGATGCGCTTGAGATGTGTTCTGTGGGAACTATCAAGTGAATAATTTGAAAGTTGATTTTTTTCTTTTCTTAGGTCTTTATTGGAGAGTTCTTTTAAACAACTTGTAGAGAAGAGTCACTTATTTAATTCTCCAGCAGCATAGCGTACTTATCATCAAAACTTTCCTTAATCTTTCCTGGTTTCAAATAATCTTATTCTAAATATGATTCATTCCGAAACCTATTATCGCCACTTAGCATTCAAGAGTGAGCACTTGTAATGTGACACTTTAATATTTAGATCTCCGTGCTGCATCTCCACTACGAACAAGATCTTTCGAAAAGTATCTGTTTCCAATAGTGCAACCTGATGTCAAAAGGTCCTTGTGGAATTATGCATGCATGAAAATTAAAACAAAAAAAAAACTCAAATTGAACATATTTTACGGATCCTTTTTCATCCATTCGTCGTAGAAAAAGTAGCTGTAGCGTTCAAAAGAACAAAAAAATCGTTGTAAATCATGTCCTTCCATGTACAGAGATTTGTTTGTTTGCGCAATGTATCTTCAACAGTAATCTTTGTTAACATTCAGTTTGGTATGCGACAAGGATCTATACGAATGATGCGGTACATTTCGATCCATAAGCATCCACTTAAATAGCCATAAAGTGGTCGATCGGCAACAGGCTAGAATAGATAAGCATGCATACTTACTTAGGAGCTGGTGCAGTGTAAGTTGCAGTTGAGAGCGCTACTTGTTAATACTCATATCGATGATACTAAATCGTTTTCACATTTGAAGTGTTTCGGTGGAAGAGGCATCCTGTTTCAAGTGTAGGTCGCATTCTAGGGTTGATTTAATTTTCTTAGTGAATAGTAAATTCTTTAACTGTCATTGTTCCAGGATATGCATGACATTAAATCTAACTGGAAATTTCGTATTTAAATGGAGAAATTTAAATATTCCGATGACGATTTATAAAATGAGGTTTTTATCAAGTGATACGAAAAGATATTCTAAGATACTAAGAGATATCCTTTTGTTTGACGTATTGACGCCAGCATGGTCTACCTGTGGGTCGTATTTGTCTGTTCCGTGAGGCCACCGAGGTATAACTCCCCGATAAGGCCACGCTTGCATAGCAAAAATCCGTAGTTAAAAATGATATTCTATTCAAACATTCTGCAGTTTATAATTTAACTTTTAATTTAATATAATCAAAAGTAATTATTTTCTAATTTTTAAGTTTTTGAAGCAGGTGAAACAACTTGCAATATGTTTTGGCTTTCCTCGCTCTATTCGTAGTGTACGTAGTACCTTTGAGGCTTTCGACGATTTTATAGCATTGTCTGCATCTTGTCTTCCCCAAGGATCTTTTGTACGAATTAAAAAAAAAATGTTTTGTTTTAGTAGATATTATTGCTTTGTTAGGGGCATTTACAACATCCATCAAAAGATGATCAATATTTTTTACCTGCAAATTTTATATTTGTGGTTCGCTTGGTTTTTCAGTTTTTATAAAGGTACCATGCATTGACGAGAAAAGTTCTCAATATTAGCTGCATAACGATTTTCCTATACCACTTCATAGTTTTCCATAAACAGTCATTATATGGAGTTATTAATTCCTATAGATTTATTTACCCTACTCCGATCATCAACCGACATAATGTCACCCCGTTTTCGATTTTGATATGCTTTTGGCGGGAAATTTTTTTTTATCACTTTTAAATTATTTTAATTTCCTTGGTATAATAAATGGACTTCTCCGGAGAAGTTCCGCGGCTATGAACACTTGTATGTCGGTGATAAATCATCTGTAAAAATTATTCGTCGCTCGAACAGCAAATCTCCTATCAATTTCATTACTACATCTTCTAAACATACCATATTCAAAACCTCATAAAATGAGTTCTAGACGTCGGATTTTAAAAATGTTTTGTGTTTCGAAAAGGTTTTTCTATTTTCTAATAACAAAATAAAAAACTTGACTAGAAAACATTGCATTAAAAGTTCAACAACAAAATAACAAAATATAGTTAATTTTTTGCGCGTCAAAAATAAGTGTACAGTTTGCAACACACCCTATATTTGATGTGTTTAACGGGAAATCTTCCGTTAGATTCAGTTTATAGTTCTTCAAAAATGCAAACTTGGTTGACATGACGCGATAATTCAATCATTCGTAATTTTATTTGCACCATAGAACGATCCAGTTTCTACATTATCTAAAATATGTAAGCAAAGTGCAATTGAAAAGCAAAAACTTATTGTAAAATTAAGAACGGAAGGAAAATCGTTACGGGAAATATCACAAGTGGTGTGTAGAAGCCATAACACCGTGAAAAAACTTTTGGACAAATTCGAGAAGTTCAAAGACGTAAGTGATCGGCCTCGTTCCGATAGCCCAAAAAAGTTTACAGTAGATTCTCGGGTCAGTATAAGCGCAAGTACTGTCCGCCGAATACTCAACAGGAATGGGTTACATGGCAGAGTACCCCGTAAAAACCATACATTTTTGAAAAGAATCAGAAACTCCGGGTGCTTTATGCCAAAAAGGATAAAAAAGAGCATATGTCATTCTGGGAAAACGCACTTTTCAGTGATGAAAGTAAATTTGAAATATTTGTTTCCAAGAAGAAGATAAGTTCAACCATAAAGCATGGTCGTGGTTCGGTTATGGTGTGGGGGTGTATGGCGGCATCAGGCGTTGGAAACCTGGTCTTTATTGACACTACGATGAATACAAATGATTACTTGGACATTTTGAAAGAAAATTTACTACCTAGTGTGGCAAAAGTAGGGTTAAATACATCATCAAATAATAATAAATAAATACATACATCAAACACATCAATACGCAATCCCCAGACCTTAACCCTATCGAGCATTTGTGGAATTATCTCGATACACAAATCCGAAAGCGGAATATAACAAGCAAAGAGTCGTTGAAGTCCATTTGAATCGAAGAATGGCAGAAAATTCCAGTCAGTTTGACTAAACAATTGATTGAGTCAATGCCAAGACGACTAGAAGCTGTTTTCAAGGCGAAAGGGAAGCAGACTAAGTACTAATTTGCAGATGTCTGCTTTATTTGTTTACTGTACACTTATTTTTGACGCGTAAAAAATGAAGTATTTTTTTTTATTATGTTGTTGAATTTTTAGTGCAATGTTTTATCATCAAATTTTTTATTTGGTTATTAGAAAATAGAAAAACCTTTTCAAAACACAAAACACTTTTAAAATCCGACGTCTAGAACTAATTCTATGAGGTTTTGATTATGCTACACATAGGTATACACTTTCTTTTGACGCTCACAGTACTTTTGATATTCTTGCTTCATCCTTCCGGAAGGGCCAGTTTGTAAAGTTTTATCACGTAATTGTATCGCTTACCTGGTACATATTCATGGAACAATGGGTTCGTCTGTTAACATGTTTTGCCGGGTGTGCAGATCTCCTGGTAAGTATATGTAAGGTCCAAAATTCATGCAGACTCTCACTAAAACTAAATCGATAAGACATATAATGTGTTACACGTGAACCACCCCGATTTTAATTTAACGCATTCAAACCACTCTTCAGAAGGAGGATCTTTGTTTATATCCTGGCATATCCTAACAAACAGAAGAACTCTTAACTTGAATATTTTTTCGCTTGCTCTCTGGTTTTCTCATTCTTGGTTTGTTTCTCATTTGTAATTTGACAAATATCCGACATATGATCGTTTGATTAAAAAAAAAAAACATGAATTTATCTAAAAATAAATAAAGTTGGAAATTTTAATGAAGGTACTAGTAGGGTCAAGTGATTTCAAAAAATCGATTTCTTTTTAATTTTTCGATGACATTTTGGAATAAAAAGATCATGCTACAAACTTCGCAAACAAAAAAAGGGAAAAGAGGGTGATTTGTCTAATTTTCAACGAATAACCACCATTTTGTGTTTGTTTGAAATTTTTGATTAATGATGTTAAACGTAACACTACTTCCTTTAATTTATCTATTAAAAAAACGCAGAAATATTTGAGACATTGATTTCAAATTTATTGTGGATACAGTGCAAGCATTACATTTTATAAATGAAATTTACTTTCAGTCATATGGCTACCATGAACCCGTTTACAGCGGTCGATTCCTTGGACGAAATTTTTCACCACTCTGGCACACATTTCTACCTGGACGTCGGCAATTCCGCATGGGATGTTGTCTTGGAGCTCGTCTGAAGTTGCTGACTTGTTTGCATAGACCAGTGACTTGATATAGCCCCATTAAAAGAAGTCCAATAACGTTAGATCGCATGAACGAGGCGGCTAATTGACCGGAAAATTTCTCGAGAATTAGGTTAATACGAGAACGACTGATTTGGCTCATTTCGAATCGATGCACTAAGGGCTGCGTAATTTCCTTCGCTTCGAACGGTATGACGTCTTTTTGGCATCAGAATACCCAGTAGTGAAGATCTCGACTCGAATTTTTCCACTCTAACACGCACAGCGTGTCGGATGAAACGATTGTTACGGTCGAAAATTGAAGTAAACGCTCTTGAAGTTGCGACCGCCGACTCAATATTGCGGTAGTAATTATTAATATTTACAAAGAAAGGTGGAAAGAGCTCAAGCTGGTTTCGAATACGCGTCCCTGCCGCTTCTCATCAGGTGCCAACTCACAGGCTGGGCCGCATCGATTGGCACTACCAGCTACGTGGTGTTACAGGTTTATTGTGCCCCCGCTTTCGGTGCTCCTAGAGCGCCTCAAGCCTCGATCTTTCTGAGCAAGTCACTGATCTGCTTCTTCAAGCGTCCCGATGCCTCCTGACAAGGAAGCAGCTTCTCCCCTCCGCAAAATCGGTAAATCTGACTCATCATGCGCTGTCAAGCCCATCCTTTTGAGATTCCCTCCGAGTGTGCACTTGCCCGTGAAGATGCCAGTCAGGGCCATAAGCTTTCTTTTATTCATTTCGATGCATGCTCTAAACTTTTTCTCGTCATAAACGCCGAGGAACAGCTTCGACGTACGAAGCCCTGGAATTCAATTCCAGAGCCTATTGCATTCTCTATCCTCAGTTTCCTTTAGCGCGCTGTGAATCAAATTCATTTCAGTTGCGCTAAATTGTTTAGAACCGATGAATGCTGTCGAAGCTCCTTTCCTCGCCAGTTGGTCCGCCTGCTCATTACCCTCGATAACTGCGTGCCCCGGCACCCAGTATAGGATAACCCTATTGTCCGCACTCAATTTGTTGAGCGCATTACAACAATCTATAACCATTCTTGATGTAATCTTGATTCTAGTGCTTTTAAGGCTGCTTGGCTATCGGATATTATAGCTACGGTTTTACCTTTATATCGTCTATCTACGCTAACTTGTGCGCTTACAGCAATGGCATAGACCTCAGCAAGAGAGATACATAGCATACTTCCCATCGGTTGGTAGTATTTGGTGCCAGGCTCAAATACTCCTATTCCTGTTCCCTCAGATGTCTTGGAACCATCCGTATGCAACCTGATTGCATTCCGTCTTATTGGGAGCATTTGGATTCAACGTTCCATTCTCTCTGGTCATTCAGCACTACACAAAAATTGTTGTGATAGCTGAATGCCGACGTCATGCGATCCGACAGTGCATATATGAATGGAGACACCTTCACTTGTTTAGGTTGGTCCTTATGCCCAATTCTAAGGTCATTTTCTCTTCTTTAATTGTCATTGGTCTTGTCATTGTAGATGCCGCTACTGTTTCTATCACCAAAGCAAGTGCCGATAGGCTTAAGATTTTCTGGAGAGCTGCAGTGGGACATGACTTTATGGCTCCGGTGGTACAGCCACATGCCAAACGCTGAACTCAATCAAGTGCAAACCTCGTCTTGCGTTCGTGGATTTTGTCTGCCCAGGCCAACGCTCCATAGGTGATGATTAGACTCACTATCATGTTGTGAGATTACCACAGAACTTGCCTGTCGTGTTCCTGTAAACCATCAGAGCTCTGACAGCGTTTTCAGACACTGCCTTATTGTGTCCGTTCTACCTGAGCCTGCCGTCCAACAGCAATCCGAAATTCAAGTGATACAAGTGGCGAGGAAGATCTATTCGAATTTTGACAAAATCAACGGTCCCAGATTGGGGTACGTTGAGAAGGATAGAGAAAATTTTGGAATTTAAATTAAAATGAAATTAATGAAAATGGAATGAAATTAAAATTAACGGTGAAACTCCGTACATATGTTTCAAATATATATTTACCGACGAAATCTTTGGACATATAGTGTGGGAAACAATTCACTATGCCGTTGATTTCGGGAAACATTCGTTTCATGTAAATATTTCTGAAATGCAACAATTCTTTGGAATCAATATCATTATGACGTTCATTAAATATCCGAATTAGACATTATATAGAATTTAGTGCAAATAGTGACAGCGTATTGAGATTGAGTGCAGGTTCAGAAATGAAAAATCATAAATTATTGTTAGATAACCTTTTAACATCGATGCGTATCATAAAATACCCGCAGACAAAGGCTATATAAGTCATGGGAATTCTCAAAAAACTGAATACCTGGTGGGGCATAAACAAGACTCATTTCTGAAAAGATTCTACACAAGTTCAGTTTACATCTACCGTTACATCTTCCGATAACATATCAATTCCAAAATGGAATAATAATAATTTCATCCATATGGTACCCACATATGCTGGTGTAGAACTTCAAGATTATGTTCAGAGGTGGGATCGTAAACATTAAAAATATATAAGAATAACCAACCCTTTAGCCATAATCGAATATAAAAACTCATGGGTTGTTATGTATTTTCAAAAAAAAAATAATAATATATAATTTATAATAAAATAAATATTGGGGGCAGCCGATCGGTCGCACCTGCAGCGAAAAAAAGGAACAAGTTTAAAGAGATAGGGTTAATTGAAAATACAAAGGCCGCATAATGGCGGCCGAAGAAAGTTACTTTTAAACGACTAGATCACCGCGTGGGCGTGAGGGTTAGGACATTATTTAAGCCCTGATCCTTCCATGTTACATACACACACACACAGAAAAAGCTTACTCCTTCATATTAGATTAAAATAAAAGGATCAAAAATCAAAAGATGTGAATTGTGCAACTGTGAATTGTGCTGCGCTGATTCTGACCACCTGTCAATTGTGCTGCGCTGACTCTAGACACCTCTGAATAGTGCTGCGCTGATTCTGACCACCTGTCAATTGTGCTGCGCTGATCCTAATCGTGCTTCCTGTAGCACGAACCTCCACTTCAGCTGGTTTCGCGACTTCACTTGTTCTGCTGCGCTACCTCTAATCGTGCTTCCTGTAGCACGAATCTGCACCTTAACTGGTTTCAGGATTCACCGATTCTACTGCGCTACCTCGCATCGAGCTCCCTCTATTGATTGATAGTCCTATTTATTCCTATTGATTGATTCTTCAATTGGTTGAGACTTCTATTGAAACTCCGATTGAAACTTCAATCGATACTTTATTGATACGTCTTGATACTTCTATTGATAGTCTGTCCTCTATTGGTTGTGTCTCGATACTTCTATTGATACTTGAATTGAATACGTAACAGGGTTGTGTTGATATATTTGACTGCATGGTGGCACGCGATCCCCACTCTTGGAAAAGCAAAAAGTTTTATCACAAGATTGCATTCCAATATCTCAATATGTCAATTACAAATTCATGGATTATTTTCAACTATGATAAAAAAAATTGGCTCTAAAGTTCGAAGCCTCACTGTCGAACGCACTAATACAGGTACGTCAACGTAACAAAAAAACGCGGTAGTCCCTGTATAACTGTAAAATTGTTATAAATATAAGGTAAATAACTTGTAATAAAATGAAGATTAAAATTAATGTTTTTTTCACTTAAAAAATTCGTCCCTGTAGATGTTAAACAGATGACAATATGATAACAAGAGTTCATTGCTATATCTAATAAAGGAGCTATGAAAAATAATCTTAAAAATAATCGTTTTAGGACTCCTAAGCCTAGTACCTTAAGAAGGATGAATATCAATAAATGCCGAAAAAAAAAATACTTTTAAAGGCAAATAGGAACTTAGGAGCACACAAGTTTCTGTTTCCTTTCGTGATCGGTGTGCCTTTGAAACTCAGAGGATTAATGGCATTTTAGGGACAATTAGAAATACCTATATTTAGTTAGTAGAAATTTTAAATGAATATATTTAAGTGAAAAGCTGTACAAAAGAGAGTTGTATAGGACAGTTGCGGTTTTAAATGTTTCCTTTTTAAATTCATTCATTCCACTCATTCAAGTGAATTAATAAAATTTATAATACGGTTTGACAGTGATATCTTCCTGACTCCTTCTTTAATCGGAGTAGTAAGAGCGTGGTCAACAATATTGCAAGCCTTAATATCATTTCTGCATTTTCTCATGCAAGTGCACTTTGCAAAAACTGAAGTCGAACTTTCAGTTGCTTTGATGCATCAAAAATTCGTTTTGTAACTTCTCTTTACGAGTCTGTCCTGCAACTTGATACTGGCGAATTGTTCTTTAAAGCTCTATGCATCATTTAAATAAATAATAAACGTAATATTTTGTGCATATGTCTTATAACCCCCTCGAAAAGTCACCGAGCGCGAAAAGAAGAAAAAATTAACACTTCTTTGTCGGCCGAAAGACGTATGTAATCTAACAGAAAATTAAGCGTACACATTGGCTCGGTGATGGTCCAATAACAACTTGTTCAAAACCATGTTCAACATTATGTTAATATTTTGTTAGCGAATTTCTTTGAAACTGGTGGAAATTGTTCGTGTTCAAAACACACATGTACTATGCCCCGGTGTCACAACAACCTGGCCTATACTTTGTTGTTACCAGCCTATAAGGTGCTTACAGTCCTGAAAGAACTACTGCTTGGGTAACGATTTGTTGATGTCATGACTTTTCTTTCGTCCAGTTGGTATTGTAGTCTACATTCTCAGGTTCAACGTGTGATTGACCTTACATATGCTCGATTTTGTTATATGTAGAACGCGTGTAATGACTGTCATAGTCCGCATAAAATTATTTTGAATACTACATCTTGCGCTAAATATAGATTTATTTAACCAAGAATTTTCATACAAGGTTTTCTTGTGAAAAACGCAAATCAGTGACGCTCTACATATTCCGCGTTCTGCTTCCAGGTAAGTGTGCTAATTTTGTCTTAGACTTCAGTCATATTCTGTTGGTGCGTACATAAGTAGAAAAGCATGTGTTTCGATTCGAGAACAATGTGGTTGGGGTAAAAGGACAAAAGTATTTTCAGATTTGATGTGCTGTCGTCGGGAAATTGTGGTGCTTTGGTTTGTCAAATACAAATGAGTGTCGTGAAACCTTTTCGACTTGTCAAGTGTGAAATGTCCCTGTAAGGAAGGAAAAAACAGCAAACGCTAAGTGGCATCTTCCGATGGCGCTAAGTCCAGCAGCTGTTGTAAAACTGATTATAACATGTCCTTACACCATAAAGAGAAGATGCTGATGTGTTACTCAAAGGATCCTGGCCGTCACATAAGCGTTTGAACATGTGCTCATCATCACTTCACCACCGGATAGGTTGAAATAAGTAGAATCCAATGCCTTCTTATTCTTTACTTATATTCCCCGCATGCAGTGCAACAAAAAGGAGCCTCGAACTCGAGGGCACAGCCACTTCACCTCAAAGATTTTCCAGGAACAAGAGCCACTAAAGTCATTGATACAAATCATCCGCTCAGACATCCTACTTAAACCACTACCAATTACAAATATCCTCAATATTCCACGCGAATGATTCGGATTAATGATCGCATTCCTGAATGCATCGTTCGCCTTTTAATCCCTGCGGAGTAGAACTAGCGTCAATTTTCAAGTGTCATTCGGCTTATTCATATGTTAGCCAGCAAATGGACAATTTGTCATATGATCAGAGGGACCAAGTGCAATAGCATTTATATCCACTCAAACTTGGCTGCACGAAATGGATCTCGCTGGTTCGAGTGCGAAGCTGTAATGCCGTGTACCAAACAGTTGTTGGAAATCATTCAAAGTCTTTTTGAATTCGTACAAAATAGATGTTTTGTTGTTTGTATTTGGCTGAGATGAAAGTCGACTTTGAAAATTGTCACTAGCATAGTTGAATGATATTCAGTCGACAAGATGTTTAATTTGTCTTGACATTGTCGAAATTGCTACAGGAAGGCTGCTAACATTGTTTAGGGAACCGAGAACTGAAATGAGATGCTTCCATGTTGATTAAAAGCACAAATGTTCTAGGAGACATCTGTGAAAAGCAGACTTCATGTCACGAATCTTTTAGACTGACATGTTCAACGCTATAGAATTGAATTTCAGATTTCATTAAACTGAATAACAATTTTCATTTTGACAATACGAAAAATTTTTATTCACATGACGGAAAAATTGCAAAGTCTAAGCCGCTCCCTTTTTTTAATTCGAACCGTGAGTTCCAAAGTTACTGTTTTTGAATACAATTTGACTCCTATTTTTTCTTCAAATCGCATAAGAAATCTAAAACCCATTGAATATCCATAACTTCACCAGTGACATAAATGTCAAAATTTCCCCTTCCACAGAGTGTATCCTTCTTGTGTTTTTGCAGCATTCGCGTAGACTTTCAACGACTTGTCCTCGGTGATAAAATTTTATTTTAAGGAAAAGATAACAGTTCCCAAAATATTTTTTTGCATATTTGTATATGAAATTTGTATATGAATATACATATGAATTTTTATAGAAAACCAATTGCCCATAAGCCAGGTAAATCCACGTTTGTTGAGGAAAGTAATAAAAAGTTTACAACCTGGTTGAAAGCTATGATAGTCTTTGGATAATTTTATACGACAATAAACTCATCAGGACCTACAGATTTATAATAAATTGATTGATGTAAAATGGTGGAACAGTCGGATTTTTATTTTTGAGAATATTTGCTTCAAGGGTTTCTCAAATAAGTGTAGATCATGAAAACTAAAAATGGTAAATATTCCTTACTTATTTGACATGAATACTCGAAAAATATAAGTTCAATCATTATTTATTTGAAATTAAATGCCAAAAATGTTGAACCACCATCTGTCAAATTTTGCTGAAGTGTCTTCATTCTGTTCATCTTATTTTTATTTATGCGCAAAGGATCTGTATATATTTTTGTTTCCGGTGAAGTTATACGTTTTTCCTTTGTAATTTGCAATAAGCATATCGCTTCGTCAATAAGATTTGAAGTTTTCACCTTATTAGGTGTATCGAACAAAATCGAAAAGTGCTTAAATTGATTGATTTCGAATGACATCTTGCTATCGTTATGAACACCTTTTCCATGAGATTCCGTTGAAAGGCAGTTAGTTTTATAGTGCTCTGGCCAGCAGTGCTCAAAATTTAAAACATCTTCTGCTTTTGGAACCTTTAAAGCAAGCTTATTCTTTCATGGACGCTTTGATATGCGTTATGTATTCTTTTGCGGGGTAGGTGCGATTAAATCTCTATAAATGTTATTTGACAACAGAAAAGTCAGGATCACATGGTAAGGAGTGATCGCATATTGCAAAGAACTAGCTGTGTCAAACTTCTCCAAACATACTAGTGCCATAAGCATTCTTACCATTGTGTTGTTTTTGTATGCTGATGGACATCGTGTGATGTATTTCCAAAAAAAAAATAATAAATATATATAATTAATAATAATACAGTAATATATTGGGGCAACCGATACAAAGACCGCATAATGGCGGCCGAAGGAAGTTACTTTTAACCGACTAGCTCACCGCCTGGCATGGCGGTTTTAGTACATTATTTAAGCCCTGATCATTCCATGTCACATAAACACACACACACACACAAAAAGAGCTTACTCTTTCATATTAGATAAAATAAATAAATAAAAATGATCAAGTAAATAAGTAAATATAAAGTATTTAATTTTCGTGAATGGTGCTGCGCTGATTCTGACCACCTCTGCGTGATTTCGGGACTTAACTTGCTTCTGCTGCGCTGATTCTGACCATCTCTGCTTCCTTCAACACGAATCTCCACCTCAGCTTGGTTTCGGCACTTGAATGAATTCCACTGCGCTACCTCTGATCACCTCTGCTGCATGCTTACTATCTTTTTGGCATCGATCTTATTAAAAATGTTCTCTTGGGCTTTGTGATTCAAAAATTTTGCGACTCGAGGACTTCTCAATAATTAAATTCACAATTTCTTTACTTTATTTTCCATCACTTAATACTTAATTTCTATATATTATTTTCCATCACTTGATACTTGATTACTATGTATTATTTTCCATCCTTAATTCACAATTTCTATCCTCCTTATAGCGATATCTTCACAAACAAGTGAAGCATATCAATGGAAACTTTCTTCCCAAAAAACTTCCAAGACCAACTTCCTTTTTTTGTTTTCTTTTCTGCTGGGAACTTTTTTTTTTGAGAATTTTTTTTTATTAATTTTTGCTGTTTGTTACTAATATTATTTAACTAAATATTACTTAATACCTTAATCTAACTATAAATGTTTTTATTTTAATTTTATTCTCATCTCAATTTTATCACGTATGATTTTCTTTTAACTTAAAAATATGAGTACAAATTAAAAACTTGGTCAAAACAATTTATTGTTATATTCAAAATTAATTGTTATTTTATTTATTCATTTATTTATGTATATATATATATTTTTTGTTTGTTTTTATGTCGCCTACCCATCGGAAAGTGTAACAATCGATCAGAAAAAAATATGTTCCAAACGTTGTCTGGGATGTTTATGAAATAATCGATAAGAAAAGAGCGAATTTCATTGAGTTTCCTTGCAACACTTCCTTTCATGATACACATCAAACGTAGCCGTGTTGTCTCTTGAGTTGTGTTACCAAAAACATTCACAATAAGCTGCCTCAAACAAATTTTTTCTTGGGTGCGGATACTCGTACCTTTCTACTTTTGGGCAACCAAAAGTCAGAAAATTTCCTCGACAAATATCCGTAGACATTCTGTCAACGGAAGAACGTCGAATGTTCCAAGGACAAAAAAATAATTCCATCCTCGTCGGAACACAACATTTCAACAAGACAAAATAAAAAAAACTTGAATCACAGATCAGAGTCCATAAAGTGTGCGCTGACAATGTGAGCCTTAAGTGTGCGCTGGTAACAGGAATATAACGGTAATTTTTATCAATGAAATTGATAGGGTTTGCTTAAAGCAATCATTATGATTCATTTTAGTCTAATTAATATTTTTGATAAGTGCATTCGATTGTAACAATTTAAGCCGTTTTGGAAAATGACACGTGAACGGCAAGAAAGTAGTGAGGAAGAAAAGAAAATGATAATAATTTTGTTTAAAAAGAACAAATTAATTCGGAAGATAGGAAAAATTATGAAAAGGCCTCATTCTACTGTAATTGAGTTCTAGACAAATTTAAAAAAAAAGAAGTGTAAAATGCTAACAGATCTGGCCGCCCTCAGCAGCTAACAAGCACTGAGAAACGATTTCTTGTAATAAAAGCCAAGAAGAAAGCATTTTTGGAAAAGCGTCATTTTTAGCAATGAAAGGAATATTTATGGTTCAGATGGGAGATTTATGGTTTGATGGAAAAAAGACCAGAGTTGAAAGAAAAAACGTATATCCTTTGCTCAAACAAGGTGGTGGTTTGATAGTTGTGTGGCGTTGTATGAGTGCCAATGCAGTGCACTTTATGGATGTCATTATGGTTCACGAAATGTATGTTACCATTTAACTTCTGCATAGTAGCGCTGAAAAGATGGGACTTCATAATGATTACATATTCACACAGGATAATAACTCAAAGCATGCAGATGGAATACTACATCGTTGCTATATAATACTCCCAAACAGATGGAAACATCCCTCAGTCACTGGGTATCAATCTGGTTGAGAATTTACAGGATATACTGGAAAAAGGAATTCATAAGTGGAAAATTTCTGCTAAGAACGACCTAAGGGCAGTTCGAAAGACACAATGGAAAAAATCGCATCTGAAATCACCCAAAATTTAGTCAACGCCAGGGAAAAAAAAGGTTCAAAAATGAAAAAGGGAGGCCTACAAAATATTTATTTTTTTTAATCGTTAATTTTTAATGAAATCATTTGAGTGAACACACACTTTTTGGGCTCTGAAATGAGCATTAATTTGTGTTCTGTTTTACTACCAAAATATCTAGCTTACTTGAAAGAATATTTTGTGCTTTTGTTTGCCAAGTATTTAAAAAAAAGCAAACTTACTTGCGCTCTGGACCTGGCCTCCTTTATTTTAGTTTTATCCCTTTACAATTTGTGTACGGTTAAAATTTTACTCTTTTCAATTTCATTTCCTCACTTTTATTCTCTAATGTATGCCAGTCATGCAGTCAAAGACATTTTTTAATCTTTTTCGTACAAAACTCAACTCAACGTGTCAAACCGAGAACTTAGTCTGGAACTATATTTGTCACATTACTTCGGACTCGGACCGCCATCGGCCGAGACATCGATTTGTGACGATCGATTTAAGACGGCGATTTGTGGAAAAAATTTTTTGCAAAATTTAGCTTGCAGCAGGGTTAGACGCAAATGAGAGGGATTACATAGAGAGTGAGTCGCTTCTCTTTTAGTTCAAATGTGATCAAGGATGTCCACCTTTCGAAGTACAACCACCTAAGCGTATTGTACCACACATGTCTATTTGTTTTTCAATCCTAGTGTCTTTCATCAGGGTATCGGGAGATTTTTCACTTTTTCTCCCCAAAAAAAAACCCTTTCAAATATGAAGGAAGGATGGCGGGCATCTACTGCGATCTTCGGGTAATCAGGAACCGCAACTTCACCATTTTGTGAATGTTGGACCAAAAATACCGGTGCCTGCTTGAAAGGTGCATTTGATAGTAATTGTCCTCGGTGTGACTTTGGTTGATAAAAGGCTCCATATTATTGATCATGCTCGCAATCCTCCTTCCTCGTGTTATATTGATTCAACCTTGCTGCCTAGGATCGAGAGTCCATCCTCCTTACCTTATGAATTAGTCCCTTCTTCCTTTTCCCACCCGAGCAGAATAAAACG
Source organism: Stratiomys singularior (assembly GCA_954870665.1). Lineage (NCBI taxonomy): Eukaryota > Metazoa > Arthropoda > Insecta > Diptera > Stratiomyidae > Stratiomys > Stratiomys singularior. The sequence goes on along the minus strand of OX940880.1, from coordinate 53,434,208 downwards.
TCCTATGCTTATTGGCCGAGAATTTAAATAGCACCTTATCCTTGATAAGCCGAGGTCTAAGGAACGGTAAGATGTGCAGATGTAAGCCAAAGAGAACCTCGTCTCTGCATCAGTCTCTTCCGGAAAGACACTCATCTTAGATCCTAAGATCAGAGGTTTGATCTGCCATCTGAAATGCTGTCATTATACAGCTGATGACCGATGTAGCGGCTGCAACCTTATCCGCAAACACATTGATTTCATCGAAAAAGTTCATCTTCTAGTTAATTATCAAACTAAGGTATTTTATCGCCTTCCTGGACTCGACGGTAACATCGCCATTTTTTACGTTTCGCGACTTTTGACTTGACATTACAGCGTATGCTTAATGACTCCGTGACAATTGACAGTACAAATATGACAAATAAACTTTAGCGATTAGAATTTTTGATGTATAGACTATGTCATTTCCTCTTAAAACTTGTATCTTGGCAAGTTAGATGAATAAATGAATTAAAACTGAAGCTAGAGTCAATCCTGTATTAATATAAAAAAAAATCCTTTTTCTAATCAAAGCCTATGATTAAACTGTTTCATGTATCATTAAACGTTATACATATTTTAATTATTTATATATACGAGGGCGATTCAATAAGTACCCGTGTTTGACGACAGAGGACGTTCCTGAGAGAAGTTGGTATTATTATCGCGAGCTGCCATCTATAAATCGACGATAGAACCGTTTTCAGACTAATTGATAGGTTAGTTTGGATTTGGTAGCCATTCCAGAAAAAACCAAAAGTATTAGAGAATATTTACAATCGGCGCTTCCGTCATTCTCTAGGCGCTTTTTAAGTTTTTGCCAACATCTAATTCTATCCCCATATGTGGAGAATTGGTTCTATCTCCGTATCTTTGTGAAAGGCACAGTTTCTGCTTCTTATTTGTAATGCTCCTTATTAGGCTGTCACTACTTGTAAATGCATATCCTGAAGATCTTCCCCTTGAAGATATTCTTCAAGGTTAGCCACACTGGAAACGTGTATATAGTTATTGGCCTTATAAGGGTTTTTTACATTAAAGCCTCCAGTTTGCGACAGACTGATTTCGAGAGAAATGGGGTCAAAATAATTGCAGACACTGTTTTAGCTTTATTGACGGTTTTCCAAGCATGTGTATTCACCTTGAGTCGACTATAAGAGTAAACACTAAGCTATTTGATATATTTCTTGAGGGGAATGATTTCTCCTGCAACATGTACTTGAAAATTGCTAGTTTGAGTGAAGTGAAACATCAGTTTCGATGCTTGAAATACTGGAAGGCTATAGGGAGCTGTGAGAAATATATAGTCTGCATACATTGTGGTATCGATAGTCGAGCAGTTTGGGCTTGGAATATCGTGAATGAAACAGATGAAAAGAGTGGAACCAAGGATAGAGCCTTGAGAGACTCCAGAGTTGTCATGGATGGCGTATTAAATAAGATTCCCGAGCTTAAGCTGGAAAGTTCTAACATTTTAAGTTTGAATTTGAGTCATGTGTCCCAAACTGAGTCGAACGCCTTTTCCAGCTCTCGAGCACAGGCCACCACGCACTCCTCCATTTGAGGACTGCGGGTGACTCTTTTATGGAAAAGCAACTGCCTGTTGCGTGAATCGTTCGCGTTCCAAACCAAACTGAAAATCGGGTATCAGCGTACAGGTGAAACTGTTTTGGGTTCGCGGGATAATAATTTCAAGTAATTAACCAAAATTTGAAAAAAGGGATATTGGCCAAAAATTTTTGATTATGCCATCGCAGCTTGTTTTTAAAAAAAGTTTAATGGCTTTCCAAGAGTTGGAAAATGCTGTTAATATTTCTGGATTTCTGCACTTCTAGAGTACTCTGTTTGAGATACCATCGGGGCTGTGAGATAGATTGCTACTTGAGGCTTCTCTGTCTGCTTCCTGGGTGGAGAATTCGGTAAATAATGTATGCCATGGAAAGGACGTCCTATTATAACCGGAGAATGAAGTTAAATAAGATCTCTCATTTTCTTCTATCGTCAGTCAGTACCATTGCATTGGCTTTGTTCTTTAAAGTTGTTAGTTATGACCCACGACTTATTTTGGATGATTCATGGCGAAGACATATGAAAATGATCGCATTGCTCTTAGTCTATTTTTGCTGAAGTTTTGATCTTGTAATTGATGCGTTCTTAGACTTCGTGGGAAACGCTTGTTATTTGCATTTAAAGCTCATGTGCTTAGGGTTTTGGTATATGAATATGCTTCCGAGTTTTTATTTATTGAAGAGTCTCTTCAGTCAGATATCTGCAAATCGAGCTGTGAGGTTTGTGATATGAGTGTTTTTTTTTTCTGCGCTTAACAGTATGACACTCTTCGTTGAGCGATTTGGAAGGAAGACAGATGTTTTCTAAAGCTTGGCTAACCTATAGAATTATACAGTCTTTAGTGAGGTAGGTATTTATGTTGAAATGTAACCAAGATGGCACGAGGTTGAGCCAACTAAGGAGTATGCAAAAGGGAGTGGGGAATGATGTCTGGTTATATAAATAAAGTATCTAGAAGTTTTGATAATCCTTATGGAGTCCCCATTGCAATGTTTGCAGAAATGTTATCCCACATCTGGTCTTTCGAGAGCAACAGTTTATCAGTGACTTAGTGGATTTAAAATGAGTTTTAAAAGCACCGCACTCTGGAAGGCCAAAAGAGGCTATGAATGTGGAAATCGTAAAACGAGTTCATAGAATCGTCTTGAATGATCGTAAAGTGAAGTAAGGCGAGGCCATGGGCAATTCAGAGAACGGGCAGGATACATTTTGCCCGATAATTTTTAGATCAAAATGGTATCGGCGCAGTGGGTGCGACGTTTACTGACCGTCTACCAGCTGGATTGGCGTTGTTGCAACGTAAGCGAGCGGGCTTTACATTTTGTTTTGTGACGATACATGAAACATGTGTCCATTATTTTACGTCTGTGCCCAATCGGCAGTCTGTAGAGTAACTGGAAAGCAACGAAAGCTAACCAAAGAGGCCAAAAAGCCAACTTTCGGCCGGGATGGTTATGGCCTCCGTATTTTTGGGATGCGCATGGCATAATGTTCATCGATTATTTGCAGAGGGCAAAAAGAGTCAAAGGAGAGTGCTATGCAGCGTTATTGAACAAAGTGAATGATTGAATAAAAAAGAAACGGCTCCATATGGCGAAAAAAAATACTGTACTATCACGATACATATCGTCACACACATCATTGAAAGCGATGGCCTCATTTGACCAATTACAATTCGAATTGGTTGCTCATCTATCGTATTCTTCAGACTTGGGCCCCAGCGACTCTTATCTATTTCCAAACCTCAAGCAGTGGTTCCAGGTAAAGAGATTCATCTCGAATGAGGACGTCATCGTGAAAAACGAGGCGTTTTTGGAAAGCTTGGATGTTTCTTATTACAGAAAGGGCATCGAAATATTGGAAAATCCCTATACCAAGTGTATCGCCCTCGAAGGAAACTATGTGGAGGAATATATATAACTTTGTCCAAAAAACGCTTGTTTAAATATAAAATCCCGGGACTTTTCGGTCCATGAAGTTAGGGAGACAATAAGAATTTTCGCTGGATTTCCATTAGGACGTATGGTGCTGATAGTTAAACAGACAGCGTATGGAAGAGAGTTATATAGTAACGTAAATAACAAATTATTTTCGTCAACAGAATATTGATGAAATTCGTAGTGTTGGTGGCAAAATGCAAAAGCGAGCAGTAGCCTAGGTTGTTACACATATAAGGCTATTAGTAACCAAGTGTTCAATGTCATCAAACTAATGTATGGCGAGCTAAGCACTTACGATAGTTAAGCGATTATCCTCAAAATAAAATGAATGCTTCAATTCTACTCTACAGACATTAGCACCGAAATCAGTATCGAATGGCAAATTTCTACCCAATACAGCAGCAAATAAATCCCTTTGCATCTTTAACGATGAATTTGCATCAGATATGCAAATTGGACCAAATATTAACAGATGTCCTGCAGAGTCGTTATAAACGTATAGAAGGGATCCTTGTCTAATTATTGAAGAAATTTGAATTTCAATTTCGAATTATTTTGGAGTTTGGTACTTACAAAGCCTGGAAGGAAATATTACATTTCACATGGGCCGGAAATATTTTTCCAATAGTTTCAACCCGATCATCAAATCAAATTGGAAACTGCCCTCTTTATAATGTTGAGCTTTTTATTAACCTCGGAATATACGAGGTTGCTCCGATAAGTGATTAGCCTACGAATGGAAAAACAAATATTAAAATAAAATGCAATTCATTTTTCAATATAATCTCCTTTTAGTTCAATACACTTGACCCAGCGATGCTGCAACTTCTTAATCCCGTCTGAAGAAGAAATGTTCGCGAGGTCTGCAAATTAGGCCTCCTACCGGCGATTACTATCTCATTCGAGCGAAATTTCCGCCCGGCGAGTGAACTCTCCAAGCTACGAAAGAAAAGAAAGGAGTCGAACAGGGTTAAATCTAGAGAATAAAGTGATTCGCAGCCCAATTTGTTCGATTTAGCCGTGGCGAGTGTGCAGATGTGCGCCTGTACATTGTCATGGTGGAAGTACACAATTTTTTGATCGCCAAATGGAGCCGATTTTTTTTTTAAATTCGGCGTCAAATCGGCCCAATCATTCGACACAGTTCTGCCCAGTGATCGTTTTGCCCTTCTACAGGTAGTCTATGTAGACCACATCTTACGAATCCCAAGAACACGGTGGCCATCACTGTTTCGGCTGATGGGACAGTCTTCGCCTTCTAAGGAACAGGTGCACCAAGTAAAACCGTCGACTGTTCCTTGGTCTCTGGTGTGCACCAGTGGATCCATGTTTCGTGCATGGTTACCTTACGTCGCAAAAACTCCTCGTATTACTTCTGAACAGTGCGAAACACTTTCCTTAAGTGGTCACAAGATTGCGCGTGTTGTCCGGAGTGAACAAACGCGGCACGCATCTTGCCGACACCTTCCTCATACCCAAAATTTCTCACCCATCTATCTAATCTCCTACTTTCTCAGATATCTCGCGCACCTTCAATCGGGGGTCTGCCAAAACGAGATTGTGGATGTTGTAACGTTATCCTCTGTAGCTCATCAAAGTTGACCTGATTGTTTACCTGAACGTGGCTCATTAAAGTCAACTTGCGATCGCGCTGAAATTCGTTAAACCAATTTTTCACGGTCGCCATCGTAGAAGAAGCGTCACCTTACACTGCATCCAAGCGCCCTTTGATTTCTTTCACTCTTCGATTCTCTTTTCAAAAACAAGAATCGAATCACCAAATGATATTGCTCCTTTTCCAATTTTTTTAACAAAGGTCACGCTTGTCCTCAAAACAGAACTAGAATTCCAATTCCACTAATATTTCATCAGTTGCCGTCTACATGAAGGTACTACACTGCACTGTGTTTCTATTGCGATAGTGGCACCATCGGCCAGTGAGGTTAAGTGCTTATGGAACTCCCAAACAAGGATTTTTTTGCAAAAAAAAATTGGTAGGCTATTCCATAACTGCTACCATATTCAATCCAGATTTCTTTGGTTTGTGGTTCTTACTTTAAAATTTGCAGGCGAAGGCTTTTCTGTCTCGGATTATTGAAAACAGAGTGACATAAATGGGCTACTTTGTTCAAGTCTCCATTCTATATCAAAGAATAGTAAAGGAAATATACTAAGATTCAAAAGCTGTATGTTTCGTATCTTTTAATCAAACATTGATATCTTTTGTAGTTTTTCGCAACAAAATCTCAAAATTAGGTCCTTTTTCCTTAAAAATATTTTGTAATTTAATCGTTTTAAGATAACTTTGTTGATTTTTCGATTTTGTTCTCATTATGTTTCCGTTTGCATTATAAGTTTAGGCATGAAAAGAAGTCCTTAAAAAGTTATTATATCCTTATGCATTGAACATATCTGAACTCATATTTTGATTACCTTGCGGTTACCCATGCTTGCATTATTTTACTTATTTGCAAATAAATTTGATTTTAGAATTTTTCGGGAATATCTTGATTGTAGTCTATAAATCGTATACTTTAAAAATTTGGTTTCATAATTGAAACTACAGATATATTAAACTACAATTATAGAAACATCAAAGATTGAGAAGCTTCAAGATGCGAAAATCATCACACTCAATAAATTTACCATTAAACTTTTCATCCTCTTGAAATATCTCAAATTGCACATGCGTACTCCAAAAAACTCACAGCGTAACACTCTTTCTTATAGCCGTGAAATAACATTTATCCTTACAAAATGCTTAGCGCAAAACCCGAGCAAACAAAAAATCGTCATGTTCGAAATGCAGATACACATAATTTTGACTGTTAAAACAGATTTATTGAAGGTCCTCAACATCGTTTTCAAACGTGGCTAATACAGCAATATGGCAGGCGCCATCAAGACGGGCCTTTATTAGTACGCATATATTGTCTAATTAGGATTTCTTGGACAGCACCTTGCTCACGCAGTGATTTATTGCTTCATACACGAAGTAAAAGATGACGATTTCGTTCATATGTATCTTTTCTTGTTTCTTCGCCTTCCTGTTCAAACACACACGATATGAATATGCATGAAATGAACTTCAAAATTTTTTTTCTGCACCGTCCCACAAAACGAAAAAAAAATTGTAATTTTGAATGTCGTTAAATCATTTGAAACATCAGGTCCATCAAAAATTTTACAGCATACCTAAAAGATCTAAGCTTTATCTTTTATCTCCGATCGTGATAGTACCTTTATTATCTCATCTAGTCCGGGAGGATCAAGACAACAAAAACGCGGGATCATTTCTAAGCCCCGAGAAATTAACAGATCAACTTCAAGTAAAAAAAATCTGAAATATCATAAAAATTCCCGAAATCCACCCAAAAGGTATTATAAATTTTTTCCAAGTGCCTCTAAAATCTCTCAAGATGGATCGTGTCTAGTGATGTCATCCGCTGCTTCATGCGGCGCTCTAAGACAAAGATGTTATTCTCAAGAACATAGATCACCCTTTTGCCTTTAACACTTTTTAATTGCAGTTGACGACTACGTTGACAGATTTGTGCGCGATTTTTCACTGCAACATCTCAAATCGTAAGCGGAATGCATGTTACATGAATATGTTTATTACGCCATAAGGACATGCGATGGGATGTGGTATGTGAGTGGCTTCGAAAGGAGAAGAGCAAATGGTTCCATAATCAAGCGAAAATGGACAATAAAGTTGGTGATTGAGATATGTCGGAGTGCAATGACAAACTTGTTGAGATTCTTCTTTACCGAGCCAATTACCATTTAACTTACCCATCAAATGTGGTTTGCGTTTCGAAGAGAAAATCCTTTTTTCATTTCCTCACTAATACTTCACGCCGCTTCTTGCTCCAAATTTAAAAAGAATTATAATGGAAATCACCATGACCGATTCAGATAATAGAATCGATTGGAGCCCGATTTATCGATTTCAAGTAGGTGTAGCCCGGCGCTAAATGAAACACAGGTTTTTCGTTAAAATCATTTATTTGTGAACCCCCTGGCGGGGTTTGGCAATCAGTTTCCAATAGAAATTAATCGATTGGTAGATGAAATCCTAAATCAAAATAGTTACGTAGCTCGACTGGAGAAGATCGCGATAAAGATCATGTCAAGTCATCCTTGTTATGATGTGGCGCTTTTGGGTGCAGAAAAGATTGAAAAAGTTGATTTAACAGCTTATAACTTGTCTAATCATTTTTATGATGTGCTGCGAATTGGCGTTTGAATTGTAGGTGACATCGGGAATGGATGGGACCATTCCATGTTTGGTTTAAATCAAACTGAAATTTGTTCCTAATTTAAACACAAAATAACAAAAACTTTTCCAAATTTATTCCAGCGATTGTAAAAAATTAAACCAATCTATTCCTACAAAAGAGGTGAAATAAAAAAATTAGAAACAAAAATATGTTTGATTAGCTTGCACGTTACCTTGGAAACTTCATTAGTGTATCCCCTTGCTAAATTTTAGTTCCAATTCAACTAAAATTTATCGAGTTCTAATCTAGTCGCAGTCATTACCTACCCTGAAACGCAGAAAATGTTTCCATCAGATGCTTGAGTTGGCGGCAATTTCAAAATATGAGTTATTGCACTTTCAACAAAAAATATTTTTCAATGTTTTTGAATTCTAAAAATTCAAATTAACCTTCACGTATCCACAATCACGGCCTAAAATGTTCGAATTCCCCGGCGTTGTGACCGTAGCAATGAATTTTAGATATCTCTGAGCTTTTCCGAAAAACAAACATTTTTTAATGCAGAAATCGATCAAAATTCTCTGCATTCAGATAACCATTCCTAAAAATCGTTCTTCTTCTTCCTTTTCGTGGCACCACAGCCCCTCTCGTGACTTCCATTCTGGAAACAAACGCCTTCATCTGTTCGGGTCCATTAACCGCGTGCTCCGATTTTGAAATTCTTGCAGCGACGAACTGTCTTCGTCAACAAAGTCAGACCAGTGTTTCCTCGGTCTCACCACTGTGTTCCGCCCGTCACTACTCCCAACGAATACATTTTTGGGTTTTCGTTGCTCGATCATACGATTCATATGAGCAGCCCATTGCAGTTTCCACAGTCTTATAATCGTTGAGACCTCCAGCTCGTCAAAAATTTCATACAGCGCATGGTTGTATTGAATTCGCCATTTGTCCCAGTCTAGCTTCCGTGCATGTTTCTCATCACAGATCCATATTTCTCATCACAGATTTGTATACTTGGATCTTTATTTTTCTGTGTATGCGGCCGGTCTTCATAATCCTCAGAATTGAATAGAAGCGTTTTATTTGTGAGCTATACTCTTTGACGTATTTCGCCTCTTTCCTTACCGGTCCTAATTTTGGCGATAATTTTTCTCGACTGGGTCATGACTACATGTAACCTTTCTAGTTTAGTTACTAGTACATGACATGTAACCTTACTAGTTTTGCTTCGCTGTCAAGTTTCCGAAAAATTTTTTTGGCTGTTAAAAGTGACCGTGACAAAATGTACATTTCATCCAAAAAGGAAATGGCTTGATGCGTATAGTAGTGTGCCTCTTGTATCGACAGACAGCTTTCTGATGCCATATTTCATAGCCAAATTGAAAAACATAGGGGCCAATCCATCTCCCTGCGCTAGGTGGGTATTTGTGTCAAAGCTGTTGATGAATTGGTCATTGATGCGGACATGGGACTAATTTGGCTGGGATACCAAAGCGAAGCATTATCTGATACAGTACGCTACTATCAATACTGATGTGTTCTTCTTTAAATTCAACGTAATTCTGGCATACGTCTGAATTGTACTCCCAACCTTTCTTAAATACCTGGTGGACAGTAAACAATTAGTCTTTCGTCGATCAACCGGCTCTAAAGCCACCGTGATACTCCCCAATGTGTATAATCTGATTTTATTTTCTAAGATCTTCGAAAATACTTTGTACATCACACGATAGCTTGTAGCTTTTTTTGTGCATAAGTAATGTGATTGATTGGCTGTATGTCCTTGTGTATGTCCTTGTTGCCGGATGTAATTTGTGGATACTGCTGCCACCATATCCAGCTCCACAAGAATCTCCTCGATACTAGGGACTTAATTCTTTATTATTATTCTTTATTCATCTTCTAGGCTTTGATGTCGGAAGAAAATCCTGTCACTGAAAAACCGTGCCGCCAGAAAATAAGCTGTTTGAAAATCTAACTTCACCCGTGGTTTTAGGAAATTTTAGTGACGCATGGGAAGTCCTATCATTTGTTGTTGTTGGTCGTATTATTTGTGTGTAGATTAGCTTTTTGTTGGTCATGTTCAGGCGGCCGGACTTGAGGATTGGTTGTAAGGATACGAGAATCTGCATGCAGTGGAGACGTTTTTGTCGTATGTGGTCATTCCATGTAATGCGTTGGTCGATCGTTAGTCCTAAGTATTTTGCTTTTCTGTTCCATGTTATCTGTTCGTCGTCGATTTGTAGTAGACGAGGGCGTTGCTGTTTTTTTCTAGTGACGAACAGTGCCTGGGTTTTGTCTTTGTTTAGTTTTATTTTCCATTTGCGGAAGTATTCCAGGAAGGTATCGATGGGACTTTGTAGTTTTGACGTAATGACTTCTGCTTGTCGATTTGTGTAGAATATACACGTGTCATCTGCGTATAAGGATAAAAGCACGTTTTTTGGCTGACTAGGCGAATCCGCGATGCATAGACTAAAGAGAATTGGTGAGATAGGTGATGCTTGCGGAACTCCAGCTTCGATAGATCGCATGCTTGAGAGGTGGTTGTCAATCCACGTCTAAGTGTCAAAGTTCTGCCTTTGATAAAAGAGTGAATAATTTGTATCACTGGGAGTAGAATATGAAGTTCATGCATTTTAAAGATTAGCCCTGCATGCCAGACTTTATCGAAGGCTTTTGCTATATCAAACATAACAAGGCCTGTCGATTTGGTGCGATTCATCCTGTTGCGTATATGTTGGACCACCCTGATGAGTTGGAATTCAGTGGAATGTTCAGTACGGAAGCCGAATTGTTCGTCGGGGATGATGTTTTTATCTGCGACTGTCTCTTGAAGAATAGCCCTTTCAATAATTTCGGAAATGGAAGAGAGGAGGCTTATAGGTCTCCAATTTTGCGGAAATATGTGATCTTTGCCTGGTTTGGGGATGACTATTATTGTAGCAAGCTTCCACGCTTGTGGGTACTTCCACAATCGAAAAGGCGTTCCAGGCGTTTTCGTTTGTTCAGCCCTTCTATAATGTTCTTTGTCTCGTGGAGGATCGTGAACGTGTGGTTTCCCTCGTTTATATATCCTGGCCTAGGTAAGGTTGAGAGGAAATGAGGATGTACGTTTTTATGGTATTTTCGGGCAAAATTTGGTTTGGGTTTTTGGGAAATTTGCGAAGGAATCTGTGTTGCTATCTCCCTTTTTATTATTTTATGGACGGGACAATTTTCAATGTATTTCTTTATCATCCCCCTTCCTAATACTCTCCTCCTGTGGCAATACATGTATGCCAACGTTTGATCCAATTTCCCATTCATTTTTTTAGGTGGCCAAAGGTATGGCTTTCAGCTCACTCAGCGAATGGCCTCAAAACTCTTATATGGCGTCTAAGGTCTCAAAACGCGTTCCCCGTATTGGCTATTTGAGATTGAGGAATAGAAATAAGTCACACGGGGCCATTGCGGTGATGGCCGTCCAGGGATCTCATCGTGCTCTAGGCACTCTTTGCCGCCTTTGAACGTTTGATACCCTACCTTCTCAATACACCTTTTGTAACGTTTTCAAAGAATCGGCACACGAAATTTCATTTTTAACACAAAATTATAGGCACGCGCGCTGTTCTACCTTTAATCCATTATAAAAATCCCCACGCAACAATTTTTCGACTTCTTCGTATAGACACCAATTGAATACTAATCGTACGATATGCGTGAAAATTTGACCGATCACCAATGAAAGTATTGCCAACGTTGAGAAAAGTTAACTGATTGTTTAAGCGCGTGAATTCAATTTCCCGTTCTTTTTTCATGTTTTCACCAGAAATCGGCCTTTCCGGTTGTGTGTCAGTAATTTAAATCGCAGAAATACTCAAAACACATAGAAAATTTATCAATAATTGATCATGCAGGATTTCGTGAGGTTCTTAAGACGACTGCTCCACTGTACGCTGCACCTACTCACAAAACCATTTGCACAGCTTTTTTTGATAAATATTACCTTGTATCCGGTTCATTTAAAGCTGAGTTGAAATCTGTTCGGAAATATTGTTTTACGACTGATATGACGACCGATTCGCAAAATCGGAGCTTTCTCAGTTTGACAGTATTATTATTGATGCCAGGAAATGTTGTGTTATCAAAGGTACAATTCGAATGTTCCATCTCACCCAACGGCATACTGCTGAGTAAATTCTACCGGTAATGCAAAATATTTTTGAAGAATGGAAACTTGCAAATGAGAATCACTGAGAATCCAGCAATCGTCACAAAGGCACCATAGATAATGTTTGCTAAAAGCAAATACATGCACACCCTGAACTTTCTCGCCACAAAAGCCATCGATGACGTGGCCGAATTGCAGGACAGTTTGGAAAAAGTCAATTCCATCATGGAATTTTTCCAAAACTCGACTGCCACATGAGAGGAATTGAGAAAACTACCCGTGAAAACAGTAATCCAAGTGGTTTCGACAAGGTGGAACTCCACCTATGGAATGCTTCCCAGATTTATAGAGCTGAACAAAATTTTAAACAGGAACACTGCTGCTCCACCAATGGACTCCGCAATGGTAACAGATATCTTACCAGAAATGTGCGAAGTTCTAGGACTATAAGCAACAGCTACGAAGGCCGTAAGCTCCAAACAGCATCTCACCAGGAGCATGGCGATTATAGTGACATCCATACTTAAGGCATCAGTCGAGAGTGTGGATCCAAAACACCAAGTTGGGAAGGACTTGAGATGCTCAGTGCTGACTCAACACAAAAAATGTTTTGGCGGGCAAGATCATTCGCATCTCACACTTTCTTGCGTCTTAGTTCCCAAATCCAAGAAGGTGTCTTTCAAGGCTGAGCTCAGTCTTCCAGGACCAATCATTCGCCGACATGGCCGTTGAACTTATATTTTTTTAAGGACTTTGGTGACAAGTATTAGTATCGATGAATATGTCCAATACTTCTCGCATCTCAGTATGACGGAAAGAAAGACAAAAATCCACACAAAAAGCCACAACAGGAACCAAAATATTCTTATTCAATATACTCAAATATTCAAAATATCCTTTTTTTTAATTGGTGAAGACGAAATATGGCTAATATAAATTGGAAATTATCGCTTCATGTGCCATATGCCAATCTCTTAATATTTAAGACTTCCAAAACATCTTTGAATTAAAAATGAAAAAGAATTCAAGTCAAAAAATGAATCATCTCAATTTTTTATCGAATCCTGTGGTAAATTTCAGACTGATAACAAATACTTGATATACGCCTGAAAATACTTTCTAAACAAATAAAACCAAATCCAAGAAAGTGTCAACTTTTAAAAGAAAAAGGATAAAAATGTCTAGTCGAGTTCGCTGCTTTCACTTATGAATTCAGTACAAGCTGTATCGTAGCTGAAAAGTTTCTGCATGTCGGCAAACGAAACCACACTTCCTACCTAAATCCTTTACGCCGACTTCACCTACATCGCACTAAATCCTGAGAATTTCATCTATTTCACATAAGCCTCAGGTTGCTTGTTGTAAACTCTATAAACAAACTAGAAGAGAATTTTTAATTAACCAAAAACATTGTACGGTGAGCGAGCAACCATCACACCAGAGCTAAGGTAAAGTTGGTAACATCAACTGCTAACTAGGTTCGTATATTGAAACCCAGCATCATAGTCAAGCGACGCTTCCCAGGGCCCAGGGTGTAAGAAGTAACGAAGTGAAGCTGGTAAAAAAAATTGTTTAACGACGAAAATTCGAGACAATGATGTTGCAAATGTATCCAACAAAATTATCATGAGCCAGAGAAATTGAAATTCAATTACTTTCCTATGTTGATGATAACTCCTCTGGTAGCGCTAGCGCTAGGCAGCTGTAAAGTGGAAGAAGCGGAAGCAGCAGAGGGAGGGTTCTTGGCCTACGTATTTCGACGTGTGGAACCTGGAATCGAATGATGGCGAGAACGAGGGAATGTTGAGCTGTCGGAATAGAAACTAAGTCGAAACTAGAAAATTAATTTCTATGCAAATATGTCGACAGAATGAATAAATAGGTTATAAGGATATATGCGTATTGGCTACAAGGTAGATCAAAAGTTATGTTACAACTCTTTGGAGGGAAGATAAACTTGTTTCAGTATGCAAAATTGAAGGTTGAATGGGAGAAGGATTAAAGTTTATGTTTAAGCTGAATCGTTTATTGAAACGACGTTATCATGTTAACTAAACCTTTTATTAACGCTTGCATATAAGGATCAAAACATTCAACTGAAAAATTTGCTAAGTACACAAGTAAATAAAGTCAAAAAAAAACAGGTTGAACCTCAATTCGAATTATTATACGAAGGATAATTTACAAATGTTCATGCATTCAGGACCATGCATCTCCTAAATATGCCTCATCTTATGAGCCATTTCAAATCAATGTATTTTCGACAATGAAATTTTTCAAAAAAGCAACTCAGAACTCAAAATATTAGCAAGGACTGATCAAAAACACTGTATATACTGTACACTGTACGTTCATAGTAAATTTATGAAATATTCGTCATCTCTTCCTAAGTGACGTTTCCAGGATTCCCTTTTTTGAATCCAGCGCGTCCTCCAATTAATAATTCTCAGCTGCGATTCTATGTTTAAAATTAAAGTTAAAAATTCTCTTTATTTTTTTTCCAAAATTTAACAATAATAAGTACAACCTTTTAAAAAGAGAACGAAAAAAACAGGTAACAATCTTAAGTAAAGCTGCGGTTCTATATCATTGGATATGAACAGCGTTTCCTAGATTTTTCCTTGGACTTCGTGCCTTTACCTTGCCTACCAACACTTTCCTATGTATCCTCCAGAAGACATGTCATATCAGCGACCCCGCTTTCATGCATTCGCTCTACGAGATCAAATTTCAACCGATCGCAGACGTGAATGTTATCGCATTCAAATTTTCAACCCAATTTTTATTCATGCTCAATTTTTTTCAATTAATATACACTTGCTCTCAAAAAAAGGTTTCTTTTGGTTCGTCATCGGAATCGTCTTGAAATATCACTGTCTCCATGTGTTCTGTTAAAGCTTAGTTGGTAGATAAAACGCCCTTTTCAACGATTTTCATATACGCCGCTGAGTTAACAGTGCCTTGCTGTATTATAATTTCTCCAAGACCTTGACTTGTTATCGCTTTCCAAACCATAATATATGGTGAATGCTTAACAGTAAGCTGGACTGATTCCTCGCCGTATCTTTCATTTCTCCTACGACTCACCATAACAACTGAGTCCGAACCGATGAAATTGATTCTGCTTTTATCAGAGAAAACAACACGAGCCGAATCATTGGCTGACCAATTTCCCCTCTCTTGACACCATTTTCCGTTCCAGGCAGAACGCATTTTCGCTGTAAGAAGAGGTTTTTTTTTCGCTACTACAACAAATCATACAAATTGTTGTATTTCAAACGTTGCTTTACAGTTAAGATTCTTAATTCGGCGTTATGGACTTCCCTTAAACCTGCAGCAATTTCTGTGGCAGTTTTGGAACGGTTGCACAAAGATAACCGGACTATGTGTCGGTTTTCACGTTCGTTGGTCTTCCTAGGACGCCCACTGCTGGATTCACACAATAAACTTCCCGTTCTCAAATATTTTGCCCAAAAACTTCTCACTGATGACTTGTTGCACTTAATTTTTTTCTAGATACCCCACAACTTGACATATTTTGCTTTTTAAAAATAATCAAGTCAATTTTCTGTTTTTCCGGCAACACCATCGTTTCCACTTCACATTTACATTCCTCACTGAACGGTCTGCACAGAATGATGCAATCAATTGCAATCTAGCCCTTTTTCGTGGATACATACAAAACAAACTTAACAAGTCCTGTTAGATAACGCTTCTTATCGGCAAATAACAGAGAAAGACTGAAACGCAAAAATAATTGGGCTGGGCTTTTTTAGAGCGCAAGTGGAAATCTCAAAGTACTGGCCAACTAACTCATCAGCTACTCTTCGAAATACTTTTAATACTTCACGATAATGCTATAACAATTATATTTCGTAGACTTTTGAGAGCGAAAGCAGACTCTCACTGTGATAATAACCACTGACTTCTGCAATGTACATTGGAAATACTTTCACATTTCATCATCTGCTTCAGTTCGATATTTGAAATCAAAGAGAAAACATCAGTTTTTGAGATTATCGTATAAATTTATTGAAGCAAAGTGAATTGACATAAGAAGCATACGCAAATTTTGAAATTATTTGAAGAATTTAAGTTATTGGCTATTGTATTACAGAAATAATTGTTTATGAAAGCAGTAAATTTGATGAAAACTCTTTTGATAGGATATGGACAATTCAGCATAAAATGAACTGAAAGTACCCCTTAAATATTTCTGTCAAACAATATGGGATTATAAACATCATCATCTTCTAATTCAGAAGATTGTAACAACATAAATCTTTCAAATGGGATAGATGAGACTACTACCTTTTGGAATGAAGATACTACAGACATAGAAGACATTCATTTTGATTGGTCCTCAATGAGTGTAGCTAATCATGGGAAAAACTGTAAAACTCGAAAGAGATTTGCGACAAAATTTGATCTACGAAAATAATGAATTTAGTTAGTTAGTTGCACAAATGGATATTTGGACTTAATTTATTAATTTTCCTATCTGTAGATGAAAAAGTAGATCATAAGTAATTCAATGAATCAATTCGAATTAGCGATTCTTTTCAAGTCAAGAATCCTGATAGACTACGTTTTTGTGTTGCATGGTTCCTTTTGTTATTCTCGTCTCCCAATATTTTTGACTGATTATTGCGCGGTCGGAAATCCTTACAGATATTAACTTTTATGGTGCAACACCAAAATGAGAACTCGAAATTTAACTAAAATCGGTAGGTCAATATTCCGCAGCCAGCTCCTTTCATAGGCTTCTTCGATGTCAGCATCAGGATTGCTCTTTAGGACTCATGGATATTCAGGACAAAATTCAGCTCACTTTTCAAGTCCTTTTCTATGAGGACGAAAAAGAAAAATGCAATATGCAACCGCTTACGGGTCCCTACTTAAATGCAACAACAACCCTATTCGAAACAACAAAGATGTCAGTCGTTGAAATGTCCAGTTAGAGGTTCTCCGACAGAGAGAGACTTTTTCACACACTCCATTAGAAATAAAAAAAGACAATGAGCATGCTATTGACATGGCTTAAAAGCATACAGCACTAGCATTAACTCGAAATAACGACATTCGACCAACCTAAGTGAAACTTCATATGGATTGGTCAATTTTCTGTCTCTATTGCGTAAAATAATATTGGCTATCTCAATGCTTTTGCTTAATATCGCTTTACAAATGTAAATCTACTAGTGCTTCTGTCATATTTGTTTGAGAAAAGCCTCTCGGAAGTGTCAGCGCTGTATGTACTTAAGCTGTACTATTGGCACATGACTACCCAATGCGAGCGTTTTTCGCCTTTTTCAATTTTTCGCCGAAGCTATGAGCTATCTTTACACACTCAAATTCAAAATAGAATATTCGTCATACACCCTCCGTCAATTTATGAAACTGCATGGTCTGTCCCAAAAGTTCCCGGACTGGTCAAGAATAAAGAAAACCGGTAGTGGCATCTTTTAGATCTTTTCAGCATTTCATCTTACATCCACCATGGACGTCGTGTCAAATTTTCATAACATTTGGATGAATAGAACACAAGTTATTGCGCTGTAAGTGACAGAAATTTTGTATCATCGGTCGAAAAATTAAGTTTGAACAAGGAGCGTCCAGAAAATGATCGTTTCCTGGTGTGCCTTATTTTCGCATAGCATGTCATTTAAGCCCTTTACCTGGAAGACCGATGGCTATGAACCCGTGGGGCTAAAGATATAATTTTCAGATTCTTCACTTAAGAAACTAATGACTATGAACTCGAAGGACTCAATTTTGATTTTTTTTTAGTTTTCAGTTTATTAAATATTTAAATGTGAAACTGTATTACTCCTTATTCGTCCCATATCAACAAAAACACTTCCATCGACCAAAAGATGATTTAACTCCTTTTAAATGCATTGGAAAACTTCCGTAATTCGAGGATAATAACATGATCTCCGACATGTTTTCTTGTTTTGAAATTTGTCCAATTTATTCTAAAATCTTAAATAGATTTTAGAATTGAATTCTTAAAATCTTTTTCTAAAATCTTAAATATATTCACGGTTTAAACGTCAGACGAGCTTGTGTTTGTATGGAATTTTCAGCAATTAATGTCTCCACTACTTCCGGATGTCTTGAGCGAGGTTTATTTTCGCGGCTAAACTCAAAATTTTTAAAATATCCAACTGTCATCAATATGGCAACATTATGATCGCATAGTTCCGTAATTTTTAAATGAGATTTAGCTTAATGTTTCAAAACAGAAATCCAACAACCTGCGAAGACTGCTTGGTTACCAGAAAATTTATAACACTGCAAAAACAAAGTTTTTTATGAAACGAGAAGGGACATTAACGCCATATTATTGACATATACCTAACCTATCTAAAACTGTCAAAATCAGCTGTCACTATGAAGTATTCATAACATCCAAAGCAATCACTTGAAAACGACATAAATTGAAAAGAAAAGAATGGCTTCCCGGTGGGAATAAAATCTGAAATGTTACGCGAAAGCTGGTATGTAACATTTATTAACTTCTATTATTGAAAAAATATTAAATATTCGATTTTGGAAATAGAACCATTAAATTCAATGGAAATTATCTATTTTCACACTCTATTTTTACGATATATAACGATAATTTATTTAATTTGAACATTTTATTTAATGCAAACTACTCCGGCTCAATTTCTAATGGTCAGCTCGCTTTTTCTCATTTTTGACCTATTTTTGATAGCACACGAGTCGAGACTGTTTCTTGACCACAAAAGTGACTTGATTCCAAACTATTCGTGATTTTTTTTTTTAATGAAAGAGAGAATAATAGAAACTCGCAGAGTGAGAACAATATCCGGGAACCGAATCGATTTGAAAGTAAGGACTTCGATTGCTCAAATTACACCCTCCTCAACACTTTAACGATGTAGTTACACCGTTTCAATGGCTTACGGCGTTGGCTCAACGCTTCATTGTAGAGGTTAGCGAATTGTTGTAACGAACTTTTTGATATGATTTTCTACTCAGCGTAGCTTATCATTTTAAAAAATTCCAATCGCTGACCACGAAGTCTTATTGCAAAAGATAGATGTTCCGAAATCTGCCAACCTTCGTTCATAACTCCAAGTCAGAAAATTCTAGAGATCTTATATATATTTACATCCAACGACAAATAAAACCACAAGAACGTCAAAAAAATCTACAAAGGACAAATACATTGTATCAGCTACGAAGAAGTTACTTGCAGGAAATTGATAATTTTTTCAGAGTCTAAAAACTATCAATAATTAATTGATACATCCTTAGCTTGAGTGACAGCCTTTACTTGCTGTCTCATTTGTCGTATCATAGGGGAGAGTGTGAAACTATCAATCTTGGAAAGGATACAAAGAAGAGGGAGGTTAAGGCGCGCATGGAGAAGCAAGCGGCTCTGTGACAAAATAACTAGAATCATGAGACGCGGGTACCTGGACGGCGCAATTCATTAGTAACATGCATGATTCCATGGTTTAGTCAAAGACACGCAAAATTCGACTATCATCTGGTCTAGGACAACTGAATTTTAATTCATCCGTAAAAATGATTCGTTTCCAACCCTCTAAGGTGCTTCCTTTTTTCTGAGTTGTTATCTTCCTTTGAACCTTACAAGACAAGCTTGACGGGGAGAACATAAACCAATCCGATTCAGCCGCCTTTGGATTGTCCTGGTACTATACCGCTTATTCATTGATTTTGACAGCTCAGCTTGAAGTTCTGACGCTAATTCGTCTCGTTGATAAGAAATCAAGGGTATAAAGTAATAACTTACCAATTTATAGCTCGATAGTGGTGAACATTTCAAAAATTCATTTTGGAGGATTACAACGCACTAGGACAAGCTGCTCTATGTGCTTATCCACTTCTTTTATACGTAAGGAATTGGGGATATTTTCCGAGACGGTTCCTTTGAAGTCAAAATTACAAAATCTTCAACAGATTGTGCTTGCTTCTGGTGAAAGACAACTTGACACTTACAAAAATAGAAACAAATTAGAACAAATGAAACACATCGTGTCACTGGAAATGCGTTAATTTGACGATTGCATACAAGGAACGCCTAATGCATGATTTTGAGTGCATGGAAATTGAGGAAAATTGAGTTTCCACAAGTACTGATGATACCATCTCCTGTTCGACAGGCTTAACTCCGTTCCTCTAAATCGTTAAATAGCATAAAAAAATGTTGGTTGCTTGGTTCATTCTGAACAGAATACTTCTAGGATAATGATTGTAATCAGGACATAAAATCATCACTAAACATATGTGTTCCAAAATTTTTTTCCATCCTTATAGTACTATCCCCTGGAATAATCATTTCTCACTTGGACCAACCACATCTTATAGCCAAAGCTATTGGTCAAATAAAATCCCACAGCAACCAATTATTTAATGTAACCCTCTGGCAATAATACTTTTGTATCCTCCACCTTTCCATATTCAACTATTATAAATTTAGTTTTCGGTCCGATCCAAATGCAAAAATGGACGGATAACATTGTAAAGGCGAGATTAGAACAATAAGTGAAGCTCATCATCGAAACCACTACCGTCACATTATCTAAGAACCACAAATGCATTAATTCCGAAATATATTTTAATTAATGAAATGTACAAATGTTTGAAATGGACAAGGGATACCCCAAAACACCAGGCACTGACCGAATGGGTGGACGCTGATGTCAATATAGAAGTATATATATGTAGAAAGGAGCGAAAGAACGAGAGCAAGTGAGACGAGAGATGAGGCGAAAGGGATGCTATGAGAAGGATATTCTCCCGGTACAAATACAAATGTAATGTATTTATACAAATTATATAATTCCCTTATGTTCGCAGTCAGTGTTACTCGATGAGGTTCCATCTTCCCTCACACTTCCTTCGATCTATTGTGCCAGTTGAATTTAACTGGACCTTAGCCGTATATACTATTCGTTGTTATGCATAGTTGCCTGGTACAAATGTGGTTTCAGCCTCAATTTGTTTCCATGAGATTATGATTACTGTTTGGAAAGCATTGAATTTGCCAAAGGATTAAAGCTAATATCCATTGTAGAAGTTATGGTCGGTATCTTATCTATCTATTGCATCTTAGTTATCTATTTGGTGGATTCTTATCTGTGTCTTTATCGAATATTATACTGGATCCCATAAGTGTATGCATATGGTTCGTGAATTCATTGATTTTTCGAGGATATTCGAAACGTTCAAACTTGCTTTTGATTCCACCTGCAATTAATTTCATTGAGTCTTCTGGTTTCGAAGAATAATATGATATTTAATGATTTTACAATCTAAAAATCTACCTTCTACGATAAAGCCAATTTTTTGACACATCCATGAATTCAAAAAGCCTTTGCTTCTGCTTGTTTTTTTCATCATAAGCCCTTGATTACCTATATAAGTAAGTTTGTTTCCAAGAAATGGAAATTACCGTTATTGGTGATAGGGAGGTGACGGCTGATTACTCATTGAGTGCGGGACTCAAAGGCACGCAATACTTCTGGACTACACACTCAACACCTACTCTATAAAGCTGAAGATCTAGTCTGAAACGGTTCGGTACATTACTTCGGACTGGGGCTTGTGTTTCTACGACTAGAGGCGCCTTCAGATTACAGGAGTCCCTTCTCCGACGGGAAAGAAGAGAGGGAAGAAGTGCTGGAAAAGAGATCTATGCATTCCCGATGCCTACCGACGCTCCAGTTAGGCTTTTTCAAGTGTCAGAACTGCACAAGCATGTTGTTCCTCGCGATTCCATTTGTCAACCATTTTCAGCATTTCCGATCATAGATTCCGGGTAGAGCTCTCCAACTTTGCTGAAGAGGCCAAAACGTTGCTTACTCTATCTTTTGCAAGAGAAAAATGTGTGACAGGTGCCATCCATCTCTAAAGAATGAAACACGCAGCCAAGAACGGTGACATGTCAAAAGTTGTCAAAGGTTAAACTACAAAAACCCATGCCAACTTAAGAGCTGGGTCAAGTAGAAATCAGTCTCACTATGCGCTTGATTTCATCCCTTTTTCGACTTTAGTCAGGGATCGGGCGTGCAGTCCACTTTCCTATTGTGTCTTGCTCGCCAGACTATTGCTAATCAATGCGTTTTCTCTCTTCCTGGTGACTTCTTTTCAGTTCTCTTCGCTTGTGCTCAGGTAAATATTTTCGCGCTCTCTCACAAGGAGGGCAGAAGAAATCACCCTTGCATTCACAAGCAGTTCCGTACCGGGGACTGCATAACTCCTTACTGTCATCCCATAGTTGTCACCCATAAAGTAGACTCGACTGCACAGCGCTCATTAGGGGTCGTCTCTTTGCTGTACTGGGCCACCCTATATCGACCATTAATCAAGTGAGTGTAGTGAGCCTTATCTGCGGTTTCCCTTTTTTGTCGGAGAAAACTCATCTTCGAGTCTTTCAGGACGCTTAGGTATTTCAATGCTGATTTCGATTCAATCAACACTTCCCCAACATTGATAGGGCTTACTCCGGGGAATCTCTTCTATGTCAGGATGACCACTTCGGTTTTTTCCAGTGTCAGCCTAAAACCGTGAGCGGTCGTTCAGTTCCTTACTCGCCACATTACCGTATTGAGTCTGAGTCGCGCATGGTCGACTGTACGTTCTGCTACTGGTGCCGCGAAACGGTCCGCATAGCCGATCACGGGTGACTTATCTGCCAGGAGATTACGGGGTAACGGCATATCTATGTATGTTATATCTCGTGTGCGTATTTAATTCTTATTTCGAGATCTTGAAAAAGTGTTTCAAGTTCAATAGGCGTCCTATACACTGAGCGAAACAAAAATAGCACCACCAAGTTTTTCTAGGATTTCAGATGAAAGATAAATCATGATATCAATGATTTATTATAGCATGTTCCAAAATGTATTACGGATAAATCCAGCGTAAAATGGTTGTATTTTATGGAACCCTTAACATTTAAACTCTAGAAATAAAAAAAAAAAATGATGCGAAATAAAAATAACACCACCTCTGCTTTTCCAAACCAAATTTTATTCTATAAAATATATCATTTAGGAATACTTAATCATTTGTGTACGAGCCATTGTTTTGAATGACTTCAATTAGTCGCGAATGCATTGAAAAAATAAGCTTTTCCAGCGTATCCTGCTCTATCTGCTCCCAGCACTCTTGAACTCGACATTTGAGCATGTTAATGTTGTCGAATTGCTTGCCATTTTCGTAAACGCGACGTGCAATAATAGACCAAAGGTTTTCAATGGGATTCAGGTCCGGAGAACAGGCTGGCCACTCGAGAACTTCTATATTTTTCTCAGAAAACCGCGCTTTAGCCAATTTCGAATTATGGATTGCAGCATTGTCTTGTTGAAAAATGAAGTCCGGACCCATCAATGCCTCACCATGCTCAATTAAACTTATCTCCAACATTTCGACGTAGTCTTCTGACTTCATTTTTGTTGTTATCCACGCCAATGGAAGCTTTCCCCTAAGAGAAAACGCACCCCAAACCATCAGCGTACCACCACCAAAGTTCCTACTCATCTTAACCTTTGGATCTTTGCGAAAATCGTGCCAGTAGTGCTGCCAGCCGTCTGATCCATCAAGGTTAAACTTCTTCTCATCCGAAAAGAACACGTTTTTCCATTCCTCGGTCCAGGAAATACATTTTTTTGCGAAATTTAAGCGATCCAACTTATGCTGCTTTGTCAAATTTGGTTTTCCTTGCCTTTTACGCCACACCAAGGTTTCACTGCTTGACAAAACTTGTTGTATGCGTATAAAAAACACTCAATAAATAACCACTATGATGTGTAATTGTATTTGTCAGCTCCCAGTTTCATGACTATTCCAGGAATATTATTGCAATATATCAGTGAAATATTCCTTGAACTCTTTTTCACGATGCCTATACCACGAAAATGTGGTTCCTGAAGCCAGCAAAATTTTCTCTTTCAGTCGTGATCCTAAGATTTGTGCAGCATCCTTCGATAGGATCCAGTCTTTCGGTAAATCATCCAGTTTAGCTTGAATAAACTGTTGAGATTGGTCTATACCAGGATTGAATTCGTCTTAATGGGTTTTTCGTTTGGAAATTCAACTAATGATTGCTGTTAGATGGTGTGAAGAAAAGGTAGAGGAATGGGAATTCTCGGTACATGAGGTACAGGGCGTTTAGCAGACGATAAATCAGGATACTGAATAGTATATTTATTTTTCTAATTGAAACCCTTGACATCGCAGGAGCAAATGTAACAATCGTCTCCAGGGTTTTTTGGTTCCCTCCGTACCATAGGAATGCCAAATGGTAAAGAGCTACGTGAACCGTTTGTCCATTTTCTCAGTCGCTCGAGATGCTGAAAGTACACTTTGTGTGGAGCCGACAATTTGTCTTGATCACCAAGCCTTACACCGAAGTAATCTTGATACACTTTCTTGATATATTCTGTTATATTTCGATGATGCTTTGATAACATTAAATCACTACACACGTAACAAAATATATTAGGACTGTTTTCAAACTTTCTTGATGACATTTTGATGCACTGAATACTCTGAAAATAAAACACAATTCGATGCTACAAGCAACTGATGCTAACTAACTATATCGTAAACAATTGCCGATACCGTCAAGTTGACTTTGACAGATGCGAAAATGAAAAAGTGTTGCCATTGAAATGAATATTATACTTAAAATATTTTCTATCGATGTATCAAGTATTTTAAAGAAATAATTTTAGTGCAATTGAGGAAATACCAAAAAGGTATTTCTTTGCTCTAGTACACCATATCTCGATGTGGTGGGCTTAAACCAAATGCACATTCAGAATCAACGTACCCGTATTAGTAAATTTCAACACCAAAAATCATTTCGAGCTGTGCTATCACCGTGTACCAAGTGGTAACATGATCGCAGAAACCACTTCCTGGTGCGCATTTTTATTTTATGTGTCGGATGTGAGTCCAAGAGGCCTCTAAAACTCAAAGTGTGGGTAATAGTGACAAATAATGTTAGGTAAATGGGCATTGATTTATTGTTTATTCTGCTTGCGCAAAATGTTTATATGCGAAACACACGTCAAATAGCCTGCCCGTATATCATTGCAATATCGAATAAGAAGGAAAATGAAGAAAATTCACAATCGTCGTATGTGTGTACAAAGACGGCACTGAAATAGAAAATAGAAAAAAACAATTGACAAAGAGAAATATCAAAACAAAACTTATTACTTTGTGAAATGAGCAAATGCATTTTATGCACTAATGGTCTAAGAATCTTTGCCAAAGATTGTCTAGAGGGGATACATACCTGCGTACTCGGATTTGCAACAAATGTTTCGAACAAAATTATGATAACCAGGAGAAAAGAAGATAGTAGGGCATTTCTTACTTATTAGTCCAGTTCTTACACAAAGGGGTAAGAAGGCACCTGACGGCACCATCTCATGGGTTGCCTCATGAGATGCTCCTGAATTTAGTATGAGACAGACCATTAAGTTCATGAAAGGCATTGATGTCAACTCTTTTATAAGGATAGAGGGTAATGTGGTATCGGTACTTCAAAAGACAACTTCACCCAACCTTTTACGACCCTGGATACATATGGTAGTAAATGATGAACTCCGATTCGCTCTGATCGGAGTACATTTTGCAACGATTCATCTAGAAGATAAACATTTCTAGAAAACTTTTAAAAAATTATACTGTTTCTGGTGTTTTCCTTTAATATGGAGACCATCTTCCATATAGTAGGCTTAGATCGACTTATTTTTAAACTCCTTCAGGACTATTTCCCAATATACCTTGTCAACATGATTACGAAAGTCTCGTATACGTTTTCCTTGCCCACCGCAATGGTCTTACCTGCCTTTATAGGAAATACGTGCATGGTTCATACGAAATCTTCACCTTCTATTCATCTTGATTTTGTGTCCATACCGTTTTCAGTGACACTTTCTTCAGTGGGTATTTTTCCTGTTGCGAATTTGAGAAAAAAAATTTTTTTTAATTGGTTGGAGGCCAACTCTTGTTTAAACTCGCTCAGGGCAAATCCCCCTGGCCAAGTTATTAATAATCTGATGAAGATTTCAAAGATCACAAAATAGTAGGGGATGTATAATAATTTCAGATATCTACCCTGATATTCTTTGTTGTTGGGAGCAGACTAACGTTCACGCCCTGAGTGGTCGAACACTAGCTACTCAATGTTTCTAGACAAACTATTTCACACGTCCCCAATTGATTCGAAAAGGTAGCCTAGACTTATATGGCGCATTACTTCAGGCCAGGCCTCACTATTTCCTAGAAACACATTCAGGTCAAAATTTTACTGAAACGGGACAGAAGGTAGAGGTAAAGAATAGCTGCTGCCATCCCCGATGTCTCAGAACGCTTCAGCATGCATTTTCAACTGTCAGGACGAATCACCACAATTTGTCAAGTGATTCCATTGATCATATAGATAGGATCCTCCCAATAGAATGAAAGAAGGCATGGAGCATATGATCCAACATTGAAAATTCGAAAGGAAAGTGCCAAACTGTAAAAAACTTGTTAAAAAAACTAGTATCATGAGGATCAACAACAGAAAGTATCATCAGGAAAGTAAAATTTATCTGAATGTGAAAAAGACGAATATAAATTTCCTTTACTGGGTAGCGTTACTACTAACCAGCACTAATACTTCGAATATATTAACTATCTAATAGAACTCGACCGAACTTTTCCATATGCAATGGTGTTTCCAAGGAAAGATGGTTTAAACTAGGACATAGAGACGAATTTTTGATGAGATGTGCAACAGGGTGCATCTTCCCTTAACGATACTTGAAGACGCTGAAGAGATGACCTTTGCTATCTTATTGAAGTCCTAGATACCAAATTTTTCGTGATATTCTAGTTACTGCTGAAAGTTAAATCAAAGTTAAGTGTCCTAAGTGTCCGAAGCGTGTCCTATCCTCACTCGGAATAAAACGCACTGTTTTATTTAATCAGGCGTAAAAATGGGTGATAGTGTGTCCTTCAACCTGAGGGATTCGTCACAAGATTAGTTTAACGAAATATTAGAAAGCCGAAAGTGCGGTAGAGGCATAAGGGCACCTTATACCTTAACAGCACCTTTGCTGTTGTCAAGTAAAAAGGAACCAGGGAACAGGAAAGAAAACCACGTTCACTGCAAAACTACTGGCTCGAAAAGACAATGCCAAACACTTCTTATCCTCCGTATTCTTTTTCGGAGGTGTAGAACTTTAAGTTGGCAACACTTTTTAATGCTACATACGGTGTGGCAACTGCCATCCATTTTTAATAGTTTGTTTGGTTTGCCATTTAATCATAAATAGGATGACGCTTTAGCAACGTCTGCAAACTGTGAAAGTTTAATTAAAGAAAAGGTACCGTTTGCAAAATTAATCTCGCACTCCGTTAGTTTCATGTCCGATAGAACTATGAATTCGATTAATTATAGATTGTTTCCGTTCCACGCTTTCTCTCACTGAAAATGGGCATCCATCCAGACGTTAAACAGTGTGAAATGGAGAAACCATAGCAGCTGTAGGGCGTAGTATCGGTGAAGAGTCAGGTGAGCCCGTTCGACATCGTGCTCAGAATTTAAAACTGTGCCAATCCACATCATTGAAGAAAAAGAACAAATTTTTGCAGATCCTGGATTTCATAAGAAAATTTTATTTTGCGATTCAGCGATGGCTCATTTCGGGTGAATGGCTACGTCAATAAACAAAACTGCCGTATTTGGAAAGATAAGCAGGCGGTTGTAGAAACCCCGGAAACCAGACGTCCAGTGAAGGTTACTGTTCGTTACAAAATTAAACACCCTCAGCAAAACCACCGGTTTTAATCATACAACTAATTCCTCATGCATTATAATATTTAATATTAATTTTGCAGGCTGATCAAACTCTGAATTATGAACAATCGAATCTTTATAAATATATTTGGAGCGATTGGAAGATCTATTGAAGTCAGATGAAATCTTGTGTCGAAATTCGTCCTGAAATTTACATTACTTTATCGAATTTACTTTACTATACAAGTTGTAATTTTCAATGTTTTTCTTTTCAGGTATGGATAAACGAAAACTAAGTTGATGGTTATGGGCTTGGCCAAATTGGTTTGTTTTATATATTTTATTTCTTTGATTTGTTTTCAATTTTCTAGATGCAAATCTTTTAATTTTTTCCTAGTAAACTGTATAACACAGGGTGGCGCAAAAGTTTTCGCAATTGTACTTCTTGTATAAAATGGCGCGACAACTGATGTGATTACCATCCTAGGACTACCTACCTTCCTACCTTAGAATAGACAGCGGTCTATGAAATAGTCCTTCAGAATACGTATCAGGTAGGCTCGTTGTTTTCACGCGATTTATTGGTATCCGCAAATGTAATTTTGAGTTCAGTTCAGAGGCAGATGGGGTGTCGTGTTCCTCTTTCCCTTGCTGACCAGCAAAAGACGCGCCACCTTGCAGCAATCTTGTAGCACCCTTTCACGCGGGCATTCTGCTTTAAAATAATCTATTCTTCTACTGCTCCATTGTCCAATCACAATGTTCTCGCGCAAAACCCGGTCTAGATTTACGGTGCTGTAGGAGAAGATGTGAGCGCCGTCTTCTTTTAATCGTGCGATCACTTAGACTAACATTTCTAACCTCAAAGAGACGTTTACAAAATACGGTCTATGTTCAAAAGCGATATGTCTCTGAAAATAAAGCACTCGTATCCGGTGGCAGTACAACGATTTCTGCATTGACCTGGCCTTCAGGTGTATGAGACTGTCTCCTGATACCGCCCAATGGCATCACGTAACCTGATTTAAGGTTCACCGAGCATTCTAGCTATACGACGTCGACTGTATCCTGCAAAAACTAAAGCGACAAACCTTGGTGTACCAATCGTATCTAGTAGCTTTTTATATGTTTTCAAACAGTATGAATAATCTTATAAACACAAATTGAACAACTTCTAAGCATTATGTTAAAAGAAAACAAAAAAGTTTTCTCGGTAACGTCACGGTAATAATGTCAAACAACGACTAATTTTAACAAAAACTTCTGCGACACAAATTAGAGAGCCAACACGAGAGTCTAACTGTTTATTTTTCTTCCTAAACACCCACTCGATACAATCAAAGCAAACAAACAGTGTAACAAAAAATGAGAAAATGAACGGTTAATTCTGCTTGAGAGTGTTTTTGCCTAACTTCAAACGCTTTTCATTTGCCTATCAGGCGCTGACATCTTACTGTAGGAGAAGATTCGAACCTCATTAATTTCAGTATGTTTTGCAAATCACAAACGCGAAACCCTTCCATGAAATTAAAAAAAAAATCAAAACACCATTTTTGAGTCAGTAGCATAAAACAGAAGCATTTACAATCTGAGAACACAAATTAAATCAGAAACTCATCTCAGCGCATAACCAAGAACAATTTATTTATAAATCCTGCAACTAAATAAACAATTTTCTCAGAAATTAATCAAATCCCAATCAATTTCATAAAGCCACCAACAAATTACACGATTAAAATCCGACTTGCAATTTATTACACCCGATTCGTCCGTCAATAAGTCAATAACTTTTTACACGATGCATTCCGTTCGTTTTATCAAAATTCATAATCCACCTACTCAGGTGCTTGCATCCTCCATTGCCACCGCGACCACTTTCAGTCAGCTCCGCGACCATTCATCCATTCAAGATTGGCCGAAGGAGATTTATAATAAATTTCCCGTCAAGTGAAAAACAAGGAGTCAACTGCGCGAGTGGTTCATTGGAAAGGCGAATTTTAATCGTCTTGTAGTCATCTTAAAAGTCACTTATAGATAAATTATCCAGCCATGTGCTAAGATACCACACTCAGACGGCAAAGGGAGATATGTATGAATGGTACTCGAACGTGTGCGTTCCTCGGAGTTGTGTCTCCTTCGGGCGGACACAACCTCCAAAAACAATTACATGAGGAAGATGACTTTTCAAATGGATTCCCTCGCGCATATGTGTAGCCATCACCTTGTCCATGCATCGGAATCGGTGTACTCGCTGGCTTTGGTGTATCAGGAGAAAAATTAACAATGAAAAGATTCACAACTCTGTGGCCAGGCATTACTTGTACAAGGACAGCGGTAAAGATTTTTGCTAATGGAAGTTTATGAAAATCAACTGCTCCTTGGAACCAGGCTGCTGTGTGCAGTAACCTGAAAGAATATTTTAGATCCAATCGAAGGATATTTTCGATTCTAAAATAGGAAAACCGCTCACAAATTGCATTTGCTAAGAAAATCAACAAGAAAAGGATTCGCACCAACTGTTTTGACTTGTGCTTCGAGGGTTTCTTGCTCAAAGCTTCTGCGTTCGGAGTGTAAGGTTGAATGATTTTCATTATCAGAAGCTGTAGCGCGATCACGGCATCGCCAGCAATAATCCAATATCTACATATGGCAGGAATAAATGAATGGATGAGCAAACGAGCAAGCAGGCCGCAGCCTCAATCCTGGACCAGAGACAACAGAAGCAGCACAATGTCCGCTCCATGTGTGTGGCTAACAAACAACAAATTTATTGACTTGTCGACAAGTGATATGATTTATGATTAGTTAGCACGACGACGTTCCAACAACCTTCAAGATTTACCTTCTGCAATCTGCAAGAATTCTTTGTTGTTAGTATACGCGAATGCTTCTGGTGCAAGTTCGAGAGGAGACGTTACGCGTTCCAATGGTGCCTTTTGGTTTTGAAATCCTGTTCGGGCGCATCTTTTCAATGGTTATAAACATTTCGTTTATTAATTTGCTTCTCATAAGACGACTTGGGGGGGTGGGACGCAAAAACCAACATAAATAACATGCCGATTAACTATGGAGAGAAAATTGAGTTTTAAATGATTGTACTTATCTTGTTTGTTTGTTAAGAGTGGATAAATATTATGGATGGTAATGTTCTGGGCTGGATAGTTGCGCCTGTTTACTATAGACGATAATGAAAATGGCCCTGGTAATGGACCTATACGTTTCGAGCTGGGAGAGGGTGAGAACTTATTTTTAATGTGTGTTTGAAAGCTCATTAATTTTTCATGGCGACTAGCTTTAATATAAAGCGAAGTCACACAAAACTTCGCCGAATTTTATCCTTCCCCCTGTGCTGAAAGTACCAAAAATCTGCTGTATTCTGTAGAATGAAGGTTTATCTAAACCACGGGTTGTGGGGCGCCAAGAACAGGTTACTGTCACCCCCCTCTCCCCCTTTCGGTGCGAAGCTTATCCTTGATCCTTGGTTCAAACGTGGTGGTTGTGATTTCGCACGATAGCAAGTATGGTGAGCATTCTTCAGTTGTGTTCGAGAAGTAAATTTTGACCTGGGATTGGATCATGTTTCAGACCTTGGGGGTGGTGGTTAACACATTGTTTCAACCCCGTCTATGAAGACCGTGTTTTTAAGCCATAAAGGCAGCTTTCCACGTAGAACCTCTCGACGACATGCATCGTGTAGAAAGCGGAAATGAAGTATTCAATTCATTCAAGAAGTAAACACAGCCGATGACGTTGAAAAAACTTCAGAAATAACATAAAGTATCAAACCAAGCAGACATGAGAGGAAAACAACGTCAAAACTCTGACAAAGTCATCCTATCCTATCCCTAAAATTAAGATCACATCAAAGAGGTAGAAGAGTCTATGGGTGAGAGTTTAGAGTCTTAAGTCAGAAAAAAGCGTGATTCGGAGCATGTCAAAATACTCAATCATAACCAATAAGGTAGTTATGACACTCATAGACGTTCCAAATAGCATAAAATGCGACAACATTCGAAAAGCGAAACCATGGGTTTCCAATTTGTTGAAATAACTTTTTGGAACGGAGGAGAAGGACTAAATATTGAAATGATTGTAGCACAGACGGAAGAAATGAAACGACCACTTGATGCATCGGAATCTAAAGACAACGCCAGCCACTAATACGCCAGGACCCGAACCAGTGACTAACCAATGCTCAAGATGAAGTCCGGTAACGTCCTTTACATATCAACGGACACAATTAACGAAATTGTACGTTAACGAAGGCTCAATACGTTATGAAAATATACTTTTACACCAAAAATATTTAATCACGAAAAATACCATTACTTGGTTCCAAACTGAAAACTGTTAAGGGTTTTCAGTCTAAATAGCTTAAAGGGCATTACTAATTATATTGAACGAAGTGATAATCGAAAAACACATCATTCCCGACGAAAAAGATGGATCATGAAAAACACATTCAACGGAACCATAACTAGTGAGGGTGACCATGAAGATTACTTAGGGCAGGACGCAAAAGTCAGCAGGTTGAATTATACTTGACATAGGGAAAGTCTTGACCTAAATTTGGCACGCAGGACTCATTTTCGCAATACGTGAATTTTATATCCCCTTATCATATAATCAATTAATATACACGTTAATAAAATGTCGATCTTTCAACGTTAGGGTAGAAGATCATCTCTCGAGTCAGCGAATTTTCTAATGAGCATTCGACAAGGATCAGTTATTTCTCCAATACTGTACAATCTTTACAAGACCAAATTTTCAAAGTAGAAAGCCAAACAAGTAGACCGCAGCAGAAATTATTAAATGCGTCACTCAATGTTAGAAATATTCTGGCAAACAACCGATTAGAAAATAATCACAATTTTTACTAATAAAGCGTATTTCCTTCAAAATTTCATTCAAAATTATTATGTTAGTGTTAGGGGATATTTTTATATAATTAGTAATTTAATTCAACAACGCAATTAGTCCATTTAATATCACAAGTTCAATATTTCCAACAAGGTTTCACAGTCGCATAACTACCTGCACTTTAAGATATCAAATATTAACTTTTAATTATATTCCGCAATTCTCTTTTGTTAAATCAAAAATTTCAAGAGTCCTTTTTAATTGCAAAATCTATACCGAACAGCTAAAGACTGAAACTCTGAAATTACAAATCACATGTACCGTTATTAGTACACAACTTAAAAATTACTGTCAATATCTTTATGATACACAGAACAATGTTACCAGAGTATAAATTTTAGACGAAAATATTTCAAATTCCTTAATTTGTTTGGCGTACGAATACGAATCGTCGTGCACCGAAAACGCTACACGTTATATAGAAAGTGTTAATAAGAGTGTGGTTTTGGAGTTTTGAACCAAATCACATTTTGGAGTTTCGGAGCAAATTAGATTCATTTTTGTGACATTTTTTGATTTATGACCTTGTGTATTGTCGTGATAAAAAAACACATTCTTTCTAGCCAAATGCGCCTGTTTTCTGCTTGATTTCTCATTTGTTCGCAGAATACTCGTCATTGACCGATTTTCTTGTTTCAAGATAGACCATGAAAATTATCCAACGTGTATCCCGAAAAACTGACGCTATGACCGTGCTTGCGGATGGAATGGTCTCCGCCTTTTCTGAAGTATACTTTCTCTTTTCAGTCCATTTTTTCGATTGGTGATGGGATCATGAAAGTAAAGTGAAAGGAAAGAAAGGGTTATGTGGGTTGATGAAAGGTTGTGGTTCGATCATATAATAACCTGTTAATCAAATCCTGCCAGTCGTTTGCCGAACGTGCAAGACAAGACTCCGGCCACATCTCTCGAAAAAAATAGGCCTGCCCTCTCCAGAAAACGTTACGTGGAAAATGATGGAGCCAAAAGACAATTGGATCTGCATGTCGCATTACGTACGCACGGTTCTTCTTATGAAGAAAGGCATTATGGACAGCTTGGCGGCGCAGACAGAAGGGAGATCTTTCTGACGGCAATACTCTTTTTGCCCATCAATCCGTGGTGCAAACAGGATTTCCCTCAAACAGAAGGCGCCGCTAGGTGACGATTAATGAGGCCTAGTCCGAAGTAATGTGAGAAACAGGTCCAGGCTAGGTTCTCGGTGTGACAGGGGAGTTAGGTGTTTAGTTGGTAGTCTGGTTGCCACCGGGAGTCCGAAACTCTGGGCGTTGACAGTCTTCACCTCGCAACCATTAAAAAAAACTCCTGCCAATCGTTTTCTTATGTTTAACTATAACTTTATGGTTGCTGAAAAGGATTTTTCCCCACAGATTTTTACCTGATGAACACAGGTGTGCATCTGGATAGGAATATTAAGGCTCCTTTGGTTGTACTGTGCTTCTGCTTTCCGTAAGAACGTTTTCAAGAAACGCGTCTTTGATGAAGAATTAACTGGGCAATCGCAGACCACGGCACATTTCCGCAGCTGAACAACCAATTACATGTTTAAAAGATGTCCTCAAGACCAAGAGAGCTTGTAGAAAAACGTCAATCAAATGTGACAATTCATGGCAGACGATTCCGGTTTTCAATGGACAGTCAAACTTTCAACCATTCGACTAAGAGCGGGTCGATACACTGTTTTGCGTCGGTTTCTCGATTTCTGGATCTATCATAAATGCCGGTTTAAGTTGATCTATTAAGATTATCGCTTCTTTTCCATTCATTATTACTTTGAATACCTTACCAGACCGTTCTACGACACGATACCCTGCATAAGACTGTTGTGATGATTTCTTTGTACCAAAGCGGAGGAATATGTAACTGCACGTCTTCAGATCCTTGTAAAATTAAACGCGCCGTTAACGATGATGGTTCACAGGAGTCGGTCGAAGGTTTTTCATATCTTTTCGTGATTTTTCTACAAATAGAGGTTAGCTTTCGTGAATCCTTTGCTCTTTGAGAACACTCTAAACAAAATACAAATAGAAACGCATTGTTCCAATGGTTTCTTCACCGATTAAGATCATATTCCTAAATCGAGTGACCTTAATTCAGGGCTGATCTACAAAACTTTATACCATCAAAGCCATCAGACATCAACCATTGGTATTTTTCATTGGCATTACAACAGAATCAACGAAGAATATACTTCATTTAAAAAGTCATGTTACCGCTTATCTCATGATATAAATAACGCATCACCTATGAAACGAATGAGTACTATAAAAGTAAACTCAACTCACTTAAACCCTCGTTAGACGTCTTTGAGGAAATTAACATCCTTACCGGCCACCATGCCACTAAATTCAAGTTAGACAGGGAACCATTTATGTTAGGAAACATAACCATTGCCTCCCGTGGTGATACATTCCGTCTCTGCGAAGCGTTTCACGGTCACCTTTACCGAAAACGCTCTTCCCCAAATCAAACGCTGAACAAAAAGGCTACGAAGGAAGTCACGAACATCAATAAAGGCTACCAGGGATTCTACCTCGTAATCATTTCAGAAATAAATTCACCTCTTCACCACGCCACAAAATCTTCGGTGATATCTTCACCAACATTCCCGAATTACAGAACATTTTTGCTGATCTAATCAGCAAAACATCCCACGGTCTTGACGGCATATCCAATACAGTTCTAAAAAAATGTGGCTCTCTTATCTCCCGAATCCTTACGATAATATGCAATAATTGCATAAACAACTAGTCTTTTCCGAAGGCGTGAAAATTAACCCAACTATTTCCAATTCCTAAGCTCGGATGCAATGGTGAAATTCATAATTTTCGTCCAATATCCTTGTTGTCAAATCAAATTTGGATTTGAATCGGCAAGGTCAACAGAGGAAGCCATTACCACTCTCCACAAGAGGGTCACACGCAATCTTCAAAATAAAAAGTGCACAGTAGCCTGCGCACTGTGTTTGCAGAAGGCTTTTGACTCTGTATGGATTCATGGTCTAATATTAAAACAAAGCTCAGCTTCTTGTCCAATAACCCGAATGACTATCCTATCCAGCTCCCTACAGGTTAGAGTTACTGTGATTCAAATTGCCCAGGAATCATCCCGACCTATCCATATCCTATCTGGAGTCACCCAAGGATCCATTCATGGCCCATTACTATTCAACTTCTTTCTCTATGACGTCCCAAAATCACGAGCACATACCGTTTGTTATGATCCTCTAATCGCTACTCTTAATGGTGACATTGAGGCTATCCTGTATGCTGACGACATATTATTAACTGCAGAACATTCTCTCCCTTCTCAGGCGCAAACTGAGTTACAGAGCGCATTCGATACCGTGGCACTATATCTCAATCAATGGGGTCTTACTTTCAACGCGCTCAAATGCGAACTTATATGTTTCCGTAATGCTAGCGGTAAAGGACATCGATTGGCGGTGAAACAAAGTAGGCTCTTACAGGTACACACTAAAAGAAAAACCATTCCTCTCAAAGAAATCATCGGATATCTGGGTGTAAATTTAACAAACAAATTCAAAATGAACCCACATGCTAGAAAAGCCTTAAACAAATTCAAATCTGCAACTGCACTGATAACTCCCTTCCTTGCCTCGAAACCCGTCCAACTAAATGTCAAAGTCCTCATAAAACATTATTAAGACCACTACTAGCGTACTCCTTCCCAACTTTGCGCATCATATCCCCAGCAGCAGCTGAAGAGCAGGAAATTTTCGAGAGGAAAATTCTCCGAAAGTGTACTTCGAAATACCGTAGGCCGAATAAAAAATATTACCGAAATAGCTCGATATATTCCGGGGCCCGGAATAACTCCCCTCCTGCACTATCTCAAATGAAAAGAGTAAGTAGAAAAGAAAACATAGAGAAGGAAAAGTATGATGCCTATTCTATTTCTTAGTTGTCATAATTTTTTAACATTTTTATGCTTTTTCTTGTTAGAACTTCCAAAAGTTATTGAAGCAGGCTCACCCTTCCCTATATATTCTGTAAATGGTACCTAGCGGAAGAAATTCTAGTTTGCATGAATCTCCTTTAATTGCGATTGTCTGAGTGGGTAGATTCATCTCTCGTGGGATGTGTAGTATATATCATCAAATTTCGCTCCTTAACGATATTTAGCCTGAATAAATTCGACTGCTAGCGCACTCAATCCTCATTCATTCCCACTGTTCGCCGCTCCTAGCCGAAATAAACCACGAACCGATATATCGAATTTAATTTCTCGGTGGGTGGATTGTATCCACTTCGCGTAACCACCACACAATGGCTACCAGCATTGTGGGCTCTAAATGGCGCGAATTGTAGTAGCCACGTACCAAAATTAGCCATAAATTTATTTATTTTTTATTTGGCATTTTAATTAATTTTCGAGAGCGTGGATATATGCATAGTACGTCCGTTGTCCATGAGCATGAGCCTATATGAGCAAGCTAACAGGCTGGTCACGATGGAAGTGACCAGGACCATTGCACCATAACGACCAATTCGAAAAGATATCGCGCGTCAATTATTTGTGGCCGGAATAAATTTCGAACGTTTCCAAATTAAATGGCTCGTTTTGCGGTAATTGGTTTTAATGGTGGCCGGAATTTATAAGTACACTTTGGTGGGGCCACAATTAATGCGTACTGTTCAATTGCTTCGCATTGCTGAAAAGTGATTTATAGTGGATGGGAAACAAAATTATGGTGCAATTCTTTTGATTTTTTATAATTAAAATTGGTCGCAAATAAATCGAACTTTCACAATCAACGCGATCTTCTTTTACGTTGACTCAACACACGTCCATAGGTCGGCAGTCCATTGGTTATTTCGGTTTTTTGTTTTTAATTTAAGATCGTCGCAATCAAGCACTGCACATTAAAGTCAATGTTAAAGCTCTGAAAATTAACGCATAAAATATAGTTCCATAATTAAACGCGACCTCTCAATTTAAGTTTCCCCGCACCATCGCATCCCAATTAGAACAATTCTGAATACCAATAAATTAATCAGCATCACCTTTATCGGAATCCCATGTCATACAGTAAATGCCAACGCATAAATCTCAAATGGGGACTCATCGCCGTCCTTCCATATGGCTAGAACGTTGTCTCTGCATCGTATCTCCTT
The DNA here is from genome assembly GCA_954870665.1 of Stratiomys singularior. NCBI lineage: Eukaryota > Metazoa > Arthropoda > Insecta > Diptera > Stratiomyidae > Stratiomys > Stratiomys singularior. The sequence continues at coordinate 53,396,433 of OX940880.1, read as the reverse complement.
CCAAGGCATCGTATGTGCAATCTATACAAAAAGATTATAACAATTTTTTGGGATCTGATTTTCTTAGTGCAGCCAAAAACTGCTCGCAACACAGCAATTACTTCCACAGAAAGTGGATGTTGGAGAAGAAAAAACGGCGATGGTGGCATTTGGTTCTTCTTTTCTACTAATTGGGTTACAAATCTGTCGTTCCCGGAAATACCTAAAATCAAAATCAAAGCAACTTTTGGGGACCATATCCTCCCCCTAGTCTAACTATAAATAATAGTGTCTTGGAAATGAGCATGAAAAGATACTCGAGACTGAAGGTTGATTCCAATGCCGAGAAGAAACGCGTAAGGTCGAGGTCATCGTAGTGAAGACCTTGTGGGCAACGAAATGTGTTTTGTGGGCGGAAAGGGATCTTCTGGAAAATGAATCTACGCTCTATTTCTAAGTCAAATCCCATCGATTTTTTCCATTGTGCGATTTGGAATCTTGTGTGCGTTCCCTCTCGCGAAAAATTCATTTGTAATTTATCAGTTTTACACTAAAAAGCCAATCATGCTTGTCTAAACTGAATGAAGGTTGCATCACATCCCATGTTAGCCATCCTTCGGATCTATTGAAAAATATTCATCGACGACTTACAAAGGTCTATAATCACGGACTATCCGTACCTTCACCAAAACCATCTGCATATTGCAACGAGATATCCTTTTGTGAGAAATCTTCAAGTGATGTTCATCCTATAAAGTTTACTCGAACTTGACAAAAGCGAAAATTTCCATTTGAGTGACTTTTAACCAAACCGAAAATTCCTGAATCCTTTATCGTCCTGGTTGCTCTGCCGTTGAAAGTTTCCTCTTAAAAGCATAACCGAACACTTTGGCCCGGCATACACGTCCTGAGCACACACTGAAATACACACATCAACAAACCAACAATAAAGTATCACATGCTTTATGAAGATTTTCTCGAAAGGACAACAAAATTACTCCTTTTGTCTCGACATCAAGTACAACCCACATTGTGATTGTTATGTGTGGATTGTTGCGAGAGTGTAAACATTGATGAAAAAGCCAGAGATGTTCGACTTGGGGAGATACTCGAAAATTCATGTGGATCTATGCACTTAAGCATGCATGCATATGTGCCTCGCTTGGTGCTGAAGATTTTCATATCAGCCTTCGCACAAATCTTTTGAACTTTGGTAGTGACGACTATAACGGCAAGTTAATTAATTTGAGAAGTGTCGAAATTGAAAATAGGTTAGCTTACTTGCTGGATGAACGTACGCATCCTTTTGGCATAGCTGTAGGGTTATTGTGTTCCTCATATGAAATATTTGCGGTATCGGACAACAATTTGTTTATTGAACTATGGAAATTCATATTGGAAATGGTAACCGCGAATAATTTATTATCAATACTGGATACAAATCACTTAACAATAATTATAAGACAGGCTCATCCAATTAATATTGTTGGACTAATTTTAACTAATCTTCAACTTGAATTAATGACCATGGCCAGGACTCTTATCAAGTTGGCAGGATGTTCCAAGATTTCGAAGCGCACGCTGTAAAAAATAAATTCATATTAAGGTCGAGCGCGTGGTCCAAAGAAACACAGCATACCTTAAAATCAGGACTCACATTCCACACAAAATTCCAAACTAATGGGATCCGACCGAAATATTCGAGACATAGAGTGTTTTTAAAACTGTAGAACTTAAAATTGGCAACACTTTTTAATGCAACGTATTCAGTGACAGCTGTCATCTATTTTGTGGTTAGATTGGTTTTTTCATCTTGTTAAGAATAAGTCCAAACATGAATAACGTCCCCAAATTGTACCGATTTAATTCAGAGAAGATGGGCCCTGTCTGAGAAATAAATCGCGTACTGCGTCCAATTTATGACCGACATAATCGTCCATCAGAACAATTGATTGATTAGCCATAGATCGCTTCCGCACCACGATTAATCTCACTGATATTTCGCATCCATCCAGATGGCGTACAGTGCGTTATGAAGAAATCACAGCAGCTGTAGTAGTATCAATGTTGTCTGAAGTGAGTGCATTCGACGTTTTGCTCAACAATTCAGGCTATGCCCATTCACATTATGGAAGATTTCACGATAGGATCTGGAGTTGCTTGCTTACAAAATCGAACTCCTGTCGGAAGGAAAACTGCTACTGATGCCAAATTTCATAAGAAAATTTTGAAAAAATTCACGGTCTGGACATTTTGATTTCACTTTATCTCACAAGAAATCGCCCAAGCTCCGATTGTTCTAATGCGCGTGAAACAACTGATTGACTTTGACAAATGACATAAGGTCAGTATTGCCAGGCAGAAAATAATGAAAACTATTGCTCATTGGCCTTGCTACAATAGTGATAGAATTCGAAAATCAAATTGACAAATGGTAGAAAAAAAAATAATTGAACATATGTCATCCACACGTGACACTGGGGACACTATTGCTGGACTAGATTTTGCTTCTCTTGAGCCTGAATTAATAAACAGATCTCTACTTAAGTTATCGTCCTGCAAATTACAAAGAAATACAACGCTACATTAAAGCCGATCCATAGAATACGATGTGACAATGATATTCATGCATCGACGGTTTCAGAAAACATGAAAATAAAGCAATCTCGTCGTTATCGTGTGGTAAAATTATTAAATGGCAAGCGATTATCCACATAATACAGACTACTTTAGGAATCATCAATTCAGGTATAGCAGGAATAATGGAATTTTGTAGTTTTCTAGAAACTTTTTGACAGCTGTCAATTTGTGGATCAAATTGTCAGCTCATGTAAATCGAGCTATATCATTGTATTTCTGCAAAGTTCGAGAAATGGAAAATTGAATATTATATTTATAATTTACCAGCATATTCCATAAAACTTTTAAATCGGTTTTAGATCCTTACCGATTCTTCCTCTGCTGTGAGATTTCCTAATTTTTACCACATGTTTTGCTCATCAGTTGCTTAATGCATAGTCAAACTTCTGGACATACCGACTTGGCCTAACAATTTTCGTATTCATAAGAAAACTCACAAAAGTATCTAAACAAGACATAATTGATTTTGCTTAGATTGCATTGACTTTGCTTAAGCTCAGGCAGTCCTGACATTTAAAAAATTCACACTGGGGCGTTGGAAGGCGACATGGATGGGAAGATCCCTTTTCTAGCACTTCCTTTCCGCTCGAGAAAGAATTCTCGTAATCTGAAGCTGCCTCAAGGCGCAGAAACACAAAACTTAGCCTGAAGTAATGTGTCATACGGTTCCAAGCTCGTTTCTCGGGTTGACAGCGTAGGTATTCAGTGAGTAGTCCAAAAGCATTACACTTCTAGAAGTCCCAGAATGAGGGCGTAAACAGCCTTCACCTGTCCATTTCAAAAAAATATAACCAAAAACTAGCAGCACGTGTTGATGATCCCATGCATTGCCAATGAAATTCCAAATTGTTGGCATTGGCAAACGTTTTGGCTGATCCTTTACCGCAGATCCATGAGTCTCACTAACCCAATTTAATTATTTTGCACCCTACTAGGATTTCATTTCAGTTTAATCATTTGCGAAAAGGAAGTAGTGACGAAATTCGACAGCGTTGTACTTGTCACGATGTAAACTTCAGACACCACTGAAGTAGCAGCTCAAAATTATCTAATGATGCTTTGATTGATTGATTCAATGATTTATGGTCGGAGATGGTGCACGTCAACCTTGACAGGTTTATTGTGCCCCAGCTTCTGGTGCTCTTAGAGCGCCTCAAGCAAATCGATCTTTCTGAGAAAGGCAATGATCTGCTTCTGCTTCAAGCGTCCCGGTTCCTATTGACATGGAAGCAGCTCCCGAAACTGTCTCTTCTTCAGCGGGACAGTGCGTCGCAGTGTGCCAGCAAATGCACCGTTGTCCCCTCCACAAAATTGCAAAATCTGCACTCATCATGCGCTGTCAAGCCCATCCTTTTGAGATGCCCTCCGAGTGTGCACTTGCCCGTGAAGATCCTAGTCAGGGCCATAAGCTTTCTTCTATTCATTTCGATGCACGCTCGAAACTTATTCTCGTCATAAACGCCGAGGAACAGCTTCGACGTACGAGGCCCTGGAAGTCAATTCCAGAGCCTATTGCATTCTCTATCCTCAGTTTCCTTTAGCGCGCTGTGAATGAAATTCATTTCAGTTACGCTAAATTGTATAGGACCGATGAATGCTGTCGAAGCTCCTTTCCTCGCAAGTTGATCCGCCTGCTCTTTGCCCTTTATACCAGCGTGCCCCGGCACCCAGTATAGGATAACCCTATCGTCCGCATTCCATTTTTTGTGCGTATTGTAACAATCTAGAACCATTCTCGATGTTATCACCGGGTATTCTAGTGCTTTTAAGGCTGCTTGGCTATCGGATATTATAGCTACGGTTTTGCCTTTGTATCCTCTGTCTATGCTGAGTTGTGTGCTTACCGCGATGGCAAAGACCTCAGCCAGAAAGATGCATGGCATACTTCCCATCGGTTGGTTGTATTTTTTGCCAGGCCCAAATACTCAAATTCTTTTTCCCTCAGATGTCTTTGGAATCGTCCGTATATCGCCTGACTGCGTTCCTTCTTATGAGGTGTATCTTGGATTCAATGCTCCATTCTCTCTTGTTACTCAGCACTACACAAAAAATGTTGTGAAAGCTGAATGCCGACGTCATGCGATCTGACTATGCATATATGAATGGAGACACCTACACAGGTTTAGCTTGGTCCTTGTGCCCAATTCTGAGGTCATTTTCTCTTCCTTAATGGAAGATACTTGTCATTGTAGATGTCGCTACTATTTCTATCACCAAATGAGGTGGCGATAAGTTTAAGATTTTCTCGAGAGCTGCCGTGAGACATGCCTTTTTGGGTAGCAGACATATGCAAGCTTCGTCTTGCGTTCTTAGATTTAGTGTGTCGAGGCCATGGCTCCATAGGTGATTGGTCTCACCATCATGGTGTAGATCTACCGCAGGATTCCCGGGTTATCCCAGGACTTCTCTGGCATATTCCTGCATGCCAAAAGAGCTCTGACAGCCTTTGCAGACACTGTCCTAATGTGTCCGTTCCACCTGAGCCTGCCGTCCAACTTACATATTTGATTTCATTCTTATACCCAATTTCCGTCCCATTTAGATATAAGGTGTGGACTTGGTCCAAATTTCGTCTTCTTGTAAATGGCATCAGTGTGGTTTTATCGGTGTTAAGCCTTAGACCTATCTCCTGGCTCCAGCTGTTCGCAATTCGTAGTGCCCCCTGTATTATATCACACAGTGTCCCTACGTACTTTCCTCTGGTTAGAATTGCAATAACACCCGCATACGCGTGACATATCACCCCAGCTTCTGACAGTCTGCCTAGGAATTAATCTGTCACAAGAGTCCAAAATTGTGGTGAAAAAACACCTCCTTGTAGGCATCCACGATCCGTACGTACGTTGATGGTGCTTGATCCTACTTTACATACGACAGTTCGCCCCGCCAGTGATCGAGACGACCAGCGAATTAGGGTACGATTAACCTTCCTTTTCATCAGCGCTCTCTTTACCGCATCGTGGCTATTATTTTCAAGGCTTCTTCAATGTCAAGAAATGCACCTAGTGCTACCTCTTTATATTCTAAGGATTATTTGATTCTGTGAGTCAACTCGCACAGTGCGGTGTTTGTTGATTTCCTCGTCCTGTATGCGTGTTGATTTGAATGTAGTGGATAGTTTGTAAAATAAATTGTCCTGACATAATTATCTTTCACTTTCTCCATCGTTTTGAAAATAAACGACGTTAAACTAATCCGCCGGCATGCCTTTGAATTAGTTTTATCATTTCTTCCCACTTTGGTTGTAAAGATGGCTTTGGTATACATCCCAATGCCAGGCAACTTCGAAAGAGGCGTATCGGACGCGATATAAGCAGATTCTGTCACTTCTGAATAAGGGCTACGTACACCCCATTTACTCCCGGGGATTTAAAGGGCTGGAAAGAGGTTAAAGCCCACCTATACGTTTTTCCGCACATATGGTCGGAGCCTACGTCCAGTTCGAGCTGTCTGGTCTTCTTTCTTGTACCATCTCGTAAATTCCGTCATTTGTTACAGAGCTTCCCGGGAAAGTGGTTTCCATGAGCAGCAGATTGAGCTCCTTTTCGTTTTCCGTGAAACTGACGTCATTTTTTCTTAGTGCAATGTTAAAGTTATTTCCTTGCTTAGCCATGGCTTTGTGTAGTTTAGCTGGCGCAGGTGTTTCCTTAACATTCTCGCAGAAAGACCGAAACTGTGACGTTTTGCCCTTCGCATTTCTTTCCCATCGTGTGTTAGAGTTCTATGGTATTTGTCCCAATCGTTGGTACATTTTGCCTTATTGTGGAGTTTCCGCACCTCCACTCTAAGTTTGGCTAGTCTTTCATTCCACCATATGGGTTCGTTATCCCCCATTATGACGCGTTCAGGACAGTTGTGGATAATTACACATAATTACGTTGTGGATAATTACATTTGATTTCATTATGAACTCGTATAGTTCACTACCTTCATTGATTCTTCCCCAAAGCTCATTACGGGCGTTAGAATCGCATCCAGTGTGCTAGTAGCCTTTGTACTTCCAGTGGTGAAATCTTTCTGCGCTCCTCGAAAATTGGCGGATGCAATAACCACCTCACCGGTTTAACCCTTGACCATAAAAGAGGTCTTCAGAGATACTTAGTCCCGTGTTAAGTATTCCATAAGACATATACAACTAATGTTTTTCCTTATCATAGCACCCGCTCTGGGAGGATCCATGTCCTCTGCATAGATCAAAATGGAATCGCGAATGTTTAGGCGTCTGATACCGATTGGCAATTGACCGTTTTTCTCAGCGCGTACGGAGAGGACTTTCCATGGCCTCGTACTGAGGCTTTTGTTCGAGGCTGCCTGCGCTCTGAGTAGAGCCTCTGCTGGCAATACCCTTCACTTTTTAGGAGGTACATGTGTATTATGTGGACTTTAGGGATGTCTTCTCCCTTGCTCGCAATGAATTAGCCTCCGTCCCAAGCGGTCAACTTGGACACTGCTCCCTCGAGCCATCTTTCATGGATCTTTAATATGGTGTTCTTTAGTCAAAAACTGCAACTCTTTCGAATGCTTTAACAAACCAAAATGGAACTTTATAACAAATATAATTAAAAATACTCCTTAAGAAAATTAAATTTTTTTCAAGGATATCGTGGAAAAATGTGGCTGCATAATAAGAAATCTATGTAGTCTAATAATCGATACGTTAAAAGTAACAAAATAAATGATTCGAGCATTTCTGTAGATAGAAAGCAAGACTGAGCACATAGACGTCTACGTTCAAAACTTAACTTACAGATTAGAACAGTAGAAAAACATTCTACGTGTCATATCTTTATGAGCGCCATCAATTTATGTATAGAAAACATGCGTTTTTAATGCAAGGAACAAGGAACAGTCCGCACATTTATAAAGCGAATGCGAAAAAGTTCCTAAACAGTGCATTTATTGACTTGGTAATTTCGCTGAATTGTTTTAAAAATCAATATGAAACATACCAGAAAATATTACAAAGATAATTTTCCTGAGATCTTTAGATCGAGTGTATTTAATGATCCTTGACCAAAAAATACGCAGGTGCTGATGCAATTTATTTTGGACGAGTCCAATTTGATGTAGGTAGGATATCTAAAAATTGATGTGGAACCTTTTGAAAGCTATTTCTAGATATTAAACTAAATAGAATTAATTATGATACCAGAATGCTGAATTTTAAAAGGATGCAAGATCAAAAATGAAATTTCTTCATGAAATTCCATTTTCTTCTTCTTCAATTTCAAAAATGAAATTTCTTCTTCAAAATGTTATACAAAAAATACTTAGGAGGGAAAGTTAGGTGGTATCCTGTTTAGTCCGTTCCGAGTTCATTTAGCCAAATTTGGTATATTTCATACAACCTTAAACTTTGGATGCCTGTAAAACTCCTTAAAACTGTTAGCATGATCCTGTTTGCTTTGAATTGTTTGAATGGCTGGCATACAATCAAAGTCTTTTGGTATCTCTTTCAGAACCATATTTTTGATGCTGAAATGCGTAACAGAAGATATTTTAGCGTATGTGTGAAACACTAACATAAAATCCTTACTCCACCGAAAGATTGGTGATCATCTGAACATCCGGTCATTTACTTATATAGAATACCTCCATGGAGAGTAATAGACCCTTTGGAGCCAAATCTACGTTCCCTTATCATTTTCAACCAAATATTCACCGTCTATCTTTGAAGAGAAACTGAAAACGAAAAAGAAATCAAAAGAAAAGAAAATGCGTACCTCTTTCTTATGAGACACTTTGACAGCCATTACCATCATTAGTATCGTCTCAACAAAGTACGCACTATGCTGTCGTCTACAAGTCTCTTTTGAGTCAATTCATTTTAGCTGGTTTTTATCAGCCAACGAAATTAATAGCAGCAGTTATTTACACATTCTTCCTGATAAGACAACCAGCTAAACAAACCCATAAGTGGATTTTCAAGTGAACAAGTGGACTTTTATGCCTGTGTTTATCATCTAAAGGCTATGTCTTCTTTTCCAGGCAAGGTAATACGTTAAAGTTCTACGCGTATGCATGTTTCGAGGTAGTAAACAGATTTTGAAAAAGGTTTAATGTGTGATGGCAGTGTTACCAATCAATTTAGTTTAAAACGTATCCTTTCTTTGTGTAAGAAACTAAGTGCATGTTTTTCATGGGTACTAAAGCTATGGCTATAACTTTTTCGCCTGCACCAAAATGTGTTGATCTGTTGGGGAACATTTTTCCATATCTATGAATTTCTTTGAAGTAGGAAAACTGAATTATCTGAATCATCTGAATTAGCTATCAGTTTACTCACAATATGAATCAATTGTTTTGAAAATATAAAATCGATAGACAAAAAAGGCTCCCTTTGAGTTTTGAGATTCTTTTACCCTATTCGAAACCGATTTTCGGCCGTAGTCTTTGGGTCTTCTTCAGCGAATTAATTAATTTCGCTTAAAATTTCTGTATATGTACTAACATGTCTAAAGATACTTAATCCCTGTAAACGAATAATAGATGCGAAAAAATGATAGCAAGGGATGGTATAGCCAAACCGATAAAAGGAGGGAAAAAGGTAACATACAGCGACATACAGCAACAGAGACAAGGATAGTTGCTGGACTAAAGCAAAAATTGGCGTACTTCATCAAAGCAAAGGCACTAGAGTGGTAGTGATGGACAAGAGTCAGTATGATGACGCAGAAATGTAACTGCTAAGCGGTGAAAATTTCTTCGAGCCAAGTCAGAACCCATCTGAGGAATCTATGAAAAGATTAGAAGGAACCACAAAAGCTTGTAAGTCATGGCATTTGAGAGTTAACAAAGGTCAGAGTGAGCATCCCCACACTGCCAAAGAATAGTGTCTAACGAAAAATGCAACGCGTGAAATAACATGCACCATGAATGCGTCTACCAAAAAACAGACAAGGAGGCTTGTGAACGAGTTTAAGGGAATGAAATCAATTCCAAATGAATGCAATCAAAACAAAAATTCTGTCAAAAACAGCAAGAAATTTCCAGGGAAGCCACTATAATCTTCCCGCACAAGACGAAATTATGGTCTTCTTCAATGTAAAAGCTCTAGCACCGAGCATTCCGGTCATGGCAAATTGGGGTACATAGAAGAATGGATCTTACGCCAGGAAAAATCACTGTCATGAAAGATGAAAACCGAACAGTAGATGATGCTTAAAAAGCTTTGTATCACAAAAAAATATTTTCATCTTCCGCCGGGAAACTTTACAAGACAAGAGAAGGAACAGCGGTGAGAAGTCCTCTTTCACCATTCTTTGGCCAAATATTCATATCAAGAATTGAAAAGGGACTGCAGTACAACATCCAATTCTCGAGTTGGTGACCTGAATCCAGCCCATAAGAACACAATGTACACAGTGTAGAAATTGAAAGACAGACAACACGGTCGTAAAGAGACCAATTAAGATTATGTTGGAATTGCACCGCAAGGTAACTCACATGCGGAGAACAGTTCCAATCACTTCAAATCATCAACAACAACGAAAGATTTCACCATACAAAGCCATGATTCATCGAATAGTCGATTCGCATCTAAGAAATGAAGGCAAAAAAAATGGCAGGACATCATCGAAACAGCCAGATTAAACGAATTCAAGCGCTCGACGATTAAAATAATGGCACAGAAGATCCAAAAGACTAGGCATCGACAGGAGCTATTATCGTTAGCGAATCTATTACCCATTATTCGGTCCTTATTTCCAAGTTATGGTTTTCAGCAATTATATATAACCCATAACTGATAACCTACATTGTATTATTATATGATTATCTTACGGCACGATTAATCGCCATGGCACGTTTTAATTTCCCAAAAATTGATACTGCTATACTTGGTCCTTTTTAATGCGAAAGATTATCGTGGATCTTTAAAAATCTCTTAAAAACCAAATGACCAAACCACCAACAAACCAATTATTAGCAAATTATTTTCTGTTTTGTCGTATATTCCATACATTTTTCAACGTCTAATTCATACAATTGCAAATATTTTCTATTTAAAAGCTTTTCTGCACTCTATTCGGAGAATTGTAGCGGACAATATTTTCCGGACTATCCACTAAATATCTGTCTTATAAACCTAAAAAACAAACGTGCGACCGAAAAAATATGAGGCCAACCCTTGTGTTGACCATTAGGTTTGAGACATTATAAGATTGCATCGATACCTTGATGATCAACGAAATGCGAAGGTACAAAATCATTTGAAAATGCACCCTAAAATCCGCATGTCGATGCCAATATCCCTTTTTTGATAGGAAACATTGCCAAAATATAATATGGAACAATCAACTGTGCATCTCGCCAACTGCACAGTCCAAAGGGAACTCTCCCATTTCTTTAAGGATGTCGATGTGTAAAAATGTGGCTGGTGGAATGGTTCCCTAAAATGGGATTGGCTGCACTGCTTTCGTGAGAGCTTCACTATCTTCTGATCTGCCCGAACCCTAGTTTCCGCGTAACCTCGCTTTTATCTACATTGGATTTGGCATCTGTTGATGCCACTAGGAGCAGCGCATCAATTTCCCACTCCATAAATTGCTTTTTATCCTCAACGATTTCTCGAATACTTCCATGATATTACTTTACAAGGTCTCCGTTTTTATTTTCTTTTTTATTGTCACTTTCAAGCTTATTCCTTGGAGCAGTATTCTACACTTTTAAACGTGAATACAGCACTTCGGGCACTCCGGCAGTTATTGGGGCGAAAACTGTTTGACAACAATTTTCTAGGCTCCTCAATTCCTTTTTTTGCAGGATTTGTTTTACCGGCTGGAATATGTCAGTAAATGATGTCAGAAAATGATGGTTTTATAAAAGTTCTCTTTTGTAGCAAGCTCACTCTCTCTAACAAAGCTTTCGTTTCCGTTCATCCAACCGTTTGTCGCCTGTATTTGGATGTTTTTGTTTTGTAAAGCGTCTTTGGTATCACGTATCCATAGGGTAACTGAGGTTTTAAGACCCGAAAGGAATGGTTGTCCTTGTTGTTGATGAGAGCTCTAAATTTCAACCAAAAGTTTACTTTTCTGACTCATTATTAAAATTACCGATAAAATCACTTTTAAATAACAAAAACAATTGTTAACGCCCGCTCTCTCATGTTTGGAATTAACTTATCGGAAGGAAGTAAGATTAAAGAGTCAAAGATTCAGTCCACCGTAAGCCATGTAAGGCAGGGACTTTTAACCCCGAAATGTATACCAGTTATGCGCGCTCACAACACCTTTCCTTTGTACCCCTCCAAAATAACTTAAAACTTAAAACTTAAAAATCTCCATTAAAAATAGCGTAAGTCTGCGTTGCGCTTGCTCTGAGCGATGACAATTCAAAGTCGTATACTTGTTATAGCCGTCAACGGTAGACGTCAAAGTCAGTTTATTTTTGCAATAAGCACGTGGTATGCATTTGAAAGTTGTTAAAGCCATATAATTTTCAAGCGCGTTCATACGCATCCTTTTTCTTTTATGATTATATGGCATTGACGACATTCCTCAAGACTCCTTTCTGGCTTATTCTTTAGTGACAACTTATGGCATTGTCGATACTTCGAAAAATCTGGGCAACAACTATGTAAACGCTGCTTTCAAATGTAAATTCAAAGCAGTAATAACAAATGTTTGTTGCTTTCAGCAGAAGGGAAAATTTAGTATTTCCAGTAAAAAAAAACAAACAATAAAATAATTTTAAAAATAAAATAAAGTTTTCTGCTATAAGTACCTGCGTCTAGGTGGATTTCTACCTTGAAGTAAAAATCCTATCAACACATCTGCCAACTGTTTTTCAGTTTGTGTGTTGTCTTCATCCAATAATGCTTGCAAATCTGTATCTTCGAATTTTTTTGGTGGTTTTCCACGGTCTTGTTGACATCACGGTTGCTGACATCAAAATCACCACTTTTAAATCTTTTAAACCGTTGTTCACAAGTGTCTTTGCTTGGGGCATGTTCACCATATGCTTCCACCAAAAATCTATGAGTTTTCTGCCGTTTTCTTCAAATGAAATAAGGTTATAAGACTTCCCCGCAAAACCTCTTTTTCTGGCACGTAATTCGACATTTTTGAAGCGAAAAAAATTATGTTGTTTGTACAATCAAAACCTATGACATACTGGAATTTGTTGACAGATGTTTACGCTCCAAAACGCCATATTAGTTATCCCCGACACAAACCATATGTAATTGTTATGCCATCTGTTAGTAAAATCCGCATTTCATATTTATACACCTAATAACTTTAATTTATAATAATAACTTTAATTTTCCCAAACCACTTTTTCTTCAAACTTTCTGTGGTTTAAGATGCTAATTCAATGTTCTTGAGTAAAAAATTCTCATTTTCGATTGTTCTAAAGTTCGAAGTAGGTTCTTTCTAAGTTTTTTTTACTGTGTTTGAACAAATTCTTCTAAGATGTTTATCAGAATCTTAAAACAGAAAATGTTTGATGGTTGTAATTATGCAGACCAGATTTGGCAAAATAATCAGACCAGTTTAAGTGGGTCTAAATTTGCACTTGTCAAAATAGTCCACGGTAGACGGTGGAATTTGTCGGCTTTATGGCTTGACACTATAAAGACATAAGTTATTTATGAGTTATATAAGTTTAATAAATTATCTTCTACATGTATACTTGCCACAGTGAGAACACTTTCGCGCGGCTTCTGGTCGAAAAAAAGGACAGCAATTGCATACGTATGTTTATATTGCATTTTTATTCGAAAGTTTCGAAATAATGAGAAATAACTCAAACACACCATTAAAATTCAATTAACTTAGATTAAATTCCGTTAGATCGAGAATTTTTTTGAAGTGTGTGCGCCGTTTTGTTCCTACGCTTTGATGTGGACTGTAATGTAGACAACTACTAGCATTCTAATTCCTCGTAAGGAACTTTCGACGGAGAAATGCGAGTAAATCTTGCAGTAAATAGAGTCAGCTTTGCAAGAAAGAGAGCTTTTAAATTTGACGAGGCGATCTAGGCGAAGCGAAGCGAATCGATGACGATGACTGCCTTTCCTTATGCAAACGTATGTGCATGTCATTTTTAGGATAATATTATAGGAGTCATATTGAGCCATTGCGTTTGATACAAAATTCAAGAAAATCTTGATTTGTATCATATCGCACTTTGGCATTTATGTCCTTTCTCCAGGAAATCTTGGCTTACATCTACCAATGCAAAATCTACCAATTTTCGAAAGTCCTTGAGTGAGTGATTGGACTTGCGTCTTGATGACTCACAATTATTTAAGGTCTGCTTACATGCCGGCCTTTCTTGACAATTTTCATTATATTCGACATATTTGACGGCAGGTTTGCCTCGATGAAACACGAGTATAATCGCCTTATTGCGTCTCGTTTATTGACGCAGCACGAAGAAAACACTCAAGAATTTAGCTTTGCAAACAGGAAATCCCGAAAAAAAGGGTAATCTCCATTTTGAGACTTCCGTTTTGATACATTGAACTGGTTTGGTTAATTACTTACCTGTCAACGTGACGTTTGAGTAAGTAGTCACACAGCTCCCTAGAAGGAAAACGAACCACTGTACTTAAATTTATCAACAGCCCTGTATACGATACACTGTATTTTTCCCGCGACGAAATACGCAATTAATTTATTCAAAGCCGAGAAGGTCTACCGACGCCTTATTGCTGTTTTTCCACAGAAAAGAAATACTTTCTGACGCGTGTAAGACGCAATGAATTTTCATCACAAGACGGGAATAACAAACTTAACAATCGACAATGAAGAAATATTATGGACATCTAAGCTTTTTCGACATAATTTTGACAATATCTGGCATGGATATGGCATTTGCAAAAAAATCGATATTATTATCAACAAAAGGATGAATGCTGTTATGTATATGAGATTTATCTCCTATGCAAATGAGATTTAGTTGTAACTGTAGCTAAAAAACGAATCCAGATATTTGAAAAAACTTGAACACTGAAACTTTCAATTAAATATATGTGTGACACTTCACCCAACGCCTTTCCGACAGTCACTCTAATATACTCTCTATCACTTTAATCCTAATCTCTTTGCAATGGTATTCCTCCAGTCTAGAGAACCTTTAAATTCAACGTATACAAAGCCAATTATTTATTAATTTGAAAATAAGTTTCTTCACATTCTAAGTTGTGAAGATAAGGGACGAAAGATGATTGGACAGGGCTATAATAATGGGCTTTTCTTTGGTAGTATAGAACTTTAAGTTGACAACACTTTCGAATGCTACGAATTGTGTGACAGCTGTCATGTGTTTTATGATTAGTTTGGTTTGTAACGCTTGAACAAAGTCTGTGAGTTTTGCAGATTGTTTTTTTTTTCTTCTTGAAAAAATACGGTTCTGTTCGAAAAACTCATATCGTACGCCGTCAATATTTTGGTTGACATAATCGTCTGTCAGGACTATTATTTCGATTAACCGTGGATCTTTTCCCCGCCTCGTTTACTCTCACTGTTAATACGTATCCATCCCGACGTCGTACAGTGTGTAATGAAGAAACAATCGCAGCTGTAGGACGTTGTTTTAATGATGACCCAAGTGAGTCCGTTTGACATCTTGCTCTACAATTAAACCTGTATCCATCCACATTATTGAAAATTTTGCGGAAGGATCTTGATTTGCGTGCTTACAGCATGGCGTGGATTCAGTGTATGGGTTCAAGAAAAAATTTCTGCAGATTCCGAATTTCAAAAGGAAATTTTGCTTAGCGATAAGGCACATTTCTGGTTGAATGGCTACGTCAACAAACAAAACTACCACATTTGGAGTGATGAGCAACTATATCTACTCGCAACTATCCGGAAAATGTGACTGTTTGGTGTGCTCTATGAGTGGGTTGAATCATTGATCCATATGTCTTCAAAAATGCTGCTGGGGATAATACAACAGTCAATGATGACCGCTGTGAAGCCATGATCAATGGAATTTACACGCCGCAATACAGAAGACGACTGGTTTAACAGAATGAAGTGACATGCCATATAGCTCGTGAAACTATCGAATTATTGAAAGAAGCATTAGATTAGCGCATAATTTTACTATTGTAGGTTTTCCTTTCGTTTCATATTTAAATACATGAATATGATTAAGAGATAACTATCTTTCAAGTAGAAGCAATTTCGTGCCAGTCAAAACAATTTATTTGTATTTTATTTCATTTCAAAGTATCATACCTCTAAAGAAAAGTACACTTTATAAATCCATCGACATTCCAAAGAGTCACATTGCAAGGAAAAGCTTCAATCAAATTTCTCGTATATCGAACTACTTTGATTTCAATTTAAAAGTCAGAATTCAGTCGGAATTCCTCTTGCCCATGCAATTGGAAAATTTGAGAAAACCATCGGCGAAAATGTCGGTACTAGATGGAGATATTTTCAGTGGTAATAGTTATTCAGACGGACCACAAGGCCTCGGCAATTCGGCGAACAGTTGTTGATTCCTACCCAAAACAATTGATGGCTGAAAAGTGAAGCCTATTGACTACCTGACTATAAGACTCTCAATGTCGACCGGACGACCGACTAAACACCTCCTGTCGTCGACCGAAAACCTACGCTGGAAGCGTTTGTCACATTACATCGGAATAGGCCTCTTTAGCCTTACCTTCAGATAAGGGTAATCCTTCATTCAGCAGGGACGGATGGAAATGAAAGGATTACTGCCAGAGAGGCCCCCCTTGCCTCTGCATCATCAACCGATCCATAATGCACTTCTTCATAAGAAGAATATTCCAGTTTCAGTTGTTATTAGATGTCAATATCGTTCCTGTAATTTTTTCGGGAGAGCGCCTGCCTATTTTCTCAGAGAGATGCAAACGATGCGTAAACCATCTTCCGCATGTAAAGAAGTCGTGGCAGGCGCTATCTGTGGTTCGTAAGCAACACTAGCCATCAGAGAACGGCAGCTTTTCCATATGTTGCTTAAAACCGAGTTGCCAAATTTTGCTAAACCAAGGTTCAAATTCACTGATGAGCACCACCTTAAGCAAAAGTTTCAAGGCTAATAATGTCAATAGACTGGTGCTTAACAATTAACGTTTTATTCCTGGAATAAAGTATTGATTCTGAAGCATAATATCAGATATGGCAACCCGTCTGGCACGACTTTTTCAAGAAAAGTACCTTCCGCCCAGATATCCTGCGACGATCATGACATGAGAATGAAAGCCTCAATGAGCATAGGCGTCCAAAGTGAAATAGTTGTATTATAACAAGAAAAGACTAAAACATCGTCTTCAACGACTCTTTACTAACAAATCACAATCAGTCCAAAGAAGAAACCAAGAGCTGAATCAAACTTTAATTCAGTCGACGAATGATTAATAGTTCTTATCTGAATGCATCTTTGATATTTCTCGGGAAGACAATCTTTTCGTTGGCCATCGTCTTTTTAGTTAGTTCTCGTCATCATCCATACTCTTGTGATCCAACTTTATTTATTTTCCAAGGTGTTGCTTGGATTACATTTATCCATTTAAAAGGAATCATTATTTTTAAATGTTCTGTGACAGCAATGAATAAATTTTAACGAAGATTCGAGGAGGAGTGGGACCGGTCATCTTTGTCCTATTTTCTTTGGTCCATTTATCAGTAATGCTTTTGTTAAGGGAAAACAAATTTAAATAACATCCAAACCGTCTAAATACTCTGAATAGTCTCATCGAAAATCTACAAATTAATTTATATTTAATATTTCGATTTTATAGTAATAATGAAATCTTCAATAACCATAACTTTTTGCATTCTGCACAATTATTTCTGCGCGACTTAACTCAAAACAGAAGTCAATACACGCAGAAAATCTCATTTAGAACCATTCCCTGCAATTGTTACACCTAAATCCCAATGCAAACTCATTGCAAAAGACATTTATTATGCATGACAAATTGCTGGAATAACTACGGCCCTTATCCAACCTCTGCAGATTTACTGAATGTCTTGGCTAGCAAATGAAGATGGTGAACGTATTTGAGTGGAAAAAATTAAGATAACTCACAATGCAACGGTTGGAAGGCTTTAAATGATGCATTTTTCACGGCCACTGCATTCGGTTCTGAAGCCTCGATGGTGGCGCATAAATCAGAGAAATTATTTGTCTAATTAGACCGCATATATTTCGGATATGGTTGAGATGATGTATTTAGTCACACCAGCTCATATTTTTCACATATAAGATCCGAATTAAGCGCCAACCACAACGTAACGCCGGATGTTAAATGTGGGTCCTAAATAGTTTTTGTATGACGTACGAAACATATGCGTTTGTTTATTGAAATTGAAATATTGGGATCGTTTTTTGGGGAAGGGATGATATTCTCACTTTACTTTAATTTAAAATCTTTTTTATTAGTACGGTAAAAGATACACGATTGAAAAGGCTTTATTTATAGATACATTTTAGTGTCATTATAATAATTGCTTGCCGGTGCATCTGATCATTTACACAATCCAAATTTCCTAGTTCGATAGCAAACACAATCTCAGATTTTCTGGTCGCATTTGAGTCCTTTTTATTGCAGTTTAACTTGTTAATGGTTTTTGTTTCAATTTTCTCTTCTTCGTCAAAGATTTTTCATTCATAAAATGTAATAAACACAATGAAATCAAATATTATACCACGATTCGCCCAGGATTGCATTTTTGGATGTGGATCACTTTGTTGTGTACCATAAGCCTTAAAATTAGATAAAAAATAAAAAAATGTTTTGAAGTCGAGAAGCTGAGTAACTCAGAACCTCTCAAAAACTCGATTATAATTTACCTGGTGTCGCGTTTAATTTCAATACAATCAAGTGGATGAACATACCAAGCCTAAACTCCAGCAAAACTTGTTGGTGCATTTTTGTTAGCTAAAATTTCGATTTTATTTCGATTATAATTTTATTTCGATTATAATTTATTTTGGTTGAAGGAGATATGTTACAGCTATTTGTTGAAAATGATATCGCGTAAATGGCCACCTTTGGCCTTGAGTACAAAATGTGCCCTTTTTTCGGCGTTTTCCATCGTTTTGGCCAATGTATCGGGCGATATGTCGGCGATTTCACGTCTTATGTTGTCTTTAAGTTGAGCTATGGTCCTTGGTTTATCAGCGTATACCCTGGATTTCAAAAAGCCCAACAAAAAGAAGTCTGGTGGCGTCAAATCAGGTGATCTTGGGCGGGGGCCAGTCAAAATCACCGTTTTTCGATATAACTCGTCCGGGGAACAATGGTCGTAACAAATCGATTGTTAGTCGACCTGTATGGCATGTTGCGCCGTCCTGTTGAAACCAGAAGCCATTCAAACCATTTTCACGAACAATGGGCATCACAAAATCTTTTACCATGGCTCGATAACGTTCGCCATTAACAGTTTTCGTTGCTCCATCATCGTCTTCGAAAAAATAGTGACCAATGACCATATCCGCACAAACACCACACCAAACTGTAACTTTTTGGTCGTATAGAGGCTGTTCTTCAATTAACTAAGGGTTTTCAGTGGCATAGAACCGACAATTTTGCTTATTAACGCTTCCATTTAACGAGAAATGTGCCTCGTCTGACATGATGATTTTTCGCCAAAAGTTGGCCTCGTTCTCGGCCATTTCGATGATCCATTTGGCATAATTGACGCGACGCAGATAATCACCTGGGTTCAATTTATGTGCCATTTGAGTTTTGTACGGAAACATCTTCAAATCGACACGAATTATGCGTCGGAGAGTGGTCCGAGCGATATCCAACTCCTGAGAACGACGACGTTTGCTGTTTTGCCGATGCTGTCGGCTCCTCCTCAACACTGGCTCGTACGGTTTCAATATTTTCATCGGAACGTCTTGTTCATTGTCTGGATGCATGACTGGCATTTTTAACATTACCACAATTTACAAATTTCGCGCATAAACGTCTTATAGTGTTGTCAACGGGAGCACTTTTAACTTTATTTTTGAACGAAACGCACGTTTGGTTTTCACAATTGAAAAGTTATTTTGAATGTAAGGCTGAACAGTTTCAGCGCGTTCTTTTGATGTGTACTGTTCCATGATAAAATTGTCTTGGAATGACGCTTCCAACGCGGTATGTCATTAGTCGATCCGACAATTCCGATGCTTGCACTTTAAATGGCCCACACTGTACAATGACAGTTAAACATATATTAAACACATAAAACTTACCAATACAGAGGTGAAAGTGCCATCAGTAACAAATGATAAATGAAATATTTTGGAACACTAGTAAAGCTTAGTTGTTGTAAGTTGCTTAGTTAGTTTTAAAAACATAGTTGTTTTATCAATCATCGTAATTTGATTTGAAAAAAGTAATTCATGAACTGTTCACAACGAAGGATGAAAACATCTGAAAAACACAGTCAAAAGTTTGTACTCTAAACGAAAATATAACGGTTAGTCCCGTTTAGTTCAATTTACGTTCTGAGAACGCATCGGTCAGTTTGTGTTAATTTGCTCACTTTGCAATACAAGTTTCGTGAGAAGTACGTTTAAACAGTAATAATGGGGAGAGAAAAAGGTATTTTGTTAGGGAGCGAAAGTCTCTTCGGGAAATCGCTAGAATTGTAATTAAAAGTCGTGCTACAGTGCAAAAAATTATCGTGTGGTACAATTTGCGGAGAAATACGAAGACTACACTACGCTCCGCTCGTCGGATGCCAAAGTACGAAAAATTATAAGGTCTACTGCAGTACAAATAACGCTAAATGTATCTAAGGAATATAAGGAATCTATGGACAGGATATCCCGATAAATACATAATCAGTTTCCAAAGCGTTCAATGTTAATCAGTTGAACGGAACAGTACCCAGGAAGAAAACATTCATCTCTGCTGCTAATCATCTCAAAAAAGTGAACTTCGGGAAAATTCAATTTAAACACACCCTATAAGATTTGTGATAATTTCATTTACAGCAACCAAAATAAATTTGAGATATTTTGATTAAAATCAGATAAAAGCTCTGAAGATCATCAAAAAGCGAACTACTTCCCTAAAACTTCACTTCCACTGTGAAACATAGCAGAGGTTCATTGATGGTTTGAGGATGCATGTCAGCTGTTTGGACAGGAAATCTAGTTTTCCTTGAGTCGACTATGAATAGCAGATTGTCTTTAGATTCTGAAAACAATTTTAAGTCTAGTTTGAATCTTTTGGGTCTTCCAACATGATAATGATCCAAAACACACAGCAACTATTGCGAAAGAATGACTGGTGCATAATACAACAAAGTACCTACACGCCCCTTCTCAATCTTCAGACCTTAATCCCATAGAAAATTGATGGAAAGTTCTGGGCAAAAACATCAGGAAACGTGCCATATCAAGATCTAAACAAGAAACATTGACGGAAGAATGGGGGAAATATATTTTCTGATGTTCCTCAAAACCTATGCCTAAACAACCATGCCTAGAAAATTGGATGCTATCATTAAAGTTCGAGGAGGTCCACGAAACACTTATGCTCTCTTTTTTCAAAGCCTAGGTGAAACAACACATGTTTATCAACTTTTGACTGTGTTATTCTAAGTCGTTCCATCTTCCTTGTGAAAAGTTCATGATTCATTTGTTTATAAAATCAATTATAATAAATAGAAGAACACTCAAGTGTAAGCTTTACTTGCGTTTCAAAATATTTCATTTATCATTTGTTACTTAGGGAACTTTAACCTCTGTAGTGGTAATTATTAGGTGTACAGAAATTTTTGGCGCTCACTGTATTACTACAATTATTATCTATGACATGTCCAAAACATTGCGGAACTTAGTGTGGTCTTCGTGTAGCTCGACAAAGCTCAGCTGACGGAAATAAGGCAGGAAGCGAAGAATCTGCAGCTAAATATGAACTGAACTATGAGAGTAATCACGTCGGCCTGCAAGTTTTCCAAGCCCCTTTGAAGACACTGTCACGGCAAGATCCCAGTTTTCCGGTGGTAACCCGAAATTGCTGAACAACGAAGAGAATACTATAAACTCTGCAGAAAGGTTCAGCACGCACGAACTAGGGAAGGCACATGTCCCCGTCAGCAGCGTATCTATGAAAAGCCTCCCATGTCTGGTCAACACCAGTCAGTGGCAAAACTTGGTAGAAAACCTAATCATGGATCCATTGGAACCGGTCATCAAACTCACGATGCGGATACTCCGCGGTCCGCAAACAAGTCACCACGAAAACATAGAAAAGGAGAGATATAGAAAATTGCGGGGAACCTCCATTTTGCCCCCGTTGAGGCTGTTATCGATAGAAAAGCAATGGAAAGTCTTCTTTTTATGGGGATCGAACTGTCGGAAGTGACCTTGTCCACGAATCCCGGACATGATCCTGGGCCTGACTAGATTCCAGCTGATATTCTGCCGATAGTCTTGTACACATGCCTGCGCGAAGGAGTGTCCCTAGAGTCCTTCAAGCTGATGCGATTCGTGCTGACCAGCACGAGAAAGAGAAATCCACAGGCGCCATCTGTGAAGACCCCAGAATATTCTTGAAAAACTTATCTGGAGTAAGGACGTGTTGTTTTGCTGTTCACTCTGGTAAAAATCTTGAAAACCTTTTTCAAGCACAAGAAAACCGGGTGCAGATTCTGAGAACTATCTGAAAGACCGCGGACCTACCCTACGACACTCCGTAAACTCTGCAAGTTTGATGAGTGGTGATCCTCAAACTGCATGTTGTTCAAAGGGGAGATGGATGACCCTTGTCACATAATTTTTACGTGTTAAGGTTGTAGCAATTAGCGAACTAATATTTTCCGCAACCTCTTCCTGAAAACAGTGGTCGCAGAAGTGCGTACAAAAAGTGCGAAATCGAATCGTCGGGCACATTATGCTCGGGAAGTTCCGACACTTAGAAAAAGGTCACTGGATCGTCAGGAGGCATCGGCGACGAAGGATTCTCATCATCTCCCGTCCTTTCGTCGTTCGAGTCGTTCAGTATCGTTTCGAGTCGTTCAGTGTGTAGTCCAGCAACATTGCAGGACAGGGAGCCCTCCCTACTAGAAAAAAAGACACTCCATTCCCTATCTCTGATCACAATTTATTTTTGTTTCCGTAGTGGCGAAATGGATTTTCTCGCTCTCCTAGATTAATAAACGATTGTTTCAACATAAACTGAAATCATTAATTCACGGCATCAAACCACAAAAATTTTAGAACACATGTAAAATTCGCGAAACGACATCCAATTAATCGCTATCAAATCCGCATGAGAAAAATTGTATTAACACCATTTTCCCAGACTATGTCAAACCGATATTCTTAGCACTAATTAATGATCTGACACCGAAATATATACAATTGCAAACACCAAAATTAAACGTAATTTTTCGTCCAGATGACAACTCATTAATCCAATTAATTTTTCAATTTTTTCTCTGTGTGGTTCACGAAAACCCAGAAAAAATGGTCTGAAAAAGAGTGCAATGTCCCTTTGGTCGAATCAATCATTTGGGGGAGACTTTTTAAAAGAGTCATAAAGTGTTTAGAAAAAATATCATCCTGAAATTGGAAGACATACGATCGCTTTTTTTCCCTGCTCGCTTCGTTTTCCTTGGTGTTTCTTCTCATTTTTTTTCTTCTATCTCAAAAAAAAAAATAAGAAATCCTAACCAATAAATTAAAATCTTAAGGAACGAGTAATTTCATTCCATTCTCATATATCGTATGTCTTCTTGATGGACTAAGGCAGCGCGTCTTGTGACTAAGAGTCTGCAGAATCGAGCTCCCCGGTCGGTCGCTCTCTGTCATTCGTCTGCTCTAAATGCCATTTATCTAAAATTGTTTGACATTCATAGATTCATAAAATGTAAATAAATACGTTTAGAGGCTCGTGATGTTGAAATGTTTGGGGTCGTTCGTTCTGGAATATCTTCCCGACACGGATTCCTGACTTGGCTCAGTATATTTATGGCATGTCTAAATCCAATGTTCCCATCGTATCTTATGCGTACTCCAGCCGCTATGGTGTGCAAGTTGCTGTTCGAGTAGATTTAGGTAATTTCTTGGTTTAACAGTGGTAACTTAACCTTGGTTGCATATGTTAATGGGGCGCTATCGAACTGAAATGTGAAAGTGTGACTTGGCGAAGAATATAAATTGCTTGCACCTGACTGCAAAACTAGTTGTCTGTCGCAGTTTTCAAGGAAATCTACTGCGGAAAGGATTCATTTCCAAGAATTACGAAGCGAAGTTTCTCGTTTCGAGGCTAATCCACTGAAGACTTTGTTCGTATGTTGAATTTTATTTGAAATACTTCAACCTGTAGTACATTGCCACAATTAAAATTATTTAAAATTTCGATAATATTTTTGAAAAATACGAAAATATACATTTTCAGAAAAAATATACGTATCGCACATAGTTAATAATATAACGCGCATAAAAAGGATTTCGGGGACTTTTTACTATTGACCATTCTGTATTAAGAGCCATTCTAGAGACGTATAAAAACCCTTACTTCGATAATTTTTTTTATTTGGGAATATGGATACAGAAATTGGGTTTCTGCTTTCAGGGTTCAGTTAAAATCATGTTGGAGTGTCAATAAATAATTATATTTTCACAACAGAGCCTTTTTCCACTTGCGTCTTTTTTAATATCCCCATGGACGAAAACATTGCTACAAAAGTATGAGACCTAAATTTTCATGGAACACCGAACCGGATGAAGTACACATTTTTGATTAGTGCAGAATAATGTTTTTTTCTTTTTAACTATTTTAACCTTTGACTGGTGACATGGTTTTTGTGTAACGTAACTGGTGACGCGCGGCCTGAGAAGCCGCTGCTGTTAAATGGTCTATAGCATCGAAAGTATTTATGCTAGCTTACCTCAGTTTTTAAAAACAGTTGATTAATGTATAATAGGATAAAATAAAACCCCCCAATAGACTCTGAATGTAATTTTTAATTATTAACATGCTATTATAATGTAAGTAGGAACAAAAATCAAAAATCTAAAGATGAGATCAATAATCACACAAAAAAAAATTAAATCAACATAATTATAACAAAAATACTTTTTTTCCTTATAGTTACGATACTCTAATCAACAACAAAAAATATTCTTTTAATCACAGGTATCATTTAAAAAAACTGGCATTGGTCAAACTTTGGTTATTTTTATTGACAGTCGGGGCATAATTGTTTGGCACATTGCAAGCACACATGTTTTTTACATGTATTACATTGGTAATTTGATTTGCGATTTAATTTAGGAGGGCAACTGGCACAGGTTTTCCGTGTTTTCGGCCTATCCTCTAAGTTTTGTGGTTCAGGTGGCAAATCAGAACCCAAAATACGTGCTAAGTTGACGCGTATATCGCGTGGAATGTGAGTATTATAAACTCTGCGCTGCATGTGTGATAATACCGCGGTTCTAGCCAAAATTTTAATGAATTGTCCTCGATCAATAGCATTGACACCATCAGTTTGATATAAAACATGTACATTCACCGTACTTATGTCCAACATTCGATAAAATATCACCATGGGCCACCTTCGCGTTCGGCGACTGCAGGTGTAGATGGAGCATTTTTTATCTATCTCGTCAACCCCTCCTTTTGTTGAATTGTAATAGGCGATAATTTCAGGTTTGCCTGTATTTTCATCAATAGACTCACAATGATGCATTGAAGAAACTAAACACACACCTTTATTTTTCTTTGGCACGTGAGAAATCAAAGTCATTTGATTGGTAAATCCATAGAGTGTCGATCCTCTCTTGATTTAGATGGCAGGAACTCTTTGGGAATTTCTCTTTTGTTTTTTTAAGAGTACCTACACATGTCAGACCTCGTTTTTTTTAGAGCGTCAACCAATTCAATCGATGTGAACCAATTGTCGAACGTTACATTGCGGTTACTACCGTGTATAGGTTTTGTCAAACGAATCACTGCTTGTGATGGAACTAATAACTTCTTTTCTTCGTTTGTCAACGTTTCACCATCAGACCCCTTACCACAGTAAATATAGTCATTATAAAAATAATTAGTCTTGGCATCGCACATACACATCATCTTCAAACCGTACTTCGATGGTTTATTTGGCATATACACAACAAAATAAGAGCGACCTCTGAAAGCTATCAACATTTCATCGATAGTTGCACACTCTCCAATGTTGTATAGGGATTGGCAGTTGTGCACAAATATTCGGAATATGTTGGAAATTGCTGCTAGCTTATCATTCTCTTTTCTTTCTTGTCGGTCTACTCCATTATCAAACCGCAAACATAACAACAAATTGAGAAACCTTTTTGTGACATTACAGATCTAAAAATGTCTCTCCCTGTCCCATCAGTTGCAAATAAGTATTCACAATTTTCGTGATTTGATTTGAACACAACTGTATACATAAGAAGACCAAGGAATGCATGCAATTCGATCATATCTAGATCTTGTAATTCAGGACGATTGTCTCTGCTGTAGTTCAATTTGAGATTTTCACGGATTTTCTCATTTGTCCACTTCAATATTTCTTCTATGATATCCAGACTCATTATTTTCTGCCATAGAGAAAAAGGATTTCTTTCGTCATGTACATCTAACCTTGTCTCTGGCATTCGAGCTATAATATAATGATGGCTTGTTCGCACAGCTCTGTTTGGCGGATCTTTTGCCCACTTGAACCTATTTTTGCCAACGAAACATCTAACTAACCTTGATAAAGGTTGATCATCACTGTCGCTTTCTGATTGCTGATTTTCTTGAATTGGTTCTTCATCTTCAGAAGCACTTTCTTCGCTATTCGAGTCGTGATCACTTTGCTCCGGGATGAAATTTTCGGGAACATTTTCTATTTCCGACCCACTTGAATCTTCCTGTGCCAGACACGCTTCAATTTGAGTATTTAACAGTACATTTCCAACTCCCGACTCCCTACGCTTCTTTTTTGGAGGTGCAGAATTACTCATTTTTATTTATTACCGTAAAAACACGAAAAAACAATATAGCAAAATTACGTTAAAAAGTTACGTCAGTGGTGACGTACGGTCTGAGAGACCGCTGCCGAATTTTATGTTGTTGTAATTTACCAATATAGGACAATACGACGCAACTGTCACTATCTGCGGCGTGGACGCAACTAAACTTGCAGCTACTCAGACGTTGAAACAAAGGAAGCGCGGGGAAGGGGGTGAAATGATATTTCACTGACACCGCTCGGCCTGTGAGACCGCTTGTCACCAGTTAAAGGTTAAAAAAAATAACAATTTTTCGCAGGAATTATTTTTATAAAATCAAATAATAAAAAAAATCATCTTTGACGAGATAATGATTGTGATTGTGAAGACACAGTAGAAATTTCAGTGTGATTGCCCCATTGTTGACAATAAAAACACATGGTTTTGAGTGACAGTGAAAAATTAGGCGAACTTATACACTGCAGTGTGGCTAACCCTACAGTGCATACTGTCCCATGCGAGGCGATTCCAAAAGAAACCGAACTAATGTGGTGTTGATAGAAGTTTTGTACTACCGCGGTCTGCCGCCGGGGACCTGTAGAGCCACCATTACTGCGTCACAAAGGCAAGCCTCGGCGCAAAGAGCGTCATCCACTCGTGTCGTGCGGATTTTAACCGTTACGTTGTTATGGTTTTTTAAACAACTGCTTTGTGTACGCTTTGTTTTTACAATGGTTGATTCTCGTAATACTGGCACAAAAGCTCTTGAAATATTAAAAGCGGCCTAAAAGAATGATGCTACTGAGAAAACTCAAGTGTTCAAGCGGTTTTCCTCTTTCAAAAGTGGTGAAATGTTAGTTGAGGAAAACCTTTGCGCTAGTCTTCCGCCCATGGCTCGAGCTGCTGAAAATGTTGAAAAAAATCCGTAAAGTTATACAAAATATTGTCGACGGCTTGGGGTAACTCAGAGTTCAGTTCAGTGGATTTTAACCAAAGATTTGAGGATGAAAATTCTACCCCCAAATTAGTGCCTCTAATGCTAACTGCCTAACATAAACAAAATTGCGATGAAGCGTGCTTGGAAAGAACAGTCCCAAAATGATCAAAGTTTTTTTCAAGATCATCAGAGGGGATGAAAGAAGGTGTTCCGGTTTTTAACCTTAAACAATCCAACAATCAAGCCAGTGGAAGATTTCAAGTTCGTCTCGCCCCAAAAAAGCTCGCAAAATGAAATCAAACATCGAAACAATGCTAATTTCTTTTTCCAATATGAGACGAGACGTCAATTCAGAGTTTCTTCCACAGGGTCAGATCCAGTTACCCAGGCTTTTCAGCTGAATGCCTGCGCAAAAGTTTGTAACCCGTGATTGGTGACAGTCGGGTGATACGATAACGTCCCTGCTCACACAACCGAATTGCCAAAAATGACAATTTTCAGTCAAAAATGGCAATTCGGTCAAGACTTGTAAATATGAAAAAACTGGCCAGAAGTCATCATGCAAGTCGTTGGGACATGGAGGAACTGGCGTAAGGCGCTCCTCACGGATAAGTGTAAAGTGGTGGTTTATAACGACGTTCCACGTATGAAAATGTAGAAAATATTGTGAACGATTATTTGATCTTTGCACTCATGAACATGGCAAGTTTGGTGGCTCCAAAGTGATGGTCTGCGGCGGGATTAACGCGCATTATAAGAGGACCTTGTTTAGCTGAATGAGATTCCATTGACATCTGAAAGTTATATCGAATGGTTGTCAGGTTTTCTGTCATTACATTTTTAAAGCGAGCGATGTATCTTGCATTTTCATCCAGAGTAATGCATGCCCACACTAAGCCTGGTTGGTCCCATTTGAAGCAAGCTAACATTAAAGCCATCGCGTGGCCTTCCAACAGCACAGATCTGAATCCAATCGGTTGTCGTTTTCAGGTATCGAAAAAGTATCCGCACAAGCAGGAACAGCTGCTTAAATCGCTTCAGAGTTTCTAGGAGGAGTTACCAAAAGAAAACATTCGCTATCTTATTGCGAGCGTGCAATCCAGACGCCGAGAATGCGTTTCGAAACAAAAACGACATATCCAATATTAACAAAAAAAAAAATGCGACAACACGTATGGCGTGTTAAGTCTAGAATTAAATGTTGTTATTGGATTCAAACATCCTTTAGAAGTGACAAACAAAAAAAACAATCAATGGAATTTTTCGTTAATTTTTTTTCGTTTGCATTAAGTTTCATCAAACTTTTTAAGATGAAAACTGCTTTATTGAATCCAAAAACCAGAGCACGATCGTCTTCTTCCACAAAAAATTACCGAAAAAATTTGTCTTACCGTTATTTATGTTTAAACAGGTGAAAAGTCGCAATATCGCACACCCTGAGGTACGGAGGTAAAATTGAAAATTTAAGCTGTTTTAATTTTTGGCACATTGAACCGTTGCTTATTGCAAAGTATCATTTAAACGTAAAAAATGATTTTTGGAAAATCTTCTTATTCCTTATATTCTTATATAAAATACTCTTTATCTCTATCTCTTAATTCTTAAAGCAAAATAAAGTTATCGCATCAGTCAAACTCAGTAGCATCATGAAAGACAAAGGATGTGATTAACAAAATATGGAAACTCAAACAAATCCCAAAAGTGCTGGAGATGGTAGACACTATAAAAAAACATTTTGGTCAAGCCAGAAGAAAAAGCATATGATCTAAAAACGCTCAAAACAATCAAGTTCTCTCATAAAGGATACCGCGAAACCGTAGTGTATACAAAACATGGTATTAATGAGACTTCCTAGGAAAGCAGTTTTTTTCAACCATTTAATTTTCAGTGCATGTTTTAACCTGTTTTAATCGGACTTAAAAATGCTGTTATTATCTCCGTCCTGAAACCACGGAAAGATCTGAACTTACCTGAGAGTTGCAGGACTTACAGGTCTTACAATAAACGCTTGCAAACGATTCGAAAATTTAAAACTGTCAAATATCACCAAATTCGCGAACAATCAAAATATTTCAGCATAATTCCAATTCGGCTTCAAGCTTCGATTATCCTTGGATTATTTATGGAATTAAATAAAATCTCTCATCTCGAATGAAAAATGTTCAAAAGGTACGGTGGACCCTGTTAATGAAAGTGCCTTCGACAATGTGTGATGAATAACACTTCTTTAGAAGCCGAAGAAGTAGGAACCTCAACTCAGCCTTGAGGATCCTCAACTCATTTCATGTCAGTTGCCGATAGAGTTCTTCATTCAATCAAAATTACAACTGTAGGCGTTCCGCAAGGATATGGTCTAAGTCCCACTTATACTAATTTATTTATAACTGTCTTCCTACCAAACCTTATCAGGTAGATAGCAACATTTGCAGACGTCGCATGCTTTTTGTGTCAGGCAGAGAGAACCAACAAACTATTATCTGTAATTTAGAAAAGCCGCTGTAATAAATCAATAATGGGTAATAGTAGGATTGGTAATTATGGTTAATATCCGAACATTAATAAACAAACCCTTGCAGTGTCTTAGCCAAAGCTTGATTCGTCTAGGGATATAAAACTCCCTGTTCTCGGAAATAGCCAAAACAAGAGAAATACATTTTGGGACACGAAATCAGAAACCAGTTCAGGTTAAAACAGCAAGGTTAAAAGAAAGGAACAACCATACAAGAGGCTAGATTGCTTGTATTTACTTCGTCTAAGCCATCAGAAGAGCTTAGAAAGAAATTTTCCCTCGGAACAGTAAGGAGACGTCTGTGCGAAAGAGGCCTTAGGGATCGTAGGGCGAAAAGATTGCTTTGATTGAAAAAATAACAAGAAAATCTAACGAAGAACGTTTGATTAAAATGGGTCTGGAGGCACTAAGGTTTTATCGAAAAAGGTTGGTCTATTGTTATATGTCCGGCGAATCTAATTTTGAAGCACGTTTAAGAAAAGCTATATGTTTTTATCTCAAAGCATCTTATCGATTCAGGAATAAACGCATTTTATGTTATGCACTATTTTGAATAAAATTTTGTTGTTACTATTTCCTGATTTTAGAATACCGGGTTCGACCTTTGAGCGACGCGAAATTTGCGAAAGAGGCCAACAAGAGTGCATGGTGCATGAATTGGAGTAGCAGAGCTTGAGCAGAGTCGTTAATTTGCATGTGTGTGAAGGACGAATGGATTCTTCGAAATAAATTTCAATACTGGAAAACACCCTCTTCGAATCTGCTGTCAAGATTCTGGCGAAACCAACCTACGTCATCTCCAACGCGAGCAAGACACGCACCATCTCACAAATCTGTAGTTGCTATGAGGTGGTTTCGGAATCACAATATAGATTTATCCGCGACTATTGACTTATGCGGCATGCTTATCATTATCAATCAAACTGCTGATAATACACGTTCGCATTAACGTCCGATTTCGTCTCAGTAGCTCTCAATAAATGACTGTGCGAGGGACTCACCAAATAGACGGTAAAACCCTCCGTTGATGCTACGGTTTTGAAGTGAATGTTGGTGATTTACCTCTCTTGAAAGGCACCTGGTTGCAGGTTATTGTACAGGACCCACTTTTGATCTCCAGAAATCATCCGTGGAAGAAATCGTCTATAAGTCATTCTGTCACCTGACATTCTATGTACTTCTAAGCTTTCGGAGCTTTTGAACCATATCACATGGCCATGAGTCAATTTCCCGCATTGTTACATCTAATTGGTTACCGCAGCGTAGCTAGTGTTCGTCGAAACTTTGTCAATGGTGTACGTTAGTCGGTTTCTTTTCCCCTAAATTTTTGTATTAGCAATCTAAACCCTTTATAAAAAAAAATTTAAGATTTGGGTTAAATTTTTGAGTCCCGAAAAGTGTAGTGTCAAGAACTGCGCTCGACATAAAAACAAAGCAAGAGATTTTAGCCAAAGTTGATAAAAGATGCCTGATGTTGCGCGACAGTATGATTTGGTCAGGTCTACGCTATACACAATCTAAGCTAGGAAAGATATTATCAAGAAGACTCAAGCAGCTACAGGAGTAATGAAAATCATATCTGTCAAGCAATGAAGTGTCATCCATGATGGAGAATAATTGGCGAGGTTGCTTTTAGTTTGAATAAATGTAAGGAACATAAAAAGAGATGTAACTTGTATGGCTATCATTCAAGAGAAGGCTTGAAAAATTGACAGAACAAACTGCAGGTTCGTCGTACAAGGAGTTAGAATACAAGTCTGGCACCGTCTAGTTTCCAAATATGAAAAATAAGTCTGGAATTAACTTGCATTCTTGCATGCTGAGTCTGCTAGGGCAGATAAGAAAAAGCTGAGAAGTATTATTTCAAATTTCAAGATTTCATTGAAACAGAAGGGTACCGTCAACAACAAATATTGAATTGTAATGAAACTGGTTTGTTTTGGAAGCGCATGCCGAACCGTACGTTCATCACCGAAGATAAACAAAATGTTCCTTGGCATGAAGACCGATTAGCGTTACTTTTGGGGCAACATTTACCTCAAACCACTTCTCGTTTAACCACTCTGAGAACCCTAAAGCATTCAAAGAAATAATAGAGAGAAGACCGCCAGTAATGTGTAAATCCAATCAGAGGGTATGGGTCACACAGGCTCTTGTTAAAAAATGGCTGTTGTAAGTTGTAGTACCTAGATGTCGATGACTCGCCATTGAAAGCACTGCTGCAATTGTACGATGCCAGAGGGCACCTAAAGGACCTTGAACATGATTTGCTGACAGACTTTCCTGCCTGACAGTTTAGTTTCTACCTCCGAATTTAGCCAATGGATTAGGAGGTTCTTTCAAGTTTCAAGAAATTGTACACGCACTGTTTCGTCGGTGTTTTGAAGTATGCCAATTTTCCTCACAAATTACTTTTAAAACGTTACGAAGAGAACATTTGGACATTTTGGAAGCTTTTCGTATCATTCAAAAGGCGTGATCAGAAGTCACGCAGAGCCTTTCTGCTTGGCGAAAACTGTGTCCATCCTTTGTTCAAGGAAACGGAGGTGATCAGGAATACATCCCTGAAATTATGGATGAAATTTTGACAACTGCTAGAGATCTGGAATTGTAGAGGAAAAGGATAACATAGAAGAGCTCATAATGGAACATCAAGATGAACTGATGACAGAAGAACTCTAACAAATTTTAAATTAAGAAAACGAACAGAGCCGTATCTGTACATTGAGCAAGAGGAAGCCGAAAAAGGACCATTGCCGACATCTGCCATTAAAGATCTTGTGGAAAAGTAAGAGAATGTCAGGGGGATTTTCTCCGAATAGCACCCAAACCACGCTGATGTCAGTAGGGTTAAGGATCCTTACAACGACAATACTATTATCTACTTTTGGGAAATCCTGACAAAGGGAAAACCAATCAAAATTGGACATTCTTTAACGCCTTATAATCAAAAATGAAAAGGACCGATTGATATGTAAGATATGTGTAATTTTCTCAATAAACTTACTAAGAAATCATACCTTCTTTTTTAAATTTAATTTTGCAGGTCTCCAGAACAAATCCATCAAATTCTCATATGAATCAATGTAAATCAACGATCGGTTACCGACCAATAGGGATAACCGAAAAATAGTCTTGTAACAGAATATGTTCATTAACCAATCATCCACTGGACCTTCTCTGACTGACCTTTCCAGTCAGGCCTTGGAGCATGGATTAGAGGGAGCAAGTTCGATTTAGCACTCTTGCTCCATTCCTGTCTATGAGTGTTAAATACTCACCATAACCTAACACAACACTCTATCATTTCTAGGTTTCTAATTGGTTATTTATCTGACGGGTTTTTCCTATTGTTTATTTCATCTGCAATTTTAAGCATTTCCATGGTTCTGTGTAAAATCTCGCCTATTCCGTCAAATAGTTTCAGTGCTCTGCCTCGTATGTATTTTTTGACTGTGTCGATACGTAAGTCTTTGTGTATGTCCGTGTTCTGAACATACCATGGAATTCGGTAAATCAACCTTAAGGCTCTATTTTGCAGGGGCTGGAGCGCTTTTTTGTGTGTTTTTACTGTTTGACAGAAAGCGGTGCTGTCGTATAGTAGTGATGGTCTGATAGTTTGTTTGTTTAAGACGATTTTGTTTCTTGAATTTTATCGACCAGATACGCGGAGAGGGTGTAATGAAGAGAGTATACCTATGCAAGTGATCCATCCTGTCGTCGAGTGTGAGTCATAAGTATTTAGCTGTTCTGTTCCATGGTATTGTGTCGGAGTCTACGTGTAGAGTCGTTGGTTGTTGTGCTCTGCGTTTTGTTAAGAATATTGCTTGGGTCTTGTCATTGTTTGTCTCAATTTTCCATTTGCGGAAGTATTCTTTCATTATTTCAATTGAGTTTTGCAGTTTTGAGTTGATGACTTCTGCTTGTCTTGAGATATAGTATATGCTGGTGTCGTCCGCATATAATGATACTTGAACATGATTTGGGAGGGTTGGGGTGCCTGCGTTGTAAATATCGTACAATACTGGTTATACGTACAATATTGGCGATCCTTGTGGAACTTCAGCTCGAGAAATGATCTTCCACCTTGCTCTGAATGATCTGCCTTTTAGGAAGGTGTGTATAAGTTGAATGTATGGTACTGGGAGAGAGAATTCATACATTTTGAAGATAAGTCCTGCATGCCAGACTTTTTCCAGACAAACATTACCAGACCTGTTGACTGCGGTTAAATCCATTTCTCTGCGGTTAATTTCCATTTCTCACTAGTTGGAGCTCCGTCGAATGTGCCTCTCTGAATCCATATTGCTCGTCCGGTATTATGAGTTTTTCGGCTAACACTTCATTTAATCTGGTCTTTTTGGCTACTTTGGAGATTGACGAAATAAGGTTTATGGATCTCCAATTTTGGAGGAAGACATGGTTTTTTCCTGGCTTGGGTATGACTGTTATGAGAGCCGATTTCCAGGCCGTAGGAAACCTACGCACACGGAAAATAGCGTTCATTGTGTCTATAATATAAAGGTGCTTAAAAAGTTGTCTGGGAGCTAGTTGAACATTATATCAAGCTCCAGCGTATCTGCAAAGGCTTCTGCGTTACCGGATTCGTCATATTTTATTCCGTTTGGGCCGTGTATTGGTGGCAAAACCACCTTGTTCCGTGTCAGGAAGTATTCGGACATTCCCCAGAAATCATTCTCGCCAAGCTCGAAGCTCTGCAAGAAACTCTACCATTGTTCATTTCAAAAGTGGTGGATACGGTCTCGAATTTCGTTTGTCAACCAGTTAGCTTTCGTTCGTAATAAAGGATCAGCCGTGCTGCCAGCTCGTCTCCGATATTGATTCCTCCTCCTTATCTTGGTTTTGATTTTGCGCGGAAGTTCGTAGGGGGTTGCATTGTCTTATCGGATTTGTGACTGTATTATCCTTTTTTGCCTTCTTGATAATGTTCGTTACTATCTCTATAGTTTCCTCGGCGTCACTGGCTGTGTTAATTTTTTGGGTGAAACTTTCATTAGCCAGATGGTCGTGGAAAGCTTGCCAGTCAGTTTTTTATCTCCTTCTTATACGTTCATCTATGTTGATGTCCTCTTAAAAATTGTACCGGTTGGTGATCTGAGGAGAGCTCGTTGAGGTTGACGTTTGTTCGTATTTTTGCCTGGAATTCTCTGGAAATCCCAAAGTCAAGGATTTCATCGCGTATATTACCAAAATGCGTTTGCTCTTTGGGTAGGTGCAGGCTTAGGTTCTTGCGTGTGATGAATTTGTTCAGCTTGGTCCCAGCTTGAGTATTTCTCACAGCATCCCATTATCTATGATAGGCACTGAGGTCTCCAATGATCAGATGCGGCCCTTCTATTTAAAATAAGGTGTGTAACACTTGTTCGACGTACCTGTTTTTGGTGGATTGTACACTGAAATAACCACAAACTCAAAAGAATTCGTCTGCAGTTTAATGGCTGTTGCTTCTGTTGTATTTAACCGTGGAGTATGGATCAATTGATGTCTCACTTTTCTCCTCACCGTAATGGCCGTTCCTCCTCCCCTGCCTGTCAATCTGTCATTTCTGTATAGATTGTAGTTAGGTAAGTGCAGACACGTTTCGGGCTTCAAGAAGGTTTCCTGGTTGGGAATAAGTTCAAATTTACCGTCGAGAATGAATTGTCTAAACTCTCCATTTCGTTGAAGCAAGGAATTAGCATGTTTAAGTGTGGTAAATTGTGTTTTAAACATGCCATTTAAAGCCAAATTGTGCAGCGATCTGTGCAAACGTCTTCTTGAGATTTTTGAGATTTTTCGGGATCTTGCGGGATATTCCCCGCCGCAGTTCACGCATTTTGCCTTTTTTTCTATTGTTTTCTTCCATTGTGTGAAGTAATGCAAGCCATCACATTTTACACAACGAGCCTGAGCATGGAATTGCCCGAGAAGTGTCCAAATTACTGACAATTGTGGCACATTGGCTGTCCGTTGCGTGGTTTTATGGTCTCCACCTTGCAGATAAACTGGCATACAGATTTTATATTATAAATGACTGTTTCCTCTTTTTAAAGTAAAACCTTGAGCAGTTTGGAGGGCTTAGTTTGACTTTGAGCTAGAATACTTCCAGAGGATGGAAGTCCTGTGACTATAGGTCTATTTTTAATGTCCTCCAGTTCCAAGCCGTGGAGGCCACGAATTACAATTTAGAGGTTTCTTTCCTCCGGGAGGTAATAATTGTGATTCCTCAACTCCTTCTTCCTCTTCTTCTTCTATTTCTTTCTATTCTACTTCTCCCTCAGAAGAGGAGGCTGAATTATTTGAGCAAGCTGAATTATTGGACGAACACGAGGAATTCACAATCCTCCGTTTTTTGTTTTTCTGATGTGTTAATTCTCTAAATCTTTAATTTTCTCCCTCAGACAAATATTTTCTCTTTCCCAAGTTCATCAAGAGCCTTTTGCAGTTTTTCTTGATTAAGCCGTAGGTGTTCCTTAAGGAGCGTCAGTTCCTTAAGAACTTCACTGAGGCATAAATTTGTGTTTTTCGCCTCGCTGGTCCGGCCGGCTAATGGCGTATGCTTTCCAGTCAGGCAGCCGAATACTAATGCAAATAAAAACCTAGAACCAAATGAGATAAACGAAACCTTTTAATAAACAGTTAATAATGGTGGCGAAGGCGTCAGCTTTTAGGGCTGGCTGGCTGCCGAAGGATTCAGTGAACTAGTTTTTATAGAAGACAAACCACACGAAAGTTTGTAAATTTCGATATATTGAAAATGAATTCAAAATAAAGCGCGGAAAACTGTGGGTTGCGAATAGATTTCTCTTTCAACTTTACAACTACCAAAAACGTTCTGCTCATGACCTCGGATTATGGTTCCTTTAGAGCATTCCGCATATCCTGCCGAGTCCCTCACAATTACTCAACCTTAATCCGATCAAGCATTTGTGAGAACAACTGGGAATGCATGTATAAAAAATATCATATTTGAAGTATTCCTTAACGCAGCAAAGCTATTTTAACAAAAATTGGGGTAAATTTGGGACTGAAATAATAGAAAAAGTGGTTTAACGATGCCAAACAGATAAAAGGAAGCAAAAAATGGAAAAGTTTTTTCAACAAGATACTAAACGTTTATTCACATCTTTTATTTGGCTCTAATTTAAAGTGTGCCAATAAGTTGACCCGTCCACCTAACGTGATCTTATTTGAGTAATTGATACAATTCAAACCGGACATGCGTAGAATTTTTGTTTTATTTTAAAAAAATTTGACCATATAATAAATGTTTCCTCTAAAGCCTCGCTTCATTTGTAAGTTTTAATTGGGCCCATCATTTTGTCGATTACTGTATGAATTTCTTCAAATTTGTTATCGTGTCAAATAATCCTTTAACTAACAAAGTCATTGCTGACTAAATTAATTAGTTATTTAAGCACGATTCGCCGTAAATTAATGCTACGAAAAAGAAACGCATCGAAATAAAAGAAATATGCTAATGCGAAATTGCTTCGTTTCTTTAAAGTGTTAATATGCAGACTATACCCTTGATGTTAACATAAAAACTGCCGCCTGGCCTTCATCTAATCGTGGTATCAAATAATTAGCGCTGCCTTTTCAAAGAAATCTATGAGAAATTCTGCTAATTAGGCACCAGTTCAAACTTCAGATAAAATCTAGAAGATCATCATCCTTGTACATTCTGCCTAAATTCAAGCGGAATCGACTCCTTGCGCCAACTCAATAATTTTAATCTTCTGTCCTCAGAAAGTGAAAATTATGAGTCGTTCGAATTTTTCACATAAATACGCACAGGTAAAAAAGGCGAACGTTGTACCATCCCGACTTTAATATCGCTCATTAGTCAGTTCCAAAGACATTTGCCGCACCTGAGTTTCATGGCTGCTGTTCCTACCGTTATCGCTGCTTAGGAATCATTTACGTAAACTAGTAAATTTTTCAATTTTCTTCAAATTGGTTTTGGTAAACAGCATGAAACCAAGCTACTGGATTTTCTTAATTACCTTGATCGCTTCTGGTTTCGAGGCTTCCATTTGAAATTAATGCGATAGGAATCATGAATTATAACTTCGGGATCTTATCATAAACTGAAAGTGGTTGCCTCCAGCAATCGGTTGTAGTACAAGACATCGGTAAATCAGTAGCATTAGTGGTAAAGCAGACTGAATTCAACTGAAAAGTTGATGATAGATATTCGTACGTTTGCAGACCGAGAAAATATAATCTGATATCTGGTTTGTCGATGTTTTCTCACTTGCTACAATTTTGTTAAGTGCAGATGAAACGGTCATAAAGTTGTGAACTCACCAAAGCACCTTTCACATTCTGACACACGATTGCGCACCGAATATATAATGAATTACCTCATTCCGTTTCTAATGAGAAAATGCCAAAGATTGTTGTTCTACTTTGCATTGCTTTGTTCTTGCTAAAATCCATAAAATCACATTTGACGCTGCATCAGTTGAAAGATACTCAAGGGTGCAAATTAAAATCCAAAC
Source organism: Stratiomys singularior (assembly GCA_954870665.1). Taxonomy (NCBI): domain Eukaryota; kingdom Metazoa; phylum Arthropoda; class Insecta; order Diptera; family Stratiomyidae; genus Stratiomys; species Stratiomys singularior. The sequence goes on along the minus strand of OX940880.1, from coordinate 53,357,963 downwards.
GTACTTCACTGAACACTATATCCAATAGAATTTGCTTTCAATAATTACATCTGCAACAGGCCCGTGACATAGTTGAACTGAAAATGCTGTGATAAAACTCATCTTGCATTAATTCCACATTTGTACTCAAGTAGCTCAGATCCTTCACTCGATTCTCAGATGATGACAATGACGATGATGATGATGATGACAGCAACGGTCATGGCAAAAGTTCTCATAATAAATATTGATGATTTACCTCGCCATCAGAGAAACTATCTTGTTTTTATCCAGACGAACAAAACGTCACTGCTTGTATGAAAAGAATTCGCTTACCAATATTTACCTTGGCTGAGACTAGAGTAAAAACCTACTCTCTTTTACCATGTTGAATCCATCGAAGCTGGTACACGCAAACACTTATTTCAATGAGATAACAAATGATGATAAGACTGCATATACCATAAATATTTCATATCTAGAAAAATTTTTCATTTGCCGTCATAAATTCGCTTTGAATCCAAGCAGCAGAAAGAGTAAATAAGAAAGGAAGAATGGTGGAATGTCTAGCAAAGAACATATTTTCCAGGAACTACTTAGATTCTATTTTCCACAAATAGTACTACTAAAGACCTATGCTTCCGTTTCGCTTTAGCGTTGAACTGATTTGATGATGCGGAAGTGGGCGAGCGAAACTGAACAATAACTTTGATGAAAAACGAAAGACTTCGATGCGTTCGTTAGCACAGTAACCTGAATGTTAATTTTTTTTGTGCGCAGAGTTCATTGGACAAAAATAAATCATAGAAGACGGGAAAGTAGATAGGATAAGTTGACGGAGGAAATGGTAAAAATCAGCTCATAACCTTATAATTGCCTTGTCAAAGCTCAATTCGCTTAGCATAATTTTAGTCCTTCATAGAGATTTCATTACCTTAGAGGTAATGTAGGATGAACAAACGAATGAGGAAATTCTCAACAATTGTGGAATATTTATTTCATTCAAAGCAAGAATTTGGTAAAGTGATCAAGCTGAGTTATTATTTATTGTCACTACCTCGTGCCTAGACAATTATGGCTTTGTCGCTCCAGGCTTTTGGCAATACGATATCGCAATTATTCTCCGATGATTGCCCGATTTCGACTATCAGATGTAGAAGTATGCAACCGGATTTTTTTTTGAAAAATTTGCACGTCAATTATTTGAAAATTATAATAAATATTTTATTCAAAATAGTCTCCATTGGAATTTATACATTTTTCCCATCTCTGTCGCTGCCTATTTTGCCACGCAAAAAAAAAAAACACAAATCTTCCATTGAAGCAAATCAGTTACCAAGCCATTTTCGTTCATACGAACCGAAGTGTTGCTCGGCCTGTGTATGTCCAAATAATGCGTATTGACTGTAATCATACGGAATTAAGTCTGGAAAATAAACCGCTTGAGCTAGTATTTCTCGATAGAATGATTCGAATGTGACCGTGACCCGTTTTATTGTGCGTACGGGGCCATTATTATGAGCTCATGGAGCTAAATCAGGCGAATGCGGTGGTTGATTGTTGGTGTTTAGCGAGTTTTTTCCCTTGTATTCGTCCACAATTGTATGTCACAATTGTGGGGCGGCGCGTTATCGTTATGTTTCCAGCCATTTCATCCGAATTCGTTCACATAAACGCCGAAGTACACTCTAATAAAACAGATTATTCACCGTCTGACCCTGTGGAACGAACTCATGATGAACCAGACCAGAAATATCGAAGAAAACAATGAACATCACCTTGATTTTTGACCGACTTTGACGTGCTTTATTCCGTTTTCGGCTTGTTTCAGCGCACCATTCGGAAGACTTTTGACTGGTGAGAGTCTCAAATTCATACGCCCATGCTTCATCACTAGTTCTGATCTGCCCCATGAATGTTTGGTCGGAATTCGAGCGTCCAATCACGCCCAAAAGGATTTGAAGAAATTGAGTTCTTTTGGAACAAGCCGTGCAGCGAGGCGTCACATGCCCAAATGCTCACACAAAATGGTACGAACAGACTCGTGAGAGATGTTGAGGATGGTGACTTTCTCTCTTAAGTTGGCAGGAGGGTTTTGGATCACAATTTCCTTTGCTATATTGACGTTATTTTCGGTTGGAGAGGTTAAAGGTCGTCAAGAACGAGGCATATCTTCGACAATTTCACGCCCTCTTTGAACGCTTTGTACCACTCATATGGACGGGTTTTGGATAAAATTGAATCATTATAAGCCTTTTCCAACATTTTCAATCCGTCAGCACAAGAAATTTCGTTTCCAACACAAAATGTAAGACAAACTCTTTGTTTAATAATTTCGTTCATGTTAAAAATCGGCACGCACTAACGAGGTTGACTGACTTAACCCACTGCTGTAAATAAACTGGTTTCCAGATCGCGCTCAAATTCAGCATAATAATGAATGACAACCCTACCAACCTAAAAAAATCCATTCTGCGCGGGCGTTTTAAATAACAAACAGTACATTTTTGACAGAAGGTATGTTGATGATAGTAATCGGTGTCAACATTTTCCCCAGATTTAAGGAGCTTATATTTCACCCTTTGGATCCCACCAAACAGAGAGCATTTTTTCCAAAATGAGTTGGTCTTGCAGTGGATGTTGATGGTTCGCCTGGATTCGCCCATGAAATACAACGCTTAGTACTCTGCATATATATCCACTTTTCATCTCCTTTCACTATTCTTTGACGAAATGATTTTCTTTCATATCTAGCGTGCATCTTTTGATAAGAATTTATTCGATTTCTTTGCTACGTGTCATTCAAAGCTCGCGTCTTTCATTCCGTACTTTATGAATTTTTGCGATAGCATTCAAACGAAGAGATACAGCTTTCTGCGTTGCATTTTATTGTTCTGCGAGTTCTTGGTGAGCCTGAAAACCGTCTTCATCCAATAAGGCTTTCAGGCTTTCCGAAAACCAATGCTGTCCGCAAATCATAGTTCATAGGCACAAAACTTGTCATAGTTGAGGAAATGGGAAAATATACCGGTGTGTGAAACTTGGATTTTTGTATGTTGCCGAATTCGACATGTCGACAGCTATTCAAGGAAGAAGATGGCGCTGCAGAACTGGTCTTCCGGTCCTTAACCCGGTTTTAAAACCTGGTGATGGTGAGAAAAATGGAAAGAATGGCCGCGTCAAGTAAAAGTGAGCTGGATAGAATTCAACCAATAGTGGACACAACAATTCCATACAAGATCAGCATTCCGACCAGAGATGCGTGGAAAACGGTGCAGGATTTCACATCTGGAAGTAAGATTTTGATCTACATCGATGGTTCCAAAACGGATGAGTGAAGCTGCGCCGGAATCTTATTCCCAGAACATCCGCAACTCAACCGAAGTTATAAACTATAGAGCCACACCACAGTTTTCCAGTCGAAAGTGTTTACAATAAAAGCGGCTATGAAAGCGGCAACAAACAACCTTAATGGAAGAATACAAATACTCTCGGACAGTAAGTCGGCACTGCAGGCGCTTGCCTCTAACCGCGTAGTTTCACAACTGGTGCAGGATTGTGGGCAGGCACTCAAAACCGCAACCACCCGAATAAATGTAAAACTGACATGGGTCCCTGCACACAGCGGTGTAGAGGGAAACGAAAGAGCGGACGAGCTAGCGAGAGCTGAATCAGTCGACCAAAATGCCACTAGAATAGACACAATTAAAGTGCCACTAGCAACGGTAAAAAGGGAACTAGACGAAATCCCCTGGAAAGAAACAGATACGGCTTGGAATGACAGGAACGACTGCAAGATAAGCCGAGTTCTTTGGCCTCACCCTAATCAAACGAGGACAAAACAACTCCTAGGAAAAACAAAAATGGCGTTAGAACATTGGTGGCCGTATTAACGGGCCATAATCTTCTAGGTCAACACCCCAAACGAATAGGAATCCAAACGGATGACACCTGCCGAGCTTGCGGCAAGGAGGAAGAATGTTCAGAACACTTCCTCCTTGATTGCCCGAGTATGGCTAACAAAAGCCTTACTTCGCTGAGATGTACTGGCGTAACAGAATTGGAACACTTGATGAACACAGAACTGGGGGAACTCCATGGCTTCTGTAGGACGACAGGATGTACTATAGTGCATTCTAGTACTACACATGGGGAGATAGAGGCCGATTCTGGCCTATGCTATTTCCCAGGGAGTGTACCCCAGTACAATAATAATAACACCTGGTGTTTGCCTTAATATGATTGGGCTCGGTAAAACTAGTGAAGATCAATTTTGAATGGGTCTACTTGGCCGATTATTATTCGTATTAATCGGATTATATTCGATCGTAAGATGTAAAAGGGAAATGAAGGGATGAATTTAGCATTGTCCTTTGGGCGATGCATTGAAGTTGTGCCTTTGAAGTTTTACGTTTGTATTCTGTTAAATAAGTGTGATTCAATTCACATAGTCATTGATTCCGTGGCCATATAATATTCCTTCTATATATCTTGTAGCATCCAACACATTTGTTGTTGTTTTCGAGCCATTCAACCTTCTTATGTGGCTGCGTACGCACGTTTCCCGGCAAGTGGCAAACGCCCATCGTCCTTTCGAGCGACCTAGGCGTGGTTAGGACCACATGACACTCCAAAAAGAAATCTTGGCAGAGCAATGTTTAATAATTTTACATGCCATGCATCTGCTGCAATTTGAATGGGTACCGCGCATCCAGGAAGATGCTTCGGTGAGATTCTATAACTGAGCTGATTGTAACTTTCGTCGGTGTTCGGCGAAAACCTTTAACGCAGCTTTCAAGAACCTCTCTCTTCGACAAATCTTCATTGATCGGCTTAATCGCTTTCAGAACATCTGCAAGGAATGCTGATTATTGCCTTTGAAAGATGCCATGTCAACCTTATTATCTTGGCGTTATGAGGCGTTATGGTTCTGCCACTTGCAGTCTCCGGTTCACCTCTAGGCATACATTTTTCGTGTTTGGCATTTGTCAAGCTGTAGTGAATGTCACCCATAATTCGTGACCTGTCGAGAAATTTTAAGTCAACGGAGAATAGAAACTAACATAGACCTTTTCCAATGTAGAAATGAGATTATCCATATTGTATAAAGTTAGCACACTTTAAATATCTGCAACTCAGAAATTAATGCTCTAACCGTTATGAAATCTGGTAAAAACATTCTTGACTTACCACGTTGATCAAAAAGTTCCCGGACTTCCCATCGACTCCAAAAGTCGCATGGAGCCAAATCAGGTGAATTCGATGTTGAATGGTATTCATTTCGTGTTTTGCCAACTGTTCACGCTGAAGATAGTATTGTGCGACGGTGTGTCATCGTCGTGCAGGATCCATGAGTTCTTTGCCCAAAAAACCGGCATTTTTTGGCGAATTGCTTTATGCAAACGTCTCATAACGCCCAAATAATACTCCTTGTTGACGACCTGACCTTGTGAAAGGAATTCATTATACACAGCATTCTTGTAACCCATGAGACCTGTGAGCATCGCCTGTTTTTCGACTTAAGATGACGTATTTTTTTCTAGGTTGCGACTCATTCGGTGCACGCCATTCACTCGCTTGATGTCTGGGTTGCGTATTATACTCATAAATCCACGCCTCGGCTCCGGTGATAATCCGTTTGATGAATGTTGGGTTGGATTCAGCCTTGGGAATCATGTCTTTTGCGATCTTAACGCGGTTCCTTTTTTGCATGAAATTTAGGTCTTTCGACACTAGCTTCACAGCGACACGTGTCAAGCCTAAATAATTAACCAAAATGTCTTTAACGGATCCAAAAGCAATGTCCAACTCCTCTCCAATCTCTCTAATGGTCCATTTGCGGTCATCCATTCGTTGATTTTGTTGATGTTCTCGACGGTCGATGGCCTGCCACTTCGTTCATCATTGCTCATGCACTCACCACCACTTCTAAAACGTTCGTGCCACTCATAAACGACTGTTTTATTCAGCAATGTCGTCACATCATCGAAACCTTTTTTAACGCAAAATTTAATACAAACTCGTCATTGCAAATTCGATTTTCTTTTTTAAGTTGTACAAAACCAAAAACACGCATCATCGCAGATATACTCAATATGGAGTCACTTTTACAAATGTCAAGCTATCAAGCTGAAATTTCATAGAATGTCAATGACAGATGTGACAACTTAAAAAAGAGAAATCAAATCGGGTGGCTGAGAGCGCCACACGGTGGTTATTCCGAGAACTTTTTGATCAAGGTGGTCTATCACACAAAAGTGAATTAAACAAACTTCGTTTTCTTCGAACCTTACAACTACATACAATCGCTTAAGTTATATAAAGATCTCATACCTTACCGTGCTTCATTGCCTAAGTTACGTGGTATTGCAGTTCGATTGAATCTATGATGACCTAGGAATGAATATATGATATTGCAGTTCTATTGAAACTTTCATTTAAAAGATGCTCTAAAAAACCCTTAAATGCTGGCATGTTTTCACATATTATAAGATACATGAATTTGATATGGTTAATACGAAAATTGCGTTATATATCATGATTGATGCATTGGAAAGGGAACTTGTTAATAATGCATCGAAATACTGACAGCATCCATTGCGTTTCTACCCACAAGGCTTACTATTCATTAGATCAATTAGATCAATTTGAAGGCATCCACATTTCAGACATTTATTTTTCAGTTTATTATCCCATTTGGAATTTCACAAAACTATCACCAATCCCATCGACTTTAAATTAAATCGTGAACCCTTACTAAGGTACCCAGTCTAAATAAATAAAAGAAAATTATTACTATCCACAAATTTTTCAAGAAATTTTCCAAATGCGTCAAATTTCCCGACGAGCTCCTTGAAAGTAAAGACGCGTTTTCCTCGAAGCTTCTTTTTGATGTAGACACAGAGATTATTGATGCGACTTTGCTGTGTTGAATTGACATTTGACGGTCGGTTGCAAGTTAACTTTGTGAATTTCTACCATCTTGGGAGCATTGCAAATGATGGTAAAAATGTGTAACCCACTTGATAAGTAGTAAAAGTAAAAATAAGTAAAACCATTCTTTGATAAGTAGTCCCAGAGACATTAGTGGGCTCCTTGACTGGCCGCTGAACGAACTGGTTTGGGTTATCCATACTCGTCGAATAATTTGGAAATCCCAACAGAAATTTCATCGGTAAAGACAATTTTACTCCGATCAAGATCAATGTGTTCTTGTGCTCACGCGAGCCGACTCACATACATCAATTCTAAGTTAAAATTCAGAATCGCACTTGAAATATATACATTTATGAACTTAATTGCCCTTCAAAAATGTCCCGTCAAATATGTCTGTGCCAACATCAATCTCTTCACATTTAAAAAGCTTTTCCGGGAAATTCATCGCATTCGGAGAACACTGTCGCTCCCATTAGCCAA